>NW_026846588.1:9404295-9465950 GCF_025583915.1 Anolis sagrei ordinatus
TTCTTTTTAACAAACCGTGTGAGTTTTGTGCAACAGCAAATATCACCCACGAGACCAGAAATTCACCTCTCAAAGTTCAGTAACACTAGAGAACAGAGCTTGCCGTGTACAAATATGGTTTGGATCTCATTGACAATATTCCAAACGACAAACTCCATGAATTGAGGTTATCATGGCGTCATCCACCTCCCATTGCTACATTTACATGATCCAGCCAACGTCTGAGTCTTGAAGCATTCAGCAACCTCTCTGGGAGGTCAGAAATGGACATATTAGCTAATGATCGGTCTTGCGTTTAGTTCGGTACTTCGTTAATTCGTTATTTCGTTATTAATTCGTTAATTTTACCATTTCCGAAGCGATATTGAAACATATTCCCAAACCCGGAAGGGTTTTTAAATATCGAACCAGCAGCCCCCAGAGTTTTAACGAGCCTCCGCTCGTTTCGTTAATGGGGTGGAGGCTGCTGGAGTGCTGGTGCCTGGGAGCCAATCCGGCGCTCCCAAACAGTGCACCACCATGGGTCCGTGGCTGCCTGTTTTTGATTGGCCGGCGAGCCCTTTCAAAGCGGCTCCGCGGCCCGTAGCTTCAAGAGGGCGAGGGAGTTTGCATTGGGTTGGCTTGGCAATGGCTGCTAGCAACTCGGATTGGATTCATTCCTTGCTGCTGTGAGTGCTGCTTGCTTCATTTGCTGTCTCTTGCCTGTGTTTGGTCCACATTTGGGCCATTTTTTGGTTAATTTTCCATTTTAAAATATTTTTTAATATTTTTTTTAATAATATTTTTTAATATTATTTTAATATTGTTTTTTAATATTATTTTAATATTATTCTTAAAAAATATTCTAAAAAAGAAAAGACTCTTCTGTTGGTGTGTGCTCTCATTTGCTGTATCCTGCCTGTGTTTGGTCCACATTTGGGCCATTTTTTTGGTTAATTTTCCATTTTAAAATATTTTTAATATTATTTTAATATTATTTTTTAATATTATTTTAATATTATTCTTAAAAAATATTCTAAAAAAGAAAAGACTCTTCTGTTGGTGTGTGCTCTCATTTGCTGTATCTTGCCTGTGTTTGGTCCACATTTGGGCCATTTTTTGGTTAATTTTCCATTTTAAAATATTTTTTAATATTATTTTAATATTATTTTTAATATTATTTTAATATTATTTTAAAAAATATTCTAAAAAAGAAAAGACTCTTCTGTTGGTGTGTGCTCTCATTTGCTGTATCCTGCCTGTGTTTGGTCCACATTTGGGCCATTTTTTGGTTAATTTTCCATTTTAAAATATTTTTAAATATTATTTTAATATTATTTTTTAATATTATTTTAATATTATTCTTAAAAAATATTCTAAAAAAGAAAAGTCTCTTCTGTTGGTGTGTGCTCTCATTTGCTGTCTCCTGCCTGTGTTTGGTCCACATTTGGGCCATTTTTTGGTTAATTTTCCATTTTAAAATATTTTTTAATATTATTTTAATATTATTCTTAAGAAATACAAAAAAATTCTAAAAATTCGTTAATATTTACAAAATTTCTTAAATACCAAAACTTTTTTTTGGAAAGTTTTGTAATTATTTTAAATATCGAAACAAAAAAACACCCCAATTACAAATCGATTTTAGAAACAAATTTTTTCTTGATCAAACAGGCCTAGTAAATGACCGGATCAGAAGGGTCACTTCTAAGAAACAGGCAATCGCATTAAGGAACAGCAGCTCAGGGAAATAACCTGGAAAAGCAGTAGCAAATTCTGTCCTGCAGAGGGAGTTGTGGTGCAATTCGTTGCTCTCATTGGTCTGTAAACACTAGGCCTGTTTGATCAAGAAAAAATTTGTTTCTAAAATCGATTTGTAATTGGGGTGTTTTTTTGTTTCGATATTTAAAATAATTACAAAACTTTCCAAAAAAAAGTTTTGGCATTTAAGAAATTTTGTAAATATTAACGAATTTTTAGAATATTTTTGGTATTTCTTAAGAATAATATTAAAATAATATTAAAAAATATTTTAAAATGGAAAATTAACCAAAAATGGCCCAAATGTGGACCAAACACAGGCAGGAGACAGCAAATGAGAGCACACACCAACAGAAGAGTCTTTTCTTTTTTAGAATATTTTTTAAGAATAATATTAAAATAATATAAAAAATAATATTAAAATAATATTAAAAAATATTTTAAAATGGAAAATTAACCAAAAAATGGCCCAAATGTGGACCAAACACAGGCAGGATACAGCAAATGAGAGCACACACCAACATAAGAGTCTTTTCTTTTTTAGAATATTTTTTAAGAATAATATTAAAATAATATTAAAAAATAATATTAAAATAATATTTAAAATATTTTAAAATGGAAAATTAACCAAAAAATGGCCCAAATGTGGACCAAACACAGGCAGGAGACAGCAAATGAGAGCACACACCAACAGAAGAGTCTTTTCTTTTTTAGAATATTTTTTAAGAATAATATTAAAATAATATTAAAATAATATTAAAATAATATTAAAAAATAATATTAAAATAATATTAAAAATATTTTTAAATGGAAAATTAACCAAAACATGGCCCAAATGTGGACCAAACACAGGCGGGAGACAGCAAATGAAGCAAGCATCACTCACAGCAGCAAGGAATGAATCCAATCCAGTTGCTAGCAGCCATTGCCAAGCCAACCCAATGCAAACTCCCTCGCCTCCCTCTGCAGCAAGCTACGGGCCGCGTGGAGCCGCTTTGAAAGGGCTCGCCGGCCAATCAAAAACAGACAGCCACGGACCCATGGTGCACTGCTTGGGAGCGCCGGATTGGCTCCCATGCACCAGCACTCCAGCAGCCTCCACCCCATTAACGAAACGAGCGGAGGCTCGTTAAAACTATGGGGGTTGCTGGTTCGATATTTAAAAACCCTTCCGGGTTTGGAAATATGTTTCAATATCGCTTCGGAAATGCCAAAAATAACGAATTAATAACGAATTAACGAATTAACGAACGAAACCGCACAGGCCTGTAACATTAGAAAATGTTGATCATTTCCGCTACCTTGGCAGTCACCTCTCCACCAAAGTCAACATCGACACCGAAATACAACACCGCCTGAGCTCTGCGAGCGCAGCATTTTTCCGAATGAAGCAGAGAGTGTTTGAGGACCGGGACATCCATAGGGATACCAAGGTGCTTGCCTCCCAACCCTGTTATATGGCTCCAAAACGTGGACTGTCTACAGATGTCACATGCAACTCCTGGAACGATTCTATCAGCGGTGCCTCCGGAAAATCCTGCAAATCTCTTGGGAAGACAGATGGACAAACATCAGCATGCTGGAAGAAGCAAAGACCACCAGCATTGAAGCGGTGGTCCTCCGCCATCCTCCGCCGTCAACCCACGTTGTCCGGATGCCCGACCACCGTCTCCCAAAGCAGTTGCTCTACTCCGAACTCAAGAATGGAAACGGAATGTTGGTGGAAAGGAAAAGAGATTGAAAGATGGGCTCAAAGCCAACCTTAAAAACTCTGGTATAGACACTGAGAACTGGGAAGCCCTGGCCCTTGAGCTCTCCAGCTGGAGGTCAGCTGTGACCAGCAGTGCTGCAGAATTTGAAAAGGCACGAATGGAGGGCGAAAGGGAGAAGCGTGCCAAGAGGAAGGCGCGTCAAGCCAACCCCGACCGAGACCGCCTTCCGCCTGGAAACCAATGCCCTCACTGCGGAAGAAGATGCAGAGCAAGAATAGGGCTCCACAGCCACATACGGACCCACAAGAATATTGGAAGACAATCCTCCTCGGAAAATGAGGGATCACCTAAGTAAGTAAGTAAACACAACAGACACTTATGGGTGCATCTATACTGTAGTATGAATTTGGTTTGACATAGGGATGTGCACAATATTGTTTTGGTGTCCCCAATTCCTGAGAATTGGAGGATTTGGCTGCCAAATTCATGAAATCGAGACTGCAGGGGGCAGCCGAAACCTTAGCCAATATGGATCACAGCAGCCAGGTCTTAATGGGGGCAAATGGGGCGGAGTGGCACTCTACCTGAGGCGGAGGTGGTGTGTGGGCAGCCTTGCAAATCAGACAAGGTGTGGCTCCTTCTTTTCTTTCTTTCTTTCGCAGCAGCCTCCTCCATCCCTTTCTGAAGCCCCACCCCATAATAAATCTATATAAATAAAAATGTAATGTTCATTTGTGGGATTAACATAACTCAAAAACCACGAACTGACACCAAATTCGGACATAATACCCCTGTCAGGCCAACAAGTGACCATCACTCATAAGAACACAGAAAAAATATTTACTTTAATTTATTTCGAACATTTTTACCCCGCCCTTCTCAACCCCTAGGGAGACTCAGGGCAGCTTACAATTGGCAACAATTCAATGCCGCTTCATAAAATACAATAGCAAATATAACAATTAAAACCATTAACATTAAAATAAAAATTAAACAGTATACTTACGATCCATTTAGCTATTGCCAGTCTGGTGGCTATTTATCTAGCCATATACTAATGGCTACTCGCTTCACTTATCCAAATCCACTTCCAAGCCATAGTCAAATATTATCCATTGTCCTTTAACCTGATTGCCCGAAGGCCTGGTCCCACAACCATGATTTAACCTTCTTTAGATAGGCCTGTTTGATCAAGAAAAAATTTGTTTCTAAAATCGATTTGTAATTGGGGTGTTTTTTTGTTTCGATATTTAAAATAATTACAAAACTTTCCCAAAAAAAGTTTTGGTATTTAAGAAATTTTGTAAATATTAACGAATTTTTAGAATATTTTTTGTATTTCTTAAGAATAATATTAAAATAATATTAAAAAATATTTTAAAATGGAAAATTAACCAAAAAATGGCCCAAATGTGGACCAAACACAGGCAGAGATACAGCAAATGAGAGCACACACCAACAGAAGAGTCTTTTCTTTTTTAGAATATTTTTAAGAATAATATTAAAAAATAATATTAAAAAATAATATTAAAATAATATTAAAAAATAATATTAAAAAATAATATTAAAAAATAATATTAAAAATATTTTAAAATGGAAAATTAACCAAAAATGGCCCAAATGTGGACCAAACACAGGCAAGAGACAGCAAATGAAGCAAGCAGCACTCACAGCAGCAAGGAATGAATCCAATCCCAGTTGCTAGCAGCCATTGCCAAGCCAACCCAATGCAAACTCCCTCGCCCTCTGCAGCAAGCTACGGGCCGCGCGGAGCCGCTTTGAAAGGGCTCGCCGGCCAATCAAAAAGAGACAGCCACGGACCCACGGTGCACTGCTTGGGAGCGCCGGATTGGCTCCCATGCACCAGCACTCCAGCAGCCTCCACCCCATTAACGAAACGAGCGGAGGCTCGTTAAAACTATGGGGGCTGCTGGTTCGATATTTAAAACCTTCCGGGTTTGGAAATGTGTTTTCATATCGCTTCGGAAATGCCAAAAATAACGAATTAATAACGAATTAACGAATTAACGAACGAAACCACACAGGCCTTATTTCTGAAGGTGAGGAGGGATGACGATGATCTAATTTCCCTAGGAAGCGAATTCCACAGGTGGGGAGCCACCACCGAGAAGGCCCTGTCCCTCGTCCCCGCCAAGCGTGTTTGAGACAAAGGCGGGGCCGAGAGCAGGGCTTCCCCAGAGGATCTTAAGCTCTGAGGTGGGACGTGGAAGGAGATATGTTCGAACAGGTACGCTGGACCGGAACCGTATAGGGTTTTATAGGTCAAAACCAGCACTTTGAATTCTGCTCGGAATTGGATCGGCAGCCAGTGGAGCTGACACAACAGGGGGGTGGTATGCTCCCTGTATGATGCTCCAGTGAGTAATCTAGCTGCTGCCCATTGGACTAATTGCAGTTTCCGAACAGTCTTCAAAGGCAACCCCACGTAGAGTGTGTTGCAGTAATCTATTTGGGATGTGACAAGAGCGTGCACCACTGTGGCCAGATCTGACTTCCCAAGGTACGGGCGCAGCTGGTGCACAAGTTTTAACTATGCAAAAGCTCTCCTGGCCACCGCCGAGACCTGGGGTTCCAGGCTCAGCGATGAGTCCAGGATCACTCCCAAGCTGCGACCCTGCGTCTTCAGGGGGAGTGTAAAAACAGAGCGGAAGGGACTTAAAAGGCCAAAAAAGCAAAAAGATCTATAGCGCGCACACAAAAACGACTCCCCCAGCAAACAAAACACACAATAACATATCCACACTCTCTTCCAAACTACCGCTCCCAGCATCCCCTAGACCAGGCCCTTTAGGAGAGGAGGATGATCCAAATGCACTGCTTCCAAGCTGCAAGCTTTCTTCTCATTGGATTTCTTTGAGAGCACCCCAGTCCTAATCCCAGCAGTCTAACTACTGCTTCTTTTAAACAGGGTGGAAAGTTTTCCTTCCTGAGAGATGCATTATTAATGTATTGTATTTGAGATTGAATTGCATCTCCTCCCTGGATGACCAGCCAAGATGGAAGGGATCAAGAAAGCAGGTTGTCCTTACTTGCCCTAGGAGTTTGTCCACACCAACAATACTCACCAATTGAAACTGATCCAGTGTAATCCCATTTAAAGAGTTGTTGGACACCTCATTGTTGGACTTTGCTCCAATGACAGCATCTAAGTCCGTTCTTATGCAAGAGATTTTATCTGCAAAATGGTTGTTAAAAGCATCACAGTGAGTTATTGAAGGTTCTAGCAATGGGTTCGGAGGGGAGTGGTGAGAGTTAATCCTCTCACCACTCTGAACAGCTCATCTGGAAATGAATCTGCATTGGCTTTCTTCACTGCACGTATTGGCACCTTATAGGAGCAAAGGTGCCCTCTATACCATGTCTTGTCACATAAAAGTTGAGTTTTCCACCATCTGCGCTCTAATCATCATCCTTCCCGTTTCATTTCCCTGAGGATCTTTGTATACCAGTGAACCTGATTTGTAATGGGTCTGAGAGGATGTTTGGGAGCAATCGTGTCAATAACCCTGGCTAGATTTTGATTCCATTTATTGTTTAGGGATTCAACAGGATCGTCGGTGATGCAAGCATACTTGAATCTCAAAGGACCCATTAGCCTTTGAGGGTGGACCATTTTAATAGGTCCTCCACCCCTGCAGGGGTAGGTTGTAGCTGTGATACTAGCCCTGATCAGGAAATGATCTATCCATGACATCTCGGCTCATGGCTCAATGTTATGAAATCCTGAGATTTGCAGTTTGGTGAGGCACCAGCATTCTTTGGCAGCGAAGAGTAAATACCTTGTAGAACTGTAACTCCCATTATTTTTGCTGGCACCAACATCAGATTCAGGTGTGTATTGTGAATGATGTTCACATTCTGCTTCTCCTTAATAGGGACAATAAAGAAAATCCTTCTGTTTATTTGTTTGGATGCTAATGATAGATGTGATAATTCAAGAGAGCGTTGTTGTAATTATATTCCTATACGATGTTAATGACCCTTTGCTACACCTGGCATGGTGTGCCATGCTGGGCACATGAAGTGCTACATGCCCATCAGGTTATGCAGATGACTTTCCATGGCTGAATGTGCAAGTGAAGCTTGTATCAAGATTATAATTATAACACCATGAGTCAACAGCGTGATGTGACAGCTAAAAGGGTTAATGCAATTCTAGACTAGCTGATGTACAAGCAAGTAAAGATATATAAGAGAGGCAGCACCCATGATCCACATCCGGGAGAGTTTAAGCTATAGGAAACCACACTCAGGTGGAGGCACCTACAAAGCACTGTGGTTGTAGTGGAATGAGGTGCACCTGTTATACCAGAAGAGATGGCAGGCCCTCCAGAAGGTGAGAAGATGTGCAGATAGACATCTTCCCTGGCATGCTTTTCCCAAGCAGCCTTATGTCAATATGATGTAGCATAAGATCTGTGCTGCTGCTCCCATAACTGCAAAATTTGCAGATGACACCAAGTTAGGAGAGGTAGCTCATCATGAGGACAGGATCATAATTCAAAATAACCTTAAGAGGTTTCAACAGGAAGAATTATAAGGTCCTAACCAGTGTTTCTCAACCTGGGGGTCGGGACCCCTAGAGGGGTTGCGAGGGGGTGTCAGAGGGGTTGCCAAAGACCATCAGAAAACATAGTATTTTCTGTTGATCATGGGGGTTCTGTGTGGAAAGTTTGACCCAATTCTATCATTGGTGGGGTTCAGAATGCTATTTCATTGTGGGTGAACTATAAATCCCAACAATTACAACTCCCAAATGGCAATGTCTATTTTCTCCTAACTCTACCAGTGTTCACATTTGGGCATATTGAGTACTTGTGCCAAGTTTGATCCAGATCCACCATTGCTTGAGTCCACAGTGTTCTCTGGATGTAGGTGAACTACAACTCCAAAAAACTCAAGGTCAATGCTCACCTAACCCTTTCATTATTTTTTGCTGGTCATGGCCATTCTGTGTGCCAAGTTTGGGTCAATTCCATCTCTGGTGGAGTTCAGAATGCTCTTTGATTTTAGGTGAACTATAAATCCCAGCAACCACATCTCCCAAGGTCCAGAGAATGAAAATACATCCTGCCTATCAGATATTTACATGACGATTCATAACAGTAGCAAAATTCCAGTTATGAAGTAGCAACGAAAATAATTTTAGGGTTGGGCGTCATCACAACATGAGGAACTGTATTAAGGGGTCGAGATGTTAGGAAGGTTGAGAACCACTGTCCTAAACTCAGGTGCAGAAGAAGAAGAGCAACACCTGACTTGACAGCATTGAATTTGAAGCAATGGATTCAAACTACAGAAAAAGAGATTCCACTTGAATATTGGGACAAACTTTTGTTTTGTGCCCCACTGATAAAGGTAACCTCACACCCCCCCCCCCCCTTGCCACACACACACACAATTTAAAGGAGTGGCAGGGCAGAAGAGGACTGAGGGGATATAGGGCAAAACCCTTACACCCTTCTAGCAAGCTTCATTTCCAGAAAGAGACAATCAAGAAGCAAGGCATCGTTGTTTCCCTAATTGATGAACCACACTAAATTTAACCACCACCACCCCACTCACCCAAAAGTACTCTTTTTGATTCCAATTGGCTAATTTGGAGATAGTATTGTTGCTATTACAAGAGCTACATTAATAAATCATGGAATCACAAAATTGTAAGAGACTCCAACGGCTATCCAGTAGGCCTGGGTAACAACGGAAAAATTTGTTTCTAAAATCGATTTGTATTTGGGGTTTTTTTTTTGTTTCGATATTTAAAATAATTACAAAATTTTCCTTTTAAAAAGTTCGATATTTACGAAATTTCGCAAATGGTAAAAAATTAACGAATCGATTTCCGAAACAATAACAAATCGATTCGTTAATGGCAGACGCGACCGCGAAATACGCTAAAAAACCTCCAAAACCTTCTGAAGCTTCCCTCTCCCTCTGTTGTTGACTGTTGGTGTGATATTATAATTTTTTTTCACTAATTAAACCATAAAACTGGCCCAGACATGCGGAAATAATAACAAAACGACCTCAAAACAATAACGAAACGAATACAATATCGAAATACGAAGCATTTACAAAACGTTTTTGAAAATTCGTTTTTTTTAATAATTGCTCCAGAATGGTTCGTTATCGTTTTGTAATTGAAAAAATTAACGAATTATTAACGAATTACGAATTAACGAAACGAAACCGCCCAGCCCTACTATCCAGGCCAATCTCATTCTGACATTCAGAAATACTCAACAACTTACAGCTATGTTATACAAGGGACATTTTTTTAAGTAAGGTCCGTTTGAACATAAGTACACAACGAAAGTTTATTTCAAAAAAGTACATTTATTTTCAGAAAGTACATACTTCACTCTATTTTTTGCCAAGTCTGTTTAAACACTTATCATACTTCTGAACCAATGTTAAAATACCCTCTTCATAAAAACTTGCCGCCTGCTCCGATAACCAAGAGTTCACTGCCGTTTTCACGTCGTCGAAGGGCGACCGGAGCGGTCCTCATCATGGAAGTTGTCACAGCCATCTTTGAATTGTTGTACCCACTTACACACTTTGCTTTCACTCATAACAGTATCACTGTACACTTCACAAATCTGACAAAGAATTTCTGCAACAGGCAGGTTCCTTGCTGACAAAAACCGTATCACTGAGCGAACCTCACATGCGGAGGGTGAGTTGATAGTCTTAAACATTTTTAAAGCACAGAACAGAACCGTACAGGTTAGCTACAGAGCAGAAACTGAGCACAGTTGTTCCCGAGGCATGCCGGTACACGATGCATGCGCTCATTGCGGTATGCGCGCAAACTACTAGTGTCTACAACAAAACGGACCTTACTTAAAAAATAATCCTCATATTATGCAACTAAATACATTGTCTGTCACTATCATTCAGTTCCCAAGCAATGATGAAAGGATATATAATTATCTGATAGTTAAGGTAAAAGTAAAGTTTCATCCCTTAAGTCCAGTCGTGTCTGACTGCGGGTTGGTGCTCATTTCCATTTCTGAGCTGAAGAGCCAGCATTGTCCGTAGACATCTCCAACGTCATGTGGCCAGCATGACTGCATGGAGCACCGTTACCTTCCCGCCGGAGCGGTACCTATTGATCTACTCACAATTGCATGTTTTTGAACTGCTAGGTTGGCAGAAACTGGGGCTAAACAGCAGGACCTGCGACCTTTCGATCAGCAACTTCAGCAGCTCAGCGGTTTAACCCACTGCACCACCGGGGGCTCCAATCTGGCATTTCTAAAAAACTGAAGTTTGATACCTCCCAACACGGTATCAAACCAGTGCAAGGTCTTCCCAATATCGTATACATGCTGGAGAAGAGATCTGTGATGGAGGATTACATAGTTGGAAACTATGTTCCCAGGATCAACCTGTACTGGACAGGGTTGCACTCCCCCTGAAATCACAGGTCTGCAGTTTGGGGGTCCTCTTAGACTCAGTGCTGACACTTGACGCACAGGTGTCGGCGGTGGCCAGGGGGGCCTTCGCGCAGTTAAAACTTGTGCGCCAACTGCGACCTTACCTCGTGAAGTCTGACTTGGCCATGGTGGTCCATGCCTTAGTTACCTCTAAATTGGATTACTGTAATGCTCTCTACATGGGGCTACCCTTGAAGACGGCCCGGAAATTACAACTTGTCCAACGTTCAGCAGCCAGACTAATAACTGGGGCAACTTACAGGAAGCGGTCAACCCTCCTGTTTAAGGAGCTCCACTGGCTGCCATTTATTTTCCGGTCCCAATTCAAGGTGCAGGTTATCACCTATAAAGCCCTAAACGGTTTGGGACCCGCCTACTTTCGTGACCGTATCTCTCTCCATGAACCATCTTGGGCCCTCCGTTCTTCTGGGGAGGCCCTTCTTTTGCTTCCGCCAGTCTCCCAGACTCGCTTGGTGAGTACAAGGGAGAGAGCCTGTTCCTCTGTGGCTCCCCGACTCTGAAACTCACTTCCTGGCGAGATTAGGAAAGCCCCTACCCTAGAAACCTTTAAAAAGAACCTCAAAACCTGGCTCTTCCGCCGCGCATTTGATGAGTAGATCTACATCCTCATACTAGTGTTTAGTTTAACGGTTTTTGTTATTAGAGTGCATTCCCCCCCATAGGATAGTTTTGCTCCACGACCTCCACTAAAACGAGCTCTCCTCTGCAAATAATCTGTCCTTGTTTATCTCGTGCTTATCTCGCCTGAGTTTTTAATCTGTTTCTACCCAATTTTCTTTTATCAATTACATGTAGCTCGCCCATGTTACTATGATTATGTTTATTGTAATTTTATATTGCTATGTTGTCTTTTGTTTTATGTAATTGCGCTATTATTGTTTAGTATTTGCGTTTTCGGTTTTGTTTTTATTTCATGTAATTGTTATTTTGGGCTTGGCCTCATGTAAGCCGCACCGAGTCCCCATTGGGAGATGGAGCGGGATACAAATAAAGTTTATTATTATTATTATTATTATTATTATTATTATTATTATTACGTTGAGAAATTCAACCTGATCCCCTTCATTTAGCACTATAACAATTAGGCTTGGGCCTGGATCAGTTTGACCGAAAGTGATTTGTAATATTCACTGGTCTGTTTCATGTAATCCTCCGAAAACAGAACGGGGAGAAGAGAACCAAAAAATCTGGGCAAAATGGATCAAGAGAGTCAGATCTATTGGCTACTTGAGATCTATTGGTTAAGTCCACATTATACCTGAGGCAGGGGTCTGACGTTGAGTCTCTGGAGAAGATCCTGCAGCATCTTTTCTCCCTCCCTGGCAGCAGAAAACTTCCCTAGGCTCCTCCTCCAGAGAGGACCCTGTTGGGAACTTGTTTTCCCAGCAGCACTTGCATGGGTCGGACATTGTAACATCCTCTCAGAGCATGATGGGAGTTGAAGTTCTTCTCTCTCTCTTTTTCTCAGCCAATAAAGGGCCTGGTTCTGTCCATGTTCTGATTGGCTGAGAATTGACACAAGTGGTGACTACAATTTCCAGAACCCTTTCTTGAAATTTGTCTTATTTTAAAAAATGTTATGGTTAAAAAATTAAAATAATTCTAAAATATCAGTAGATTGGTGAATTGCTCTGAAACTTGGCAGGCCTACAGTTGTAAATGGGGTCTAAAACAGAGGTAGGTTTCATGCAAATAAACTGTAAAATGACTGAGGATTTAGCTTTTAAAATTTCCCATTGTGGCCAATGGGCCGAATCTTTGCCTAATGAAAACGGCAACACTCCTCCCAATTCAAGTAACTTCCTGGTAAAGAGAGAGATGCTCCCGCCTCTTTCACAGGGGCGATTGGTGGGGACGAGGGAGAGGGCCTTCTTAGTGGTGGCCCCTCGACTCTGGAACTCACTTCCCAGAGACATCAGACATGCCCCAACTCTGCCAGTCTTTAGGAGGAGCTTGAAAACGTGGTTGTTCCAGTGTGCCTTCCCAGAATAAGGAAAACTCTCAGCATTGTGTCCTCAAAATGCACTTTACTACTGCTTTAGGATTGACTGCATTCCCCATTCTCTCTGAAAATCCTATCCCAATTATATCCTACCTGGTTCACATCAGCATTATTTTTTAATTTCAATCTATCACATTTGGCCTGGCCATTGGTTTTAAATGCTTATATGTTACTGTTGATTGCTTATTGTTTATTGATGTTTTGTTTTATTGACGTTTTGTTTATTGTTGTGTTGTTGGGCTTGGCCTCATGTAAGCCGCACCGAGTCCCTTGGGGAGATGGTAGTGGGGTACAAAGAAAGTGTTATTACTACTACTACTACTACTACTACTACTACTATTAATGAAGGGTTACCCAAAAATGGATGCCGGAATGGCATGCCTTTGGGCCAAATTGCACAAGCTTAGTAACTATCGCACTACTGGTGATGAACATGGTGCTATGATAGTGGAGTCAGATAGCTCTGCAAAACCTATGCACCACCCATGGATGAGGGCTCGGAGAACAATCGCTTATCTACTGTTGATGAGAATAAAATCAAGAGTGTCCTGGACACTAAATCCTCTTGTAGGTGGTTTTTCCTCCTCCTCAGCAAAACCTAAGGATTAAAACACACGCACAGTAATAACTTGCACAACTAGCATGCCTGCTATATGGGTCCCATGGAATTTTTTCAAACCTTACAGAAGAGCAAAGAAACAGCCATGAGAAGACTCAGTACTCAGGACATTCTTGATTTCATTCTCATCAATGGTAGATAAGCCGCTCAAATATGTTACTCGGGGCCCTCATCTGTGGGTGGTGCATACACCTGTTGCGTGCTAAGAGCTTTTCCTATCAGAATCTGGTAATCACTGTGTTGCAATAATTACCATAATGATATACGTGCTGGAGAAGAGATCTGTGATGGAGGATTACATGGTTGGAAACTGTGTCCCCAGGATTAAGTGAGTAATTCAACCTGATCCCCTTCATTTAGCATTATAATTATTAGGCATTTAGGGCATATGGTGGCATCTCCATGGAGAATATTGTTCAACTCACCACAGAAGAGCATGGCAACAGTATCATAAGAGTACTGCTGATGAATGCAAGGAGTGGTCACACACTTCCATGGCCCTTTCCACATAAGCGTATAAAATCCACATTGAACCGGATTCTATGGCCGAGTGGACTCAGATGATCCAGTTCAAAGCAGATATTGTGATTATCTGCCTTGATATTCTGGGTAATTTGACTGTGTGGAAGGGCCCCACATAGCACTCCTGGAGAGTCTTGCTTTCCATCCCACATTCTTCAGCAATCCTGTAGTGCAGCGTTTCTCAACCTAGGGGTCAGGACCCCTGTGAGGGTTGTGAAGGGATGTCAGAGGGGTTGCCAAAGACCAGCAGAAAACACAGTATTTTCTGTTGGTCATTGGGGTTCTGTGTGGGAAGTTTGGCCCAATTCTAACGTTGGTGGTGTTCAGAATGCTCTTCGATTGTAGGTGAACTATAAATCCCAGCAACTACAACTCCCAAATGTCATAGTCTATTCTCCCAAAACTCCACCAGTATTCACATTTGGGCATAGTGAGTATTCATGCCAAGTTTGGTCCAGATCCTTCATTGTTTGAGTCCACAGTGCTCTCAGGATATAGGTAAACTACAACTCCCAAACTCAAGGCCAATGCCCACCAAACCCTTCCAGTATTTTCTGTGGGTCATGGAACTACTGTTTGCCAAGTTTGGTTCAATTCCATCATTGGTGGAATTCAGAATGCTCTTTGATTGTAGGTGAACTATAAATCCCAGCAACTACAACTTCCAGATCACAAAATCACACCCCCCCCCAACCATGCCAGTATACATATTTGGGCATATTGGGTATTTGTGCCAAATTTGGTCCACTGAATGAAAATACATCCTGCATATGATATTTACACTACGATTCATAACAGTAGCAAAATAACCATTGTGAAGTAGCAACAAAAATAATGTTATGGTTGGGGGTCACCACAACATCAGGAACAGTAAACCGCAACTGAGTCGCCGTCTCAGGCTGAGAAGTTGGCGGTATACAAGTGCTCTAAATAAATAAATAAATAAACAGTATTAAGGAGTCACGGCATTAGGAAGTTTGAGAAACACTGCTGTAGTGTCTCTTTTCTAGTCTCATAAATACTAGGGCTGGGCGGTTTCGTTCGTTAATTTCGTAATTCGTTATTAATTCGTTATTTTTTTTGATAACGAAGCGATATTGGACCATTCAGGAGCAACTAAAAAACGAAACGAATTTTTACAATTTGTTTCGTAATTGTTTCGTAATTGTTTCGTAATTGTTCCGAAATTGTTTCGTTATTATTTCGTTATTATTTCCGTATGTCTGGTGCAAGTTTTATAGTCGTTGTTTGTTTTATCAGTGATAAAAATAAATTATCACACCAACAGTCAACAACAGAGGGAGAGGGAAGCTTCAGAAGTTCCCCCTGTCCCATTTGGAGGGTTTTTTAGCGTATTGCGCAATCGCGTCCGCCATTAACGAATCGATTCGTTATTGTTTCAAAATTGTTTCGTAATTTCCGAAATTTCGTAAATATCGAACTTTTTAAAAGAAAAATTTCGGAATTCTTTTAAATAACGAAACGCAAAAAACCCCTAAAAACGAATCGAGTTTAGAAACAAATTTTTCCGTGGTTGGACAGCCCTAATAAATACCTCTATTTGATTCACCCCAAATGGCAATCAGATCACTCTAGAAATTGCACTAGCCTTGACATGGCCTTTTTATATTGCCTTGAACAGGCAGGATTATTTTAAATATATATATGCTATTGTGATTTTTTATGCTTATATTGTATTGTTAATTTTATGTTTATGTTGTTTACTTTGTATGTTACTTGGAAACCGCTCTGAGTCCCCTCGGGGAGATAGAGCAGTATATAAATAATGTTTTGTTGTTGTGGCTTACTCCCTGTTCTAGGAGATACCCTTCTCTCCTCTTTCTTGATTTCTTGACAGTGCCTTTATCATTCCAAAGTCTTTTTCATGCTGTCCAGACAAGCTCTATATTCCAGGATCTGATCCCAGATATTCTGCTTTAAACTGGATTACATGAGTCCACACTACCAGATAATCTGGGATAAAAAGAGAACCTGGGATCAGATCCTGGGATATAGGGCCTGTCTGGAAAGGCCCATAGGGAGTGGAAGTGATATGGGATTTATCAGCACATCCTTCATCATACGCTTCTTTTGGCACTACCTACACCTGTGGTTTTAGTAAATGGGTAAGAAATATGTATTTCTTTTGTGACAGATACTTAGATCTGGTGATGGGATTGCATGGGAACTGGGCATATCACAAGTGAGAGCGATTTGAAAGAGCTGTGCAAGATTTCATTACATCTTCAACTGAAATGTAATTTGTTCTTCCAGAGTTCTCAGCAGATGATGTCATTAGTTTTCATCTGGTTACATCAGCATAGCCAGATGCTTCTCCAGTTTCCACTCCCTATGGTCATCTCCCATTCTCCAATGGTTCTGGGGAAAGGCTATCACAGTGCAGTAGTTGAGTCCAGGAGAGCTTTGATCATTGAGGAAGGCAGAAACTATCAATCTTCTCAATGACCAAAAAATGATGCACATAAATGTAAAGGGACCAAAAAAAGATATACACAGATGTAATGTCGACATATGTTGGCACATGTCACTAATAGCATGTTGTCCTCAAGACTTTAATCGGGTAACTGATACATCTCCCAATTTTTATTATGATTCTTATAAAGATCAATATGTATGACACTCTTGCCACATTGTTATTAGTAGGATGGAAGCCACTGCCGGTATTCAGTTCTCTTGGGAGTGGACAAAGTTCACACTACCCCACCCAACAATGATCCCAAAAAGATTACTGCTTCCTTCCAGTCCCTTGATGTTGGTGGGCAGGGCAGGAATGGTTAAGCTTCCTTCCCTCTTCATGCTGAGATATGGGTTTGAATACATGAATATACATGTACTTGTCTGTTTTAGTGTGTTAGTCAAGGACCTCATCCTATAAAGCGGGAGGAGAAGAAGGGGCAATCATCTCCTTAGCATGCCATTCCGTGGCATTCCATTTCCAAAGGAAATTGAGAATTTGACACAAGTTCCCATCCCACCTTAAAATATCTGGATTTAGCAATTTCCATGCAAAGAGAGAGCATAAAGTCAACCCCCCTCCCTCAACTTCACAATCCTTCTGTTTCTAAACAATTTAAAGATAGAATTCCTTGGGCAACCATCAGAAGCGGTCCTGCGTCATTTGATGGGCTTTGTGGGACTCCGTCTTTAAAGTGAATAGAAATGGAGAACCTTGTGTTTGATGAGGTCCCAAGAGAGGAAACTTAGTGGGGGAAATGGCATTATGGGAAGTCTATGTCAACAGGTTTTGAACAATATGTCAATAACATTTACATTGAGAAAATAACATTTATATCACTAGCTGTTACTTAGCATACAAATCCGTACATTAAAAAATTGACTGGAAATGAAAGTGAGTTCCATTCATGATTTTATTCTTATTTTGCCCTTGTCCTTGTTTTGAAGTTCAGACATAAAGAAATTATGGAATCATAGAAGCATGGAGACCACATGAGCCATCAAGTCTAACCCTCTACAATGCAGGAAAAGCACAATCAGAGTACCTCCGACAGATAGTCACCCCGCCTCTGTTTAAAAGTCTCCAAAAATTGGTTTGAGCAGCTAGCTCAAAGTGTCCTCACCATAGCTACTGTGCTGGTACGGCTGTACCAAAGGCTCCAACTTCCTTTTCTTTGAGTGTTTGCATGTATTCCAAAGTTCCATGCATTTTGCAATAAGGTGGCTTCCCTTGGTTTGCAATTATAGGGCCAATGACCCATCAATCATTGTTAAGTTTTGGTTCCGCCCCTTTCTCCAGGGCTCTGGGAGGAGAGGGAGCCATTTTAGGTCAGTCTTGCATTGGAAAGCTTAGCTACAGGACGTGGATTAGCTCCACCTGTAGAGAAGCTTCGTTTCTCACAGCATCCAGAGGAAATTCTGGGGGAAAACAGTTCCTAAGGACTCCAGCTGGAGAATCTACAAAGCCTTGACTGGTAGGTCTACTTGGGACCCAAGAAGCAGTTTGAAGCCAGTAGAGCCCACACCAGCAAATTTTAGAAAGTAGATTGCCCAAGGAGGGGTTAAAAAGGGTTTCCTCTTAACGAAAAGAAACAGTTCACGAAGCCAGTTGCCTGACCCTTGTGGGCAAGATTAAGAAAGCCACCAATTGATTAAAGGCCTTGAAGCATTTGTTTTAATTTGTTGAAGATCTAAGAAGTATTTGATTGTTTTGTTGAAGACTTAAGCAATAATAAAGGACTTTGTTAAACCTTTCAAGCTTCTAAAGACTCTGTATAGGAAAATCCTTAGGGCCCCTCACTTGAGGCACCCCGGCTTCCCACTGGGCACAAAGAGCACATCCTGTTCAAAAGCCAACTGCTATAGGCCCAGCGCATGACAGCACAGCTACATTTCAGACTGGAAGGAAATATCAAGTGGTGTCTGGGCCAATAATCTGTAACATTATTATTATCATCATCATCATGTCTATATCTCATTTTTTCTATCCACAAGGAGATTCAAAGTGGTTGTTATAATGTGATGGGGTGGAGGGAATCCTTATCACATCTGCAGATGATATTACGAAACTGAGAGGGATGACTAAGGAGTCTGGGAGATAGGAACAAAATCCAAGGGACTCTGATAAACTAGTAAGTTGGCCAGAAAATGCATAGAATCAAATGCAAAATTCTACATTTAGACCACAAAAGCCAAATGCCAGCGCCAATTGTTATTATACAGTCACAGATTGTTAAAACAAATTTCAATAAACTTAGGGCAACACTGTACACTGTAGTAACCTACGGATGTGAGAGCTGGACCTTAGGGAAGGCTGAGCGAAGGAAGATAGATGCTTTTGAACTGTGGTGTTGGAGGAAAGTTCTGAGAGTGCTTTGGACTGCGAGAAGATCCAACCAGTCCATCCTCCAGGAAATAAAGCCCGACTGCTCATTGGAGGGAAGGAGACTAGAGACAAAGCTGAAGTCCTTTGGCCACATCATGAGGAGACAGCAAAGCCTAGAGAAGACAATTATGCTGGGGAAAGTGGAAGGTAAAAGGAAGAGGGGCCGACAAAGGGCAAGATGGATGGATGGCATCCTGGAAGTGACTGGACTGACCTTGAAGGAGCTGGGGGTGGTGATGCCCGACAGGGAGCTCTGGCGTGGGCTGGTCCATGAGGTCACGAAGAGTCGGAGACGACTGAACGAATGAACAACAAGGGCAACACTAGGTGTGATCCCAAGGTCTAGAATACAAAATTCACACCACCCAGCATCGGTCAGTTGCATACATTCTTTTGTTTTGCTCAGTTGTGTCAGTGATTCCGTTTTTTGTTTAGTGATTCCACAACTCCAGTAGTTTTACTGACCGTGAGTCCTCAATATTCATATTAATTTTTGACTTATTTAATAATGATTGAAATGAATTTGCAGGAAAAGCTCATTGTATTTCAAAATGATAGCAACTGCAAAGACACATTTCAATCTGATTCTCTTAAGGAGTTTTGGTGTTTTAAAAAAAGCATTTTTAATATAAAATTTGAGGAATCACCTTGTGCTATCTTAGGACCCTTCCACACAGTTGAATAAAATCCCATATTATCTGCTTTGATACTCAGGGCCCTTCCACACAGCCATATATCCCAGAATATCAAGGCTTTGAACTGAGTTATCTAAGTCTACACTCAGATAATGTGGGATTTCCTGCCTTGATATTCTGGGATATAGGGCTGTGTGGAAGAGCCCTTATTCTCTTCTCCACAACTTATTTATGCAAACAAGGGTTTTATGCTTTGCTGGTAGTTGAAAAGAAGTCCAGGAACTAATTGAAAGTGATGCTATGTGTGTAGCTTTGAGCAATAATATTAGCCCCAGAATTACCCAGTTTGTAAAGAAATTGCAAGCTCAAAAACCACATTGATGGAAACTGAATTTAATTTTCTATTAAAAATTTTAGTTTTTATATTTTAACTAGCCATCCCCTGCCACACGTTGCTGTGGCCCAAATGGGGGTTCTGTGTGCGGGGTTTGGCCCAATTCTATCGTTGGTGGGATTCAGAATGCTCTTTGATTGTAGGTAAACTATAACTCCCAAAGGTCAAGATTCTTTTCCCCCCAAACTCTACCAGTGTTCACATTTGGGCATATATTGAGTATTTGTATAGAGTTTGGTTCAGATCCATCATTGAGTCCACAGTGATCTCTGGATGTAGGTGAACTACAACTCCAAAACCAAAGGACATTACCCACTAAACCCTTCAAGTATTTTCTGTTGGTCATGGGAGTTGAACCAAATTCCATCATTGGTGGGGTTAAGAATGCTCTTTGATTGTAGGTGAACTATAAATCCCAGAAACTACAACTCCCAAATGGCAAAATCATTTTTTTAAGTAAAGGACATACATTGGGTTGTTAGGTGTCTTGTGTCCAAATTTGGTGTCAATAAGTCCAGTGGTTTTTGAGTTCTGTTAATCCCACAAACGAACATTACATTTTTATTTATATAGATAGTACTCTTAATTCATGTTACTATTAAGTTTAAAGAATATGTAAAAAGTTTTGATTAAAGTTTATCTTTAAATTAACGCTGTTTATTATTCTTGAACCATGTGGTCCCTGCTAACAACAACCAAAAAAATTCAAAGTGGCCCCTGGTCTAAAGAAACCAGAATGGATGTCAAAGGAACTTCCAACTGAGGCAAGATTTAAAAGGGACATGTACTAGAAATGGAAAAAAAAAGTCACCAAAGAGCTATTCAAAACAATCGCCAGGAGCTGTGGAGAGAAAGACAGAAAAGCTGAAGTTCAGAATGAGCTGGGCTTGCTGGAGAGGTTACAAGCAAAAATATGTGGTGGTGGTAAGTTGTTATATTCATAACAAAAGGAAGAACACAGGTATTGTGCTGTCATGTTCTGGGCCTATAATCATAGAATCATAGAATCAAAGAGTTGGAAGAGACCTCATGGGCCATCTCCAACCCCCTGCCAAGAAGCAGGAATATTGCATTCAAATCACCCCTGACAGATGGCCATCCAGCCTCTGTTTAAAAGCTTCCAAAGAAGGAGCCTCCACCACACTCCGGGATGGAGAGTTCCACTGCTGAACGGCTCTCACAGTCAGGAAGTTCTTCCTCGTGTTCAGATGGAATCTCCTCTCTTGTAGTTTGAAGCCATTGTTCTGCCTCCTCCAGGGAAGAAAACAAGCCTGCTCCCTCCTCCCTATACTGTGCTGTCACACGCTGGGCCTATAATAATTGTCTTTTGAACAGGACGTGCTCTTTGTGCCCAGCAGGAAGCCAGGTTGCCTTGGCTGAAAGGCCCTAAGGATTTTCTTATACAAAAGTCTTTAGATGCTTGAAAAGTTTAACAAAGTCCTTTATTATTGCTTAGATCTTCAACAATTTAAACAAACACTTCTCAGATCTTCAACAAGTCAAACAAATGCTTCTTAACTTGCCCAAATGGACAGGTAACTGGCTTCGTGAACTGTTTCTTTTCTTTAAAAGGAAAACCCTTTTTAACCCCTCCCAGGCAATCTACTTTCTATGCTTGCTGGTGTGGGCCCTACTCCCGGCTCCAATTGCTTCTGGTTACACGAGTAGACCTACCAGCCAAAGCTTGTAGATTCTCCAGCTGGAGTTCTTTTGGATCTTTTCCACGGAAGATGTGGAGCTGTTTCCCCCGGATGCTGTGAGAAACGAAGCTTGTCTACAGATGGAGCTGATCCACGTCCTGTAGCTAAACTTTCACTATAAGACTGAACTAAAAATGGTTCCCTTTCCCTCCCAGAGCCCTGGAAAAAGGGGCGGACCCAAAACTTAACAGGTCATTGGCCCTATAATTGCAAACCAAGGGAAGCCACCTTACTGCAAAATGCATGGAATCTTGGAATATATGCAAACACTCAATTGAAAGAAAATAAAGCTGAAGCTCCTGTTACAGCCTTACCAGCACAGGTATGGTAGGGCCACCTACATAGAGAAGATGGTAAAGTGCTAACAGGAGACAGAGAAAAAGCATAATTTCTTTACCTTGGTTTTATCTCAAAAGGTAACATAGAATCATAGAGTTGGAAGAGACCTCATGGGTCATCCAGTCCAACCCCCTGACAAAGCACCCCCAACAGATGGCCATCCAGCCTGTTTAAAAGCCTCCAAAGAAGGAGCCTCCACCACACTCCGTGGCAGAGAGTTCCACTGCTGGACAGCTCTCATAGTCAGGAAGTTCTTCCTCATGTTCAGATGAAATCTCATTTCTTGTAGTTTGAAACCATTGTTCCGTGTCCCAGTCTCCAGGGCAGCAGAAAACAAGCTTGCTCCCTCCTCTCTATGACTTCCCCTCACATATTTATACATGGCTATCATGTCTCCTCTAATAATGAAGCAGATGGTGTGCTTGGGGAAATGCAGCACAGAATAAAGAAAGAGGCAGTACAGAAATATCTAGCTACTCTAAATGAAGTCTCATGGGTGAGATAAGTTATATCCAAAGATAGAATCATAGAATCAAAGAGTTGGAAGAGACCTCATGGGCCATCCAGTCCAACCCCCTGCCAAGAAGCAAGAATTTTTAAAAATGGCAGAAGTAGTCTTAGAACTGTTTAATAACGCTTTCTTTGCCTGAATCTTTTTCCAGAAGCAAAACAGGGCTCAACTTGACGGAGCAGAAGATGCAGTAGCAGAAATGCGGCACAGAATTGGTAAAGAAGTAATGCAGGAATACAGGGTTACTTTAAAGGAATCCAAGTCTTCAGAGCCTAATGCATTGCATCAATGTGTTTTGCGAGAACTGCTGCTCTGAACCAATCTCAAAAAAAGTGCAAATGTTATATGATTCTATGATATGGAAGTAGCAACTAAATCAGCAATTCACCAACTAGAACAACCCCCTCAATTACCCAATCACCTGAGAAGCTGAATACCAAAAATATGTCTGCTTGCAAAGTTAATAACTTCCTAATTATTGTTTGTGAAAGTAAAAGAGGTCATAATTATGGTATTTATATGACAGTGATGTATAATACAGATGTTTGAGAGATCTGATAGGCATTTTACATCCCTAAAAAATTGAATATAATAAGTGGAATGAATGAAACCGATAGTTATTAATGTCTTGTCCAAATGTATATTTTTTATTTAGAATTGTACATCTAGGCTTAAATAAGATAGAAATGACGTATTGTACTAGTATCACATGTATGGTGAAACAATCATGTACAATTTTGTGGAAAGCATAGGCCAGGAACCCATAGAGTAAGGATGGCTTTTGGCTTCATCTCCATTCATGCAATGAGGTTTCCAATACTGCACGCTGCAAATGGAAGTTCAGAGCAATGGCCAAGGATGTTAATTTGATACTGACACCCCAGAAGGACTTTTCATTTTACCAGCATTCAATTAATAAAACTTTATTTGTACCCCGCTACCATCTCCCCATGTGGCTTACATGAGGCCAAGCCCGCAATACATCAATAAACAATCAATACAATATAAATCATAAATCACATAAACAAAATACACAATAAGCAATCAACAGTCAGAGGCGGCCCTAGGTAATTTTCAATGGTAAGCAAACAGTATTTTGCCCCCCCCCCCACACCAACTACTGATTTATATTTTCTGTTGGTCATGGGAGTTCTGTGTGCCATATTTGGTTCAATTCCATCATTGGTGGAGTTCAGAATGCTCTTTGATTGTAGGTGAACTATACATCCCAGTAACTACAACTCGCATATGTCAAGGTCTATTTCCCCCCAAGAGCGCCTCAAGAGTGCCCCTGGGCAATCAACTATACTGCAAATGCTTACTTTGCGTAATAGGTTGCTGAGGCTTCCCCCAGACTGCTAGGGCTGTTGTGAGCCAAGGGGGCACTCCTCAAGTGGTGGTCGAGGGGCATTTACAGAGGCGCATCTGCGCCCCTGGCAAAAAAAAGTGTACTGCAACCGCTTACTTTGTGTAATGGATGAGCCGCCCCTGTCAACAGTAACATATAAACATTTAAAACCAATGGCTGGGCCAAATGTGATAGATTAAAATTAAAAAATAGTGCTGATGTGAACCAGGTAGGATATAATTGGGATAGGATTTTCAGAGAGAATGGGAGAATGCAGTCAATCCTAAAGCAGTAGTAATGTGCATGTTGAGGACATAATGCTGAGAGTTTTCCGTATTCTTGGAAGGCACACTGGAACAACTACGTTTTCAAGCTCCTCCTAAAGACTGCCAGAGTTGGGGCATGTCTGATGTCTCTGGGAAGTGAGTTCCAGAGTCGAGGGGCCACCACTGAGAAGGCCCTCTCCCTCGTCCCCACCAATTGCGCCTGCGAAAGAGGTGGGAGCATGAGCAGGGCCTCTCCAGATGATTGAAGCGATCGTGTGGGTTCGTATACAGAAATATGGTCATGCAGGTAGGTGGGTCCCAAACCGTTCAAGGCTTTGTAGGTAAGAATCTGCACTTTGAATTGGGACTGGAAGATGAACGGCAGCCAGTGGAGCTCCTTAAACAGGAGGGTTGACCGCTCCCTGAAAGGAGCACCAGTTATTTTCTTTTTTGCACTGTGTGAATTAGTTCACACAAACGTTCTCCATCCATCTGTCACTGGCCCAGCCCATGCCATACACACACACACACACACACACACACACATTTATTGGATCTTCTGTCTCTAGGGGGAAAAGATACTAGTCACTCACCAAGCCCCAACAGAAGATCTCCTGACCAAGACACATGCCTACCACTTTTCTATATTGACTAGCACCAAGCTGTCAAGTCCAAATCACTTCACCTGACCTATCTGAAGAAATATGTGATCAAATCCAAACTCACTGTTATACAAAGCAATGTTTTCCTACAAAACTATAGACCCTTCATTTTCACTTTCTTTCTTCTACCAATGAGGTTCCTCCTAAGGTCTTCCACCACTTGTCCCTGTAGCTCTGCTGTTAGTCAAGTTTTTGTATTTGATGTGGACGAAATAACCCCTCTGGACTGCGAGAAGATCCAACCAGTCCATCCTCCAGGAAATAAAGCCCGGCTGCTCACTGGAGGGAAGGATACTAGATACAAAGTTGAAGAACTTTGGCCACATCATGAGGAGACAGCAAAGCCTAGAGAAGACAATTATGCTGGGGAAAGTGGAAGGCAAAAGGAAGAGGGGCCAACCAAAGGCAAGATGGATGGATGGCATCCTTGAAGTGATTGGACTGACCTTGAAGGAGCTGGGGGTGGTGACGGCCGACAGGGAGCTCTGGCGTGGACTGGTCCATGAGGTCACGAAGAGTCGGAGATGACTGAACGAATGAACAACAAATAACCCCTCAAAGACTGTTTGGTTTTACCAAGAGACAATCTGTTTCTAAAATAAGGCTATCTCTTTTGGAAAAAAAAGTCTACAGTGACCTCTCAACCTCTGAGGATGCCTGCCATAGAGGCAGGCAAAATATCAGGAGAGAATGCTTCTAGAACATGGCCATACAACCTGAAAACACTACAACAACCCAGTCTACAAAGAGATGGAAATGCTATTGAATTTTTCTCAGTCTAGCCGCTGAAAATTGCAAAATGCCTTCATCATGATGGTTATGAAATTCTGCTTCCAAAAGATAGGTATTGATAGGCAATGTCTGGAGGAGGGAAACACAAATGGCTTCCACATTCCAAAGTCAGGAGATCATTACAATTGCACTCTTGCATCCCAAGATCAAATCAAATCACTTAGACATTTCCTGTCTCATGCAATGTCTGAAGGCCAAGATATGCAATGGGCAGAAGGACCACAATGGCCTAATTTTGTAGTGATCTAGGACAAGATTTTGAAACCCAAACAAGATCTAGATTTAAAGACCTAAATTTGAGTGCTGGATTAAAGCTCTGAAAGACCAGAGTTCAAATCTCTTCTCAGTCATGGAAATTCACAGGGAGACTTTGTGAAAGTCACATGCCCTCAAACAACCTCAAAGATAGGTGTGTCATAAATCTGTGCTGACTTCATAGGATGATAAAATCATGGAATTGTAGAGTTGGTCATCTCAGGGACATCCAGTCCAACCCCAAGACACAATTCAAGTGCTCTTGAGAGATAGCCATTTAGCCCAGTGGTTCCCAACCTTTTTTGACCAGGGACCACTTGACAAGGGACCACTTTGACCAGGGACCACTCTCCAACATTAATACCAAAAGGTTACGAATCAGTTTTTGGTCAACTTTAGATTCGGTTTGGGGTGCTGATTCAGAAAATTGCATTGGATACACCACATCAGCTCCAGTTTCTGATACAGAACATATGCCATGGTCAGCAACAGGGAAAGAGTGGTAGGCTGTATGAAGGAAGCAGAAATAAAATAAATAAAGAGGAAGGAGGATTGTGGCCAGATGTTCGTCCTGGTGGTCCACTGGTGGTCACAGCCCACCGGTTAAGAACCACTGATCTAGCCTCTGTTTGAAATCTCCATAGAAAGAGACTCCATCATATACCCTGACAGCAACAGATTCTACACCTGAATGGATCTTACAGTCAGAATGTTCTTCCTAATGTTTAAGTGGAATCTCTTTGGTTGCAGTTTGACTACACCAAGTCCATGTCTAGACCAGCATAAAACATCTCCTGACAGTCAGAGCTAGTTAAGAGCGAAAGAGGCAGCTGTTGCCTGGGAGTATGGTGGAGTCTCCTTCTCTGGACATGTTTAAATAGATAATAGATGGTCATCTGTTGTGAGTGTGTATCGTCCAGCACAGCAGAATGGAGTTGGTGTGCTGTCGCGCCTGAGGGCTATAGCTCTTAGTGAAAGAGGCATGGACGTGACATCTTTCCCCCAGGGGATTGCATCTTGCCCTCCTTTAGGAAACTGGAACTCTCAAAGACCCAAACACTGTAGATAACTCAAAATAAGATTTATTGTTCACAAAGAGTTATCTCTTTAAGGCAATAAGCTGGAAGTTTCAAAGGGGTGAAGGAAAATATACACCATAGTCTCTGTTTGTCTTGGGACCAAAGAGTTTGCAACTGAGAAGCTTTTCCAAGTTTCCTCTTTCCTCACTGGCTGTGAATATCGGAATAATCACAACCCCAATTCCAATGGCCTATATCTGAAGGGACAAGGCCTTCCTCTGGTGCCAAAAGAACTGGTTTGAAGGTGCTTGAGACTTCCCAACGTTGTTCAAGTTAATCTGAATATGAAGCATAAGTCTCAAGGGTAAGAACCTCAGAATTGGTGCTGAGAGGTAACTTAATCAGGGGCTTTTAGAGCCAAGTCTCTTACTCACATCCATCTGGTAGAAAATCTGATGGTGGAATGAAAAAGAGAAGCACTCCCCTCCTCCAGGAAGAGGTGGAGCCAAACAATTGAGCTGATAGAGCAATTCAACTGGTGCAAATAACATTGATTGACAGCTATAAATAACCAATCAATCCAACTATACATAGGCAGGGTAAAAAGGCAGGATTAAGCATGATACAACAGTTTAAATCTTGCAACTAACAGTTCTACATATAGGTGGCGCCACTCATGCCATCACAGTTGGACTGGATGGCCCTTGAGGTCTCTTTAAACCAGGGGTCCTCAAACCTTTTAAACAGGGGGCCAGGTCACAGTCCCTCAAACTGTTGGAGGGCCGGATTATAATTTGAAAAAAGTATGAATGAATTCCTGTGCACACTGCACACATCTTATTTGTAGTGCAAAAAAAAAACCACTTAAAAACAATACAATAATTAAAATGAAGAACAATTCTAACAAATATAAACTTCTTAGTATTTCAATGGGAAGTGTGGGCCTGCTTTTGGTTGATGAGATACAATTGTTGTTGTTGTTGTGTGCTTTCAAGTCATTTCAGACTTAGGTTGACCCTGCGTGAGGGTCGGGTAAATGACCTCGGGCCTTAGTTTGGGGACCCGTGCTTTAAACTCTGTGATTCTATAAATGGGGGAGTGGGAGGGAGGAGAGATCAACCATATCTTTGGACATTCAGGTCTCAAATATATCAAAAATGTTTTGAGCCTTTTGTGTCGAACAACATCAGATAAATATTTTTTTTTCTGTTTTGAAAAACCTGTTTGGCAGTCTTATAATTATCTGTTTTTCGCAGTGTTCTCCTTTGACGACTGCCCATGCTTCCTTGCATAGACAGAACATTAACATGTGCTTATCGAAAATGCTGTCTCTTGTGACACAGATGCCACTTATTTATCTGGCTCCTCTGTCTTTTATCTTCAGTGTTCTTTGGCTATCCTGTTTTCCTTCCCGCCTCTTCTTCAGTACCCAGTCCCATAGCTGAATCAGCATTACTATCCTAATCCTGGAAGGTTTGTTTCCTGCTATAATGCATCCTAACAAACTTGCTTTCCTTCTTTTGTTTTGCCAGTTTTGCATTTTGCTTCTCCTCCTTCTCAATTCATCTTTGCTTTACAGTTTCACTTGCCTCTCCCCTCACAATGCTGACTGCACATCTATCATTATTATTATTATTATTATTATTATTATTATTATTATCTTTATTTGTACTCCGCTAGCATCTCCCGAAGGACTCGATGCGGCTTACAAAGGCCAAGGCCTCAATACACAACATAACAATACAACCTAAAGCAAATTAAAAACAATTAAAGCAATATTAAACAACAAAACAACAAGCAATAAACAATACACCAAGACACAATAAAACTGGGCCGGGCCAGAGTAAATGGGTACAGATTAAAAGTGCTGATGTGACAGGTGGTATGTAAGGATTATAGGGTAAGTGCAGTGTGCAATGTGCGGCAATCTTAGTTCTAATAAAGTGCTTCAGGGACTTGGTATTGGAGGTTTCCTATTCTGGGAAGGCACATCGGAACAGCCAGGTCTTCAAGTTCTTTCTAAAGACTGCCATGTAGGGGCCTGTCTAAGATCTTTGGGGAGGGTGTTCCAGAGTCTGGGGGCCACCACAGAAAAGGCCCTGTCTCGTGTCCCCACCAAACGCGCCTGCGATGCAGGCGGGATCACGAGCAGGGCCTCTCCAGATGAACGAAGTGAACGTGTGGGTTCGTAGACGGAGATGCGGTCATGCAAGTAGGATGGTCCCAAACCGTTAGGGCTTTGTAGGTAAGCACCTGCACCTTAAATTGGGCTCGGAAAATAAATGGCAGCCAGTGGAGCTCCTTGAACAGAAGGGTTGACCTCTCTCTGTAAGGAGCACCAGTTAACATCCTGGCTGCTGCCCGTTGGACCAGTTGAAATTTCCGAGCCATTTTCAAGGGCAGCCCCACGTAGAGCGCTGCCCTGAGATGGCTGAGATGCCACACCATGGGAGATGGTGCATAACTTTATACTCCATGGAATTACATGGGGATTGAGCAAGGTTACTGCATCAGAAAGCTCCAGTTGTGCAGTTTATAAATAATTAACTTGATTGTTCCCTGCCCTCCAGCATAAAATTGAATAAAACATGACGCACAAGGAAAAGGAGGCGGTAGTAGCTTGAAGGGATTAAGTGGTAAATGGCAATAGGCTTGTATTGATTTCTTTTTATTGTGTAACTTACAGCGACTGGATGATTTAGGACTTTATCACACGAACTGTGCCGTCACACCCAGACACTATAAAGTTAAAACTAAGATGTGCTTCTCTCTTTATCTGGGTGAACTGCGGGTGCCTTACTTAGAAACTTAGGATTCTCAGCAACTGAGGCCACTCCAGATTTGAACATCAAACAGAACATTTATTTCTCAAAGTCCTTGACAGACTTGGCACAGCATATTGAAGTTACAAACACAAACAGTCAACTTGTGAAATTATATAGATGTTCCTTCCTTTTTTCTTCAGCTGCTGAGTTAGCTTTCCCCAATGGTAGAAAAATCCTGGGATTCTTTACCATAACCCTGAGCTGCTATTTTTAGAAAGAGCAGGTCTTTCCCTATCTAAGCTCAAGGTTAGTTTGGAGATGAAGTAATAGAGCCTCTCCCAATGGCAGAGAAATCCTGAGATATTTTCTACCCCAGCTAAAGATAGCTGAGCTGCTATCTTTAGAAAGAGCAGGTCTTCCCCTATCTAAGCTCAGCACCAGTTTCAAAGGCAAGAGGGTAAGTACTCACGATGGCCTGTCCGAGCCACCTAGCTTGACCACAAGCGCATCTGAGGCTTTTTCTAAACTGAAGAAGGCAGGAGAGCTTCTCCACAATGGAGATCTCATCTCCAGGAAAAAGGACGGTATCTAGACCAAAAGATACGTTTTTAAGCCAACAATAGCAAAAGGCTTTTGCAGGCTGGCTTTAAGCCCCTGTTAATGTTTAACTTTCAGGGTGCTGCTGAGACTGTAGCAACCCTGGGGAAAATGCAAAAGATGCTATTTCATGCAACTAAGGGGCAATGCAAACCAAGCTCCTGGAAGACGTAACACAAACTGATATTGTAGCATGACCATCACCTTTGGTGGTAGTCCTTGTCAAATGACTCTGTGTGCATCCTGCTGCTGTTTTCCATCTCCCTGTGGTTTTCCCATCCCTAGCTACTGATGGGATAGAACCCATCATTAGCTCCCAATCCTGTGATGTTCCTGTTAACTGCCTTTATGTGACACCCAGCTTCAGCAGACAAAAGTCCTTGGTCCCACCCTGGTCATTCTACAGATATATAAACCTTTTTTCCTACTTCCAAACAGACCTCACTACCTCTGAGGATGCTTGCCATAGATGCAGGCGAAACGTCAGGAGAAAATATGCCTCTAGAACATGGCCATATAGCCCGGAAAAACTTACAACAACTCAGAAATTAGTTTCGTTTTCCTTCAATGCCTCTCATCCTTGTCTGTCGCAGCCTGGCAGAACGCCGAAGGCCTTGGTCAAGCTGTCTGTTTTGGCTAATTTCCACCCGTCTGTCTATATACTCATTATATTGTCTATATACTATATACTCTATATCCCATTGACTATTTTTTGCCTCTGCATCACATTATTGGCTCATGTTTAACTTGTTGTCCATGAGGACTCCGAGATCTTTTTCACACGTACTGCTCTTGAGCCAGGCATCACCCCTCATTCTGCATCTTACAGAATGACATCAATAAAAAGAAACAGTATCAATGTTATCAATAAAAAACAGTATAACCAGTTGGAGATCAGTCCTAGTTTGTGATTCCTCAAAACTCAACAACTTCATAGGTATCCAGGTTTGCCACCCCAGCATGCTGCTAATGTCAGGGTATGTGCAGGCATCTGCAGGAGGCACCTCAATACTTCTGTCTCATTGTCACAGTTGGCTTCTAATGACAAGATTTTTGATCAATGAATGCATCTATATCTATATATCTCTGTAAAACACCTCCGTACACTAATTGATATGATGCAAGAAAGCGTGCTGTTTACCTCCTTAATATGAAATATATAAACAGCTGTTAGTGGAAGAACCAGAACAGAGACAGTGGGCAGAATCTGAGAGGAAAGCAAAACCTGTCGGAGCATCCTCCTCAGCCTCTCCAGCTGCCCCAGGAAAAGGCAAAGAGAGCAAAAGCAAAGGCAGGAGAAGGATGGGAGAGTTCTGGGAATTTTTGATTGTTCTGTTGGTGAGTCTTCTATTCCTGCACTATGTGAAACAGCTCTGGTCCAGAAGAAACTACCCACCTGGACCTTTTCAACTTCCCATCATTGGAGGGATATGGCTGATAGGAGCTGGATTTTCTCATGACATTTTCATCAAGGTACTCCTTTTCAAATCATTGTCAGCATCTGAGTCTGAAACTTATGGAAGGAATTTGCAAACTGTGTTCTTTTTTTCAGGATTATAGCAAAAAAAATGGGCAAGTACTTCCTTTCTAAAAGTATTTTGGCAAAGATTTTGGTTAAAAAAATCAATTGATATAAAAATGTTTCTGAGTTGATCAGGACTTGAGCATTAGGGTTGTGCTTTTGGGAAATGAGTTAGTAGGAAATCACTGGTGATTATATGTTTTTAATTATTTTTACATGGGTTGTTGTAGGTTTTTTCGGGCTATATGGCCATGTTCTAGAAGCATTCTCTCCTGACGTTTCGCCTGCATCTATGGCAGGCATCCTCAGAGGCTGTGAGGTCTGATTTTTACATGGTTTTTATAATGTGTGCTAAATGGGTTGTTGTAGGTTTTTTTGGGCTATATGGTCATGGTCTAGAGGCATTCTCTCCTGACGTTTCTCCTGCACCTATGGCAAGCATCCTCAGAGGTAGTGAGATCCTAAAGGGTTTGGGTCTAGGTTATCTACAGCATCGCCTTCTCCCATAACATCCCCCCCCCCTTTAAGACACATAGGTCCTCTGGGAGGCAGCTACTCCAACCAGCCAGATCCCGACTGGCAATCATCGTGCAGAGAACCTTTTCATCAGCTGCCCAGAGACTGTGGAAGGATCTGCCCAAAGGTATCCAAAAACTAAATGAGCTGTCGAAGGCTTTCATGGCCAGAATCACTGGGTTGTTGTAGGTTTTTCCGGGCTATATGGCCATGGTCTAGAGGCATTTTCTCCTGACATTTCACCTGCATCTGTGGCAAGCATCCTCAGAGGTAGTGAGGTCTGTTGGAACTAGGAAAATGGGTTTATATATCTGTGGAATGACCAGGGTGGGACAAAGGACTCTTGTCTGCTGGAGCTAGGTGTGAATGTTTCAACTGACACACCTTGATTAGCATTAGGGCTGGGCGGTTTCGTTCGTTAATTTCGTAATTCGTTATTAATTCGTTATTTTTTTGATAACGAAGCGATATTGAACCATTCAGGAGCAACTAAAAATCGATACGAATTTTTAAAATTTATTTCGTAACTGTTTCGTAATTGTTTCGAAATTGTTTCGTAATTGTTTTGTTATTATTTCATTATTATTTCGGTATGTCTGGTGCAAGTTTTATGGTTGTTGTTTGTTTTATCAGTGATAAAAAAATAAATTATCACACCAACAGTCAACAACAGAGGGAGAGGGAAGCTTCAGAAGTTCCCCCTGTCCCATTTGGAGGGTTTTTTAGCGTATTGCGCAATCGCGTCCGCCATTAACGAATCGATTCGTTATTGTTTCGAAATTGTTTCGTAATTTCCGAAATTTCGTAAATATCGAACTTTTTTAAAGAAAAATTTCGGAATTCTTTTAAATAACGAAACACAAAAACCCCCTAAAAACAAATTGAGTTTAGGTGTGAATGTTTCAACTGACTACCTTGATTAGCGCATAATGGCCTGACAGTGCCTGGAGCAAACTTTTGTTGAGAGGTGATTAGATGTCCTTGTTTGTTTCCTCTCTGTTGTTGTGCTGTTGTAATTTTAGAGTTTTTTCATACTGGTAGCTAGATTTTGTTCATTTTCATGGTTTCCTCTCTGTTGAAACTGAAATACAGAGAAGCCATTGAAATACAAAAGCATGTGGACAATTTCAACAGAAAGGAGGAAAGGATGAAAATGAACAAAATCTGGCTACCAGCACAACAACAGAGAGGGAGAATCCAACCAAAAATAATAATTCTTGATGTCTTAGTTTTTAAGCCCCCAGCATCTGGGGTGCTGATTCAGATAGAAAGACCACACCTGCTCTAACTTCTTAGATATGACTTTCCTGGTTTTCTATGGGAAAGCAGATGTCATCTGCTATATAGCATATGATCTGTATCTCAAAAACTAGAGCAGGAAGGAAAAACTGTTGCTAACTTGGGGTACATCTACAGTGAAGACTTAATGCCTCTTAAACTGCCATAGTTTAATGCTATGGAATCCTGGAATCTGTAGTTTGGTGGAGAACCACCATTCATTGAAAGAGAAAGTGAAAAACCTTGTAAAACAGCAACTCCCATGATTTTGTAGCATGGAGCTATTGCAGTTAAAGTGTTGTCAAATTGCATTTATTCTATAGTTAAAATACATCATTGGAAGAGGGAAGAAACCAGAGAGAGAAATTAAGATGAGAAGGAAAGATAATATAATAGTAGTAATAATAATACATCCATTACCCGTCTCTCCTTGCAGTTGAGGGCGGGGTACAACTGTTAAAACAAGAGATAAAACACTATTAAAGTTGCACATAGTTAAAATGCAGGTTAAAATTAAGTGATAAATGCAGATAAAATTCACAAGCTATAATTGACTAGATAGACCTACTGGAAGAGATGAGTCATAAATTGTGTTTTAAATTCTGACAGCTCATTTAGTGGGTTGTTGTAAGTTTTTCCCGGCTATATGGCCATGTTCTAGAGACATTTTCTCCTGACGTTTCACCTGCATCTGTGGCAAGCATCCTCAGAGGTAGTGAGGTCTGTTGGAACTAGGAAAATTGGTTTATATATCTGTGGAATGACCAGGGTGGGACAAAGAACTCTTGTCTGCTGGAGCTAAGGGCGAATGTTTCAACTGACCACCTTGATTCGCATTTGATGGCCTGGCAGTGGCTGGGGCAATCTTTTGTTGAGAGGTGATTTGATGTCCTTGTTTGTTTCCTCCCTGTTGTTGTGCTGTTCTAATTTTAGAGTTTTTTAATCCTGGTAGCCAGATTTTGTTCATTTTCATGATTTCCTCCTTTCTGTTGAAATTGTCCACATACTTGTGGATTTCAATGGCTTCTCTGTGTAGTCTGACATGGTGGGTGTTAGAGTGGTCCAGCATTTCTGTGTTCTCAAATAATATGCTGTGTCCAGGTTGGTTCATCAGGTGCTCTGCTATGGCTGACTTCTCTGGTTGAAGTAGTCTGCAGTGCCTTTCATGTTCCTTGATTCGTGTTTGGGCAATGCTGCTGCGTTGGTGGTCCCTATGTAGACTTGTCCACAGCTGCATGGTATCCGGTAGATTCCTGCAGAGGTGAGAGGATCCCTCATGTCCTTTGCCGAATGTAGCATTTGTTGGATTTTCTTGGTGGGTCTGTAGATAGTTTGTATGTTGTGTTTCCTCATCAGCTTCCCTATGCGGTCAGTGGTTCCCTTGATGTATGGCAAGAACACTTTTCCTCTGGGTGGATCTTGACTCTACTCCCGTGGCTTGTTCTTGGTATTGCAGCTCTTCTGATGTCTGAGGTGGAGTCTCCATTGGCCTGTAGAGCCCAGTTGAGGTGGTTCAGTTCATCTTGGAGGAGGTGGGGTTCACAGATTTTTTTTTTGCACAGTCTGCCAAGGCTTTAATGGTGCTTCTTTGTCCCACCCTGGCCATTCCACAGATATATAAACCCATTTTCCTACTTCCAGCAGACCTCACTACCTCTGAGGATGCTTCCCATAGATGCAGAACATGGCCATATAGCCCGGAAAAACCTACAACAACCCAGCGATTCCGGTCATTAAAGCCTTCGACAGCTCATTTAGTTTTCAGATACCTTTGGGCAGATCCTTCCACAGTCTTTGGGCAGCTGATGAAAAGGTCCTCTGGATGATGATTGCCAGTCGGGATCCAGCTGGTTGGAGTAGCTGCCTCCCAGAGGACCTATGTGTCTTAAAGGGGGGATGTTACGAGAGAAGGCAATGCTGTAGATAACCTAGACCCAAACCCTGTAGGACTTTAAAGACCAAAACCAACAGTTTGTACTTTGCCCAGAAACTAATTTGCAGCCAATTGAGTGACTTTAGTATGTGTGTGATGTGCCCAATCTTAGATGTTCCGGTAACTAATCTGGATTCAGGAATCTATATAAATAAAAATGTAATGTTCGTTTGTGGGATTAGCATAACTCCAAAACCACTGGGGGAATTGGCACCACATTTGGACACAAGACACCTAACAATCCAATGCATGTCCTTCACTCAAAAAAATTATTTTGTCATTTGGGAGTTGTAGTTGCTGGGATTTATAGTTCACCTACAATCAAAGAGCATTCTGAACCCCGCCAACGATGGAATTGAACCAAACTTGGCACACAGTTCTCCCATGACCAACAGAAAATACTGGAAGGGTTTGGTGGGCAGTGTCCTTTGGTTTTGGAGTTGTAGTTCACCTACATCCAGAGATCACTGTGGACTCAAACAATGATGGATCTGGACCAAACTCTACACAAATACTCAATATGCCCAAATATGAACACTGGTGGAGTTTGGGGAAAATAGAATCTTGACATTTGGGAGTTGTAGTTGAAGCCTGCCAATGATAGAATTGGGCCAAACTGTCTACACAGAACCCCCATGTGGGCCACAGCAATGCATGGCAGGGGACAGCTAGTGAGACATAAAAAGGAAGTCTGGTAAAGAGAATGAATTTAGAGGGGAGATGAACCTGGTCAGAATTGGTCAAGGGGGAAAAAACATGCAATCCATGTAGTCGCTTGAAATAATTTACTTTGGTTTGAATGTACCAGTTCTTTTCTTTGTTCCTGATGGCAGCTGGCAAAGCGGTACGGGGATATTTACACTGTCTGGTTAGGGCAAAAACCTATCGTAGTCTTGTCTGGATACCAAGCTGTGAAAGAAGCAATGATCGACCGCAAAGATGACTTTACAGATCGACCAGTTGTGGCCATAATTAAAACAGCACTGGAGAACTTGGGTAAGTTGAAGAAGAAAAATTATCTGAGTGGCTTCTGGATCTAACCATTACCTTCTTTTTGTTTGTTTGTCAGATCGGTCATGATACATTGAAATAGCTACACAATCATTTAACACAAAAAGAAGGAAATATTTTTATTCAGAGGTTTTGGTGGGAAGAGAATAAGAAAGAGAAAGTATTTGAGAACTTGAAAGCTTTTCTGGTACTTTTAAGAACTATACAGTGTCGGTTGTTGTAGGTTTTTTTAGGCTATATGGCCATGGTCTAGAGGCATTGTCTCCTGACATTTCGCCTGCATCTATGGCAAGCATCCTCAGAGGTAGTAAGGTGACTACTTCTGAGGATGCTTGCCATAGATGCAGGCGAAACTTCAGGAGAGAATGCCTCTAGACCATGGCCATATAGCCTTAAAAAACCTACAACAACCCAGTGATTCTGGCCATGAAAGCCTTCGACAATACACTATACAGTGTGTTTAAAGCACCTGATGTCTTTTAGAAATGGAAAGAATATTTGAAAATATACAGAAAATGGTCAAAATATATTATTGAGTATTGAAAAACCTCAAAAAGAAAAATCCTAGAGTATGGAGAATTTTTTGCACTTTGAGACTTATCCTGTGGTAAAAATGCAAGTTGTTATTTGTGCACAAAACTAATTTTTCCATCTAGGAAACAGCATTTTCTGAAATCAAAGTATTCCTTTCTGCACTGAAATTTTTTTTCTGTACAGCTCATGAACAAAAATTTCTGCATAGAAATATTATTTTACACAAAGACCGTTCGGTTTATTGCATAGAAAGTGCTGTTTAATGTTCAAAACAACCATGCCTGAATTTTTCAAAATATAATTCTGAATAGCCTTTGAAAATTGGGTGGTTTTCAAAAATTTTCTTACAATCGGAAACAAATTGTTGGAATTACTCATTTCTATTTTTGAGAATAAACTGATTGAAAAATTACAAATTTACAAAAGATTGGAATTTTACATTCATTTTATACTTAAAATAAGCAACATGTTATTTAGTAAATTTCACTCACTATAAAAAAGAAAAGAAAACCACTGAGTTATCAAAGTTTATCTGCAAATCAGGACATACTGGTCACAAAAATTTCACATAATTGATTTGTCCCAAAGACAGCTTTTTTGTGTGCATCGGAAACAACTTTTTCTGCACAGAAAAATATCTTCCTGCACAAAAATTTTTTTTTCTGTACAGAAAAAAAAAACTATTTCCTGTGTAGAAAAATACTATTTTAGTACAAATTAATAGTGCACATCTTTTGTGTGGATTGTCTCCAAATTTTTCTGTTCAGAAAATAACATTTCCTCATTATGACTTTTTCATAACAATGATGGGGAAAATCTCAAATGCTGGATGTATGAATTAGAAGAATGTTATTAAAAGTAGAAGTGTGATTTTATAATATCTAGAGGGAGCAGAACAATAAACGGTAAACTCAACAATGAGTTTGAGGTTTGTAGAATATTGTATGTAGTTATGTGTATATAGTATGTATGTACTATATACACATTGCTTTGCTGAATCACTGAAGGAAAACAATTAACAATATTCTGAACCAGACTTGGCACCCAGAACTCCCATGACTAACATGGGCATTGATGGGCATTGACCTTGAGTTTAGGAGTTGTAGTTCACCTACATCCAGAAGGCACTGTGGACTCAAACAATGATGGATCTGGACCAAACTTGGCACAAATATTCCATATACCCAAATATGAACACAGATGGAAGTTTGGGGGAAATAGACCCTGACATTTGGGAGTTGTAGTTACTGGGATTTATAGTTCACCTACAATCAAAGGGCATTCGGAACCCCACTAATGACAGAATTGGGGCAAACTTCCTATACAGAATCCCCATGACCAACAGAAAATAATTAAGGCCATCCAGTCCAACTCCCTTCACTGGGGTAAGAAAACATAATCAAAGCCCTCCTGACAAAGAGCCATCCAGCCATAGATATACATAGATATATATGATTCACACACATGCAGATATAGTATCATAGATTTGGAAGAGACCTCTAAAAAAGGACAATGATATGTTGCATGCTCCAGTGTTGCTCCAGTGTTGCATGCTCCAGATTGTCTAGGCAAACCAGACACTCTCCACATCAACACTGACAAAGAAACAGCAAGAAATACTGTTTACCCACAAGCATCAAGACATTACGTATATTAGAAACCAACACTTTCTCATTACTTTATTTTCGAGCTCACGAGACTGGGCCACAGCAACGCGTGGCGGGGGATAGCTAGTTTTAAATAAATGTTTTAAATGTATAAATACATAGCCAGTGTCAACACTAATAGTAACATTATGGAAATGGGTTAACAAAGCCTATAAATGCATTTTGGAGTAATAACTTACTATTGATTCCTCCTAGGTTTAGGTATTATATTTTCAAGCGGTGACGTCTGGAGGCAGCACAGACAGTTTGCTCTAGTGACTCTGCGGAAGATGGGGATGGGGAGGCAACACATGGAGACTCTGGTGCAAGCAGAGGCTGGGTACCTTGTGGAATATTGTGCTTCTACAAAAGGTATGTGATTCTAGGCAATAATCATAGAAGCACAGATTTGGAAGGGATATATCTACCTAACAATAGCACTGTCTAGCCCACATTTTACTATTTCTTTGCAAGAAGATTATGAGGACCTTGTTGGAAGCCTTCCTGAAATTAAGATATGCTATATCCACCACATTCCCTTCATCTACCATAGAATCATAGAGTTGGAAGAGACCTCATGGGCCATCCAATCCAAACCCCTGCCAAGAAGCAGGAAAATTGCATTTAAATCACCTCCAACAGATGGCCATCCAGCCTCTGTTTAAAAGCTTCAAAAGAAGAAGCCTCTACCACACTCCGGGGCAGAGAGTTTCACTGCTGGAAGCTTGGAAGAGAGATAAGTTGTTGTTTATTTATTCAGTTGCTTCTGACTCTTTGTGACCTCATGGACCAGCCCACGCCAAAGCTCCTTGTTGTCCATCATCACCCCGGCTCCTTCAGAGTCGAACCAGTCATTTCAAGGACACAATCCATCCATCTTGACCTTGCTCGGCCCCTCTTCCTTTTTCTTTCCATTTTCCCCAGCATCATTGTCTTCTCTAAGTGTTCCTGTCTTCTCATGATGTGGCCAAAGGACTTCATCTTGCCTCTAATAGCCTTCCCTCCAATGAGCTCCCTGTCAGCCGTCACCACCCCCAGCTCCTTCAAGCTCAATCCAGTCACTTCAAGGATACCATCCATCCATCTTGCCCTTGGTCGGCCCCTCTTCCTTTTTCCTTCCATTTTCCCCAGCCTCATTCTCTTCTCCAAGCTTTCCTTTCTTCTCATGATGTGGCCAAAGGACTTCATCTTTGCCTCTACTCTCCTTCCCTCCAATGAGCAGTCAGGCTTTATTTCCTGGAGGATGGACTGGTTGGATCTTCTTGCAGTCCAAGGCACTCTCAGAACTTTCCTCCAGCACCACAGCTCAAAAGCATCTCTCTTCCTTCGCTCAGCCTTCCTTATGGTCCAGCTCTCACATCCATAGGTTACTATGGTAAACTATGAGATAAAGTTAACCTGACAGATATAAGGTATGACAGATATAAGGTTAGCCTGGAATGATTTGTTCCTGAGAAACCCACGTTGGCTTTTAGTAAGCATGGGGACATTTGCCTTCCTCCAGTCTGCTGTGAGTTCTCTTGCCCTCCAAGACTTCTCAAAGAGTATTGTTCATGGTTTTTTGATTACCCCTGCCAATGGTATTAAAACTCTTAGAAGTAATTTATCTGGCCCTGGAGGCTTGGTTTCATTTCACTTTGCCAGATATTTTTTAGAGCGCCTCTTTATTCTGTGCTGCATTTCCCCCACTGTGTCCTCTGTTTCATCATCCCCAAGTTGAGCACTTTTAGCATTTTCAGATAAGGTAAAGTAATTTTTCTCTGTCTCCTGTTAGCATTTTGTCATCATCTCCATGCAGTGGAGATCATAGAATCATAGAATCAAAGAGTTGGAAGAGACTTCATGGGCCATCCAGTCCAACCCCATTCTGCCAAGAAGCAGGAATATTGCATTCAAATCACCCCTGACAGATGGCCATCCAGCCTCTGTTTAAAAGCTTCCAAAGAAGGAGCCTCCACCACACTCCGGGGCAGAGAGTTCCACTGCTGAACGGCTCTCACAGTCAGGAAGTTCTTCCTCATGTTCAGATGGAATCTCCTTTCTTGTAGCTTGAAGCCTTTGTAACACTGCATCCTAGTCTCCAGGGTAGCAGAAAACAAGTTCGCTCCCTCCTCCCTATGACTTCCTCTCACATATTTATACATGGCTATCATGTCTCCTCTCAGCCTTCTCTTCTTCAGGCTAAACATGCTCAGCTCTTTAAGCCACTCCTCATAGGGCTTGTTCCCAGACCATTGATCATTTTAGTCGCCCTCCTCTGGACACATTCCAGCTTGTCAATATCTCTCTTGAATTGTGGTGCCCAGAATTGGACACAATATTCCAGGTGTGGTCTATCCAAGGCAGAATAGAGCATGGGGAGCATGACTTCCCTGGATCTAGACACTAGGCTCCTATTGATGCAGGCCAAAATCCCATTGGCTTTTTTTGCCACCGCATCACATTTTTGGCTCATGTTTAATTTGTTGTCCACGAGGACTCCGAGATCTTTTTCACACGTACTGCTCTCGAGCCATGCGTCCCCCATTCTGTAACTTTGCATTTCATTTTTTTTCAGCCTAAATGGAGTATCTTGCATTTGTCCCTGTTGAACTTCATTTTGATGAAGTTCAACAGGGTGAAAAAATGTTCTTTGTTCTTCTTTTTGCTATGGATATAACAAAAAAGCCACTTTTTATTGTTTTCATTGCTTTCAACCTCTCTTGCAAACCAAAACTCATTCTGTATGTTCACTTTTCTGATTTTCCGATTTCTCCCTGGCTTTGAGGAAGGCAATTGTGAAACCTCCTTGGACTATAGATTGCCAAGAAAACCCTAAAAGAGAGTCACCATAAGACACATTTGATTTGAAAGCTCATAACAACACCACTCAGCTTTCAAGCTCCGTATTGAACTCACACTGATAGCATTATCACATCAGCTACAATAATATTAATATGAGTGTACTGTCAATATCTTGCCTTGCAGGGCAACCTTTTGAGCCTTTCCTACCCATCACGAATGCAGTGTCCAATGTGATAAATGGTATAGCTTTTGGATCCCGATATTCCATTGAAGATGAAGTGTTCCAGCAAAGGCTCGAAAACATTGATTTTATTTCTAAATACGGAACTTCTATAACTGCAGTTGTAAGTTATCTTTTTTTCTCTTTCCTATTGGGTCATTCAGTTTTCAAAGATCTCTGGACAGCATTCTGCAAAACTTTATCCTAGTGGCTAGAATAATAAATTTAGAAAAATAGGATCCTCAGACTAGTTCTGGTCCTGAACTGGTGCTTGGCAGCTGTGACGGTCTGGATGAGGGCAAACAAATAGAAATTGAATCCAGATAAGACAGAGGCACTCCTGGTCAGTCGCAAGGCCAAACAAGGTTTAGGGTTGCAGCCTATGTTGGATGGGTGTTACACCCCCCTCCAAAGACACAGGTTCATAGCTTGTGAGTGATCCTGGACTCATAGCTGAGCCAGGAATCCCAGGTTTCAGTGGTAGCCAGGGGAGCTTTTGCACAATTAAAGCTTGTGTGCCAGTTGCATCTGTACCTTGGAGAGTCAGACTTGGCTGCAGTAGTCCACACACTGGTTACATCCAGTATAGACTACTGCAACATGCTCTATGTGGGGTTGCCGGTGAAGACTGTTTGGAAGCTTCAATTGGTCCATTGGATGGCAGCCAGATTACTCACTGGAGCGGGGTACTGGGAGCATACAATCCCCCTGTTACGCCAGCTCCATTGGCTGTCAATCTGCTACCAAGCACAATTCAAAGTGCTGGTTTTAGCCTATAAAGCCCTAAACTAGTGGTTCTCAGCCTGTGGGTTCTGAAATGTTTTGGCCTTCAGCTCCCAGAAATCCTAACAGCTGGTAAACTGACTGGGATTTCTGGCAGTTATAGACCAAAACACCTGGTTGAGAACCACTGCCCTAAATGGTTCCTGCCCAGCTTACCAGTCAGAACGTATCTCCCTCTATGAACCACCTTGGAGATTAAGATCATCTGGGGAGCCCCTGCTTTCGATTCCACCTTCCTTGCAAGTGCAATTGGAGGGAATGAGAGACAGGACCTCCCAGTGATGGCTCCTCGGCTATGAAATTTCCTAACCATTTTGGAGATTAAGATCATCTGGGGAGGCCCTGCTTTCGATTCCACCTCCCTTGCAAGTGCAACTGGAGGGAATGAGAGACAGGACCTTCTCAGTGGTGGCTCCTTGGCTATGGAACTTCCTAACCATCTTGGAGATTAAGATCATCTGGGGAGGCCCTGCTTTCAATTCCACCTCCCTTGCAAGTGCAACTGGAGGGAATGAGAGACAGGGCCTTCTCTGTGGTGGCTCCTTGGTTATGGAACTTCCTAACCATCTTGAAGATTAAGATCATCTGGGGAGGCCCTGCTTTCAATTCGACCTCCCTTGCAAGTGCAACTGGAGGGAATGAGAGACAGGACCTTCTCAGTGGTGGCTCCTTGGCTATGGAACTTCCTAACCATCTTGGAGATTAAGATAATCTGGGGAGGCCCTGCTTTCGATTCCACCTCTCTTGCAAGTGCAACTGGAGGGAATGAGAGACAGGACCTTCTCAGTGGTGGCTCCTTGGCTATAGAACTTCCTACTCAATGCAATTAGATCAGCACCCTCCCTCCTGGCCTTCAGAAGAAAAGTAAAAACTTGGCTATGGGACCAAGCCTTTGGGCAGTACAAGGAATGATTCAGGGATTATGTGCAATCAATGTGATATTTGGAACGGCCTGGACTACGATAGTTGGATTGTGATTTTAAGGTTTATATTGATATGTTGTTAATTCCCTGTTTTAATGTTCAATGATGTCATGTTTTATGATTTCATTGATAATTGTATGTTATTATCGTTATGTTAGGCTTCTGTATGTGAGGCATTAAATTTTGCAATAATTATGTTGGAAACCGCTTTGCATCCCCCGCTGGGGTGAGTAAACCGGTATACAAGTGAAGTAAATAAAATAAAATTAAATAAAACAGTCTTAGTTTTTTACCTCATGATCAAACCAATTTCTCCCAATTATTTGGAAAATACAAGGAGGTAAGAATTGCATGTTTGTAAAAGTTTACCCTTTGGAGGAAAGATGGGTTTGCAATGCCTTCAACAACTGAAACTTCAAAAACTCAGCTCTTTATACATAACAGATTTATATCTTGATTTTTAAGACATATCATAAGCACAAAAAAACCCGTATGTCAAAATGAATAAACTCAGAATTGCAACATTTATAAAAGTAGTAAAATACCACACAATAGTATTAGAAGAACTTTATTAATCCATATGCATGATGGTCATATTTTCTTGTTACCGTTTTCCTCTTTTCTGTAGTTTTATGAAACCTTGCCATGGTTGATGAACTACCTTCCTGGGCGTCACCAGAAAGCAATTCATTTTATCAGGAAAGAGGTTTATTTTGCAATGGGAGAGATAGAGAAACACAAGGAGGAACGGAAATGTGAACCACAGGATATTGTGGACTATTACCTACTTCAGATGGAAAAAGTAAGTTTCCACTTTTGTATGCAAATATTGCTCATCTTAGGAATCTTTCTTAACATTGAACTGTGGGCCCATTTACAGGGGTCATATCCTGGGTCTCAATCCATTAGCCAAAACTACATTTATCCTGGAAAAATGAGCTTCATTTAACCTAATATGTAAAGTTGCTTGCTCTTTTGTATATCTTTTTTCTTTTTTTCTTTTTATTTTGTTTTATTCTTTTTTTTTTTCTTTTTTTTTTCCAGTGTTTTCATTGGTCATGGGAGCCAAGTTTGGTTCAAATCCATCGCTGGTGGAGTTCAGAATGCTCTTTGATTATAAGTGAACTATAAATCCCAGCAACTACAACTCCCAAATTACAAAACCAATCCTCCCCCAACCCCACTAGCATTCACATTTGGGTGTTTTTGGGTATTTGTGCCCAGTTTGGGGCAGTGAATGAAAATGCATCCTGCATATCAGATATTTACATTATGATTTATAACAGTAGTAAAATGACTTATGAAGTAGCAACGAAAACAATATTATGGTTGGGGGTCACCACAACATGAGGGACTGTATTAAGGGGTCACGCCATTAGGAAGGTTGAGAACCCCTGAGTTAGAGATACACCGTAAGACTTCAACTGCATTGTTTCTCTATGAATACAAAAATCCATTTCATGGATTTGCAGTTGGTTCAGTTTAGTCAGAAGAAGATGGTTTGGATTGAGATACAAGGCTTGTCTGATGATAAAATGTCCTTTGACCTTTCCCCATCCTCAGAGCCACAAGTGGTGTTGAGTTGCAACTCCCATCATTCAGAGTCCACATGGCAGATAATCAAAATAATGGAAGTTATTGTTCCATTACATCTTAGAACCCAAACTGTGTAAAAACTAAAGATCACTCAAGATCCTGCAAGGAAGACTCCAGCAATATGGAGAGAGAGTTGCCAGATGTACAAGCTGGGTTTAGAAAAGGCAGAGGAATGAGAGACCAAATTGCCAATATCTGCTGGATAATGGAGAAAGGCAGGGAATTTCAGAAAAACATCTATTTCTGTTTTATTGACTATTCTAAAGCCTTTGACTGTGTGGATCATAATAAATTGTGGCAAGTTCTTGGTGGTATGGGCATACCAAATCACCTTGTATCTCTCCTGAGGAATCTGTATAAGGATCAAGTAGCAACAGTCAGAACTGACCATGGAACAACAGACTGGTTCAAGATTGGGAAAGGCGTACGGCAGGGTTGTGTACTCTCCCCCAACCTATTCAACTTGCATGCAGAACACATCATGCGATGTGCGGGCTTGGCGAATGCAAGGCTGGGGTAAAAATTGCTGGAAGAAACATTAACAACCTTAGATATGCAGATGACACCACTTTGATGACTGAAAGCAAGGAGGAGCTGAGGAATCTTCTAATCAAGGTGAAAGAAGAAAGTGCAAAAGCTGGGTTGCAGCTAAACGTCAAAAAACCAAGATTATGGCAACAAGAATGATTGACAACTGGAAAATAGAGGGAGAAAACGTGGAGGCCGTGACAGACTTTGTATTTCTAGGTGCAAAGATTACTGCAGATGCAGACTGTGGCCAGGAAATCAGGAGACGTTTACTTCCTGGGAGGAGAGCAAGAACCAATCTATTATTAAATTTATTAAAAATTAAGGCATCAATCATTTTGGTGGAACAAGTGAACAAAATGCTGAAATTTGGTAAGCAGAAATTCAACATGCAAATAACGCAGGCAGATGGCTTGCAAATAATTTTTAAAAAGGAAGATGCAACATAAGCAATATTATGATCTATATAAATAAAAATGTAATGTTCGTTTGTGGGATAAACATAACTCAAAAACCATTGGATGAAATGACACGAAATTTGGACAATACATCCCTAACAGACCAACGAGTGACCATCACTCATAACCCCCCCCCCCAAAAAAAAAAAACAGTGGAAAGGACTTAAAAACCCCGAAAAGCTAAATGACAATACAGGAAAAAAAGGGAAGAGGGAGGAAAGGAAGGGGAGAAAGAAAGAAGGAAAGAAAAAGAGAGAAGGAAGCATTGAAGCAAAGAGCAAAGGAAGGAATGAAAGCAGTAGAAAAGGAAGAAAGAAGAGAAAGAAGAAAAGAGAAGGGATGGAAAGAAAGGGGTAGAGAAAGAAGGAAAGAGAAAAGGAAAGGAAAGAAAGAGGGAGCAAAGGAAAAAGAGAAAGAAAGAGAGATAGGGGGAGGGAAGGAAAGACAGAAGGAAGGATGGAAAAAGGTAGAGAAGGAAAGAGAAAGAGGAAAAGAAAAAGAGGAAGGAAAGAAAGAGGAAGAGAAGGAAGGAATGAGAGAAGGAAAGAAGAAAAGAGAAGGAAGGAAGGAAAAAGGGAGCGAAGGAAGGGGGAAAGAAGGAGAGAAGGAGGGAGGGAAGGATGGCCACAGCAACACGTGGCAGGTACAGCTGGTCCATATAAATAAAAATGTAATGTTCGTTTGTGGGATGAACATAACTCAAAAACCACTGGACGAATTGACACCAAATTTGGACACAACACACCTATCAGGCCAATGAGTGATGGTCACTCATAAAAACATGGAAAATCACAGCAGAAGAGACTTTAAAAGCCAAAAAACAAAAAAATACATTACAACACATGCACAAAAACCCATATATACACAAACACACATATGTACACATGTACACAAATATATACACACATACACACACACACTCACAAAACACATATACACCGACTGGGCCACAGCAAAATGTAGCAGGGGACAGCTAGTATAGTATAAAAAACCAAAAGCTACCAACCCTCTCTGAAGAAGACCAGGAACATCTGAATTGATCAATAACAGTACAGGAAATCAATGAGGCAATGAAGGATTTAAAGGCAGATAAATCTCCAGGCCCAGACGGCTACATGGTGACAAACTACAAGATGATGAAAGATGAAATGACACTGATACTACAAAAATAATGAATTCTGGAAACAAATCAAATACCAGAGACATGGAAAGAAGCCAACATAATTTTAATCCCCACAGAAAATCAAGACAGGAAATACTTTTAAACATTGTAGGAAAAAAAATACAATTTCAGTGTGGGGATTTTATGTTTAAAATGAATAACCAAACAACAAAGAAACTACAATATAGGGTGAGCAGATTGACAATTTGAAAACACTGGCCTATATTCTGTCGCTAAATCTAATACTTATTGAATTGATGGAACTTATTTATGTGTTGGCTTATTATTTAATAACTGAACATTGAAGAAAATTAATCAGGAAAAAATAATCCTACAATGGTTGTACTGAATGCAGTAGCACTGGATTTATGTTATGTAAAACTGTAATTATTTTCATGTATACATTTAAAAAAGAATGGAGCTAAGTGATCCTTCAGGATGGAAAAATATGCAGATTTGGATTATGTGTAAAAATAATACCGTATTCAAAGTCAAATTGAGAATTATTAATTTAAAAAGAGAAAACAGAGTTGATATACTAATTGAAAGTTATATCTCACGTAACGTTTATTTAACTTAGTGTTATAGGTGTAGCGTTTAATGTATTCTACTTCAATCTCTCATCTTTTGTTAGTTGAACAAACATGTATATTTGTGTAAAAAAGATCAACGACACCTTGGGCAGGAGGGACAAGCAATCCCACCGCAGCCACCAGTGTAATAAGGTTAACGTTCAGCTGGACACTACTTTAACAAAGATAAATGACTAAGACAAGGGGGAAAGACTGTCTTATCCCACCTCAGTAATATTGTTAAGTGACCAACTGTATTAACGATGTTAATGACCGATGTAATAGGTAGATTCACCGCCACCACCTCAATTATATGTCTGAGGAAAACATAAGTGTGAATGTGAAATAGGTAAAGTTTGTTCAAGCCTTTGGCTCCTCTTTAACAACTGCTTCTTTTGCTGACTGGACTGAAATTGAGTTGTCTTTAGGCTGACTGAGGTCTAATGATTGTGACAGAACGAGGCAGACACCAGTTTAAAGATGAAATTAGAAACAGGTTTATTTAAAACTTGATGAACAAATCAACTCTTAATAAGAGTGGTACAGAAGCGTAATGTGGTTACATGAGGCTTAGCTGGTTAGACAAGTAGTCTTCTCTTAAGACTTTAACTTTTGTTTCCTGTGAGTTCCTTGCTTCACACTGCTCACTACTTTGACACAGTGTGTCCCTGAGAACAGTCCACTGACTGCCTCACAGAGCAAAATAGGCTTTCCTACACTGACCCTATGTACAGTGATCCAGGAACCTTTGCCTTCCCTATGCTCTAATCCCAAGGATCACTTCAAACGTTCTCTCTGTCTAAATTCTTCACAGCTCCCTCTTCCTAACTATCCTTCTACACTCTTCGATGTTTTAAAGCTCTTCCCTCCCCGCTTGTCAAAAAAGACACAGCCTTTTTCCCTCTAAAACCTAACTCCTCCCCTGACTGCTCTAGCCAATCAGGAGTCGGCTGACTCCTCCCTCTTGCCTCTTAGCTCTCCTGCCTATCTCTCAACATGTCAGCTACTGACTTTCCAGGCTTCGGCCTTCCTGGCAAAAGGTTAGATTCACCACATTTATCATTGTTAAAGTAGTGTCCAGCTGAACGTTAACCTTATTACACTGGTGGCAGCGGTGGGATTGCTTGTCCCTCCTGCCCAAGGTGTCGTTGATCTTTTTTTACAATTTGTTACTCTCTTTGATTCTGTTCAGCCTGATTCCTGCTCAATGTTGTCAAAAATTAATATGCTAAATAATAATAATTTTAAAAATGTAAAAAAAATTAAAAAGGAAATATTTGGTAGATAAAGGTTTTCCCCTGACATTAAGTCTAGTTGTGTCCAACTCTGGGTGTTGGTGCTCATCTCCATTTCAAAGCCGAAGAGCCAGCATTGGCCATAGACACCTCCAAGGTCACGTGACTGGCATGACTGCATGGAGCACCGAATAGAACAGAATAACTTTATTATTCTGCATGGATCACCATTACTTTCCCTCCAAAGCAGCACTTATGGATCTACTCACAGTTGCATGTTTTTAACTTCTAGGTTGACAGAAGCTGGGGCTAACAGTGGGAGCTCACCCCACTCTCCTGGTTCGAACCTGCGACCTTTTGGTTAGCAAGTTCAGCAGCTCAATGGTTTAACTCACTGCACCTTACATTTAGATTTGCTACCATGTTAGGAAGTCCCTGTAAAGTTAATTTGAGATTTATGTGTGAGCTATTATTCGTTCTAAACAATATTTCACCATTTCTACTCCCATCCACAGAGCAAGGGCAACCCTAGTTGTACCTATAATAAAAATAACTTGGCTCACTGTATTATTGACTTATTCGCTGCGGGAATGGAGACCACTGCCACTAGTTTGCAATGGGCATTACTCTTCATGGTGGCTTATCCAGATGTCCAAGGTGAGAGGAAATGAAGCAAACATGGATTTGATTTGGCTGGGTTTCTGAGTTGGGTTCCTCCGTTCTTTGGCATCTGGTTGTTTGTACTTATGTTACTCCTGGATGAAGCAGCCAAGTCAATAGAACAGCCCAGACCCCTGAGAGTATTTATTTATTTGTTTATTTACCGTATTTCTATCCTGCCTTTCTCAGCTCAAGGCAGTGTACAAGTTGGCAGCAATTTGATGCCACACATATATAAATATCAATTTAAAAATTTAACATAGCATATTAAAATCCATATAAAACCATTAAAACTATAATCATCCATATCTTCCAGTTAAACTCATCCATTAGCATCGTTTAAACCCTTCCATTTTTGCTCTTTCATAGTACCGTGTTTATCTATTACGCTGCATTTCCAAAAACTTGTTCGAAGAGCCAGGTTTTTACTTTTTTCCAGAAAGTCAGGAGGGAGGGAGCTAATCTAATATCTACTAGTAGTAGTAGTAGTACTTGCACATACTACTGAGTGTGGAACCCAACGTGCATCAACACCTCATGTGCAATGCATAACGTACATCAATCCACATGCATAAGCTCTATTCATGCATGATTGCACCATAGGTATAAAAAACTCCATGTCTACAATCTTGAACTAAATGTAAGTATTCCTCATCAGATAAACATGCCCAACTCGAACTTACATAAGCAGAAGTCACCAACAAGGTTTTCTTCAGTATGCTGACTTGGCATGGCTAACGCCATTGAAGTGATATATGGTTATGGAACATTATTATTATTATTATTATTATTATCATTATTACTATTTATTTATTTATACCCTGCCACCATCTCCCCAAGTGGACTCAGAGCGGCTTACATGAGGCCAAGCCCAGCAATACAACAATGCAAGTATACACATAAGAATACAATAATACAATATAAAGAAATAAAATAAATACAAATACAAAAAACAGTATAAATAAACATCTCAGACAATAGAAAATCAGAATATTCGAACATGGTCACAATCGGAAAGGCCGGTTACAGAAATTAAAAGTTAAGGGTTAAAAACATTGGGTGAGAAAGCAATGTAATATCGTCACTCGTTCCGAGGGACGAAATAGGATTTAATTGCACTAACAGGTGAAATAAAGTTCATACCCTGATGCTTCTGTAACCTGAATGATAGAGTACGTTACATGAGATAAACACATTGTCAAAATGTTATTATTTATTTTCAGATAAAATTCACAAGGAGATAGAAGACGTTTTTGGATCTTCCCAAACAATCCGGTATCAGGATCAGAAGAAATTGCCCTACACAAATGCTGTGATTCATGAGATTCTTCGTGCCAAATACGTGTTCTTCTTTGGGCTTCCGAGAGAATGTGTGAAGGATGTGAAGATTCGTGGTTATCTCATTCCAAAGGTAAGAAGCCATTTCTTCTACATACAATATGATTTATTTATTTATTGTGTCAGAACCAAAACAGTTGTACTGCATTAAAAAACAAACAGACAAACAAACAAAACACAAAGTTTGCAGACTTGGTATTCTATTAAATGTCCTTTGACCAGTATCTGGCCACTTGGAGTGCCTCTGGTGTTGCCGCAAGAAGGTCCGCCATGGTGCATGTGGCAGGGCTCAGGGTGCATTGCAGCAGGTGGTCACTTGTTTGCTCTTCTCCACACTCACATGTCGTGGATAACCTTCAGTATGATAACCTTCAGCCATGATAGATTCAGAGACGGGGAACAGATATAAGTATTAGCGATGTGCAATCAATTTAAAAAGTTTCTAAATTCATTGCAAAATTGGTGCGGGGCAATGGTGCTTCATTTTTAAATTGTTTCTAAATTGTACCTGGCAAAAATGTCATTTCTATAATGAGAGTAACTATTTTTTGTTATTATTTTGTTAAAGTAATTGCACATAATTACAATAATTAGGGAAACTTCAGAGACTAGTCCCGCCCATAGTACTTTCCTTATGGTGATTGGGCCTATTTTTTTTTTTTTTGTAACTGGTTCTTGATTTTGATGCTTGTTTAATATTGTTATAATGCTGTTGTTTTATTTCGTTTTTATATTGTTGTTATGTATTTTAATGTGTCACATTTTGTTTTGATTGGGCTTGGCCCCATGTAAGCTGTCCCGAGTCCCTTTGGGGAGATGGAGGCGGGGTCCAAAAATAAAGTTATTATTATTATTTGAAACACAACAAGATGAGTCCACAGCAAACCACTTTGCTGGCTGTTGTATTGGATCACACGTCGGACACTTCCCAAGTGTCTAGGACTGTGTGATGTATCAGCGAATAATGCATGCAAATGCAAGTAAGGTGGCCTTCGGCAGATGGTGGTAATCTTGTCAGCACCAATTTTGTTTAAATGCAAGTCAGTGTGCCGATCACCATTGGGACCACCTTTACTGGTTTGTGCCAGAGTCTTTGCAGTTCAATCTTTAAATCCCCATAATCTTTCACCCCCCCCCCAATTTTTAAGGTTAAAAAAACCTGGTTTGCTCATGAATTTAACTGGTTAACCAAATCCCCATGCTAAGTCTATGAGACGCAAAAAATTAAGAGTCCCTCCAGAACTGCAAGCACTATCTCAAGCAAATATTGACAATTTATTCACACTGTCATTACTTGCAGCAATAGCCGATGTAGTGAAGCAACCAAGTTGGGGGGGGGTGTTGAATGCTCTCATTAAGGAGGCCAGACTTGGTGGAGGTGGTTGACAGGGGCGGAGCTGCAGGCTATTGAAGGCTGCTCTGCCCTCTGCTGTGCTCTTTGCTTCAGTGTGAGCTAGGAGGCAGGTTTCAACCCCCCCCCTGTGAAATTTTCACACTCCCCCCCCCCAAATTTTCAACCCCTCCTGAATTTTTTTTCTGGCTACAGCCCTGGCTATATTTGTCTCCATCTAAATCGTCAATTAATATTCAACTGGGCATGAATTTTGCTTTGATCTAGCTTGAAAGAGCCTCTTTTGACATACATCTCTCATATCTGCCCAAATTTTTATATTTTATCTGTTTGTTTGCTTTGTTCTGTTAGAAATGTAATATAATTGACTGGTTGCCCTGACACGATAAATAAATAAATCTGCCCAAATTGTCCCAATCCCATATTACATCCAGGATTTATCACCATCCAAAACTATCTCATCTTTCTCTGCATGTGAACATATATGCATTCATACAGGTAAATATAGGGAGGCTCTCTATGTGTCACGTGGTATACAGCAAATTGGAAGTATGCCTATTTGGATGTATTCTGAGTCATGGCTCCCTGTTTCCTTTCAGGGGACTTTTATCATTCCAGATCTACGCTCCGTTCTCCTTGATCCTGAACGATGGGAGACACCTGAGCAATTCAACCCACATCATTTTTTAGACAAGGAGGGACATTTTATAAATAGAGAAGAATTCCTGCCATTTGGAATAGGTAAACACAGAATTGCAGTAATTCATATTTACATTTCTTTTGTTTGAAATAATATGGGTGCCAAATGAAATTATATTCAGGAGCAGACTAGATCCGTCCTCACTTCTTGCCTTCCCCTTGTTTTCTCCACAGGTGCTCGGGTGTGCCTGGGAGAGCACATGGCCAAGATGGAGCTTTTCGTTTTCTGTACACACCTGTTGAGGGTGTTCAGATTTCAGCTTCCAGAAGGAGTGAAGGAACTCAATAAAGAGCCTCTGTTAGGTTTCACAATGCACCCTCACCCTTATAAAGTTTGTGCCATTCCCCGCTGTAATTCATCATGAGATCATGGGTGCTTCTTTCTTCTTTGTCCCCTCTGGCCAATATTTTTTTTCTTGGCTTGCCAAAATAGCAGCCAAATGTGTCATTAAACTATTTTTTTAAAATAAATCACTAATAGGTAGAACTGAGTTGAATTGGGCAACATGTATTGCTCTTTTGCTGATGGTTGAGGAAACAACTTTTTTTTTCAGGTTGGGCTAAAATAGTCAACTTCCTTTGTGAAGAAGAATGCATTCCTTCCTTCCTTTTTCCCCATTACATCCTTGGCCACATCATCAACACTACAAATCAGAATGCTTACCATGATGAATTGTAGTTTCTTCCTTCCTTCCTTTATAGGAAACTAGAACCCAAACATTAAAAACTATAGCCCATGGTTCCATTGAGACATACAACAAGTCCATGTTACCTTTTCCCTTTGTCCTGTAGTAACTTTTATGAATTTCCCTTGGAATGTTGTCTCATTACACCCTGGACCTCAGGGTGTAGCCTTATCATAATCCCCTTACAATGACCCAGAACAACTCAATTATCATAACAACAACAACAATGCACTTTATTTATATTCTGCTTTATCTCCCCAGAGGGACTCAGAGCAGATTACAATATACACATATGAGGCAAACATTCATTGCCTTTTACACATAGTGAATGCCGACATACTACATAGTCAAAGGTAAAGGCCTTTCCCTTTTTTCCATCTCCGGCGTCTGGAGGCAATGCTCAACTCTGGCTGTTGCAACCCAGAGCAGGAAACTGGACCCTAAGACAACAATCCACCACACTTGACTTCAGGAAAAACAATCATTTTCATTGATGAAAGATGAGTACAAAAATAGAGGAAAACAGGCAAGGTAAAAAGCCACAGTAAAACTCAGTAACAAGAAATGTCCATAAACAAGATCAAAAACCCACAGTAACACTGCTAAATCCTGGAACCTGTTAGCAATCCGCTAACTGTACTTGAAGTTCTAGAAAAACCCCTTGGAACAAAGCCACTGGAAGCAGGAGAACTGAATCTGAAATGATGCCTGGACTAAATGGGCATCCAGGCCAAGCGTTTTTAAAGCATAGAAATCTATTTCGTGACATGCCTGAAGGCCGTGTTTGCATTTCTCTTAATCTAGCTGACCTCCGTAAACTCTGCACTTCGCCTCTGCTTTGCCAAATCTGCCCCCGTCTATACTCGTTAGAGGGACCAGGTGTCAGATTATCTGAAGAGCTAAAAAGGAGTGAAAGTTAACTGCTTGGCTCTGAATCATTCTCATGGGAATTTGGACTTTCGCTTTCCAAAGCAGCAGGATTTTCACTACACAAACCGTCATCTTCTACATTGACCTCAGAATCATTGACATCAGGAAATACAATCAGAGATACAGGTTCACACACAGGCTGAACCCCAACACTGGCCATGGTGAGGTGCTTATGTTCCATTTTTCCATGCCAAGGAGCCAATTGTCCATAAAACTTTTTGATTGTGTTGTCGGCTAAGTCGGCAGAAGCTAGGACAGACAGTCGAGAGCTCACTCCTACTCATGGCTTCGAACTACTAACCTTCTGGTCAGCAGATTTCCTGCAGCTAGCGGTTTAAACCACTGTGCTACTGTGGCCTCTTAAGAGACTTGAATCAATGGGTTTCTACAAGGGTCTTTTCCTGTTTCTAGGAACACTTATCACAAAATCGGACCCCTATCTGGGGCTCCCATTGAAAAGGCCAACATCCTAAGCACCCCTTTGTTTTTCTGGACTGGCACTCTTTGTATCAAAATCCATTTCAGTCCATTGTTACTTGCTCCACTGCATTCCTTTCCAATCGCACCCCTCTAAGGGACAGATCAATAAATGGGCCCAATACTCAAAATAATCCAGTGACAGTTTATTCAATTTTCCCCACCATGGCAGGGACCAAGCAACTGTGAAGTTGGACGTAGCCTTGGACCAACCAAGGAGTGGATCCTTTCTGGACCAATCAGAAACCAGTGCAGTAGTCCTGAATAGCTATCAAAAGCAATGAATATGCCTATGTATTCACAATTGCAGTATGTCACTTCTTTGGAGTACTGTCTCCACTGATATCCTCCCTGGCCATTGAGAATAAAGCCTCTGATTTTGCTTTCAACCTATCTCTGTCTCATCTGGCCAAGCCCCAAACCTGCAATTTTAGTGGAATTGAAATTACCTAACACTTCCGTCACGTTTTTCACATTCACACCTCAAGAAGATTACATCTATACTCCAGTAACAAAGAAGGGAATCAGCTTTGATAAACATCGCACACCCTACTGATATTTCAACATTTATTTAAAATACAGTAGGCCCTCTAGATTTGTGAGTTTGGCTTTTGTGGATTTGAATATTCATAAATTTGATTAAAATGTTCTCCCTAGGAATCTTTAAGCTGGTGGTCAACTTCACATTGATCACAAAGTGACATTGGGAACCTTGAGATTGCTTTGTGGTGTGAGTCTGGACTCTGATGCTCTTTGGATTATTGACTTTCTTGATCCTGGATTGTGCCCTTGACTGCTGTATTTTAGTTCCTGGATTGGATTTCTGACTCTGCCGGCATTGTTGACTTTGGACAGGAATTATTGCTTGTGTGCATACATATCTTCATACTTCTACCCTACAAGGACTCTACCATTTAGGGCTTTTCCCATCAGAATGCCAGAACTTTGACTTTTTTGTTGCTTGGAAAACCTTTGTTTATTTAACCAGCACTTGGCAAAGCATGACAAGTAAGAGCTATTTTTGGCAGTTGATTATACTGCTGCCTTGGAATGTGGTGGAGTTTCCTTCACCAGAGGTTTAAACTGGGATTAAGTGGCCACCCATCGGGAGTGTTTTGATTGTGTGGGATGAATGGCCCTTGTGGCCCCTTTCCAACTCCGATTCTTTGATTCTATAGGTGGATTGATTCAATTAAGGAAGATTATGGCCCCAGGTTTGCAAAATCCGAGCAAGCAGGTCTTGATCCCAGATCCCAGGAACCCCAGGTCTCAGCGGTGCCCAGGAGAGCTTTTGCAGAATTAAAACTTGTGTGTCAGTTGTGCCCTTACCTTGGGAAGTCAACCTTGGCCATGGTAGTCCACACTCAGGTTACATCCCGAATAGGCTACTGCAATGTGCTCTACGTGGGGTTGCCTTTGAAGAGTGTTCGGAAGCTTCAAATGGTCCAACGGGCGGCAGCCAGATTTCTCACCAGAGTGGCATACAGGGAGCATACAACCCCACTGCTACATCAGTTCTACTGGCTACCCATCTGCTGGCTTTAGCCTATAAAGCCCTAAACAGTTCTGGCCCAGCTTACCTGTCCAAACACATCTCCCTTTATGAACCAACTCAGAGGTTAAGATTTCTGGGGAGGCCCTGCTCTCATCCCACCTCTTTCACAAGCATAACTGGTGGGGACGAGAGACAGGGCCTTCTCAGTGGTGGCCCCTCGGCTATGGAATTCCCTCCCCAGCAAAATCAGTTCAGCTCCCTCCCTCCTGACCTTCAGAAAGCATGACTTTGGGACCAAGCCTTTGGCCAATAGTGCAAGTGATGATGGAAAATGTGCAATGACAATTAGAACGCCTTTTTTTTACTATGATCTCGGATTGTGTGCTTTTAACAATGTGTTTTAATCTTTGTATGATTTTAAATTCATGTTTTAATGTATATGTTTATTTTATGTCTGTTGTGTATATGGTATCAAACGGTTGCTTTTGTAAGTCCGCTCTAAGTCCCATTCAGGCTTGACAAGGGAGGGGTAAATGTTGTAAATAAATATATAAATTGGTGGCAAATAAAAACAACATAAAATGCCTTATCCTCATGGGTTGGATCTGCTGACCTGCTGACAAGGCTACGATGCAGCAGAGAAGTTCTTTATTATTTAACTCACAACAAGGAGCATTGAAGATAGTGTCTAAACGAGAACGCTTAAGTACTTAATCTTCAGGTGTGTTGCAATCAATGATAAATGCTTTAGGTCCAGGTTACCTACAGGATCCCCTTCTCCCTTTGATCCTCTGCGGTGTGGTTACTTCAGAGGATCTTTCCATTGGATGCACCAAGAAGACTAAATGAGCTGCTGGAATTTCAAAACCATCTAAAGACCTATTTCTTTCAGCAGGACTACCCAACCAGGTTTAATCACAAATTTTAAACTTGTGTCTTATATTTAATCTCTGTTCTGTTTATTTTAATATGTATTTTGTAGAAATATGTTTTCATATCGTATTTTGTAGAATTTTTTAGATGATTGTTTGTGTTTTAGTGATGTTGTAACCCTCCTCGAGCCACAAGAAGAGATGATTAAGAATTATTATTATTAATAATTATTAATTATTATTATTATTATTATTAGAAACACAACAAGATGAGTCCACAGCAGACACTCTGCTGGCTATTGAATTGGATCACACGTCGGACACTTCCCAAGTGTCTAGGACTGTGTGATGTATCGGCGAATAATGCATGCAGATCCCAGTAAGGTTTTTTTTTTTTGTCGTGTCAGGAGCATCCTGTTGTGAGAGAATTGGCCATCTGCAAGGACGTTGCCCAGGGGACGCCGGGATGATTTTGATGTTTTATCATCCTTGTGGGAGGCTTCTCTCATGTCCCCGCATGAGGAGCTGGAGCTGATAGAGGGAGCTCAACCGCCTCTCCCCGGTTCGAACCTGCGACCTGTCGTCTTCAGTCCTGCGGCACAGGGTTTAACCCACTGTGCCACCGGGAGCTCCATCCCAGTAAGGTGGCCCTCTGCAGCTGGCAGGGTAATTTTGTCAGCGCCAATTGTGTTTAAGTGTAGGCCACTTAACCAGTGTGCCAATCACCACTTGGACCACCTTTACTGGCTTGTGCCAGAGTCTTTGCAGTTCGATCTTTAAATCCTCATATCGTGTCAGCTTTTCCAGTTGTTTCTCTTCTATCCTGCTGTCACCCTGAATTGCAACATCGAAGATCCATACTTGGTTTTTTAACACAATCGTGAGGTCAGGAGTATTGTGCTTCAAAACCCTGTCAGTCTGAATTTGGAAGTCCCAGAGTAGTTTGACATGTTCATGTTCTGTAACTTTTTCATGCTTGTGATTCCACCAGTTCTTTATTGAAGGCAGATGGTCTTTGTGGCACAAGTTCCAATGAATCATTTGAGCAACTGTGTTGTGCCTCTGCTTGTAGTCTGTCTGCGCGATCTTCCTGCAGCAGCTGAGGATGTGATCTATTGTTTCATCTGCTTCCTTGCAGAGTCTACACTTGGGATCTGTCATTGACTTTTCAATTTTGGCTTTGATGGCATTTGTTCTAAAGGCTTGTTCTTGGGCTATTATTATTATTATTATTATTATTTATGCATAACAATAAGAACAGCTAGAACTAAGTTGGTCATGTGAAGATCTAACCTAAGGTCCTTCCAGACAGGCCCTATATCCCAGGAACTGATCCCAGGTTTTCTGCTTTAAACTGGATTATATGATTCCACACAGCCAGATAATCTGGGATAAACAGAAACCTGGGATCAGATCCTTGGATCTAGGGCCTATCTGGAAGGGCCCTTACTTACCATGAATGTGGAGAAGACAATGGCAATAGCTTTATAGCCATGGATTTTCTATCCAAAGATTCAACCATGCAAATTTGAAAATATTTTTAGGAAATCCAGAAAGCAAACACTGATTTTGTCATTTTGTATAAGGGACATCATTTTACTGTATCATGTAATGAGACTTGAGCATTCATGTATTTTGGAATCTATCTGGAACCAAACCGAGCAGGTGCCACTGTATAAATATTCTATATTCTATCAACAAGGTATTTGAAACACTTTTGGAATGATTGATGAGCAAACAAAAAACACAGGGGGGTGAGAGTTTATTTACTTTATTGTAGAACTTATTTCAGTACATAGAAAATTTGCAAGAAATATACTGTACAAACGTTAAAAAGCAAAGCTGAATAAGGCTGTTGTTGCTTCATTCAGCTTTGGATTTCAAATGGAAAATCACAACACAGGCAGGGGTGGCTGAACCATAAGGCAAATTACGCTTTTGCGTAGGGCGCCGTCCCCAAGGGGCGCCCCTGTTGCCAACGCCGGGGTGTGTCTCTCTCCTGGCATTGGCAAGAGCGTGGGGAAGAGAACCTGGGAGCATGCATCCAGGGGCTGAGTGAAACTGGTTGTGGAGGCTGTGCTTCACTGACCCCTGGGTGTGCACTCTCAGCCCTCTTTCCCCGCGCAGGCCTCCTCAGACAGTCGACCTCACTTATGGTGAAGCCACCTCTGAACACAGGTATGTGCAACAAGAGGAATACATGGATAAAAAGAAAACATACTTGAAAGTTATTAATCTCAAAGATAAAGAATGTATCAGAGTTGCAGAATTGCACTCTTTAATGCCTCCTTTTAATTCTTGCTCCAAATGGGCAAAAGAAAATATCAGTAAGACTCATAAAAACAATTCCATTTTCTCCTCCTGGACACACTTAGGTTCATTTCTAGATTAAGGAGCAGCTATGGCGCAATGGGTTAAACCCTTGTGCCGGCTGAACTGCTGACTGAAGGTCAGCAGTTCGAATCTGAGAAGGGGTGAGCTTCCATCTGTCAGCCCCAGCTTCCTCATGTGGGACATGAGAGAAGCCTCCCACAGGATGGTAAACACATCTGGGCGTCCCTTGGCAATGTCTCTGCAAATGGCTAATTCTTTCACACTAGAAGCAACTTGTAGTTGCTCAAGTCGCTTCTGACATGATAAAAATTTTCTAGATTTGGCTAAAAATAGTTACCTACTTATATTTTACATCACTCAATTATGTAAATGTAAAGGTTTCCCCTGACATTAAGTCTAGTCATGGGGGGTGGGGCTCATCTCAATTTCTAAGCTGAAGAGCTGGCGTTGTCCATAGACACCTCCAAGGTCATGTGGCCGGCATGACTGCATGGAGCGCCGTTACCTTCCCGCCAGAGTGCTACCTATTGATCTACTCACATTTGCATGTTTTTGAACTGCTAGGTTGGCAGAAGCTGGGGCTAACAGGGGGAGCTCACCTCGCTCCCCGGATTCGAACCGCCAACCTTTCGGTCAGCAAGTTCAGCAGCTGAGTGGTTTAACCAGGGTGCGCTCACTTATGAATGTGTACTTAAGTAACTTTTCCCTGCCCTACAGTATATACTTCTGTGTATGTATAGAGTACAGTATATACAGTGTATACTTACAGTATATATTTCTGTGTAAGTCTAGAAACCAAAAAAGACCTGGGTCAATTTTTCCATGAGGTAAGTCATTTAGGATTGCGGCAATACTACTACAATCCTTTTTTTTTTATAATAGTTTTTTATTAAGATTTTAAGAATAACATCGAAAGAGGGAGAATATTTAAAAAGATGATAGGAAAGTAGGAAAAAAGTAAGAAGTACATCCCCCTACCCCCAAGTCCACCAGAAAATACAAAAAATATAAAAGACACACAAAAAAAAGAAAGAAAAAATAGGAAAAAAAATAAAATAAAAATTGACTTCCATCTCTCCATCAGGTGTTGTGTCCTCAATGATTTTTCCATTATATCCACTTCATAATGTTCCTCTTATTTATTTATTTCCTTTTCGTAGTTTTCATATAGAGTCCAATCTGTCCTCTTTATCGGGTTCCCGGTATTCAATCCTGACTATGTGTTGTTTGTGACTACTGAGCAATGGAAAGGGTGCAAAAAAGTGATGGATCCATAACTTCAATACAAAATGACAATCAACATTTAAAAAAAAAAACAACTTATGATAGAAGGGAGGAAGCCATCTGCTAGACACAATACCTGGCAATGCAAAGTGTTTGTGTTTAGGTCTGATGTGAAGAAAATAGGAGAACTACTCCCTTCTCTCCACTTTACTTCCTATGAATGAGGGTGAAAATCCAGGAGAGTGTCCCGCTTAATTCTAGCAGGCAGTGATGAACAGCTAATGATGCATTTGCTTGAAGCTTTGCCAAAGCCAGCAACGTTCCTGGCCAGAATGAATGTAAGCACTTAACAAGTCAAGGCAGAGAAGTGTTCAGGATTTAGTAAGGCACGGCAATTTGTTTCCATCTCCTTTATGTTGAGGTGCTGCGGGGAATAGCGCAAATTTTGTAAGGATGGGGATGTAAAGTGAACCCTAACATTGGCTCTTTGTTTAATGCTTTCACGCCTTCTGGAAGCTGAAATTTAAATATCCTCAGCAGGTGGGTAAAGAAAAGGAAAATCTCAATTTTGGCCAACTGGTCCCCCAGACAAATCCGGGCACCTGAAAAGCAGGAAAAAATATAGCAAGTGAGTAAGGATATATTATTTGGTTCCAGGAGCATTC
>NW_026846588.1:9468488-9560876 GCF_025583915.1 Anolis sagrei ordinatus
GCAGCAGAATCCTCAGCAGCAGCACCAGCCGGCCCCGCAGCCCCAGCCCCAGCAGAACAGCAGCTCCCTCAAACCTTCTCAACCTCTGAGGATGCTTGCCATAGATGCAGGCGAAACGTCAGGAGAAATGCCTCTAGAACATGGCTCTATAGCCCGAAAAAACCCACAAGAACCTAGTGATTCCAGCCATGAAAGCCTTCGACAATATAGACCTGAGGTCTCATCAAACTTCCCACTGAGTATAGACAGCAGACCAGATCTAAAGTGAACTGGTCCATTGTCCACAGAGGCATTCCTGCACTGCAAGCGAAAGGGGATGAATTGAGGCCATGTTGCTATTGTTGCTGTAACAGCCATCTTTCTCTATGGTCATAGGGGCACCTTTGTTGACATCTGCAGCAATGGGCAGTGTTCTGGTATGGCTGTACCAGGAGCTCCAATTTTATTTGCTTTGTATTAAATATTTGCTTGCAGTCCAAGGTTTCAGGGACTCTGCAGATAGGTGGCTTCTTTGGTTGCAGTCATAGGGCAAGTCACCTGTCCATCATCGTTAAGTTTTGGTCCCGCCCCTTGCTCAGGGCAATTGGGAAGGGAAGGGAGCCATTTTTAGTTAGTCTCAGCAAGGAAAGCTAATGTACAAGACGTGTGCAAGCTTCCCCTGTACAAAAGCTTCAACCCTTAAGACTTTCCGGGGGGAAACAGTCTTAAGAGCATCCAAGACCTTCCGGGGGAGAACAGTCTTAAGAGTCTCCAAAGATTTCCAGGGAAACAGCCCTAAAGACCAAAGAACTCCAGCTGGAGAACATCTAAGCCTTTACTGGTAGGTCCACTCGGCGTTCGAGAAGCAGTTTGACCCGGTAGCAGAGCCCACATCAGTAAGGGTTAGATTACAGTCAGCCTGGGAGAAGTTAAAAAGGGATTTTCCATTTAAAGTAAAGAAGAAGTTATTGAAGACAGTTGCCTGTCCTTCGTGGACAAGTTTAGGAAGCCGCCAGTTGCATAAAAGCCTGGAATCATTTGTTTATCTTTCTGAAGACAAGAGAAGTTTCTGTTTGATTGTTCATTAATAAAAGACTTTGTTATATTTCACAAGCCATCTAAAGATCATTTGTGGTGGAAAACCTCTGAGAACTTCTTGGGCCCCCTGGCTTCCCGCTGGGCAAAGGTTGCACGTCCTGTTCTAAAGGAAATTCTTTACAGGCAGGAACACTCCAATTGGCTGCGAAAGTGGCAAAGATGACCAGATAAATAAGGGTGAGAGTCCAGCAAGGCAGAAATGGTTTAGGCCAGACTGGATCATCTGGACTCTGCCCCTGCCACTGCTGTGTGAGAGCATTTGAACAGCCTTGTAGGAACCAGAGTTGGTCCAAAGCCCACAGTTTCAAAGCTGCTACAAAACCCCTTGGCATGATAGTCAGCCTTTTGTTTATCACTGAAATCATGTCTCTGAGTTGTAAGTGCCTCCTACCTTTGGAATATGAAATCCACGTATTGTCACATCCTTCACACATTCTCTAGGAAGCCCCAAAAATAATATATATCTGGCACGTAGGATCTCGTGAATCACAGCATTTGTATAGGGCAGTTTCTTATGGTCTTGATATGAGAATGATTCAGAAGAACCCAAAACCTCTTCTATCTCCTTGTAGACCTTATCTGAGAGAAAAGGGGTGAGTTTCAGTTTAATTTTGGAAATAGTTTGCACTTGGAATCAATCTAGTAACATATCTAGTATTCTCATCTGACCCACATGCAGTCTTTGTGTAATGCACGCATACTGTGTGTATATAATCCCTTTATTATTTCTGGTCCAGGTTGCTTCCTACACCATTTACCTTTTGTTATAGAAGATGGGCATGCAAACATTTGGAGGATCATGTTCTACCATAGGAAGAGAACCAGCATGATGCAGACATTTGAGCAAAGGATTATGTTTCTTGAGAACAGGACTTGAAACCCTATTTAAGAACAGAAACATGCATCTCTCATCTCAGTAGGGTTCACTACAATTTGCACTTGCTGGTATCCATGCAACGTCTAGAAACATATTCTCTGCAGATATACAGGAATGTACTGTATTGGACTGATTACAATCCACAACTCAAATAAGCAAACACATCCACAACACTGTTACTCCCTTTATGCCAGTGTTTTCTCACCTTGGATATCTGGATAGCTCACCATTAAGAGGAGTGCCCATTGCAGACTGGTGGCACTGGTCTCTGTCCCCGCAATGAATAACTCATTAAGAAAGTTAGCCAAGTTATCATCACTATAGGTAGAGGTGGGATCATTCTTGCTCTGTTGTGGGGAATAAGGTGAACAAAAAATTTAGTTTGAATCAAAAGAAAAACTTTATGAAGTCAGGTTTTCATTATACCACCAACATTATTTCTCCAATAGTGGAGTATGCAATGACTTTCCGACTCAGGGTTGTAGACTTTGGAAATAATCTGATATTAAAGGGGATATATAGAAAGGTTGGAGTATTTTGATACCTTTCCGAAATTACACACAATAAGAAATTCTAAGTAAAAGATGCAGGGCTGTTTGAGCCAGTTTCTTGGAAAAACATAATAGTGTTGGCAGTTGGAGCAGTCTCATGCCAGGCTCTGCATAACGCACAGGCACCTCCTAAAATATGAAAGCGGGTCTTCACTAAAAATATGAAGGCAGCAAAAGGAAGAGGGAGTATGGTTGTTGAAACAGCTGTATATTTAAATGTCTCTTTATTTTAATCATTGAAATATATCCCACTGATTATACCAATATCAGGGGAGATTAGAGCAGAGAAGGGGAGCTAAATCTGGATTGGGGGACTTTTATGATCCCTCAGTATCCAGGTATTATTGAATGTGGAGCAGCCATGAATATGAATGAGTTATGAATGTGTGACTGTATATAGTTTATGCACTTGTAATTATGATTGTGAGATTTGTTTATTTTTTTATTGACACATTTGTTTCAATGTATGCATATTAGTTCACTGTAATGCCTCGTAATATAGACGAAGTAGCATGGGGATGGGCTCAGAGCAAATGTTATCCAAAGCCCATAAAATCCTCCTGATGTAATATAATGATATTTGTGCAATCTAATAATATTGGGATACAAAATGAATACTTACTTTCTCCATCTGAAGTAGATAAAAATCAATGATATCCTGTGGTTCATATTTGTTCTGTTGTTCCCTGTGTTTCTCTATCTCCCCCATTGCAAAGGAATTCTCCTTCTTGAAAATATCAAACAGTTTTTGATGAGAACCTGGAAGACGTTGCATCAGCCAAGGAAATGTTTCATAGAGCTGTAGGGAAGAGGAAAGTAAATTCAAGTTGTTATAGTTGTGGTTCTCTGATCTCTTTGTTGAGGAACTGAAGATGTTTAGCTTTATATTTATCAATCTATGTCTAGCAAGAGTTCTTTGTATATTATTTTGGTCCATCCTCCACCAAATTGCACCAGGACATCAAGTGGGTCATGGGGAGTGTGTGTGCCAACTTTGGTCCTGCTCTGTCATTGGTGGAGATCACTGTTTCCTATAGGAGCCAAAGCAATAGAAAGTACTGGAAATCCCATCATCCATGGTCCATCCTTCACCAAATTGCACCAGGAAATGAGGTGGGTCATGGGGGTTATGTGTGCCAAGTTTGGTTCTGGTCTCTCATTCATGAGGGTCGCAGTTGCCTGTGAAAGTGGCAGCCAATCAGAAAGCTGCCACATACATACATACATACATACATACATACAAACATTGACTTTAGATATAGATATAGATATATAGATGTATAGATGTTTATTTACTTTATTTACTTTACTTGTATACCGCTCTTCTCAGCCAACGGTGACTCAGAGCGGTTAACGGCAACTCAGAGCGGTATATATTGTTACTCATGACAAAACCTTGGAAATGTATGTTATTATCTTACAAATACCATATAAATACATGTTAATATATATATTATTACAAATGTTCTGTCTCGCTGGGCCTGTAAAGAATTTCCTTTAGAACAGGACGTGCAACCTTTTCCCAGCGGGAAGCCAGGGGGCCCAAGGAGAAGTTCTCAGAGGCTTTCCACCACAAATGATCTTTAGATGGCTTTAGATAACAAAGTCCTTTATTAATGAACAAGCAAACAGAAACTTCTCTTGTCTTCAAAAAAGTTAAACAAATGCTTCCAGGCTTAATGCAACTGGTGATTTCCTAATCTTGCCCACGAAGGACAGGCAACCGTCTTCAATAACTTCTTCTTTGCTTTAAAGGAAAATCCCCTTTTTAACTTCTCCCAGGCTGACCCTTACTGATGTGGGCTCCGCTACCGGGTCGAACTGCGTCTCGAAGCACCGAGTGGACCTACCAGTAAAGGCTTAGATATTCTCCAGCTGGAGTTCTTTGGTCTTTAGGGCTGTTTTCCTGGAAATCTTTGAAGACTCTCAAGACTGTTTCCCCCCGGAAAGTCTTAAGGGTTGAAGCTTTTGTACAGGGGAAGCTTGCACACGTCCTGTACATTAGCTTTCCTTGCTGAGACTAACTAAAGATGGCTCCCTTCCCTTCCCAATTGCCCTGAAAGATTTTCATGAGCGATATCATGTTCCCATACTTTTTGTTATTACAATTTATTATGTGTCCGTGTCTCTTATACAGCGTTGGTTTAACCTCTCGTTTGCTAGTAAAACCAATTTACTGTGATGTGAATTGATGCATGTCTAAAAGATGTGTCACCAAAATGAAATGTATGGGAAGCTCTCTTCTACAGAGCTGTAGCTGCCTGATCTAGAGGCTCACCTAGCTTTTACCTGGCACATCTCTCCTCCTCAGAGCTCTACCACCTGATTGCTTGTATCTGACATAGTCTAGTCTGACATAGAACCTATATCACCTGGTTTTTATCTCAACCATGTACTTCCATAATAATATAATATCTGGTGCTTTTAGGGTATTTAAGTCAAATCCAACATATTTATTGTGAAAAATCTTTTTCTAGAATTCTGGTAGGGAACAGAATTTAGGAGATCTGTGCAATGCAATAAGAAAAAAGACAACTTACAACAGCAGATACACTTGTTGCATACTTGGTTACATAATCCACTGATTCCAACTTTTGCTTAAACACTTCATCCTCAGCAGAAAACCGATATCCAAAAGCCAGAGCACATATCACATTGGAGACTGCATTCGTGATTGGTAGTATAGGATCAAAAGGCTGCCCTGAAAAGGATAGTATTTATACTGTCATCATCATGAGTTAGGTGTCGTGATGGAAGTAGGAAGATGGCTAGAACAAAGTGCAACGTATTTTTATAATAAAAAAGTAAAACAATTACATGGCATTCCATTTCAAAATTGTTCTAAACTGTGTTCATAGAATCATTAAGTTGAAAGAGACAATGCCTGGCTTGAGAGCAGTACGTATGAAAAAGATCTTGGAGTCCTCATGGACAACAAGTTAAACATGAGCCAACAATGTGATGTGGCGGCAAAAAAAGCCGATGGGATTTAGGCCTGCATCAATAGGAGCCTAGTGTCTAGATCTAGGGAAGTAATGCTACCCTTCTATTCTGCTTTGGTTAAACCACACCTGGAATATTGTGTCCAATTCTGGGCACCACAATTCAAGAGAGATAGTGACAAGCTGGAATGTGTCCAGAGGAGAGTGACTAAAATGATAAAAGGTCTGGAGAACAAGCCCTATGAGGAGCGGCTTAAGGAGTTGGGCATGTTTAGCCTGAAGAAGAGAAGGCTGAGAGGAGATATGATAGCCATGTATAAATATGTGAGAGGAAGCCACAGGGAGGAAGGAGCAAGCTTGTTTACTGCTTCCATTGAGATTATGACAAGGAACAATGGCTTCAAACTACAAGAGAGGAGATTCCATCTGAACATGAGGAAGAACTTCCTGACTGTGAGAGCCATTCAGCAGTGGAACTCTCTGCCCCGGAGTGTGGTGGAGGCTCCTTTTTTGGAAGCTTTTAAACAGAGGCTGGGTGGCCATCTGTCAGGGGTGATTTGAATGCAATATTCCTGCTTCTTGGCAGAATGGGGTTGGACTGGATGGCCCAGGAGGTCTCTTCCAACTCTTTGATTCTATGATTCTATGATTATGGGCCATCCAGTCTAACCCTCTGCCAAGAAGCAGAAAAATCTCATTCTTCATTTCTAAAGTTTCCAAATTTTGTAGGTAAAAGTTTCATAACTCCAATGAAACTTACTAATCTTTCTAAGTACTTCGTCAATGACAGTTGCACATGTGCAATAGGGAAAACATCACTGGCAGTCGGAAAACTTCAGGGGCTTCTCTCTCCTCCACTTTTGAGCTATCTTGCTGAAACTTATTACAGTGGTAGAATACATTTACCACTGTTAGTTCGCCAAATTTCAGAATGTTTGACTTATCCATGGATTTTTGGCAAATTTTCAAAGTTTTTATAAAAAACATTTTTAATAATAAAGAAAACTTGTTCCTGGTTTGAAAGTATTGTGTTTCATTGTGTGGTCTTTACTTCTAAAGTAGTAGTTCTACTCCAGAAGCTTTGTTTTTGTGGCAGAAACTGTGTTAAATTGGTGGAGACTCAATAAAGCAAAATGTCCAATGTCCCTTGTGCAAAGACAAAGTTTTTACAGTCTAATAAACTTTTGCCATGTTTTTATGACAGAACCAATTATGAAATGACATTTATAACCCAGGAACAGATATCATAGTACAGACACCATCAAGGGACATCTAGCCCGACCCCCTTCTTCCAGACAGAAAGGCACCATCCAAACTCTCCTGACATCCATTTGCTTCCTCTATTGAGTTGAAGGGAAACCTTAAGGGACATCCATATAGATCATTACTTTTTTTACAGCCCAGAACAGATATTGGCTTAGAGCAAATCAATCAGTTATCCGCCCCAAAAAAAGCTGTCCCCCTCCCACAATGCCTTCCTCGTGGCAATCGGGCCAAGGAAAAAGTATTTTTAAGTAGTTTATGTTCTCTTAGCTTTGCAAAAGTTGCTTAATGCTTGCTTACTTTAGACCTCTTTGCAGAGTCAATCAGTTTATTTATTTTATATTTAAACTAACTATAAATGGTGACTGTTACAGCCAGCTATTTGGGTCCTTCAGCCAACATTTGGCCACTGAGCAGCTTTGCAATCTGGGAAATGTAGTTTATGGCAGGGCCTTTTGCAATCTCTACCATTGGAGGCCTGGCCTTCCCAAACTATAGTTAAGATGGTTGTGATTAGCCACACCCACCACCTCCCTTCTGACATCACTCACGAAAATGTGGCGAAAAGAATGAGACTTTAAAAACAGTTTAAGTTCCCTTGGCTTTACCAAAGTTGCCTAATGGTGACAGTGAAAAATAAACTGACTTTGAGAGACACCCGAAAATTACAGAACATTTCCGGGAAAAAATGAGTAAGTTATTCAAATTCTAAATCCCCCCCACCCACCCACCCACCCACCCACCCACCTTTCCTGCATGCCTCAGAACTCACCTTTGTGTGCCCAAATTTAACAAATCATATGCAAGTTCCGATCTAATCCGAAATTATGCTCAAGCCTAATAAATATGTTTTGTATTTTGTATTAAATAGGTGAGATATTTGAGAGCTGAGACACTATTTTGACCTCTTTTCTGGCTGGAAAGAATAAACTTCTGTTCTTTTTGCCTTCTTCTCAATCTGACCCTTGGAGTAGCAAAGTGTGCCAGGCTCCAAACCTGCTGTCTTAGTGGATAGCTGAACCTACACAATAGAATTACTAAGATTTTATTTATTCAACCTTGCAAAGGCTGATCTGGCCAGGGTGGTCCATGCCTTGGTCACCTCTAGATTGGACTACTGCAATGCACTCTACGTGGGGCTGCCCTTGAAAACGGCTCGGAAATTCCAACTGGTCCAACGGGCAGCAGCCAGGATGTTAACTGGCGCTCCCTACAGAGAGAGGTCAACCCTCCTGTTCAAGGAGCTCCACTGGCTGCTGTTTATTTTCCGATCCCAATTTAAGGTGCAGGTGCTTACCTACAAAGTCCTAAACGGTTTGGGACCATCCTACCTGCGTGACCGCATCTCCGTGTATGAACCCACACGCTCACTTCATTCATCCGGAGAGGCCCTGCTAGCGATCCCGCTAGCGTTGCAGGCGCATCTGGTGGGGACGCGAGACAGGGCTTTTTCTGTGGTGGCCCCTGACTCTGGAACACCCTCCCAAAAGATCTTAGACAGGCCCCTACGTTGGCAGTCTTTAGGAAAAACTTGAAGACCTGGCTGTTCTGATGTGCCTTTCCAGAAAAGGAAAAGTCCAACAACAAGTCGCAGAAGCACTTTATTAGAAATTAAGATTGCTGGCACACTGCATTTACCCTATAATCCCACATATCACCTGTCACATCAGCACTTTTAATCTGTACCCATTACTCTGGCCGGCCCAGTTTTATTGTGTCTTGGTGTATTGTTTTATTGCTGTTGTTTTAATATTGCTTTAACTGTTTTTAATTTGCTTTAGGTTATGTACTGTTATGTTGTGTTTTGAGGCCTTGGCCTTTGTAAGCCGCATCGAGTCCGTCGGGAGATGCTAGCGGGGTACAAATAAAGTTAATAATAATATAATATAATATAAGATTGTATATAACATAAATGTGCATTTCACCAAAATATGTGCATTAAGATTTCAGCAGATGGGGACATAAATTCTTACATACCTTTTGTACAGGCAAAAGACTCCACTAGATACTTGGCCTCCATTTCTATTTGGGTCTCCATTAATTTCCTCCCCATTCCCATCTTCCGCAGTGTCACTAAACCAAAGCGTCTGTGTTGCTTCCAGGTGTCGCCACTTGAAAATAGAATACCTGCAGCTAGCAGGAACAAATAGAAAATAGTTACACACCAGATAGCACCATGCCTTGAGGCTTGGCTGAGCAATTTCTTGACATAGGCCTTGAATGAAATCCCATTATGGTCATGATGACAGAGCTGTTGTGGAACTTTAGCACAGGTTTGAGACCCAGCTCTCATGCAAAACATTGTGAGGTCCCAGCTCCCACACACCCATGAATTTTCTGTGCCTTCCTGAAAGATATCAGGATTTATGTGAAGTTTAGCAAGACCCCAAATCAATCTGCAGTCATCCTTCCATTTTCACAGGAGTTTGGGGGACAAGACCCCTGTGTAGCCCCCCCCCCCCAAAGAAAACCTTAATATCATTGACAATATTTAACACTGCAAAATCACAGTTCTTATTATTTTTGCATTTTTGGACAATGTTTTAACAAGGAGACTCGAATGGCATAGGTTTTGTTATTGATTTTATCATGATTTTATATTATCTTAATTGATTTTATTGTAGTCTTATGCTTTGATATTGACTGTAAACCACCCTGAGAGGGGCAGTATATAAATATCTATATAAATAAAATTGTAATGTTCATTTGTGGGATGAACATAACTCAAAAACCACTGGACGAATTGACACCAAATTTGGACACCATACACCTAACAAGCCAATGTATGTCCTTCACTTAAAAAATGGAAAAATATAATATTATATCTTTTATAACACACACACACACACACAAATATTATAAGCTATAATTACAATATTTTATATATTACTGTTATATAGATTACTATATAATATGCTACTATTATATATTACTATATAACACAAATTAAATACTCATAGAATAGAGTTAGAAGGGACAGTCGAGAAGTAACGAGAGAAGGAGGGAAAGAGGGAAGGAAGGAAGGAGAGAAGGAGGGAGAGAAAGAGGAAGGAGGGAAGAGTGAAGGAAAGAAAGGAAGGAAGGAAGGAAGAAAGGAAGAGAGGAAGAAAGGAAGAGAAGAGAAGAAAGAGAAAGAAGAGAAGAGAAGAGAAGAGAAGAGAAGAGAAGAGAAGAGAAGAGAAGAGAAGAGAAGAGAAGGAGAAAAGGAAATAAAAAGGTTAAAGGAGAGAGGGAGAGAAAGAACGAAAAACAGAAAGAGGGAAGGAAGGAAGGAACCGAAGAGCAAAGAAAGGGAGGAAAGAAACAGGTAGAGACAGAAGAAAGAAGAAGAGAAATAAGAAGGGAAAGTAAAAGAGGGAGGGAAGGAAAGAGGAAGGGAAAGTTGGCTACAGCAACGCCTGGCGGGTACAGCTAGTAGCAAATAAATAAATAAATAAATAAATAATACGCTTTTAAAAAATTCTTTACATTTTCCAGACTATCAGCATTGTTTGTGATTTTCTGCAGTAGGCCACAAGACAATGCCTGGTGAATACATACTTATTCACCTGTCCTTTTCAAGAAAGCAGTCTGTTAATGGCACCATTGCAGAGGAACTTTGCACTATGCACTACATGTCATTGGACAAAGAACAGGAATGGCATTGATGTGGAGTGGGCCAAATGAGGAATTGATTCAGCATCTTTGCTTTTTCTCTGTGCATCGTATGGACTTTGTTAGGTTTTTGCGTTGAATGGTTGTACACGGGCTGAAATTGCTTATGATAGCTTTATAAAGCTTCAGAAAAACAGAAATCCTATTCATCTCAAAGGGCCCTCAGTTTTCTGTTATGCAAGAGGCAACCTGGGCTGTGGCACAGCTAGTTAGTAGCCAGCTGCATAAAATCACTACTTGTTGCATCCCAGATCAGGAAACGAGACCATAAGATTAAATCCACCAGACTGGACTGTGAGAAAAACAATCCTCTTTTATTGATGAAAAATGGTTACAAAAGAAAGGTAAATGCAAAGTCAAAAAGCCACAGTAGAAACTCAGCAGTCAGGAAAAATCTTTGAGCTTGAGCAAAATTCCAAAAACAACAATACAAAACCAGGAACCTGTTAGCATCTCACTAACCGTACTTGGAAACTAGAAGGCTCTGGGAATGCAGGCCATGGAACACAGGAAAACTGCCAAAGTGCTACCTCAGTCTAAAACATTGCTTGATCTAACAAGACAACCGGGGGGGGGAGGCTCCTTAAGCTAAAGAAACTATTTCTTGAAATGCCTCCAGACTTCTGAGCCTCCCTCTCCCGTAATCTATTTGACCTTCGTAGAAACTGTGATTCACTCCTGTTTTTCCAAATCTGTTCCCTTCGGTCCTCATTAAAAAAACCCAGGTGTGATTCCCTCTGGAGAGCTATCATGGCTTGATTCTAAAACATTCTCATCAGGCTGTTTAGTTTCACTTTCCCCGCCACTGACCTCAGCATCAACAGTTTCAACACTATCAGGGAAAGATACATGTTCAGTGGCTTGCTCAGTTGCATACAGGAAATACAATCAGAGAATCAGGTTCACACAGAGATTGAGGCTCAGGTTCACACGGAAGCTGAACCCCAACACTACTGACCAAGAGGTCATGAGTTCAAAGCCAGCTCGGGTCAGAGTAAGCTCCTGACCATTAATAGTCTAGCTTGCTGTTGACCTATGCAGCCCAAAAGACAGTTGCACCTGTCAAGTAGGAAATTTGGGTACCACATTATGCAGGGAGGCTCATTTAACAAATTTACAATGCCATAAAACCTTCCAGCAGTGTGCAGAAGAATGAGGAAGTACTCCATCAAAGGATTCAGTGTCACAGGCTCCCCCTGTGGCCAGAGTCAAGCATACCCTTATGAAGCTGGAATGTTACATTGCCTCTGTGTCTGTCTATATATGTTGTATGTCTAAGTGGCATTGAATGTTTACCATATATATGTGCATTGCAATCTGCCCTGAGTCCACTGAGGGGGTGGCGGCAGATGTCTGTCTGGTCAAAATATTCATAGACACTCAGAGTCTTGGAGAGGTGAGGCTGCCCAGGGCATTGATCTCTCAATGGTAGCCCTCACAAGGTCTTGTTATAGAGTGGCAATTTTCAGTGTGCATAAGGAATTTTGCCTGTTTGACCACATCCTCCTGTATTGCTTTTCTTTACATGATAAGGCGTTTGTTCCGAATCTATTGTGAATAGATAGTTATCTCAGACCTTTGCTGCTACGACACAGAGATGTGAAGATTCAAAAGGCTCTGAAGGGGTGTGCCAGGGAAAGAGGCTATACTGCAAGTCAGAATACACTGTTCTCCCTTAAAGCGTTGAGTGATCTTTTAGGTCACATGTTTTTAACTGATGATTCAGGATGGGTTTTCTTATGATGTTGATCCCCGCCTCAATTCATGGGAAGAGGTGAGTAAGAAATAAATATGATCGTGATGATGGCTTGCAAACAATGTTATCTCTACAAGCAGAAGCCTCTACTTCAAAGAAATATCCAGAATGTAACACCCTTCTTGCGAAACGTACTCCACAAAGCACAGTTGTAGGATAATGAAACCCTCATCAAGTGAATGGATACAAAGCTACAATCTATATAAATAAAAATGTAATGTTCGTATGTGGAATTAACAGAACTCAAAAACCACTGGACGAATTGACACCAAATTTGGACACATTACACCACTCAGGACAATGAGTGACCATCACTCATAAAAACACTGAAAAACACAGTGGAAGGGACTGTAAGAGCCAAAAAAACGACCAAAAATACATTACAATGCACACGCAAAGCCACATATATATACACAAACACACATATACACACATATATGCATATACACACACACAGAAAGGAGGAAGGAGAGAGGGAGGGAGAAAAGGAAGGAAAAAAAGAAGGGTAGAGAAGGAAGGAGAGAAAGAGGTAGAGGAGAAGGGAAAGAAGGAGGGAAGGAAAGAAAGAAGGAAAGAAAGAAAGGTAGAGAAGGAAGGAGAGAGAGAAAGTGAGAGAAGAAAGAAGGATGGAAGGAGAGAAGGAAGGAAAAAGAAGGGTAGAGAAGGAAGTAAGGAGAGAAAGGGAAGGAGAGAAGGAAGGAAATAAGGGTAAGGAAGGAAGGAAAGAAGGAGATAAGGAGAGGAAGAAGGAAAGAAAGGTAGAGAAGGAAGGAGGGAGAGAAAGAGGGAGAGAAGAAGGGAAAGAAGGAGGGAAGAAGAGAAGGAAGGAAAAAAGAAAGGAAGAAGGAGAGAAGGAAGGAAATAAGGAAGGAGGGAGAGAAAGAGAGAAAGAAGGAGGGAAGGAGAGAAGGAAGGAAAGAAAGAAGGATAGAGAAGGAAGGATGGAGAGAAAGAGGGAAGGAAAGAAGGAAGGAAATAAAGAAGGGTAAGGAAGGAAAGAGAGAAGGAGGGAAGGAGATAAAGGAGGAAAGAAAGAAGGGTAGAGAAGGAAAGAAGGAGAGAAGGAGGGAGAGAAAGAGGGAAAGAAGAAGGGAAAGAAGGAGGGAAGGAGAGAAAGAAGGAAAGAAAGAAGGGGAGAAAAGGAAGGAAAGAGAGAAGGAGGGAGAGAATGAAATAAAAAAGTGAAAGAGGGGAGGAAGGAGAGAAGGAACGAAAGAGAGAAAGAGGGAGGGAGGAAGGAAGGAAGAAAGAGACAAGGAAGGATGGAACCAAAGAGCAAAAGAAGTGAGAAAGAAACAGGAGAGAAGGAAGAAGAGAAGGGGAAAGAAAGAGGAAGGAAGGAAGGAAGAAGAAGAGAAAGAGAGAGAGAAGGTTGGCCACAGCAACATGTGGCGGGTACAGCTAGTAGTATATAAAGTTTTTGGCATGTTCTTGTGGTGTTTGAACAACTGGAGGGGTCTCAAAAACACATCTGGTGAAGAATCAACAGATAAGAGCAGGCCTTGAGAAACATCAAAAGAACAACGCCGTACTATTGGTAGCATCAAGATAAATGAGATCGGTCTGTTCCTGTCAATCCGGTTCTAATTAAACTCATGAAATCAGTAAGCTGTTAAAACTTCTTTGTGTGTTTTATAGTTATTATATTTGATTATAATCTTAAAGTGCTTCACAGGAGGTTGACGAGGAAACAAAGCAAGCATAATAGGACCAAAACAAAACAAGGAAAATGTATTGATGCCAGTAAGATAAGTATCTTTAGCAAAACTAGTTTTGTTCTTTAGCTTGCCAGGAAAAAAAAGTGTTAAAAGAAAAAGAATAGATGGAATTGTCATTTTTGATATATAAAACATGAAAAGAACAATTATTGTCGAAGGCTTTCATGGCCGGAATCACTGGGTTGTTGTAGGTTTTTTCGGGCTATATGGCCATGTTCTAGAGAGGCATTCTCTCCTGACATTTCGCCTGCATCTATGGCAAGCATCCTCAGAGGTAGTGAGGTCTGTTGGAACTAGGAAAATGGGTTTATATATCTGTGGAAAGACCAGGGTGGAACAAAGGACTCTTGTCTGCTGGAGCTAGGTGTGAATGTTTCAACTGACCACCTTGATTAGCATTTGATAGCCTGGAAGTGCCTGGAGCAATATTTTATTGAGAGCTGATTAGATGTCCCTGATTGTTTCCCCTCTGCTGTTTTGCTGTTTTCATTTTAGAGTTTTTTAATACTGGTAGCCAGATTTTGTTCATTTTCATGGTTTCCTCCTTTCCATTGAAATTGTCCACATCCTTGTGTATTTCAATAGCTTCTCTGTGTTATCTGACATGGTGGTTGTGAGAGTGGTCCAGCATTTCTGTGTTCTCAAATAATATGTTGTGTCCAGGTTGGTTCATCAGGTGCTCTGCTATGGCTGACTTCTCTGGTTGAAGTAGTCTGCAGTGCCTTTCATGTTCCTTGATTCGTGTTTGGGCAATGCTGCTGCGTTTGGTGGTCCCTATGTAGACTTGTCCACAGCTGCATGGTACATGGTAGACTCCTGCAGAGGTGAGAGGATCCCTCTTGTCCTTTGCTGAACGTAGCATTTGTTGGATTTGTATGTTGTGTTTCCTCATCAGCTTCCCTATGCGGTCACTGACCACTGAACCACTGGCCGCATAGTTGATGAGGAAACACAACATACAAACTATCTACAGACCCACCAAGAAAAGCCAACAAATGTTTCGTTCAGCAAAGGACAACAGAGATCCTCTTGCTTCTGCAGGAGTCTACCGTATACCATGCAGGTGTGGACACGTCTCCATCTTTAAGATTCAACTGCGGGCATATTTTCGTTCCCTTGCAAGGCAGTGTGTGGGCTGATCCAACGCAACTACGTGTGGTTTATTTTACATTATGCCACAATGGGGGCATTGCTTATAATCATAGAATCATAGAATCAAAGAGTTGGAAGAGACCTCATGGGCCATCCAGTTCAACCCCCTGCCAAGAAGCAGGAATATTGCATTCAAATCACCCCTGACAGATGGCCATCCAGCCTCTGTTTAAAAGCTTCCAAAGAAGGAGCCTCCACCACACTCCGGGGCAGGGAGTTCCGCTGCTGAATGGCTCTCACAGTCAGGAAGTTCTTCCTCATGTTCAGATGGAATCTCCTCTCTTGTAGTTTGAAGCCATTGTTCCGCGACCTAGTCTCCAAGGAAGCAGAAAACAAGCTTGCTCCCTCCTCCCTGTGGCTTCCTCTCACATATTTATACATGGCTATCATATCCCCTCTCAGCCTTCTCTTCTTCAGGCTAAACATGCCCAGCTCCTTAAGCCGCTCCTCATAGGGCTTGTTCTCCAGACCTTTTATCATTTTAGTCGCTCTCCTCTGGACACATTCCAGCTTGTCAATATCTCTCTTGAATAATAAGGGATATGAACCAATCCTCTAAGGGACAAGCTTTCCAACTCTTAAGGAAAGAACATCTCTTATCGTAAGAGACATCTGCCAACCCTAGTAAGACTATGTGGTTGTCTTAATGCATAAAGACTTGCATAGCAGCAACAACATAATGTAATACTTCCTTCCCAAAGTTTCCTGCTGGGGAAAATGTTCTTTCAACTTAGTTTTCTTCTTAAATCATTTACACACTCTCTCTCACACACACACACATACACACACATTACAATTTAGCAACTTACCAGCAGATTTTCCCAAGGCAATTTTAATGAAAGCAGCCACCGGTCGGCCAGCGAAGTCATCCGAATGGTCAACCAACACTTCTTTCACTGCTTCAAATCCAGACACTACTACTAATGGTCGGTGTCCTAACCACAGTGTGTAAATTTTTCCATATTCCTCAGCCAGCTGTCATCAAAAGAACAGAAGTTTACATTCAAACTAAGCATATTGTTTTGCTTTCCAATTGCTTTTCAACAGCTTTTCAATCACACAGGCAACAGAGTTCATATTTACAAGAATAGGCTTTTGCTATTTCCCTTCTACAGCACTTTCATCCCTATAGAGTGGGGAACATGAGTGGAATGTTACAGATTATAATATTGGGAGAGGGGTTTAAAGGTGGACTGAAAAGTTGACCGAATCATTGACATCGTTATCATTCAAATGACAGTTGTGCTGTCACGTGCTGGGCTTGTGAAAAGGTCTGTAGACAGGACGTGTTCTGTATGCCCAACGGGACGCCGGGGGTGCCTCGGATTAGAGGCCCTTTGGATTTCCCTAAACAAAGTCTTTAGAAACTTGGAAAGTTTAACAAAGTTCTTTATTAGTGCTTAGGTCTTCAATAAATCAAACAAATACTTCAAGGCTTTGAATCAACTGGTGGCTTTCTTAATCTTGTCCACAAGGGACAGGCAACTATCTTCATGAACTGTTTCTTCACTATCAGGGAAATCTGTCTTAGGCTCTGCTGGCGTGGGCCCCTACACCCGGTCCAAATTGCATTATGGCTGCCATGAGTGGTCCTTACCAAACAGAGTCCTTTTATAGATTTCCAAGAGGAAAGAAGGTCTTCAATTCCCAGGCTTCAATTCCCAAGGCTGGCTGTAAAGCTGTGGGACTGTATTTCTCCAACAAAGAGCTTGCTGTAGAGCTGTAGGACTGAACTCCCCCCAGCAAAAGCTGTAAAAGATGAAGCTTTCTACAGGTGGAACTGATTCACGTCCTGTACGAAAGGCTTCTCTGTGTGAACTGAACTAGAGGTCCCCTTTTCCCCTCCTAAACCCAGAAAAAGGGGCGGAACTAAAGAACCTAACGATGATTGATGGGTCATTGGCCCTATAATTGCAAACCAAGGGAAGCCACCTTATTGCAAAATGCATGGAACCTTGGAATACATGCAAACACTCAAAGAAAGAAAAAGAAGTTGGAGCTCCTGGTACAGCTGTACCAGCACAACAGTTATAGTAGTTAAGCCAGCTTTCAAGAAAAAAGCTATCTAGAGCAAAGTCTGCATCCTTGGTTGTTCCCTTTCTGATATATATCCATTCATATATTGAGAAACATAGAACAAAATTAATAACATTTGTCTGTCTTTTGCATTGTGCTAGTCATACATGTTTTCCATCAGTATTATTTATTCATTCATTCATTTCAGACATTTATATCCCATCCTTCTCACCCCCGGAGGGGGACTCAGGGCAGCTTACAACTGGCAACCATTAGATGCCAACAACAATAATAAAAACACAGTTAAACATTACTTAAAACATCATCGTAAGTTAAAATTATCTCTTAAATTTTAAACATTATATATGTGCTTTACTAAACACTAATTGCATTTCACTCTTTTGTCATGGTTTACACTTCACCTGATTTTTTTTTCTTCCCTTGTCGTCACTGTTTTTGTTCTCTTTCCTTCCTCTGCAAATCCTTGTCCTTGCTGTATTGTCAAAGGCTTTTCCTAATTTCCAGTTTTCCTAGTTTCCAACAAACCTCACAACCTCTGAGGATGCAGGTGAAACGCCAGGAGAGAATGCTTCTAGAACATGGCCATACAGCTCGAAAAACCTACAACAACCCTCTTTCCTTGCTATTTCACAAACTCTCTTTGTAGCGGAGGGAGAACAAAGCTTTCTGCCTGAGTGACATGGTTGCTGTAATATCCAAAACTGCTGTTTCTGAATCTCTGTGTGTTTCATTACAAAAAGTACCCTCTCCTCATCATCTCAAGTGCACTTATTTGTTTTTGGTAGGCATTGGATGGAAGAGTGGCAGTATCAGGTATCACATAAAAAGTGAATTGCTGCCAGTACAAGGTGGGAGTGGTTATCTGCCTTCACTGTAGGCAGAAAAGGAAATTTGTCACAGTATACAGCTTCTAAAATGAGCCTTTTATACTTTGGACTAGGGCTGGGCGGTTTCGTTCGTTAATTTCGTAGTTCGTTATTGATTCGTATTTAAATTAGCTTATGATCCGATATTGAGCCATGCAGGAGCAACTAAAAATCGAAACGAATTTTTCAATTTATTTCGTAATTGTTTCGTAATTGGTTCGAAATCGTTTCGAAATCGTTTCGTAATTGGTTCGAAATCGTTTCGAAATCGTTTCGTAATTGGTTCAAAATCGTTTCGAAATCGTTTCGAAATCATTTCGTTATTATTTACGTATGTCTGGTGCAAGTTTTATAGTTGTTTGTTTTATCAGTGATAAAAAAATAAATTATCACACCAACAGTCAACAACAGAGGGAGAGGGAAGCTTCAGAAGTTTCCCCTGTCCCATTTGGAGGTTTTTTTAGCGTATTGTGCAATCGCGTCCGCCATTAACGAATCAATTCGAAATTTACGAAATTTCGTAAATAACGATTTTTTTAAAGAAAAATTCGGAATTCTTTTAAAAAACGAAACGCAATGGACCCCCTAAAAACGAAACAAGTTTAGAAACAAATTTTTCCGTTGTTACCCAGCCCTACTTTGGACATCTTACAAGACAGTGTGTCTCAATGGAAGAGAGAGTGGTGTTTGGTAAAGCGGAAGGCAATGAGAAAAGAGAAAACGGCATTGTTGGATTGACATTAGAGTTTTTGCCTGAGAATTCCATCAGTGATCTTCCAAGAGCTCCAATCATCAATCACCTTGCTCAGTTCTTGCAGACCCAGGCTTCCTGGATTGCAACAATTCACCTGTAATATGGTCTCCCTCTTTTTCTGTGAACTTCCATGTTATCAAGCATTATCATCTTTCCAAATGAGTCCTGTCATCTCATGATATGTCCAAAGTATGACAGCCTCATTTTGGTCATCCTCACTTCAAATGAGAGTAAAGAAACCATTGAAAGGCAATGTAACAAGAAGGTTTCCAGGAAAAATAAGGGACAGGCCTCTGTTCCTTCTGTCCCTCTTCTACATCATCATATTATGTACTTCTCCCTCATTCTTTTCTTCCTCATTTCCTATGGCCCTTCCTTTATTATTTCTTCCCTTTTCTCTTATCCTCTTAATGCTTCTCTCCACTATTGGTCACTCCCCTATCTAAACACAGACTCAGAGAGTCACAGATTTGGAAGAGACCGTAAGGGCCATCCAGTCCTGTCACAAGAAATTCAATGTGCAGATTTGACAAATATGAATTTAATAATGATGTTTGGGAATGAATGGAAGGATGAATGGATGGATGTATTTTGGAAACACCAGAATAATAGTAAGGCCTGCCCGCTATGCTCTGCTCCATGGGAAGGAGAAAGATAGTGTACTATGGAGTGGCAGATCTGCAAGGGAGCAGTCTGGTCACTTTGGGGCTTCTTTCTCAAGGGAAAAGGAAGAAGTGCACTTTTGGAGTCTTAGGTTTTGTGCAGGGAGTCAGGTTCTGCTATATGGAAAACAGAGATCTAGTCCTTGGCATTGTTCTTAGGGAAAGAAGTTTTGGCATTTTGGCGTTTTGAAGTTTTCATGTTATGGAACTATACGTTGACAGTCTGCAGGAAAGCAAGGTCTGGCCTAACAGGTGCTTCTCCAAGGGAGAAAATGATATGGTAATATTTGGATGCATGTGGATGAATGCTTGTACATGTGTGTGAATGTTGAGTGGAAATGAAATTCCCCTTTGTTTGTTTGTTAACCAATGTAATCGTAAATCCAATGTAGTTGCATAGAATATGTATGTCTGTATGTCCAATGTCATTCTTTATTTATTATTTATTTATTTATTTATTTATTTATTTACAGTTCTTATATTCCGCCCTTCTCACCCCGCAGGGGACTCAGGGCGGATTACAGTAAACACATATATGGCAAACATTCAATGCCAGTTTGACAAACAACATTTAACAGACAAAGGCTATTTAACTTTTTTTTTCTGGCCGCCAGGGGAGCTGCTGCTTTTCATCATCCATCAACGACACCGATGAAGTTCTTCCGCATTCCACATTCCCCGGAGTCTTCTTTCTTTATGGCCTCATAAATTAGTTAAATTTAGCCTCCCACACAAGGTGGTGCCTTATTTTCCTACTTGACAGATGCAACTGTCTTTCGGGTTGCAAAGGTCGACAATGGGCTACACAATGGCTGGACACCCACTCCAGCCCGGGCTGGCTTCGAACTCATGACCTTTTGGTCAGAGTGATCTTAATGCAGCTGACACTCAGCCAGCTGCGCCACAATCCCGGTTCCTTTCTTTGTCTAAATGTTTTCTGTAATCTGATATACCTTCTCACACTGGAGATTGCAATAAAAAGAACCTATGCTTCAAAGTCATTGAAAAGTCATTCATGACAGTCCAAACCCCTGCCATGCAGGAAAAGCACAATCAAAGCCTCCTAACAGATGACCATCCAGCCTCTGTTTAAAAGCCTCTAAGGAAGGAGCTTCCACCGGACTCTGGTGCAGTGATTTTCATTGTTGAACATCGCTTACAGTCAGGAAGTTCTTCCTAATGTTCAAGTGGAATCTTCTTTCCTGCAATATGAATCCACTGCTCTGATTTTCTACTTTTCCTTTCTTTTACTCATTTGCCACTCCTCTGGGCAAATCTTCTAATTGCCTTTGTGTTCTCCTTCTTGACCTATTTCCTTTCTCCAACCCACTTTCCCCTTCTACCTATTTTAACATCTTCAGGCTATGTTGGCCTTCTCCACCCTTCACCATCTCACTGTTTCTCTCTCTTGTCCTCCTTAGTAGGATTGCTTGTGAAGTGGCCAACATGGCATAGTGCAGTGTTTCTCAACCTTCCGAATGCTGTGACCCCTTAAAACAGTTCCTCATGTTGTGGGGACCGCCAACCATAAAATTATTTTTGTTGCTATTTCATAACTGTAAATTTGCTACTGTTATAAATTGTCATGTAAATATCTGATATGCAGGATGTATTTTCATTCACTGGACCACATTTGGCACAAATACCCAATACATCCAAATTTGAATACTGATGGGGTTGGGGGCGGATTGATTTTGTCATTTGGGAATTGTAGTTGCTGGGATTTATAGTTCACCTGCAATCAAAGAGCATTCTGAACTCCACCAATGATTGAATTGAACCAAACTTGGCACACTGAACTCCCATAACCAACAGAAAATACTGGTAGGGTTTGGTGGGCAGTGATCTTGAGTTTTGAAGTTGTAGTTCACCTACATCCAGAGAGCACTGTGAACTCAAACAATGATGGATCTGGACCAAACCTGGCATGAATACTGAATATGCCCATATTTGAACACTGGTGGAGTTTGGGGAAAATAGGTCATGATATTTGGGAGTTGTAGTTGCTGGGATTTCTAGTTCACCTACAATCAAAGAGCATTCTGAACCCCACCAATGATAGAATTGGGCCAAACGTCCCACACAGAAACCCCATGTCTAGAAAGGACTCACTGTCGTGAGCCTCCCTCCGACCTCACATGCTCTCCCTCGCCTGCACATGCGCATCACGCTGCCATGTGCTGAGCATACCTGCTCTCCCCTTCCTACTTGAAGTCTCAGAAACAGCGTTCCCCTTGGCTGAGAGGCTGGCCAATCACAGCAGAGGAGAGCTTTTGGTGGGAAGATTTGCAGTCTGTTTCCAAAAAGGAAGAGAAGGACAGGCGGAGAGATTTTCAGCCTTCTCTGCCAAAGGGGCTCCTAACACCATCAGAAATATATGTTTTCTGATGGTTTTTAGCAACCCCTCTGAAACCCCCTTGCGACCCACACCCACGGATCTCGATCCCCAGGTTGAGAAACACTGGAATAGTGGTTTGCAAGCTAGAACAGGACTCTGGAGACCAGACCCCAAATCCTTGCTTGGTCACAGAAACCCACTGAGTGACCTTCGACCAGTCACATTCTCTTAGCCTTGGTGGAAGCCAAAGACAAACTTCTTTTGAGCAAACCTTGCCAAGTAAAACCCAGGGAAAGCTTCACCTTAGGACCACCATCAATCAGAAAGAAACTAGAAGATACAAAATAATAACAAGCAATCCTTTTATCATCCCATCCTTATGCTGTATCACGGAATCTCACTAGGTAGCCAAAAGAAAACCAATATGAACTGTAAATCATCATTTCTTCATCATAATATTATTACATTCCTGAGCTAACTTTCACAAACTGAGCTGCTAATGCTCTAGGGTAGGGTTGGGAATTATGCAGATGTTGAATTGCAACTCTCTGAGAAACCAGTGCCGGGTAAACATGAATTAGCAACATTCAAGGAGACATGAATTGCCTTGAAAGATTTTTAAAAACCGCCCTGATTATTACTTTTTAAACAAACAGATAATGTTTTGTACTAAACAATCTGTTTACCTTAATGTCCTCTTTGAAGACTACTGTGTCTCCAGCTTTTATGCAGATTTGTGACTTGGGAACTGCATTATATTCAGTCTACGCTGAATTGCATTATATGATTCTTTGCTGAGCATATAATGCAATTCCAAACTGCAGTATATGGAAGTATAGATCCAACATGAGTCTGGATCAATCTGGATTAAAATCAGAACAGATCTGCATTACTGAATTGATCTCCAGACATAATCAGATTGGCCAATCTCCAGATGAAATTGGATTGGTTCACAAATTTATTTGTCACATTAATTTTATTTTCCAGGAACCTTTGGCAAATGCTTTTAGAGTGCTATTGTTGCCATCACACTCGAGAAAAAATCAATTTAAAATCCGGTTTCTCCCTCCTGCAGAATTCTGGGGTTTGTAGTTTAGTGAGGCTGTTAAACCAGGCTGTGGCAGAGCTAGGTGATAGCCAGCTGCATTCAATCACTACTGACCTAGAGTTCCCATGAGTTTGAAGCCAGCCCAGGTCGGAGTGAGCTTCCGGCCATTAGTCTAGCTTGCTGTCGACCTATGCAGCCCGAAAGACAGTTGCATCTGTCAAGTAGGAAATTTAGGTACCGCTTCATGTGGGGAGGCTAATTTAACCAATTCCAGCAGCATATGGAAGAATGAGGAAGTACTCCATCAAAGGACTCATCACAAATGGACGGTGAAGCGGCATCTCCCCCTGTGGCCGGAATTGAGCCAGAATCGAGCATACCCTCATGAAGCTGGAAAAGCTAGAATGTTAAATTGCCTGTGTCTGTCTATATATGATGTATGTCTAATTGGCATTGAATGTTTTCCATTATATGTGCATTGTAATCCGCCCTGAGTCCCCTGCAGGGTGAGAAGCATGGAATAGAAATACTGCAACCAAATAAATAAATACTCCTCCCTAGATTACAAACCCCAGAATTCTGCAGGAGGAAGAAACCAAATTATAAGTGGATTTTTTTCTCTAGTGTGATGAGGTAAATAAGAGAATCATTTGCAGTTCCTTTCAGTAAGAGTCTTATTCATTAGCTGATTAATTATAAATAAATACCTTAATGAGAACATTGAGAGATATTCCAGTTCCAATCCTCAATATCCCTCCAATGAGGGGAAGCTGAAAAGGACCCGGAGGATAGTTTCGGCTGGACCAGAGCTGTTTCAGATACTGCACAATCAAGAGACCCAAAAACACAGTGACCCAAAAATCCCAGGATTCCACCATTCTCCCGTCTTTGCTTCCTCTTTGTATCTTCCTAGAATATCTGATCAGCTGAACAGGCTTTGCTTTCCTCTGACACGTTGCCGCTGTTGCTTCTGTTCTTGCTTTTCAACTAACATGTTTATATATTTCATACTAAGGCAGCAAGCCTTCTTGCACCATACCAATTAATGAAGGGAGGTGTTTTTTCCCACTTGCATCACATCAAAATTTAAATACAGGTACCTTCTGTATTCTTAGAAACAGAGATGAATAAAGAGACAGATATTGCCAATGATCACAAGGACTGTGTTTGAGGAGTTAAGACTGTCTCATGTTTCCTTTTCTAGCTATTCTTGTTGCACTTCAGCTAGGGTGCTCAAGCACTCACCAGGAAGCCAAAAGTAGGAATAAACAGTTTATTGAAAAAGCACACACAGTAAAAGAGTAAAAAATAAATCTCCAATGCAAAGGTTAAAGCATGAACATAAATGCAAGGATCAGGGTACAATCATGAGCTTGAATAATCCAAAAACAAGGAATAAAACTTCAACTTGAGTAATCCAAGACTCAAAGAACAATACATGAGCTTGAGCTCATGGTAAAATCCCCAAGACTTAAAGCAAAACTTGACCAAGACATGGCTTGAAGCAAGAAGCAAGGCAAGAGTTCCTTGCTCTATCCACTACATTGTTTGATCTGAAAACCAAAAGCTAGTCTTTCCCTAATTAAGGACAGCAAAGCATGAAAGCATTCCTTCAACCCTGAGTAGTCCCTGGAATTCTTCCACCGCAGAAGCAGCCTTGATTCTTTATGTAACCTCCCTTCCTGCCTGTCAGCTTCTAAAGCGGTTTTGTTTTCACACAGAGAATCCCCAAATCCCCCTCCATTCTCCCACCTGGGGAATCACCATCCTCTTCTAACATCCCTCTGTCTGAGCATCACCAGAAGCATCAGACCTTGCAGGCCCTGCACCCACAAACCCCTCATCATCATCCTCACCTGGCTGAACTACACCAAACCCCTCATCCTTATCATCAGCTAGCTGAACTACACAATTCTGAGCTCCTGGGTGAATACACAGGTGCATTTCATCTGGGAGCAGACCTCCAATCTCCCAATCCTGAGCTAAGACCAACTACTTATCTTGGCTGCATTAATAGGAATGGAGCGTCCAAATCAAAGGTCCTCAAATGTTTTAAGCAAAGGGACAGTTCACAGTCCCTCAGACTGTTGGGAGGGGGGGGGAGAGATACCAATAGAATCATAGAATCATAGAGTTGGAAGAGGCCTTGTGGGCCATCGAGTCCAACCCCCTGCCAAGAAGCAGGAATATTGCATTCAAAGCACCCCCAAGAGATAGCCATCCAGCCTCTCCTTAAAAGTACTCCAAAGAAGGAGCCTCCACCATACTCCAGGGCAGAGAGAGAGTTCCACTGCTGAACAGCTCTCACAGTCAGGAAGTTCTTCCTCATGTTCAGGTGGAATCTCCTTTCCTGTCATTTGAAGCCATTGCTCCATTGCGTCCTAGTCTCCATGGCAGCACAAAACAAGTTTGCTTCTTCCTCCCTATGACTTCCTCTCACATATTTATACATGGCCCTAATCATGTCTCCTCTCAGCCTTTTCTTCTGCAGGCTAAACATGCCCAGATCTTTAACGTTCCTCATAGGGCTTGTTCTCCAGACCCTTGATCTTTTGGTTGCCTTCCTGTGGATATATTCCAGCTTGTCAACGTCTCCCTTCAATTGCAATGCCCAGAATTGGACGCTTGCCATAGATACAGGCAAAACGTCAGGCGAAAATGCCTCTAGAACATGGCCATATAGCCCAAAAAAACCTACAACAACCCAACAATAAAATATTTAACATGAAGAACAATTTTAACCAACATAAACTTATCAGTATTTTAACAGTAATTGTTGGCCTGCTTTTTTGGCCAATGAGATAGCCATGTTAATCAGGGTTGCTGTTGTGTTTAGCTGAGAGACTATAATGAAAGGTCCTCCAGTGAATTCCTTATCATTATGTTGGGGTTCAGCCTGATCCTGATCTGTGTGAACAGGATTCTCTGATAGTTTTTCCAACTGAGCAAGCTCTCCCTGACTCTGACAGTGTGGAATCTGTTGTTGATGCAGAGGTCAGTGGGAATGAAAACGAAACCCAACAGCTAGAAGAGAATGTTTTGGAAGTTAGCCGTGATATCTCTCCACCTGGGGTTGATAATGAGGACCGAAGAGAACAGAGATAGATATGTTGCCCAGTCTGTACGAAGGTCACAGCGCTTACAGCAGAAAGAGGCCCAGACAGAAAAGTCAAGGGGTGTTTCTAAGAATAGCTTCTTTGGTTTAAGAGGGTTCCTGCCGGATGCTTCTTTAGGTCAAGCAACGTTCGGGACTGTGGCTGGCCTTGGCAGAATTCCTGTGTTCCATGGCCAGTAATCCCAGAGGCTTCTAGTTTCCAAGTTCATGGTTAGTAAAAGGCTAACAGACTCCTGGTTATTGTTTTGTGGCTTTTGAAGTTTTGCTCAAGTTCAGAGATCCTATTGACTACTGTGTTTTTCTGTGGCTTTTTGACTCTGCATTTACCTTTCTTTTGTAACCAATTTTTCATCAATAAACAAGGATTGCTTTTCCTACAGTCCAGAGTGGTGGATTAAATCTTATGGTCTTGTTTCTTGAACTGGGATGCAACCCATTAAATGTTTGATTTATATTCCTATGTATTTTATATGCCTATATATCCAGGGTCACAAAAATATTTATCAGCCAGAAAGGGATCACAAGTGGAAAAAGTATAAGAATCCCTGCTCCAAATCATGGATGACATCACAAGTGTGCACATCCGTGACATACAATGCTTCTCCTCCTCCTCCTTTATTGGAATAGCTTTTTACCCTTTCATTACTACATTCCAATCACAAGGCTCATCCCACCAGCTTTCAATGACGCCTAATCAATCACATGTGTATTCTTGTGCTAGGGTATAGCTTGTTTACTTCCCATGCTCTGTGTCTTATTGTAGAGACATTTATTTATTTACTATATTTATACTCCACCCTTCTCACCCTGAAGGGGACTCAGAGCGGCTTACATCTGAGACTATAGGTAATTCTCTCCAGATGATTCCTTGTCAGCATGTGCAAGAGTTTATGTAATACTTGTGCAATAGGGTTGCAAAATTAGATACCCATCTAATGCCTGGATGCTCACATCCAATTCTCCCAGTTTATGTCTTCTGTGTCAAAGTTCCCTAGTCTTGCTGGTCATATAAAATTGGATCAACTATGGAGCATCCTATTGTGTGGGGTGATCAAAAACCTCAATTGATCTCCTTAACAGGAGAGAGTATATTAAAGAAAGAAGGAAGAGGGGGAGTAATGAGTTTTAAATTCAAAAACTTCAAGCAAGCTCTATCAGAAATATTACCAATATGTGAAACGGGAAACAAACTATTTAATGTTATATGAATTAATAAAGTTTTCTTACTGTGAGAAAGTGGAATTCACGAGAATAGATAAGGATCTGGCTGATACAATCTAAGTGCTGCAGATGTGTTTATGGACAGAGAGGACTGAGCTTGCAAAGTGCCTAACTATTGCCTTACTTAGGGTCCTTCCAGACACGCCCTATATCCCAGGATCTAATCCCAGGTTTTCTGTTTTAAACTGGATTATATGAGTCCGCACTGCTAGATTTTTTAAAATATATTTTTATTTGAAATGGTGGGGGAAAGGGGAAGAAAGGAAGCATTTTAATTTTTACATGTAAAGTGAGAGAACAATAATATAGAAAAAGTAGGAAAAGGGAAAAATAGATTTGAAAAAAGAAGAAAAAGGGAAAAAAGAGAAAGAAAAAAATCATATATATATATATATATATATATATATATATATATAGTGACTTCTATCTAATCCTTTGCGGATTTGTACTTGTTCATTTAGTAGTATTCTATATTAGAGATATTAAGGCGGGGGGAAGAAGAAAGCTTTGACTTTAACCTAAATGAAGTCCATTTTTCTGGTGTTCCATTTAATAAGATTTAATAATTCTTTTCCTTTCTCATTTCTTCATATTCCTCCATCTGTGACCAGTTTGTTTGTTTAATTGGGATTCCCAAGTTTTTCTTTAATAAAAAGGTTAATTTTTCCATGTCTTTTATCTCTCTTTTATGAATAAACATAACAGTTTAAATAATGTACCAGTAAGGCCTTCTCGCGGACCACCCTGAGATTTGGGGGGGGGGCTGAAGCCCCTCAGCCCCCCCCCCCCCGGCTACATGCCTGCATGGTGGTATTGTTTTATATGCAGACCAACATCATATGTGACGGCGTGAGTGGCGCCATCTATGTATAGAACTGTTAGTTGCAAGATTTAAACTGTTGTATCATGCTTAATCCTGCCCCTTTTACCCTGCTTATGTATAGTTGTATGGATTGGTTACTTATAGCTGTCAATCAGTACTGTTTGGCTCCACCTCTTCCTGCAGGAGGGGAGTGCTTCCTTTCTTTTTCATTCTGCCATCAGAGTTCCTACCATATGGACGTGAGTAAGAGACTTGACTCTAAAAGACCCTGATTTAAATTACCTCTTAGCACCAGTTCTGAGGTTTTTTACCCTTGAGACTTGTGCTTCATGTTCAGACCAACCTGAACGACATTGGAAGTCTCAAGCGCCTTCAAACCGGTTCTTTTGGCACCAAAGGAAGATCCTGAGTCTTCAAACATAGGCCATCTGAACTGGGGTTGTGGTTTGCTCCGGCATTCACAGCCATTGAGGAAAGAGGAAACTTGGTGAGGCTTCTCAGCTTCAAACCCCTTGGACCCAGGACTAATTGAGACTGTAGAGTATGTTTTCCTTCACCCCTCTAAAGTTTTCCAGCTTATTGCTTTGAAGAAATGACTTTGTGATCAATAAAACTTATTTTGAGCTATTTACAGCGTTTTGGGTTTTTGGGAGTTCCAGTTTCCTAAAGGAGGGCAAGAAGCAATCCCTTGGGGGAAAGGTGCCACGTCCATCCCTCCTTCATTAAGACTAATAGCCCCCAAGCGCGACGGCACATCATACATTTGGAGCAGAATACATTTCCTGTGTAAAAAATGCAACTTCAGCTTAGAAATATTATATTCTGCACAGAAAATACTATTTTCTGAGCAAAACAATAATGTGTGAGTTTTGTCAGGAAAATGTCCGGATTAGCCAAAGTAGTTGTTAGTTTACGATTCCTCTAATCAGAATTTTTCAACCTTTGAAAATATGTCTTTGAGCCATTTTGAAAAAAAATATTTAAAATAGTCTTCCCATCCCTATTAGAAGACTGTTCATGGGGGAGCCAAGACTGCCTGTAGAGTCCTCCCTTGTCAGAATATGAAGATCTGAAAAGATGTTTGACAATGTGAAAGCTGCATGTTTAGGCAAATGAATCTGCAGGAGAGCAGAAGCCAACAGTGGCTGACAGGCCTTGTGGTTAATAATATCAATTTGTTTATTTAATTTTAAATGTGATTGATTGGAAGCTCACAGACAACTTAATGAAGACAGAATATGAATGAAGACTTGGGTTTTTCTTTGCCCCAAAGGTTTCTTTTAAGAACCTATGAAACATCCTGAAATTAATTATGCTGTGGGAGGTGAATTAATAGAAGAGGGCAGCCTAATTCCAGGATTATGGCATTTACCGAACAAGTCCTAAGGATTATAACTGATTCACAAAATGGTTACCCTGAAGCATGGGAAAGGGAAATTAAAACCACTTGGTGTTTCAAGCACTTGAGAGATGAAGTGTGAAAAGGGGAAAAGCTATCACTTTTCTTGGCAAGTGGCTCAGAAGGCACCTTTATCTTCCTCTGAGGCTGAGAGAGTGTGACTTCCCCAAGGTCAACCAGTGAGTTTTCATGTCTGAGCAGAGATTCAAATCAGTCTCCAGTAGCATAGTCCAACATTCAAACCACTACAGGAATTCACAACTGAAAGATAGCTATCTAACTACTGTTTAAAGACCCCTAAAGAAAGGGAAGCCTTGTAAACTAGAGTATTTCACTGTTGAACAGTTTTTGTCAGGATTTGTAAGACACAGCATTTCTTTAAGTCAGTGTTTCTCAACCTTCTTAATACCGCGACCCCTTAATACAGTTATTTGTGTTGTGGTGACCGCCAACCACAAAATTATTTTCATTGCTATTTCATAACTGCAGTTTTGCTACTATTATGAATCATAATGTAAATATCTGATATGCAGGATGTATTTTCATTCCCTGAACCAAATTTGGCACAAATACCTGATACGTCCAAATCTGAATATTTGTGGGGTTGGGGGTTGGGGAGGATTGATTTTGTCATTCAGGAGTTGTAGTTGCTGGAATTTATAGTTCACCTACAATTGAAGGGCTTTCTGAACTCCACCACTGATTTTATTGAACCAGACTTGGTACACAGAATCCCCCGACCAAAAGAAAATACTGGAAGGGTTTGGTGGGCATTGACCTTGTGTTTTGGAGTTATAGTTTACCTACATCCAGAGAGCACTGTACTCAAACAATGATGGATCTGGACCAAATTTGGTGTGAATCCTCAGCATGCCCAAATGTGAATACTGGCGGAGTTTGGGGAAAATAGACCTTGACATTTGGGAGTTGTAGTTGCTGGGATTTATAGTTCTCCTACAATCAAAGCACATCCTGAACCCCACCAATTAGAGAATTGGGCCAAACTTCCCACACAGAACCCCCATGACTAATATTGTGATTTCTGATGGTCTTTGGTGACACCTCTGACACCTCCTCGTGACCCCCCCCCCCCCAGGGGTCCTGACCCCCAGGTTAAGAAACACTGCTTTAAGTGATAATAGGATCAGTTTTTCAGGCTTAACCACAACTGTCATTGTAATTGGGGTGTGGTGGCTACTGCTGAGATTATAGTATATATGTGATGTAGTAACCCTGTGTTGATTATTTGATGACGGTTGGTGGATTAAGATATGGGAGAGATAAAGAGAGAGTTGTACATACTGTGTTTGTACTGTTATTGCAACTTAAGAAAGAAAAGCTTTCCAGTTGGAACAACCAGCATTGTCTCTGTGTATTGTTTTTGTTCCTTCACTTCAATAAGATATTTGGCTCCCTAACAGGAGTGAAGAATCCCTTCTGCTATACAACTGTGGATTTCATGCTGATTTGAACCCCTGATATGATTGTGGGCCCGGAGTACCCAGCATAACCAGTGTGAGCAGTACAATTGGTGAAAGGATTTAAAGACCAGAAATCTGTTTGAGTGATGGAGGCCTTCTCTTAATTTTACTCCCCTTGCAGATACAACTAGTACGGATGAGAGACAGGACCTTCTCTGTGGTGACCCCTCATCTGTGGAACTCCCTCCCCAAGGAAACCAGCCCCTCTCTCCTGACCTTCAGGAAAAAGCTTAAGACATGGCTGTGGGACCAAGCATTCAAGCAGTAATTGTAGCAGTGCAATAATGATAATGAATTAATGTGATTGACAAATGGACAGGCCTGGGACTATGATTTGCATTTTCATGATATTAACTGTTGTTTTAATAAATGATCTTTTTAAATTTTTGGATTTTAATTATATTTATTTTTGGATTGATATGTGCTGACATCGAATAATCATTGCCTGTTGTACGGCTGCCTTGAGTCCTTGAAGGGGTAAGAAGTGGGACACAAAACGAATGAACGCTCAAACAAATAAGGCTGAGAAACGGTGCAGCAAAAATGTCTGTCTCTGTCAGTAGGAGTTTGACTTTTGAAAGACTAAACACTACTAAGTACTCAGCATGTGAAGTTGAGGTTCTTCCTAGTGAATGAAGATTTATGGGGCAAGGTAGCAGAACTGAGGGCTGACAAAAAAGCCAAAGCTACCATTATTTTGTCAGTAGAGAATGCCCAGCTGGTTTATCTCAGGAATGCAACAAGAAGAGACTGTTGAAAACATTTACATAGCATTTACCAGACAGAGACTGCCAGTATCAAAATTATTTTGACACAACGTCTTTATAATTTAAAGTTAAAAACTTTATCGCTTTTAAGAAATCAAAGGGGCTTCAGGATTTCTATGTTACACCACATTTCTTTAAGTGATAATAGGATCAGTGTCTCAGGCTTAACTACAGGTGTCATTGTAATTAGGATATGCTGAATCTATACTATATAGGTTGTAGTACCCCTGTGCTAGTTTGATGAGGGTTGGAGGTTGGTTGGCGAAAATAAGGCGGGGGGCGGGGAAAATGTATATACTGTAGATACTGTTTTTGTATTTGTACTATTAATGCAACTTAAGAAAGAAAAGTCTTCGAGTTGGAACAAACAGATTTGTTTCTCTGTGTTGCTTTTGTTTCTGGGTAAACTACTTTATTGCAATAAGGTATTTGGCTCCCTAACAGGAGTGAAGAGTTCCTTCCACTCTACAATAGGGAACCCCTGGCAGTTTTTACTCTCAATAAATCATACTTAAAGCAATCTCTTTTCTTGTGATTTGAATGAATTGGTTCATGTCCTGCTCTCTGAAATAACAGAAAACAAACTTGTTCCATTTTCCACATGACATCCCTTCAAATATTTAAAGACAGTTGTCCTAACCAGGGCCGTAGCCAGAAAACTTTTTTGGGGAGGGTTGACAATTTAGGCGGGGGGGGGGGGGTGAAAATTTCGGGGGGGGGGGTGAAAATTTGGGGGGGGGGGGTTGAAACCTGCCTCCTAGCTCATGCTGAAGCAAAGAGCACAGCAGGGGGCAAAGCAACCTTCAATAGCCTGCAGCTCGCCCCTGTCAACCACCTCCACCAAGTCTGGCCTCCTTAATGAGAGCATTCAACACACACACACCCAACTTGGTTGCTTCACTACATCGGCTATTGCTGCAAGTAATGACAGTGTGAATAAATTGTCAAGATTTGCTTGAGATAGTGCTTGCAGTTCTGGAGGGACTCTTAATTTTTTGCATCTCATAGACTTAGCATGGGGATTTGGTTAACCAGTTAAAATTCATGAGTAAACCAGGTTTTTTAAAAAAATCTGAAACATTTCGGGGGGGGGGTTCGAACCCCTAAAACCACCCCCTCGCTACAGGCCTGGTCCTAACACTTCCCTGGGTACATCTATACTATAGAATGAATTCAGCCTGACACCACTTTAACTGCCATGGCTCAATGCTATGAAATTCTGGGAGTTTGATGAGGTACATGCACTCTTTGCCAGAGAGGGAAGTTGTTTGTAGATGTGAAGGGTAAAATCTGTGGATGCAGATGTAGATTCAGGGGGCTGACAATATTTTATCTTATATGTTATGTTTTATTCTCAGTGTCTTTGGTTTCTATGTTTGATGACTGTACTTTTGTGGACCATGCATTATGAATATTATGGAAGGTCCAGGAGATCATCTTATCTTCCTCATTATCTCAACACCTTCCTCCTTATTTGTTTCCATGGTCAAGCATTTAGAGATGGAAGATGGCAGAAGAAATCTCTCATACATATATTCATCTGAGGATCGTTAATGCTACACAACTATAGGGCCATATTCCACTTTAAACTACCATGGTAGCATCCCATGGAATCCTAATATTTGTTGGGGTTCAGCCTGAGTTTGAACTTGAACCTGATTCTCTGTTTGTTCCTCCTGATGCTAATGAAAGTATATTTACTGATGCTAGTGGAAATGTACCTTTTGATGCCAATGCTCCTGAAATTAGTGAGGAAGAAACTGCTGTAGGTTTGGAAAATGCCAATGTTCCAGAAATTAGTGAGGAAGGAACTTCTGTAGATTTGGAAAATGAAAGTACCAGTGTTCATGAGAATGTTTCAGAGGGAGACCTTGAACTTTCCCTCCCTTCTGCACCTGGTAACTGTAATGACAACAGAAGGGGCCAAATTTGGGAAGACAGAAGTAAATCACTCAGTTTGCGTCGATCCTCCCAAATTCAAGAATTAAAAACATTGGCTTCAAAAAAGAAGGGCGGTTCACGGAACCAATTCTTGAGTTTTAATTGCCTTACGCCGTGCTGACTGTCTCAGTTCAGGCATCGTTTCAGAATTGATGAAGACCTTGGCAGTTCTCCCGGTTCCCTGGCCATAGTTTGGGAAGATTTCTAGGATATCAAGTACGGTTAGTGGATTGCTAACAGGTTCCAGTATTTCACAGTGAGGCTTTTGGTTTTGCTTTGTCCATTTAAATTCATGTTTGCTGATTTTGCTGTGGCTTTTGACTTGCATTTTTCCTTTATTTTGTAACCATTTTTCTTCAATAAAAAAGGATTGTTTTTCACAGCCAAGTGTGGTGGATAGTTATCTTAGGGCCTCGTTCCCTGCTCTGGATTGCAACAAGATTCGCCATTCAGGAATGGGCTTTTTGTACCCAAAGAGCTCCAGTGCCTCACCAAACTGCAGGTTTCAGGATCCTATAGAATGCAGAGCAGTGGTTCCCAGCCCGTGGACCATCAGTGGTCCACAAAAACTAAAATATGGTTTGTGACCTCACTATTACTACACTGTTACAACAAAAGCAACTGGTCTCGTGAAACCATCTTATAGTGCCGAGGCTTGTTAAATATGGTTTTCTGTGGGTGAGAAGATAGTGACTCCTGAATGTCATATGTTCTGTATCAGAAACTATAGCTGATGTGGTCTATCTAATGCAATTTTCTGAATCAGAACCCCAAATAACCAAACCGAAACTAAAGTTGACCAAAAACCGATTTGTAACTCCTTTGGTACTAAAATTGGAGGGTGGTCTCTGGTCAAAGCGGTCCTTAGTCAAAAAAAGGCTCGGAAGCACTGATGTAGATTCAAGGTACTATAAGTTGTATATTGTTAATGAGTCCAAAATCACATTCCCCAATGGGCAGACAAATGAGACAGAGAAGAAATGGCAACTTAATATTATGTATTGAATTTGTATCCTGCATTTCTCCCCGAAAATAGAATTCAGCAGTGCTGGGAGGGCACTTCTCCTGGAAGGAAGTTGGTGATCCGTGGTAAGATTCCTCTGCCACCTGGGGGCAAAATCCTCAAAAATGATTCAGTCTATAGAGACATGGGACAACTATGTGTGTAAAGAAAATGCAAATGCTATTTAGTGGATTTAAACATAATTTAATCTTTTGACCATCAACTGAAGGTAAAACAAAGTCACAGCAAAGGCAACACTGCCTGAAAACTAAATCCTAGAAGGATATTTCCAAAATGTATTATTCAAAATCTAAATATCATGTATCCTGAAACTAAGATGGTTAAAATGATAATTCTATCTGCTTCAGTCCAATTGAGGGTGCATCTACATTACAGAATTAGTGCAATTTGGTACTATTTCAACTGCCATGGCTCAGTGCTATGTCAACATGAAAGTTGTAGTATAGGACGTTCCCCAACGGCATTATAGAATGGAGACTATTGTCTGCCAATCGTCCGAGGTCCTCCTCCAGAATTCTGGGAAATGTAGTTCAGGGAAAAGCCTTTGAAATTCTCAACTAAGAGAGGTCCTCAACTTCTCTAAACTAAATTTTCCAGAATTCTGCAGGAGTAGATTGGATTTTTTAAATTGTGTCAGAAGCGACTTGAGAAACTGCAAGTTGCTTCTGGTGTGAGAGAATTGGCCAACTACAGAGACGTTGCCTAGGTGATGTGTTATCATTCTCTGGGAAGCTTCTCTCATGTCTCCACAAGGGAAGCTGGGGATGACAGATAGCTTACCCCATCTTGTGGATTCGAACCGCCGACCTTAAGGTCAGCAGTTCAGCTGCCACAAGGGTTTAAAGTTGGTGGGAAAATGTAGTTAGTCATAGAATCATAGAATCAAAGAGTTGGAAGAGACCTCATGGGCCATCCAGCCCAACCCCCTGCCAAGAAGCAGGAATGTTGCATTCAAAGCACCCCTGACAGATGGCCATCCAGCCTCTGTTTAAAAGCTTCCAAAGAAGGAGCCTCCACCACGCTCTGGGGCAGAGAGTTCCACTGCTGAATGGCTCTCACAGTCAGGAAGTTCTTCCTCATGTTCAGATGGAATCTCCTCTCTTGTAGTTTGAAGCCATTGTTCTGCGTCCTAGTCTCCAGGGAAGCAGAAAACAAGCTTGCTCCCTCCTCCCTGTGGCTTCCTCTCACATATTTATACATGGCTATCATATCTCCTCTCAGCCTTCTCTTCTTCAGGCTAAACATGCCCAGCTCCTTAAGCCGCTCCTCATAGGGCTTGTTCTCCAGACTCTGATCATTTTAGTCGCCCTCCTCTGGACACATTCCAGCTTGTCAATATCTCTCTTGAATCGTGGTGCCCAGAATTGGACACAATATTCCAGGTGTGGTCTAACCAAAGCAGAATAGAGGGGTAGCATTACTTCCCTGGATCTAGACACTATGCTCCTATTGATGCAGGCCAAATTCCCATTGGCTTTTTTTGCCACCACATCACATTGTTGGCTCATGTTTAACTTGTTGTCCACGAGGACTCCAAGATCTTTTTCACACGTACTGCTCTCGAGCCAGACGTCCTCCATTTTGTATCTTTGCATTTCGTTTTTCCTGCCAAAGCGGAGTATCTAGTGAGGTACAAGTACTCTTTGGCAGAAATAACATAACACTGAGCAATGGAGGTGGTGTCAGACTGGATTAATTCCAAAGTGTAGAGGAACTCTGAATCTCATGTGGCAGTAATGGGTCAAGAAGCAAGCTACACTTTTCCCCTACTAAGTGAAGAAGCATTGTATTTCAGAGAAACTTCATTGCCATTCCCAGGTACATGAACCACCTTTGTATAGAGCCTTAATCCTGTTTAGGTTTATAAAGAATATTAGCAAACATTCTTGTTCCTAACAACAGCATGTTTCTTGGCACAGAAAACATCCCATCATTGACATGGCTAACTGCCTGAAGATCCTTTGCCATGTGAGACTTTTGTGTACAAAATGCCCTGGGTTTTGCATGAAAATTTGGTTTTGTGCCAGTTGGTTAACAAATGCATTCTTCACATCAGCCCCAGCAGTGCAAAGTAATTGAAAAATGCACAAAACTTTGCCAAATGGGGAGAAAATACCTGAAGACACATGTTGCTTTAAAGATCTACATTCCACATCTCATTGGGTGCCTGTCAAGTATTAACAAAACACGTCAATTCCAGAATTCTTTAATTCATTGAACTAGGTTGTGTTCTGAGATGATAATTTTTTACAGATCATTTCTATATCCTCACTTTTGCTCCAAGTGTCTCATTGTTCTTTCCCATTTTATCTAGAGCAAAAGGTTAGCAACTTGTCCACTGGGATTTATGGGTCAACAGAGACTTGAACTCCATCTTGCTGCCTCAAGTGCAATCAGTTACTGAACAGGCTGGCTGTTGTACTTCCTTCATGTCACGCTGTACAATTGCCATAGATGAGGTTTGTCGATAATGGTGGAATGCAATTATTTTGAGCTATCTGGGGCCCATCTACACTGCCATATAATGCAATCCAGTGAAGTTTCACATTGCAATATAAGGCAGTGTAGATGGAGCCCCAAAGGCCCCACAATCAGTTTTAAAAAATCCCCAAAGGTCATTACATGTGAATGAAGGTGACAAAATGGTTATGGCAGGGAGTCATTTAAGTTCATGTTGTGGTCCAGCCAACTGATGAAGATGAGGGGCTTGGGGGTCCAAGCCTGATGGTTCTGTGGGTGCCCAGACAGAGGGGTCTCTAGCTGAGAGAACAGAAGGGGTTTTGGAGCAAGATGCTGTTGCTGATACAGTGTAAGAGTGAAACTGTTTTGGAAGCCAACAGGCAGGGAGGGGAGGATAACATTACCTCAGCTGAGGAAGCAGCTGGCTTAGACAGAAATACGAGGCTACTTCTGAGGGGGCAGGCAGGCCTGTAGCCAGGGGAGGGGTTTAGGGGTTCAATCCCCCCCCCCCAAAATTTTTCAGGTTTTAAAAAACACCTGGTTTACTCATGAATTTTAACTGGTTAACCAAATTCCCCTGCTAAGTCTATGAGACGCAAAAAATTAAGAGTCCCTCCAGAACTGCAATCACTATCTCAAGCAAATATTGAGAATTTATTCACACTGTCATTACTTGCAACAATAGCCGATGTAGCGAAGCAACCAAGTTGGGGGGGGGGGGTTGAATGCTCTCATTAAGGAGGCCAGACTTGGTGGAGGTGGTTGACAGGGCGGAGCTGCAGGCTATTGAAGGCTGCTCTGCCCGCTGCTGTGCTCTTTGCTTCAGCGTGAGCTACCCCCCCCCCCCCCAAATTTCAACCCTCCCCCCAAATTTTCAACCCTCCCTGAAAAAATTTTTCTGGCTACAGCCCTGGGAGCAGAGATTCAGGTGCAAGAAAACCTATGAGAAAGAGAGGCAGAAGCAGGCTTCTCAAGGTCAAAGGAATGTGTTCATGTTTTGCAGCCCTTAAATTAGGGAGAGAGCTGTTAGGTTTTTAGATCAAGCAATGTCGCTACTGGAGTGATAAAACTCCTGTCTTGTTCCTGGTTCATGCTTTAGCTCAGGGCTCAAGTTTCCTGGTCAAGTTTTGCTTCTTGTTTTATGGATTTGCCTATGGATTCATTCTCTTGTTTCGTTCCTTGTTACCTGGATTAATGTTCATGTTTTAACTCTTGTTTTCTAGATTTATCTATGCCCATGGGACTTGCTTTCTTTATTAACACCTGGATTTTTATCGTACTATTTGCTTTAAGATGCCTTTGGCCCTTTCTTATATGTGTTTTATCAATAAACTGTTTATTACCACATCTGGTTTCCTGATGAGTGCTGTGAGCAAGGTGAACTCCTGCTGAGGTGCAACAGTTCAGTCCTAGGTGCCAAGTAATTTACTTACATGATGGATTTGCTTAAAGTTCTGATGAACTAGATAATGGCTAAGGACACAGACAATCTAAAAACAAGCAAGTTATGACAGACTGTCGGACTGAAGGAAGTGGAACAACAGGGAAATGTACAGTAATAAATAATCTACTATCAACAAGTCCTATATAATTTGACATGAACTATTGCGGGGAATAGCACAGAGTTTATAAGGATGGGGATGCATTGATATTGCAACTACTGGCTCTTTGTTCAGTTCTTTCACACCTTCGGGCAGTTGAAATTTGAAGGCCCTCAGCAAGTTGGCAAAGAAAAGGAACAGCTCCATCCTCGCCATCTGCTCCCCAAGACACACTCGAGCTCCTGCAAGGAAAAGAAGAGAAAAGCATCAAGTGAGCTAGAGCCCACCTCACCAGTTCTCCGGTGTCTCTGTTCTCGTTGACTACTAGTTTTGATCATTGGAATCGGTCAGGCAAGGCTGTCATGTTTTGGTGGTATCACAAGAACACATGATTCACTAGAAAAGACAATGCTTGATAAATAGACAGCAATAGGAAAAGATGAAGACTTCATTCCAGGGGGAAGCCACATCCTTATATCTGCAAAATCTGAACAGGGCTATTGAAGTATGGGTGACATGGAGGCCTCTTCTTCGTAAGACTACCATAAAGCAAAGTCAACTTGATGTTAGTTAGCAAGGCAAGTCCCCAACCTGCAAACTCCATAATTACACCTGATGAACCAGCCTGGACACAGCATATTATTTGAGAACACAGAAATGCTGGACCACACCAACAACCACCATGTCAGACTACACAGAGAAGCCATTGAAATTCACAAGCATGTGGACAATTTCAACAGAAAGGAAGAGACCATGAAAATGAACAAAATCTGGCTACCAGTATTAAAAAACTCTAAAATTACAACAGCAAAACAGCAGAGAGGAAACAACCAGGCACATCTTAACACCTCTCAACAAAAGATTTTCCCAGGCTCAGCCAGGCCTTCAAATGCTAATGAAGGTGGTCAGTTGAAACAGTCACACCTAGCTCCAGCAGAGAAGAGTTCTTTGCCCCACCCCAGCCATTCCACAGATATATAAACCCATTGTCCTAATTCCAACAGACCTCACTACCTCTGAGGATGCTTGCCATAGATGCAGGCGAAACGTCAGGAGAAATGCCTCTAGAACATGGCCCTATAGCCCGAAAAAACCCACAAGAACCTAGTGATTCCAGCCATGAAGGCCTTCGACAATCCATAATTACAATTACAACATGTTCCACAGGTATCTTTCATCCCCTGGGTTGGAAACTTTCAGGAGTCTGGCTTGATTCTAAGAGCTGACTGACTATGAGTCCATACAGTCTTAAATTTTTATTTATAGTGCAAAACAGAACATGATTTTTTTCTTTCATTGTTTTATTTTGAAGGAAAGAAATTTGTTCAACTGATGGGAGACTGATCAAAGCTGCTTTCCATACAATTTAGTCTATAATACTCCGACATTTCATCTATGCTAATACAAAGCACACTAAGCATTGTATCACATGCCCATACATTGATTCCAGGGTTACCTGCTCCATATGGCAAGAATTCTTCTCTAGTGACAAAATTCCCCTCCTTGTCCATAAAATGGTTTGGGTTGAATTCTCCAGGGGTCTCCCAATGCTTGGGATCAAGAAGGACAGAGTTCAGATCTGTCACAACAAGGGTTTTCTGGAAAGAAAAAAGATTGACTAATAATAATAATAATAATAATAATAATAATAATAATAATAATAAACACAATATGCCAGACATCACAATTGTAGAAAAGAAAAAAGTTTGGATTATTGATGTCACCATGCCAAAAGATCTCAACCGGCATTTGGAAACAATAAAATTGACAAAATCACAATCTGTCAATGGCAAAAGGCAAAAAACCCCAACAAATAACAAATCAAACAGTAGATAAACAAACTAATTTTTTTTTGATAAAAATAGCTAACCTGAGGTCAATTGTTATTCAGCTAGCGGTTCAGCTAACATCTGTGCATACAATTGGTGCCCAGGATTCATGGTCACTTATTGCACTGCCCCAATTACTTGTCAAAAGCTTGGTCCTAAAGCCATGTCTTCAGTTTTTTCCTGAAGGTCAGGAAAGAAGAGGCTGATCTAATTTCACTGGGGAGGGAGTTCCACAGATGAGGGGCCACCACTGAGAAGGCCCTGTTTTTTGCACTTGCTAAGGAGGTGGGACCGAGAGCAGGGTCTCCCCTGCTCTGAGATGGTTCATAGGTGGAGATACGTTCGGACAGGTAAGCTGGACCGGTACAGTTTAGGGCTTTATAGATAAAGCCAGCACTTTGAATTGTGCTCGGTTGCAGATTGGCTGCAAAATGGAGCTGGTGTAACAGGGGGTTGTATGCTCCTTGTACTCTGCTATGTGTCTCACCCAGGCAACTACACAAGGAGACTGTCTCTCCCACTTTCCATGTTAGGGATTCCTGGCCTTCTGGGGAGAGATTATAGGGGTAGGAAGTCCTTCTGATTTGATCATGTACAGTAGGTTTCTTGTATAGATACATCACTGAATTCAAGTGCCATCTTTGAATGTTCTGTGTTTTTTTGGTTATGGGGGTTGCAATGTACCTTTGGAATATGAAAGCCAAGCATCTGGAAATCCTTTGAACATCGTCTGGGAATCCCAACTGGTAAGATATATTTGGCCCGCTGGGTCTCATGAAGCACAGCATTGGTGTATGGCAGTTTCTTCCGATCTTCGTAACAGATTGGGTGAGAGGGACCCAAAGCATCTTCCATCTCTTTGTAGACTTTATCTGAGAGAATTGGAGGGAAAGGAAGATTTATTAAAGGAACCCTTTATCTCTAAGAGCCAATCACTGGAGGACATTAACTCAACATGAAATGACTCTCCATAGTTAGTTACTTTAGAGTGGTGGTTCCCAACCTTTTTTTGATCAGCGACCACTTGATCAGAGACCACTTAAACAGGGATCACTTTGACCAGGGACCACTTTCCAACATTAGTACTAAAAGGGTTACAAATCAGTTTGGTTTGTATTTAGGGTGCTAATTCAGAAAACTGCATTGGATAGACCACATCAGCTCTAGTTTCTGATACAGAACATATGCCATCCAGTAGTCGCCATCTGCTCACCCACAGTAAACCATATTTCATAATTTCCTTTAGGCGATCCCTCGTAGTCTGAGGATGATGGTCCTCCAAGTGTAGTATCCTGGCAGTGGGTCCGTAGGTGACTGTGGAGCCCTATTCTTGATCTGCATCTTCTCCCACAGTGAGGGCATCGGTTTCCAGGTGGAAGGCGGTCTCGGTCAGGGTTGGCTCGACGCGCCTTCCTCTTGGCACGTTTCTCTCTTTCACCCTCCATTCGTGCCTCTTCAAATTCTGCAGCACTGCTGGTCACAGCTGACCTCCAACTGGAGTGCTCAAGGGCCAGGGCTTCCCAGTTCTCAGTGTCTATGCCAGAGTTTTTAAGGTTGGCTTTGAGCCCATCTTTAAATCTCTTTTCCTGTCCTCCAACATTCCGTTTTCCATTCTTGAGTTCGGAATAGAGCAACTGCTTTGGGAGACGGTGGTCGGGCATCCGGACAACGTGGCCAGTCCAGCGGAGTTGATGGTGGAGGACCATTGCTTCAATGCTGGTGGTCTTTGCTTCTTCCAGCACACTGACATTTGTCCACTTGTCTTCCCAAGAGATTTGCAGGATTTTTCGGAGGCAGCGCTGATATCATTCGAGGAGTTGCATGTGATGTCTATAGACTGTCCACGTTTGGAAGAAGTCAGCAATGCCATCAACCAACAAAAAATAACAAAGCCAGCAGACCTGATGGGATCCCTGCTGAAATCTTTAAAGAGGGAGGACCTGAGCTGACACAACAACTCCACCAGCTCATAGAAAAAGTGTGGGTGACCGAGAAAATCCCAGCAGATTTCAAGGATGCCACCATCATCACCCTCTTCAAAAAAGGGGAAAGAACAGACTGCGGAAACTATCGAGGTATCTCCCTCCTAACCTCCGCTGGGAAAATCCTCGCAAGAATCCTTGCAAACCGCCTTCTACCCCTCTCAGAAGACATCCTCCCAGAATCCCAGAATGGCTTCCACCCCTCCAGAGGAACAGTGGACATGATCTTCACTGCACGACAGCTCCGAGAAAAATGCAGGGAACAAATTTGATAATTTAGAGCTGATGTGGTAGTATGAATCTTTTGTGAGTAGTCAGCCTCTCCCCTCACAACATTCCCGTTGCCTCTGCACTATAAGAGGGTTTCGAGAGACCAGTCGCTCTTGTTGCCACATTATTTCGAGGCAACGGTGTAGTAATGGTGAGGGCGTGGATCATATTTTTGTTTTTGTGGACCACTGGTGGTTCACGGCCTACAAGTTGGGAATTACTGCTCTAGAGCAACCTGAAAACAAGTGAAACTATACAGGAGGAGGGTGCCATCATAGAAGATGTTTGTTGCAATGTGCCAAAAGGAAACCCCGAATGAAGCAATTCCAGTCTCATATACTAAAAGAAGAGCTGATCATGATCTGGAATTTCTGTTTTTATCAGAAGCCAGATTTAAATAGATCTTCTACTCTTCTTACTACAATGCCATGCAATAGTTTTGACATCTTGTAGTAGACAACAACAAAAAAACCTAGCAGGGATGCACTGCTGTTCCCAGTTATTTTTTTAATGGAAATACCATAGATTGTATTGGCCAAATCAAAAAAGGAATTGGACTAAATGAATGTGATGAAGTTTGGAGTTTTGGGGGCTCCTGGGATTGCCATCCTTGATCCCAGAAGGTATCCCCACAGCACCAGCCTCACCCCCCTGCCCACCATTTCACCCCAAAAAAATAGAAGGAAAGGCCTTCATACTGAGGCATAAGGCTTGCCTTGGCTCTATGGCACTGCGAAACAAGAGAAGGAATTCCAGAGGAAGTAATTCTTCTACCAGGTAGGTCTCTCTTACCTTGGACATCTGGGTAAGCCACCATGAGAAGCAGTGCCCATTGCAAAGTACTGGAAGTGGTCTCTGTACCCGCAACAAAGAGGTCAACAAGAATTTGAGTGAGGTTCTCTTCACTAAAGGTAGAGTTGGGATCATCCTTGCTCTGGTTTTGGTAACATAATAAGATGAAATGCGGTTAAAAACCAATCCACATTTAAGTTATACATCACAGTTTACTCAACTTGGGAAGAGTGGGTTACATAGCATGGGCATCAGTAGAGAGTTGACAAGCATCTCTCGGTTCCCTCCTAAAACTACACAGAAAAAGTATAGGTTTCCCCTTGTATTAAGTCTAAACAAGTCCGACTCTGGAGAGTGGTGCTTATCTCCATTTTGAAGCCGAAGAACCGGCGTTGCCCGTAGACACCTCCAAGGTCATGTGGCCAACATGACTGCATGGAGTGTCATTACCTTCCCAGTTGGGTTTTTTTCCTAATCAATGGAGTGACTTTGTTCTATTATTATTATTATTATTATTATTATTATTATTATTATTATTATTATTAGAAACACAATAAGATGAGTCCACAGCAGACACTCTGCTGGCTGTTGTATTGGATCACATGCCAGACACTTCCCAAGTGTCTAGCACTGTGTGATGTATCGGCGAATAATGCGTGTAGATCCCAGTAAGGTGGCCTTTTGCAGCTGGCAGATGGTAATCTTGTCAGCGCTGATTGTGTTTAAGTGCAGGCCAAGGTCTTTAGGCACTGCACCCAGTGTGCCGATCACCACTGGGACCACCTTTACTGGCTTGTGCCAGAGTTTTTGCAGTTCGATCTTTAAATCCTCATATTGTGTCACCTTTTCCTGTTGTTTCTCTGCAATCCTGCTGCCACTTGGGATTGTGACATCGACGATCCATACTTTGTTTTTTAACACAATCGTGAGGTCAGGAATATTAACAATAAAACTTTATTTATACCCCGCTACCATCTCCCCAAGGGACTTGGTGCGGCTTACATGAGGCCAAGCCCACAATACAACAATACAAGCAATAACAACAACAATACAAAGCAATTAAAATAAATCTCATACACAGAGTAACATAAACATTAACAATAGCACAATACACATTTAAAATCTGTTAATCTATTATGCTCCAAAACTCTGTCTGTCTGAATTCATAAGTCCCAGAGTAGCTTGATGTGATTATTATTATTATTATTATTATTATTATTATTATTATTATTATGTTTAATTATTATGTTTATTATTATGTTTATTTACACCCAGCTTTTCTCTCCACAAGGAGACTCAAAGCAGCTTTAAACTTAATTGGCTGAAGTTTCAAGGTTAGCTTAATCCCAGAATTATATTATCCATTAAATTATTCAGGAAGTTATTAATTAAATGGAAGACAGTGCTGAAGAGCCAAAACTGTTATTTTTCAAAATTCCTGGCTTTTAAAAAAATCACTCAGGAATAGAGGATTATAATGTTTAGACCACAAGACTCAAATCACTTCTTTAGAAAGAGCAGGCTTGTTTTCCGCTGCCCTGGAAACTAGGGGCCCTTTCACACAGCTATATAATCCATAACACCAGGACAGAAAATCCCACAATATCTGCTTTGATCTGGGTTACCTGAGTCCACACTGCCATATATTCAGTTCAAAGCAGAAAATGTGGGATTTTATTCATCTGTGTGGAAGAGCCCTAGGACTTGGAGCAATGGGTTCAAATTGCAGGAGAGGAGATTCCACCTGAACATTTTGAAGAACTTCCTGACTGTAAGAGCTCAATAAATCAATCAATCTTTGTCCAGCACACTAYAGAATGGGGCACAGGTGCCCAAGGAAAGGAATCAAAGTTCCCAAGTAGGTCAGATAAAAAAGCAGATTAAAAACATGTTATAAAAGAGACAGATTAAAAAACAGACTAAACTTACAGTTTAAAGTGCATGWATGAGTCTAAAATAGGGGGGCGGCTAATAGGAAATATCAAACCACTGGGAGACTCTAAAGGGGGATGAGAGGGGAGCATTTACAGCATTTCAGTTATTACAAATCACTCTAGCTGTATTTCTGGCAGGAAGTTGCCTAGCGGAGTCAGTCATCAACCATCTAATGTTAATAGCTGCTGCACAGAACTTGGCAACACTWTGGATTATTGCAGAGCAGGAGTCCAAGAGCAGCAGGAAGATGTAATATCTTTCAGTGTGCCTTGGATGTTTTAAAAGCCATGGAGCGATGAGATTAGCTCTAATGTCTCTATAGAATGCACATTGGAGGAGCACATGTTCAGTTGYTTCAATGTAGCCAGACTCACACGGGCATAGTCTCTCCTGGACAGGGGCCTTCCAGTACCTCCCCTCCAGTACTGCCGATGGAAGGGCATCTTGCCAAAGTGAAAGCTCTTCAGTGTTTAGGCACCTCCAGGTTTGCTAAGTAAGGCATGGGAGCAATGAGATATCTGTTATCTTCGTTAATGTTGAATGCTGGAGAGCAAGCTAAGTCTGATTGTTGCTCTATATCCAGGATCTGTTGTCTGATAAGATCCTTAGCTTGGTCCCATCCCATACTTAGCAGTTGTCCTTGAGAGAAGCCTAGAGTTGACTTCATAAACTGCAGAGCAGCTTTTGACTCTATCTCCTGTATCAAATTATGGGAAAAACTTAGGTCCACTTCAATAGATAGACGACTTTTGCAATTAATTTGCATCCTACATGAAGAGACCATATTGAAAATAAGATGTAGTCCTCAAGGCCATCTCACTAGGGCCGTTGAAACAGAGAAAGGCGTCAAGCAGGGATGCACTTTGGCTCCACTACTATTCAACTTTTATATTAACTCCATGGTGGAGAACCTTTACAACTTGGACTACCACCCTCCAAAACTGGTAGGAAGACACCTATCTACTCTGCTCTATGCAGACAACACAGTGATACTATCCAGAACTCAAGTAGGCTTGAAAAGAGCCTTGAGAGCCCTAACAAAATATTGTAATGCAGAAGAGCTTCATCTTAATTTTCAAAAAACCAAAGTTATGGTGTTCGCGAAACAACCCAAGTATCACACCTGGAGACTAGATGGAATGTAAGAGCTATTCAACATTGGAATTCTCTGCCTCAGAGTGTGATGGAAGCTCCTTCTTTGTAGGCTTTGAAACAGAGACAGGAAAGCCATCTGTCGGGGGTGCTTTAATTGTACTTTTCCTGCATGGTAAGGGGCTGGGTTGGATGGCCCATGTGGTCTCTTCCAACTTGATTATTATATGATTCTATTATTCATAATCTGCATGTAATAGTTTAGTTAATTCCCAGGTGAAAAGGTTTAAAATCAATGCGTATTAAGAATAGCATGGAAGGAAACTATTTCTTTTGCATCAGCTACTGGGACAAGCTACAATGGAGATATTCAAAATGTTGGCTCTAGCCATGGTGTGGCATTATCTGGACTCCTAGTAAGGATGGATGATGTTTTGGGATGGCTCTAGTTACTTACTTTCTCCATTTGAAGTAGATAGAAATCAATGAAATCCTGGGGCTCGTGCAGGTTCTGATTCTCTTTGTGTTTATCGATCTCCTCTTTGGCATATAAAATCCCCATTTCCATGCAGGACAAGGCCTTCTGGTGCGGCCCTGGGAGATGTTTCATGAGCCCCGGGAAAAGGTTATACAGCTACAGGTAAGACAAAAGGAAACAATATCAGTATCACTGTAACATGGTCCATCTGGCAAATCCTTTTGCATAGCACTCTGGTGTCATGGCCTTCAAACCACAGCTACTGAGCCTTTCAAGGATGCTGTTTTATTCAAAGTTGCTCCGGCATCCCATATGGGCAGGAATATATTTTGAACATTCCCACTTGCAAGCTGCTCCTCTCCTAGATGAGCTGGAGATTTGCATAGGGCCTTTCCGGGACTGTGGCACAGCTGGCTGAGTGTCAGCTGCATTAAGATCACTTCTGACCAAAAGGTCATGAGTTCGAAGCCAGCCTGGGTCGGAGTGAGCTTCTGACCAATTGTGTAGTTTGTTGTTGACCTTTGCAACCTGAAAGACAGTTGCATCTGTCAAGTAGGAAAATTAGGTCCCAACAATGTGTGGGGAGGCTAATTTAACTAATTTACGAGGCCATAAAAAAGACTCCAGCAAAGCATACGGGGAATGCGGAAGTACTCCATCAGTGTCGCAGATGGACCATGAAAGCCAGGCATGTAGCCGGGGGGGGGGGGGGGGGGTGGGGCGGCTTCAGCCCCCCCCCCCCGAAATTCTCATGGTGGTTCGCGAAAAGGCCTTACTGGTGCATTATTTAAACTGTTATGTTTATTCATATCATGATCTGATCACCATAATCAATATATCCCATATGCATGGGGGTATTGGGGTAATAATACAAAAGGTTTGCTAGGCTAGACCCTCTTTCACTCAGACTCAGCCCCCCCCGAAACTCAGCCCCCCCCGAAACCCCCCCGAAAATTTTTTAGCCCCCCCCCCGAAACGAAATCCTGGCTACGGGCCTGATGAAAGCGACAGCTCCCCTGGTGGCCAGGAAAGTTAAATAGCCTCTGACTGTCTGTCTATATCTGTTGTGTGTCTTTGGCATTAAATGTTTGCCATATATGTGTACATTGTAATCCGCCCTGAGTCCCCTGCGGGGTGAGAAGGGCGGAATATAAATACTGTAAATAAATAAATAATGTCCCCATTTTCTGGAGCCCAGTCAACTGAAACTGGAGCATTTACATACTCATTTCCCACTTGGAGGTGACTCACGAAAATTGGAGGCTCAGGGACAGGCCCTGAAATTTGGCAACCCTACTCATGGAGTAACATAATTTCCATACCGATTTCAGTTACTAATAATTAAGTCCTTGTTGATCCTCTAAGCCAGAAGGTGGGGATCATATGGGTTGCAGGCACTATGCATTTTCTTCCCACATCAAAGTATACAAGGAGGGAGATCTTTAAAGTAGGCATTTCCAGAAATACTGGGGAGTTGTAAACTTTAAATCCTATTTTTCCCAAGTAGAAGAAGCCCAATCTACTTATTAAGCCCATTCTTATGTAGACTCCATCGATTGAATGGATCCACAGTAGTAGGACCTAGTAATAATATATAGGTACATAGGTTGTTATAGGTTTTTGGGGCTATATGGCCATGTTCTAGACGCATTCTCTCCTGACGTTTCGCCTGCATCTATGGCAAGCATCCTCAGAGGTTGCTTGCCATAGATGCAGGTGAAACGTCAGGAGAGAATGCCACCAGAACATGGCCATATAGCCTGGAAAACCTACAACAACCCAGTGATTCCAGCCATGAAAGCCTTCGACAATATAGGTACATGATTCTGTGTTGTACTATTGCAGTGGTTGTCAACCTTCCTAATGCCATGACCCCTTAATACAGTTCCTCGTGTTGTGGTGACCACCAACCATAAATTATTTTTGTTGCTACTTCATAGCTACTGTTATGAATCGTCATGTAAATATCTGATATGTAGGATGTATTTTCATTCAATAGACCAAATTTGACACAAATACCCAATATGCCCAAATTTGAATACTGCTGGAATTGGGATTGATATTGTCATTTGGGAGTTGTATTTGCTGGGATTTATAGCTCACCTACAATCAAAGAGCATTCTGAACTCCACCAACGATGGAATGGAACCAAACTTGGCACACAGAACTCCCGGGACCAAGATAAAATATTGGAAGGGTTTAGTGGGCATTGACCTTGAGTTCTGGAGTTGTAGTTCACCTACATACAAAGAGCACTATGGACTCAAACAATGATGAATCTGGACCAAACTTGGCAGGAATACTCAATATGCCCAAATGTGAACACTGGTGGAGTTTGGGGGAAATAGACCTTGAACTTTGGGAGTTGTAGTTGCTGGGATTTATAGTTCACCTACAATCAAAGAGCATTCTGAACCCCACCAGTGATAGAATTGGGCCAAAATTCCCACATAGAACCCCTATGACCAACAGAAAATACTTTTTTCTGATGGTTTTTGGTTGGCCCTCTGATACTTCAGGGGTTCCCAACATCCAGATTGAGAAACGCTGTACTTTTGCTAATTTACTAAATTTTACTAAAATTCCTGGATTCTAGGAATTGTTTCAGCGCTTTCCTATATAAAGTTTTTGTTCTTGGTTCACAAGGTGTTCACTTGAAGATACAACTATTAATCAAAATGCCAAGTCTTCTGAGGTTGGATCAAGCCATTGCACTACTACCAAAGCTGCAGGTAGTTTCCATTAGAAATGAAGGCAACTCACAGCATGATAAAAGCTGACTGAAAATCTTTCGAAATAATCACTCGCTGCAATCATTCTCCGGAACTTTTCGTCTTCAGGAGAAAATCGGTATCCAAAAGAGACAACATTTATCAAACTGGAGACGGAATTACTGACCAGTACTGAAGGGTCAAGTGGCTGCCCTGCAAATAAACAACATAAATGCATCTCAATATAATTCTGCTTTACTGGTTAATACTAGGATTTGGTTGAGAAAAAAGTGTAATGTGGGACTGAATGAGCAAAGGGTTGCCTTTATTTATTTATTTAAAACATTTATATGCTTCCTTTATCACCCCGAAGGGGACTCAGGGCGGATCACAGCATATATACAGCAAACATGTAATGCTGGGACATCTGAACATGAGGAAGAACTTCCTGTCTGTGAGAGCCGTTCAGCAGTGGAACTCTCTGCCCCAGAGTGTGGTGGAGGCTCCTTCTTTGGAAGCTTTTAAACAGAGGCTGGATGGCCATCTGTCAGGGGTGATTTGAATGCAATATTCCTGCTTCTTGGCAGTGGATTGGACTGGATGGCCCATGAGGTCTCTTCCAACTCTTTGATTCTATGATTCTATGACAAGAATACATTATATGCATACATAAACATCAAAAACATCAGTCTCAGTACTAAAATACACTGTTTAAAACTGTCTTGATCATCTGCATCTAATCTAATTGGCCTGGTAAGGTTTCCTCTTGCTGCTTTATTACACTGTCCGGAAAGCTTGGTCCCACAGCTAGGTTTTTACCATCCTTCTAAAAGACAGGAGGGAGGAGGCCAATCTGATCTCACCAGGAAGGGAGTTCCATACCTGGGGGGCAATCACCGAGAAGGCCCTCTCTCATGTCTCCACCAATCGGGCCTGTGACAATGGCAGGATGGAGAACACGGCCTCTTCGGAGGATCTTAATATCCGCGGTGGTTCATAAGGGGAGATGCGTTCAGACAGGTAAATTGGGCCGGGGCCATTTAGGGCTTTATAGGTAAAAGCCAGAACTTTGAATTGCGCCCGGTAACAAACTGGCAGCCTGTGGAGCTGGCATAACATGAGAGTTGTATTGTGGTGGTACGACTGTACCAGAAGCTCCAGCTTTATTTGCTTTGTATTATATGTTTGTTTGCAGTCCAAGGTTTCAGGGACTCTGCAGACAGGTGGCTTCCTTTGGTTGCAGTCGTAGGGCAAGTCACCTGTCCACCAACATTAAGTTTTGGTCCCGTCCCTTGCTCAGGGCAGTTGGGAAGGGAGCCATTTTTTGTTAGTCTCAGCAAGGAAAGCTAATGTACAGGATGCCAAGAGTAAGGTTGGACTGGATGGCCCATGAGGTCTCTTCCAACTCTTTGATTCTATGGATGTGTGTAAGCTTCCCCTGTACAAAAGCTTCAACCCTTAAGACTTTCCCGGGAAGAACAGTCTTAAGAGTCTCCAAAGATCACCAGGAAAACAGCCCTAAAGACCAAAGAACTCCAGCTGGAGAATATCTAAGCCTTTACTGGTAGGTCCACTCAGTGCTCGAGAAGCAGTTCGACCCGGTAGCGGATCCCACATCAGTAAGGGTTAGATTACAATCAGCCTGGGAGAAGTTAAAAGGGAGACTTTCCTTTAAAGTAAAGAAGAAGTTATTGAAGACAGTTGTCTGTCCTTCGTGGGCAAGTTTAGAAAGCCACCAGTTGCATAGAAGCCTGGAATCATTTGTTTATCTTTACTGAAGACAAGGGAAGTTTCTGTTTGATTGTTCATTAATAAAGGACTTTGTTATACTTCACAAGCCATCTGAAGATCATTTGTGGTGGAAAACCTCTGAGAACTTCTCTTTGGGTCCCCTGCCTTCCCGCTGGGCAAAGGTTGCACATCCTGTTCTATAGGAAATTCTTTACAGGCCCAGCATGCAACAGAACATGTATGCTCCTTGTATTCCGCCCCAGTTATTCACTGGGCTGCCTCTCGCTGGACTATTTGGAGCTTCCGAGCACTCTTCAAAGGCAACCCCACATAGAATGTGTTTCAGTAGTCTATCCTGGATGTAACAAGAGTGTGGACCACCGTAACCAAGTCTGGTTTTCCAAGGTACGGCAACAACTTTTAATTGTGCGAAAGCTCCCCTGTCCACCACTATAACCTGGGATTCCAGGTTCAGCTATGAGTCCAGGAGAACTCCCAAGCTGCGAACCAGCTTGGCAGTTGGGCTGTATGTGGTTCCACAAGATCATTTTTGTGGTCACAATGGTGCCCCAGAGATTTTAAAAAGAAACATTTTTTTCTTCCAAATGTCTTAGAACAGTGGTTCTCAACCTGTGGATCCCCAGATGTTTTGGCCTTCAACTTTCAGAAATCCTAACAGCTGATAAACTGGCTGGGATTTCTAGAAGTTGTAGGCCAACACACCTGGAGATCCACAGATTGAGAACCACTGTCTTAGAACAAAAATGTTCCTACAAAGATTCCTCCTCAGTGTATGCTTGCCACCTTCCTGTCTTCATAAAGTTGGAAGATAACTCAAAGCCCGCCTAGTCCAACTCTATGTGCTCCCAACAAATGGCCATCTGGTCATAATTCTTCCTACTGTTCACATGGACTCTCTTTTCCTCTAGTTTGAATCCATTGCTCCATGTTTTTTGACTCTGGAATACCAGAAAACAAGTTTGCTCATGCCTCAATATGACATATTTTCCTATATATATATTTCATTAGGATACAAATGGAATTAAAAATGTATGTATGCCCATTGCAACAGTGATGATGAATATACATTATAAATCCAGCATCTTGTTCACTTCACATACCTTTTGTCCGTGAAAAGGCCTCCACAAGCCGATGGGCCTCCTCCTCAATTTCGTACTCCATGCCTTTCTTCCCTAGTCCAAGGGTCCGCATAGTAACTATACCAAATCGTCTCTGTTGCTTCCAGTTGTGTCCATTTCCAAATGCAATACCTAAGATAAGTTTTAAAAATCCAAGGAAAATTATTAGTAAAGATTCTTGTTAGAAAGTCAACATAGTGTGATGATTTAAATATTGGACCATGAACCTGGAGAACAGGGTTGGAATCCCTGATCAACCATAGAAAGCCACTGGGTGACCTAGGACAAGTCACACTCGGCCTCAGAAGAAGGCAAAGACAGTCCCTCTCTAAACAAAACATTTCAAGAAATTGCCATAATAGGTTCATCTTAGGGTCAGCATAACTTGGAAAGGATCTGAAGGCACAGAAATACAATGGTTATTGTGTTGTCAAAGGCTTTCATGGCAGGAATCAGTGGGTTGCTGATCTGGCCAAAGTGGTCCACGCCTTAGTCACCTCTAGATTGGATTACTGCAATGCACTCTACGTGGGGCTGCCCGGAAATTTCAGATGATCCAACGGGCAGCAGCCAGGTTGTTAACTGGGGCTCCTTACAGGGAGCGGTCATCCCTCCTGTTCAAGGAGCTCCACTGGCTGCCATTCATTTACCGGACCCAATTCAAGGTGCAGGTTCTTACCTACAAAGCCCTGAACAGTTTGGGACCCGCCTACCTGCGTGACCACATCTCTGTATATGAACCCACACGATCTCTTCGCTCATCAGGAGAGGCCCTGCTCTCGATCCCGCCAGCATAGCAGGCGCAATTGGTGGGGATGAGAGAGAGGGCCTTTTCGGTGGTGGCCCCTTGACTCTGGAACTCACTCCCTAAGGACATCAGGCAGGCCCCAACCCTGGCAGTTTTCAGGGGGAGCTTGAAGATGTGGTTGTTCCAGTGTGCCTTCCCGGATTAATGATACCAAAGCACTTTGTCCCTCTAAAGCACTTTACATTTTTTAGGTCTGCCCATTTGTCTCTCCACAAACGCCACTATCACCTGTTCGTCCATGTTCAGCACTATTTCCAATTTTAATTTTACATTTGGCTTTCCCATAGTTTTAATTGTATGTTGTCTTATTGATAATTTTATATGTTTTATTTTAATTGCTTGTATTGTTGTGACATTGCTTGTATTGTTGTGTTTGGGCTCAGCCTCATGTAAGCTGCACCGAGTCCCTTGGGGAGATGGTAGCGGGGTACAAATAAAGTGTTGTTGTTATTATTATTTTTATTATTATTATTATTATTATTATTATTATTATTATTATTATTGCTGTGATTTTTTTCAGGCTCTATGGCCATGTTCCAGTAGTAGAATGCTACTGGAACGTGGCCATATAGTCCGAAAAACTCATAGCAACGAAATGGTTATTCTTAGGTAATACAATTTTTCACAAGGAAAACACTGTCTTCTGTAATACTTTTTCCTGTAAAAAGCAGCCACATTTGAATTTTACACAAAAATACGTCTCAGATTGTGAATAGCCTTATAAATCTGTAGGGTTTTCAAAATGTTCTCACACTGAGAAGAGCATTGCTCAATTTTGTTGATATCTTCAAGAAAAAACTTAATGAAGAATTACATCCCTAGGCTAGATGTCCTAGATAAATGAACTCCGATGTTTTTATGATGCATACATCCATCTCACCAGTGATATTCAGCTGATGCATCATTGTGGTGAGAAACACTAGTGGATCCTTATTGTTTCCCACATGAATCATTCTGTGTTGAACTGTTTTCAGAACAGAAAGTGGAGGCTTCACTTTGGGGAGGGGGGGGAGCAGAGCTCAGAAGGGCAAAATACACATCCAGAGAGATGTATCCTTATGCTGCTGAACTGCTGACTTGAAAGTTGGCTGACCTGAAGGTCGGCTAACTGCTGACCCGAAGGTGAGATGGGGTGAGCTCCCACCTGTCAGCTCCAGGTCCTGCAAACTAGCAGTTCGAAACATGCAAATGTGGATAGACAAATAGGTACCACTTCAGCAGGAAAAGGCAAAGAGACACTCCAAGCAATCTTGCTGGCCACACAACTAGAAAGTGACAATGCAGGCTCCTTGGCTTGAAAATGAGAAACACCTCCTCAGAGCCAAAGATAAGCATCGCCGCAAGAAGCCGGAAATGAAAGGAGAAGCCTCTGCCTTTGTTTGTGTTTATGTGTCTCATTGTATGCGATTGTAAAGGCATTGAATGTTTACCAATGTATGTAAATGCTGTAATCTGCTCCGAGTCCACTAGGGGAGAAGGGTGGAATATAAATAAAGTGAATTATTATTATTATTTGCTTTCAACTCTTTGTTCTCCATTGTATCGTAATGCACTGCCCCCTTGCAAGTCCTTGGTACCCCAGAGGGCCTATTACAACAATACTCTTTTCTCCTGCCTCAATATCCTGCTCATCAAGGGTCTGGAGAACAAGCCCTATGAGGAGCGGCTTAGGGAACTGGGCATTTTTAGCCTGAAGAAGAGAAGGCTGAGAGGAGATATGATAGCCATGTATAAATATGTGAGAGGAAGCCACAGGGAGGAGGGAGCAAGCTTGTTTTCTGCTTCCTTGGAGACTAGGACGCGGAACAATGGCTTCAAACTACAAGAGAGGAGATTCCATCTGAACATTAGGAAGAACTTCCTGACTGTGAGAGCCGTTCAGCAGTGGAACTCTCTGCCCCGGAGTGTGGTGGAGGCTCCTTCTTTGGAAGCTTTTAAGCAGAGGCTGGATGGCCATTTGTCAGGGGTGATTTGAATGCAATATTCCTGCTTCTTGGCAGGGGGTTGGACTGGATGGCCCAAGAGGTCTCTTCCAACTCTTTGATTCTATGATTCTATAATAATGTCAAATAGAATGTAGAAGAAATATAGGATCGAATGTACCAATAGTAACACAATGATTTTGCCCAAAAGAGTAGGATCTTAGGCACTGCTGTCTTACCAGAGCTATGTTTTGCCAGTCATGGAATGTTTTCCACTACTAATTTTACATCAGTGTCCAATCTCGATAAAATAGTGACGAGTAGAGACATCACACTGGCAACGAAGATCCACACAGTTAAAGCAATGGTATTCCCCATAGTCACCTACGGATGTGAGAGCTGGACCATAGGGAAGGCTAAGCGAAGGAAGAATTATGCTTTTGGTGTTGGAGGAAAGTTCTGAGAGTGCCTTGGACCGCCAGAAGATCCAACCAGTCCATACTTCAGGAAATAAAGCCTGACTGCTCATTGTAGGGAAGGATAGTAAAGGCAAAGATGAAGTACTTTGGCCACATCATGAGAAGAAAGGAAAGCTTAGAGAAGGCAATGATGCTGGGGAAAATGGAAGGAAAAAGGAAGAAGGGCTGACCAAGGGCAAAATGGATGGCATCCTTGAAGTGACTGGCTTGACCCTGAAGGAGCTGGGGGTGGTGACGGCTGACAGGGAGCTCTGGCGTGGGCTGGTCCATGAGGTCACGAAGAGTCAGAAACGACTGAACGAATGAACAACAACAACACATTTTACATCTGATCTGGTATTTGTGTGAAAACGGTATACAGATGGTCCCCCAAGCAGGATACCTTCAGAAAAAGCTGAAACGATTCAGATTGTTCTTTTATTTTGCTCACCAGATGAACAGCAAACCTTTTTTTTTTTCAGGCAGCTTACCCTTTTTATTGAAGGCCTTAATCAGGAAGTGGGTCAAAGGTCGGTCAAGCAGGTCTTCTGAATGGTTGATCAAGCCTTCTTTCACCGTTTGGAATCCAGACAGGACTACAATCGGATGGTGGGCCACCCAGAGCGTGCAGATGTTCCCGTATACCTTAGAAAGCTGTAATAGGATCCAAACACAGAAAAGAACCTTTACACTTATGTCAGGAGATTATTTCAAGTTGTTACACAAATAGCTTCCTATTTTATGCACAAGTTGCTCTTTGCTTGATAGAGACACCAAATAGTCCCACATGGGAAGGTATCCCATAATATTGATGCAGCCAGTGTGAAACCTCTCTCATTACTATTAGTGGTGCCTTTAACCTTGATGATGTACAACTTCAACCTCTCCTTCTGGCATTACAGATGAATTGGGATATAATCAAACATTCAAATCCTTCAGCAACAGGATGAGCTAAGAGAATGGCCTCTTGGCACCATACACACATACACATAGAGAGAGAGTACAACCTCTATTGAGTCAGGAGTGTGGGCTTGTACTCCCACAACAATTTGTGGGAGATCTATTTCTGAACTGCACGTGGATGAGCGAAACCATGGATAATATTGAATCCTATTGAAGTTAAGGACTCATGGTCCAAGAATCCCACAGAGCCGTGTTGGAGAACCTAGAACACAAGTGTCAAACTGAAGGCCTGTGGGCCAAATCCAACCCTCCATGTCATGTATGTGGCCCTCCAGATGCTGCTGCAACTCCCGCCTTCCTCATCATTAGACATTGTGGCTAGAACTGATGGGAGTAGTGATACAGTAACATCTGGAAGGCTGCAGTCTGTTCTATTGAGTCAGGATAGTGGGTTTCGAATTTGGATTCAAGGCTTGTGGATATGTCTGACCTTAAAATGTCCTTTAACCTTTTCCCAACCTCAGAAAACCTGTAACTGCTGTTGGCTTACAGTTTCCATTATCCCCATGATGGACAAACAAAAGCGATGGGAGTTATGGTTTCCTTCAAAGGGTCATTGAATCTACAGATGGAGAATCACTGGAATCAGAGAGCCTATATATATATATATATATATATATATATATATATATATATATATATAGTTGACATCTGGGGATCCAAAGTGGGTTAAAACTGAATAGCACAATGTGTGTGTGTGTGTGTATAATCTATATAAATAAAAAATGTAATGTTAGTTTGTGGGATTAACCTAACTCAAAAACCACTGGACGAATTGATACCAAATTTGGACACAATACACCTATCAGGCCAATGAGTGGCCATCACTCATAAAACACTGAAAAACACAGCAGAAGAGACTTAAAAAGCCCAAAAAAACCCACAAAAATTATATTACAACACATGCACAAAACCACACACATATATGCAAACACACATATATACACATATACACAAATACATACAAACACAAAACACATATACACAGACTGGGCCACAGCAATGTGTGGCAGGGGATGGCTAGTGTGTGTGTGTGTGTGTGTGTGTGTGTGTGTGTGTAGGCTCTCTGATTCCAGTGATTCTCCATCTGTAGATTCAATGACCCTTTGAAGGAAACCATAAGACGGATGCGTCCCTCTGTGAAAAAAAGTTTGACACCCCTGACCTAGAAAATGCCTAGAGAGGACATACTTCATTTAATCTAGATAAATGATACAACGAATTATGTCCTCTCCAAACATATCCTAGAGAGGATACTGATTAGGCAGGTAGGGGGGCCATATTGTATTTCTATTTGGATTTTCATTGCAGTTCATGTACAAAAGAATCCTCAGAAGAAGTTCCCAACCCTAGGTGACTTTGACAGTGTTTTCATAGTTTTCTTGGATATCACAACTTTGCTTAAGTATCCAGAGATGTCACTTTAGAATTTATTTAGTACTAGCCGTCCCCTGCCACGTGTTGCTGTGGCCCACATAGGGGTTCTGTGTGGGAGGTTTGGCCCAATTCTATCGTGGGTGGGGTTCAGAATGCTCTGTGATTGTAGGTGAACTATAAATCCCAGCAACTACAACTCCCAAATGACAAAATCAAAATTTTTGACTGAAGGACATACATTGGGTTGTTAGGTGTCGTGTCCAAATTTGGTGTCAATTCGTTCAGTGGTTTTTGAGTTCTGTTAATCCCACAAACGAACATTACATTGGGTTGTTGTAGGCTTTTTCGGGCTATATGGCCATGTTCTAAAGGCATTTTCTCCTGACGTTTCGCCTGCATCTATGGCAAGCATCCTCAGAGGTAGTGAGGTCTGTTGGAACTAGGAAAAGGGTTTATATATCAGGGTGGGACAAAGGACTCTTGTCTGTTGGAGCTAGGTGTGAATGTTTCAACTGATCACCTTGATTAGCATGTGATTGCTTGGCAGTGCCTGGAGCAATCTCAATACATTGAACATTACATTTTTTATTTATATAGATTGGTTTAAGTATTAACAATTTTAATGATGGGTTGCTAAGAGTGTTTTGGGCTGTATGGCCATGTTCCAGCAGCATTCTCTCCTAATGTTTTGTCTGCATCTGTGGCTGGTGTCTTGCACAGATGACCATAAGTTGCACTGAAGGACATTAAGATTCCCAGGAAAGTGTTCACCTGTGTACAAAAATAGCATTTTATTCACATTTGTCACTTTCATGGGGGCCCTGTGCCCCTAATCGCAGTGAATGTGGAAGGCTGATAGTAGTCTCAAAGGTTACTTCATCTCCTCTTCTCATATGTTCCCTTTTACGCTGAAACAACCCAATACATTTATCTCTGACATTAGGATCAGACTGATTAGCATAAGCAGAGGTGATCATTCAGGCATCTTAAAGCAACATTTGAATGATAATCACCAACACTTGGAACGGCATCCAAAAGTAAACAAGTACCTGCTACTGATTTTGCAAATTAAGTTTAGTATATGTTTCCATAGCCATAGAGTTCCTGGTCTCTTCCCTAGATCATTTGTAAGACCTTTCAAGCTAGCCACACATAGAGCATATCATTTCATCTGCATATCATGTGTTACGACAGCAAGATCTCAAGATTAGGGATAGAAGGTATACTTGCAAAGGCACTTCTTGCTGCCAGCACTTCATGGTTCTGCAGGTGCGAGTTGCAACCAAGGACCGCACCTCAAGGAAGATCTGATTTTTCAAGGAGAGCACCACTCCACCCCAAAGAAGGTGGTTCCCAGTTCTTTCTCCCTTTTGATCAGGAGCAGACCTGCCTTGTCTGAATTATTCTTCTGTCTCGTAGTCTGCACTCTGCCTTTGACTAAAATATGTGTGTGTGTGGTGTTTTAGATATGTTTGAATAATGCTATAATTTCTGAGTGCATTTTTGAAACACAGTGCATCCTTTCCCCAGAAATGTTTACATCAGTTGTATTGTTATTAGATGGTTTGATTAACTTGAGCAGTAGACATGCACCCATTCAAATTATATCTGAAGAAGCAATTTTATTTTATTTTGTATATTTATTTATTTATTTATTTACAGCTTTTATATTTTGTATAATTAATCATGTTGTTGTTGTTGTTCAATCATTCAGTCATTTCCGACTCTTTGTGACCTCATGGACCAGCCCACGTCAGAGCTCCCTGTTGACCGTCACCACGCCCAGCTCCTTCAAGGTCAATACAGTCACTTCAAGGATCCCATCTATCCATCATATGAACTTTGAAAATCAAATTATATGCATTTGTTTACTTTCACTGTGCAGGTACAGCTGTACCAGGAGCTCCAATTTTGTTTGCTTTGCATTTAAGGTTTGTTGGTAGTCCTAAGTTTCAGGGACTCTGCAGATAGGTGGCTTCTTTTGGCTGCAATCATAGGGCAAGCCACCTGTCAATTATAATTAGGTTCCCTGGTCCCGCCCCCTTTGGGTTTTTGGAGGGAATAGGAGCCTTTTTGAGTTCAGTCCACACAGAAAAGCTTTTCATGCAGGACATAATACCAAGAGCTCCCGTAGAAAGCTTCATCTTCTACGGCTTGGCCGGGGAGATATATAGCCCACAGCTTGGCCGGAAGATATACAGCCTTACAGCTCCTTTGCTGAGGGACTTCAGTCAGCCATCACTGAAACCTGAACTCCTTCTTTTCCCCTGGAAGTCTACAAAGCTCTGCTTGGTAAGGGTCGCTCGTGGAAGCCAGACACAGTTGGTACCGGGTGTAGGGACTCCACGCCAACACAGGCAAAGACAGACTGCCCAGATTAGGATTTCCCCATTAGTTACAGTTATGAAGATAGTGCCTGTTCCCTGTGGACAAGATTGAGAGAGCGCCAATAGACTGTTAAGAAAGCCTTAAAGTACCTGTTTGTTTTCATTAATAAAGAACTTTGTTGAACCTTTAAGCAATCTAAAGACTCTGTTTTAAGGAAATCCAAGGGCCTTTTTAATCTGAGGCAGCCCCAGCGTCCTCTTGGGCACACAGAATGTATGTCCTGTCTACCGTCTTATGCACAGGTCCAGCATGCGACAGCACATTCACTCTCTTTATTATTTCCCCTGTGTTTTTATTTATGTTTTAATTTTATTTCCTTTTCTCTTGCTTTGTCTTTTTCAGTATATGTTTTTATTATACAAGGTAAGTATCTCTTGGCGGCCCCGGTGGCGCAGAGGGTTAAACCGCTGAGCTGCTGAACTTGCTGACCGAAAGGTTGGTGGTTTGAATCTAGGGAGGGGGTGAGCTCTGCTGTTAGTCCCAGCTTCTGCCAACCTAGCAGTTTGAAACCATGCAAATGTGAGTAGATCACACCTTCTGAGGGAAGGTAACGGCACTCCATGCAGTCATGCTGGCCACGTGACCTTGGAGGTATCTACGGACAACACCAGCTCTTCTGCTTAGAAATGGAGATGAGCATCACCCCCCAGAATCGGACACGACTAGGCTTAATGTCAGGGAAAACTTTTACCTTTAAGTATCTCTAATCCAGAATTCAAAAATAATAAAAAATGAAATTGTTCACATGGATGACTCAGAAAGTGACACCTTTGTTTTCTGAAGATTCATTGTACACAAACTTTGCTTAATAGACACAATTATTTTTTAAATTATTTCAATATTGTATAAAATTATTGTCAGACTTTGTGTATGAAGCGCACATGATATATAAGTGAATTTTGTTGTGTAAACACAAGCATTATTTCATGCAGAAAATGAATTAAAATGCTGTATAAAATGATCCTTATGCTATGTGTATAAAGTACATATGAAACATAAAATATATAAATGAATGTTGTGTTTAAGCTTGGGTCCCATCTCCCAGATATCTCATTATTTATATATACATGCAAACAAAGTTATTTCAAAATCCATTTTTTCTCCAAAATCCAAATTCTGGTTGCAAACATTTCAGATGCAGGATGCTCAACCTATACATGAAATTCTTTAATAAAATACTATATAATAAAAAGAAGTATCTCACAGAAATAACCTTAGGCGTCTTGCCCTGGGGATCACAACCAGACACAGAGAAGACATCTGTCCTTGGCTTTGCTACTCTGTTGCTGAAAACACATGCCCAGTGTGGAACACACCTCATCTCATCAGGTTAAAATAGTGGATGTGGCTCTTAATGGGACATGTCGCATTATCACAAGATGTTTACTACCAATATTACTGGAGAAATTATACTGTTTAGCCGGTATTGCGTTACCTGACATCTGCTGGGAAGTAGCAACATATAATGAAAGGACCAAGGCATGGATATTTCCAGCCCATCCTCTGTCTGGATATCAGCCAGCCCGTCAATGACTTAAATCAAGAAACAGCTTCCTAAGTTCTACAAAGATACTCACAGGAACACCTCAGCAAGCAAGAATCCAAATGTGGCAGGCTAAAACCTGGAACCCCAATCCATGGCTGATACCAAATGAGAGACTCCCTTCTGGGCACACAGAAGACTGGGTGGCTTGGAAAGTGCTAAACAGACTGTGCTCCGGCCCCACAAAATGCAGAGCCAACCTTAAGAAATGGGGCTACCAACAGGAGTCTACAACATGCAAGTATGGAGGAGAGCAAACCTCAGACCTGGGTTGTTGTAGGTTTTTCCGGGTTATATGGCCATGTTCTAGAGGCATTTTCTCCTGATGTTTCGCCTGCATCTATGGCAAGCATCCTCAGAGGTAGTGAGGATGCTTGCCATAGATGCAGGTGAAATGTCAGGAGACAATGCCTCTAGAACATGGCCATATAACCCGGAAAAACCTACAACAACCCAGTCATTCTGGCCATGAAAGCCTTCGACAATACATTAAACCTCAGACCACTTACTACAATACAGCGTGAGCCCTGCGACATGCACAATGGAGGACCTTCTTACAGCGACACCAGAGGCACTCCAAGTGGCCAGCTTCTGGTCAAAGGGCATATAGTATAATGCCAGGTTTTTAACTTTGTTTGTGGTTTTTCTATACATTATAACTGTAGTGCCAATTTGCTTCTCATATGATAAATGAATAAAAACTCTCATATTCCAAGGGAGTGGGATTATTTTCTCTTGATATTAAGAATGACACAGGTCATTGTCTAGAAACCCAATAGCTTTCTTGGCATTCAGTGAAAAGAAAAATAGGAAAGAAAGAGATCCATAGGTCATTTGCAAATTGGCAGCTATATACCCCAAATACTTGAATGTGTCCATGTAGATGTTAGGTTTGAAAAACATGATCCTTCCCTTTGGAACAGCATATGTATTGGTTAAAGCACAAGGCAAGAATTCCTCAGCATTACCTTCTTAAAATGACCTTCCAGAAAAAGCTGGAATTTTTTTATTTATTATTTATTTATTTATTTCAAAGTTTTCTATACCGAACTTCTCAACCTCATTGAGGGACTCAGCCCGGGTTCCAACCATAAAAACACATACACTCATTAAAATATCATATATCACAATTACAGTAACAGATTTAAAATAACACTATATATAAAACTACGATGGTCAGTCGTCGTATTAAAATCAGATCTACATCATCTTCCATCCAGAATCCTAGGTTGTTGTCTCATTCATCGAAAGCCTGACTCCACAGCCACGTCTTCACCCGTTTCCTAAATGTCAGGATAGACGGGGCGGTTCTGACCTCCGGTGGGAGAGAGTTCCAGAGTCGCGGGGCCACCACCGAGAAGGCCCTGTCCCTCGTCCCCACCAGACGCACTTGCGAGGCCGGTGGGACCAAGAAAAAACCCACAAAAACCTAGATCTTAATAATCTTGATGGTTCGTAGGGGAGAATACGTTCGGAGAGGTAAACAGGGCAGGAGTCGTTTAGGGCTTTATAGGTCAACACCAGCACTTTGAATTGTGCTCGGAAGCTAATTGGCAGCCAGTGGAGCTGGCTGCCAATTAGTGAATCACCATACAACCCATCATGAGAGATTCTCTAGTCCAGTTCTAAGCATAAATCATACAGGCAATGAAAATCTCCATTTCAATCTTTTCACATCCCTGCCCCTATTTCTCCCTTTATGAAATTTCCTTCCCTGAATTTTCCTGGCACAATCTTTTCTAGATTTCACTTGAGTTTTTATAGAATCTGCTTCTTGGAGCACATAAGTCATTCTTCTTGAATCTTCAGCCAAAACTACTAAACAGTTGGGAAACAATGAGCTTCAACTAATGAGCTGCTGAAAGATTGGAAGAAACTGAAATTTTTAATGATGGGTGTATAGGGTGATGTTCAGGTTGCAAATGTATGGAAGCAATCCTATCAGATGATTCTGTCATCCAGATTGTTCTGTAATCTTCTCTTACATGAGAGCTGTGAAGAATGTCCATTGGTATTCACAACCTTGATGAAAATGGTTTACTGAAATTTAAGACATCCCACTTGAGGAGAAAGATAAGCAACTGAAAGCTCAATCACTTTTGAGGACTTCATTTGGGAAAATCCACTCAAGATATACTTCTTCTTCTTCTTCTTCTTCTTCTTCTTCTTCTTCTTCTTCTTCTTCTTCTTCTTCTCTTCTTCTTCTTCGAGCATAGTGTCTAGATCTAGGGAAGTAATGCTACCCCTCTATTCTGCTATGGTTAGACCACACCTGGAATATTGTGTCCAATTCTGGGCACCACAATTCAAGAGAGATATTGACAAGCTGGAATGTGTCCAGAGGAGGGCGACTAAAATGATCAAGGGTCTGGAGAACAAGCCCTATGAGGAGCGCTTTAAAGAGCTGGGCATGTTTAGCCTGAAGAAGAGAAGGCTGAGAGGAGACATGATAGCCATGTATAAATATGTGAGAGGAAGCCACAGGGAGGAGGGAGCAAGCTTGTTTTCTGCTTCCTGGAGACTAGGACGCGGAACAATGGCTTCAAACTACAAGAGAGGAGATTCCATCTGAACATGAGGAAGAACTTCCTGACTGTGAGAGCTGTTCAGCAGTGGAACTCTCTGCCCCGGAGTGTGGTGGAGGCTCCTTCTTTGGAAGCTTTTAAACAGAGGCGGATGGCCATCTGTCAGGGGTGATTTGAATGCAATATTCCTGCTTCTTGGCAGAGAGTTGGACTGGATGGCCCACGAGGTCTCTTCCAACTCTTTGATTCTATGATTATTATGATTATTATTATTATTATTATTCTTTTTATTAGAAAATGTGGTTTGGGAAGAAAAGAGCCCGAAGCAATATTTTTGTACACGAAGCAGGATAATATGCGTAAGCTATGTTGATTCTTGTACAAAATACTTTTTGCATAGGAAGTGCATTGTAGATTTCACAGTGGTCATAGGCACCAAGCATCATACTCATCTACCATCTGCCTCGAAGAGGGCCCGTCCAAACAGTACCTTTATCTCTGGAGCTTCCACAGAAAACAGAAAGGTGGCCAGATGCCATTCCCTGTAAACATGGAAGCAATCACTACAAAAGGCAAAAGAAGGCAAGATTTTTTTAATTACAGGATGCTGAAACTGCTCATGTGTAATGACCAGGGCCGGCCCTAGGTAATTGTCAAGTGTAAGCAAATAGTAGGGATCAGCACAGAGTACTATTGATGGATTTCCTAACAAACAATACCATGATCACTGGAGCATACAATGCTTCACTGCTGTGGAAATTGTGGGAGGCCATCAAAACCAAGAGATGTGGCATACTCACCAAAGGTGTCCGCCTTCTGCAAGAAAATGCAGAAGTTTTTGAAGGACAAGCATTTTTCAGGTGATAAGACTCTGATTTCCAAAGTCACAATGTGGTTTTTGGAGCAACCTGATGATTTCTACAAGAGAAGTATTTACAGTTACTTAAAAAGATGGGAGAAGTGTGTGTCCCTAGGTGGCTCCGATGGAGAGGAGGACTAAGAACTGTGCCAAGTTTCATTGCTCTCAGTCCACAGGGAGTGGATAAGGAGAAATCTTTAATGAAGACCCCTTGTAGCTATCCTTCCTGAAAATTTGGATAGTTATATTATTTTCAATTATTTTGAACGGGATACGCAATGGAAATACAGAGAAGAGGGTGCAGCTTGTATAAGAGAATCCCAGCCAGTGATCCCCAAACTCTGGCCTTCCAGTTGTTTGGTTCGTCAACTCCCAGAAGCCTCCTGGTCAGCCATTGTGGGAAATGAAAACAGTTAAGGAATCAGTGAATAAGTGAAACTGTGGATAAGTGAGATCACATCCCTCAGTTCTGCAGATATGTTGGTCATACTGTACATGGATTTCTTTATGCAAAATGTAATTCTCACACACATACACAAATGGGAGCAAATTTCCGTTGTGAAATCATCTTCCAACTCTACCTTCACACTAGACACTGGCCTCACCCATGGCTGCTTAGCTTTATCAACATTAAGGCAACATTTACCACACCTCATTCATCATGAGAGATTAATGCATTGATTTAGTTTCATTTTAATGTGTGTTATCTTCTTGGCAGTTTCCATCCCAACTACCTTGGGTCGAGATAACCTTCAAGATTTTAAACAGGTAGATATATTTGCTTGCCTCTCACACACTTTCACTCTCAAACTTCCACTCTATTTGCCCATCCTTTCCTGTGATACCAGTTTGAAAGCCCAGACGTTTAAAAGCCTAAAATGCATAGAAATTTTGCAGGAACATAAAGAGTGACCCCTTCTTCCACAGCAAGTACTATAAATCCCCTTCAAATTAGATTTCCCCCTTCCTCATTACAGTTAGATGCTCTAAAATGTCGTCTGTGCACATTCAGAAGACCTACAAGCCACTCTAAACAACTTTGTAGAAGCATACAAGAAGCTCGGCCTGTCATTGAACATCGAGAAAACCAAAGTGCTCTTCCAGCAGTCACCAGCCAATCCCTCTCCAATGCCAGAATATCAGCTTCAAGGTGCAACATTAGAAAATGTTGACCATTTCTGCTCCCTTGGCAGCCACCTCTCCAGAAAAGTCAACATTGACACTGAAATACAAAACTGCCTGAGCTCTGCAAGTGCAGCATTTTTCCAAATGAAGTAGAGTGTTTGAGGACCGGGACATCCGTAGGGATACTAAGATGCTTGTTTATAAAGCTATTGTCCTCCCAACCCTGCTATATGCTTGCAAGACATGGACTGTCTACAGATGTCACATGCAACTCCTAGAACGATTCCATCAGTGTTGCCTCCACCAAATTGCAAATCTCTTGGGAAGACAGGCAGACAAATGTCAGTGAGCTGGAAGAAGCAAAGACCACCCGCATTGAAGTGATGGTCCTCCACCATCAACTCCACTCAACCGGCCACTGTTTTAATGTAGTGAGATGTATTCCACATTGGGCATGTGCAAGGGCAGATGTCCTCACTCTTTCTGGTTGTGATCCCCAGGTTATGACAGTCAGCTTTCATATGATTTTTTCTGGCACACACTTTTAATATATATTCAAGCAGTGCTTCTTATAAGTCAGAGCACGGTCCAGAGTAACTCCCACGTATTTTGGTGTGCTGCAATGCTCCAGTGTGATTCTTTCCCAAGTAATATTCAGAGCTCAAGATGCTTGTCTGTTCTTAAGATGAAAAGCACATATCTGCATTTCAGATAGATTAGGAATAAGCTGGGTTTCCCTGTAGTAGGCAGTAAGGGAACCGAATGCTTCAGAGACTTTCTGTTCAACCATTTCAAAGCTCCCTCATTGAGCGGTGATAGCACAATCATCAGCATAGATGAAACTCTGTCTCTCTTCTGAGGCAGGCTGTTCTTCTATTTTTTTGTCATCTGCTTCTCTGACCCTGGAACTCAACAAAAAAGCTCCTGCTTTGTAGCAGATTTCCTATGAGATGAGTGAAATGGTAATCCTTTGTGATATTAAACATTTTTTTCAGGAGGAGGCAATGATTTACAGTATTATAAGCTGCTGACAGGTCTATGAAGATAGCTCCTGTAATCTTTCAAAACCATCCTCTATGTCCTGAGTCAGGTTCAGCATTTATTATGTGCAGCTTGCTGTGGCATCATAAATGGGTCTAATTTTTCCATAATTCTGTGCAGAATAAGTCTCTCCAAAACTTTATAAAGATGGCACAACAAGGAGATTGGTCTATTGCTTTTTGGATCATTACAACCTTTGCCTGGTTTCAAAATGGCTATGACTCTTGCTTTCCTCCAGATTTTAGGGATCTGACAGGATGCAGTGCAGTTGTTCATCAGTTTCAGCAGCCAGTACCTTGCTTTTGGGCCAAAGTTCTTAATTTGTTCCATCCGTAGGTCATCCAGGCCAGCTGATTTGCCATTTTTGCATTTGTTGAGAGCCATTTCCAATGTGGGTAGATGTAAAAGGTTCATGAAGGTTGTTGTTCTCATTATCTCATTGTCTGACTATTGCTTTCCTTCCTACTTTGGTGGCAAGGTTGGGTTTCCCATTCTTCAGAAGTTTGATGTGCTATCTGATCTGCCTTTATGTTGTCATGGATATTAGTTTGTGAGAGATCATTGCTCAGCCGTCTTAACAGCCTCCATGCCTTCTGGCTACTCCTATCCATATCGACTACTGTTATCAGCTTTATCCCCTGTTCTTTCTTGGCTTCAGAGATGGAGGACAAAATGCTCTGCGCTGCCTGAAGAGTTTGCTCACTAAATGGGTCTTCATTGTGGAGCCTGTAATAGTCTTCCAACAAGGCAGCTGTATCAGGAGTAATGCTTTGCAATCTGTTCCCAGCAAATGCTAACAAATGAATGTCTATGAGGGGTTTGCCCCTAGAAACACAAGCTTCCTTTGTGCTTTCTCTTCCATCAGTTGACCACCAGAGATCTTGGAGGTCTCTCATTTATAAGGTCACCATGAGTCAAAGGCAACTTGATGACAAATGACAGTAACAAAAAATCTGGCAAATCTTGCCCATAACCAAGCTTCCGATTCAAAGATATTGCAAGGGGAAAATGTATTTTGAGTTATTAGTTTGCTTTAGAATTGGTCCCATAAACTTGTCCTTGCACATTGTTGACTTCTATCTGTGAAGTTCTGGGAAAAGTGTGGATTACTTCAAACAAAATAGAGAGCATCAGTGGAGGAGGAGATGGGAAAAGAGATTGAAGATTATTGTAGAGGAAAAAACCCAAGGTAGAAAAGCCTAGGAAGATAAGAAACTTTCATCATCCAATGGATGCATCCTCCATGTTATAACTTTTCCGAGGCTAGTGTCTGGCATAATTTCTAAAGTTGATATCGAGCATGAATTTGGGAGTCTTTCCTTGAAGATAGAGACCAATCGGACCCACCAAAGAGGTTCCATTTCAACCCTGGTGAGAAGGAAGCACCAAATGTAATTTTCCCCAATTTTCCCAAATAAATCTCACCAAAGTTGAAGAAAATGCCACTGAGTTGTTTATTGTGATCCAGCTGGAGCGGATGTCAAACTGCAATCATTTGCCAAAGCCGACATGTTTGGCAAAGGGAAACATTACAGTTTTTATAGGAAATACAGAGCTGTTAGATTCAAAAATTCCCATGCCCACCCCTCTCCCCCTCCTGAGCTGGCGTTGTTATGATTGGCTGTGACGCCAGCAAGCCAGCAGGAAAGCTGTTCCCTGAAGCCATGACATGCTGAGGTCACGAAGAGATGGCATTTCATGTTTTATATTTCATATAGGGATATGGGGAAAGGGGAAACATACAAGGAGTTCAAAGGGAATCATGCCAGCCCTCCCTCCCTCCAGAGTCCATCAAAGGTTCATATAGATCAGTGAAATATCATAAAAGTTCATAAGGGTTTGGTAAAGGGTCCATAAGAGTTCCAAAGTCCATGAAGTGTGGGTTACAGAGGCATTGCCATGTGGGGCCATGGAAAGAGCCTTAGAAATGGAGAAGTAGTGAAACAGATTTTAACTACTTTAGCTTTTTAGTGTACTATCAGATTGTTCAGTGAATAAATGATGGGTGCGGCCACTGAATAATTAAAGACAACTTTCATTTCCACTTTGGAATATAAATTAAAACCCCTAGATTTCTTTCTATTGAAATCATTCAATTTTAGAAGAGACAATAAAGCAGCCCATCACTTAAAAAATCTAACAGGACAAATCATTCCTGGAAATATAAATGAGAAGGAGATAGTCAATTACATAGCAGTTAGAATAATTACAAAGTTGCAAATCTGATTGGACTGCTGCTTATGCAAACAATTAAGTAAATTTATGTTAAATGGCTTGCATCGTGAAATAGTATGGTAGTGTAGCGGTTTAAGTTCTGGACTAGAATTTTGGAAGACCATACCATATAACCTCAGCCATAGAAACCCATTAGGTGACCTTGCAAGTCTCATTCTCTCAGCTTCAGAGAAAGGCAACAATGCACCACCTCTGAATAAATCTTGCTGAGAAACACTAGTAACGGTTTGGAATCATTTTGAAAAGCTGAAACCATTTTGAAGGCACAATGACACCAACAACAGGCTGATATATACCAGTGGTAAAAATCTTATTCTGACCCCAAAATCCACCAAAATCCACCTTGGAAGTCGCATAGCTCCTTCCCCAATATGGCCATGTCCATGTTTTTGGGTAGCAGGGAGCATCAGAGGATATTCAGCCAGCTATTTTCTGAAGGCAAAGATTTTGCAAGGTTATCATCTACAGCAATCTCAAGTGAGTCCTTGTAGATATCTGAGAGTATCTGAGAGTCCTTGTGAGGATCTCTCACAGCATGTCCAGACTAAATCCAGAGATATACAGATAGAGATGTAGATATATGATTCACATACCACTCTCGAATGCAAAGTCTTTGCCAAATCAATTTAGTCTGAACCGCATATTTCTATAACATAAATACATGGGTGAACATGTTGTATTGGCTTGATCATTGGCCTGGAGACCAGAGTTCTAATTTCTGCTCAGCCATGGAAGCCTATTAAGTGACTGTGGAAGGCAAAGGCAAACCCTCTGTGAACGTGTCTTCCCCAGAAAATTGTAGGATAGCGACTTAGTAAGTCAGAATTTTCACATAGCTACAATAAATGTTCAATGTATTTTTGAAGGTTTTATGGCCAGAACCACTGAGTTGTTGTGTGTTTTCCAGGCTGTATGGCCATGTTCCAGAAGCATTCCCTCCTGAAATTTCACCTACATCTATGGCAGGCATCCTCAGAGGTTGTGAGGTCTGTTGGAAACTAGGAAAATTGGGTTTATATATCCGTGGAATGTCTTTCTCCCACCCAGGACATTATTCCACGGATATATAAACACTCAAAAACAGGGGAATTCCAGACAAGATACAATCAGGGCCAGCTAATCACCTCCCAACAAAGGATTCCCCCAGACAGGAAGCAGCCAAGCTTTGAAGCTGCAAGGCTATTCAACGCTAATAAAGGTGATCAGTTGCAACATTCACACTTTCCTCAAACAGACAAGAGTACTTTCTCCTGTCCTGGCCATTTCACAGATATATAAACTCCCCTTGCCTAGTTTCCAATAAACCTCACAACCTCTGAGGATGCCTGCCATAGATGCAGGAGAAACATCAGGGGAGAATGCTTCTGGAACATGGCCATACAGCCCGGAAAACATACAACAACTCGGACAATAAATGTTGCTGCCACTGGTTAAATCATTTTCTCTTTCATGGCTTTGTCATTTAGGCATTCTTATTTTAAACCTCTTGACACTTGTGAGCAGAGAAAAGAAACAAACACTTTTGCCAGTCACATATCTCATTCAGCACTTCTAGCCAGCAAATCCCCAAATCCTTTATATTTCAAATATTCATTTTAAACATGGTTGTTAATATGAAATAAACAATGCCAATTTTTCTCCAAGAAGTTTCTGGTTAGGTTGTTGTAGGTTTTTTCGGGCTATATGGCCATGTTCTGGAGGCAATTTTTCTCCTGACGTTTCGCCTGCATCTATGGCAAGCATCCTCAGAGGTAGTGAGGTCTGTTGGAAGTAGGAAAAATGGGTTTATATATCTGTGGAATGACCAGGGTGAGACAAAGGTCTTGTCTGCTGGGGCTAGCTGTGAATGTTTCAGCTGATCACCTTGATTAGCATTCAATGGCTTGGAGGTGCCTGGGGAGAATCTTTTGTTGAGAGTGATTTTATGTGCCTGTTTGTTTCCCCTCTGTTGTTTTGCTGTTGTAATTTTTGAGTTTTTTAATACTGGTAGCCAGATTTTGTTCATTTTCATGGTTTCCTCCTTTCTGTTGAAATTGTCCACATGCTTGTGGATTTCAATGGCTTCTCTGTGTAGTCTGACATGGTGGTTGTGAGAGTGGTCCAGCACTTCTGTGTTCTCAAATAATATGCTGTGTCCAGGTTGGTTCATCAGGTGCTCTGCTATGGCTGATTTCTCTGGTTGGAGTAGTCTGCAGTGCCTTTCATGTTCCTTGATGCGTGTCTGGGCGCTGCGTTTGGTGGTCCCTATGTAGACTTGTCCACAGCTGCATGGTATACTGTAGACTCTTGCAGAGGTAAGAGGATCCTCAAAAATCACAACAGCAAAACAACAAAGGGGAAACAAACAGGCACATAAAATCACTCTCAACAAAAGATTCCCCCCAGGCACTTCCAAGCCATTGAATGCTAATCAAGGTGATCAGCTGAAACATTCACAGCTAGCCCCAGCAGACAAAAGTCCTTTGTCTCACCCTGGTCATTCCACAGATATATAAACCCATTTTTCCTACTTCCAACAGACCTCACTACCTCTGAGGATGCTTGCCATAGATGCAGGCGAAACGTCAGGAGAAAAATTGCTCCAGAACATGGCCATATAGCCCGGAAAAACCTACAACAACCCAGTGATTCCGGCCATGAAAGCCTTCGACAAGTTTCTGGTTATAGGGGTGGGGTAAGGATTGGCAGAATTACCTTCATTAAACTGTCAGGATTCAGTCCGAGCCCAATCCACCACAGGCTTCCGATGAGAGGAAGAGGAAATGGTCCAGGAGGGAATCTTCTGTGTGCCCAGAGAACTTTCAGATAGGACAGAATCAAAAGGCATAAAGGAAAGGCTATTAAAAACACCCAGACTCCTGCCATTCTTCTTCTTTCTCTACTTTGAGATCTTTCCAGTCCTCTCAATCAGGCAAAATGCGGTATGCTTTTTTTTTTCTGGAGGCGTTGCTCCTAATTGTCTCTCTCCCCTTTTTCTTAATTTTCCACTAACATCTTTTTGTATTTTCACAACGAAAGTGGCAAGGCTTCTTGCATCATAGCCAATTATGCCTGGGAGTGTGTCACACCTTGCAGATGTTACGAGAGCATCTGGAGCTGCAATGGTGGTTAAACTTTGCAGGTTTCACTTGAATTGTGAAAGTAACACAGTTTGGTCCAGAAAAAAGCTGTCTCACCATATGTGCCAATGGGAGATGGAAGCCACAGCTGTGTCCTCTCAAAATCCACCTAACTCTGTTATGGGAGATAGATGGAATGGAGCTTATCATATTTTTCAGATGACACCAAATTGGGAGGGATAGCTTTATATGCACTTTATATATTTTAATCTGTTTACTGTTTTAATGTGTTTATTGACTTTTGTCCCCCATTAGATGAAACTGTTACTAGTCTTTCTCAGCAAGATCTGTTCAAAGGTGGTGCATCCTTACCTGTATGACCAGCAAGAAGGAGGAGGCCAGTTTCTCCTCCTTCTGGTTGGTCTCATGGTGCCCTGTTATGACATCACAGTCAAGATACAGCTCCATGGCTTTATTTATCGTGTCAGGGGCAACCAGACCATTGCATTACATTTCTAACAGAACAAAACAAACAAACAGATAAAAAAACCCACAAAGTTTGCAAGCTTGGTAGTTGATTAAATGTCCTTTGACCAGTATCTGGCCACCTGGAGTGCCTCTGGTGTTACTATAAGAAGGTCCTCCATTGTGCATGTAGCAGGGCTCAGGTTGCATTGCAGCAGGTGGTCAGTGGTTTGCTTCTCTCCCCACTCGCATGTTGTGGATTCCACTTTGTAGCCCCATTTCTTAAGGTTGGCTCTGCATCTCGTGGTGCCAGAGCGCAGTCTGTTCAGCGCCTTCCATGTCACCCAATCTTCTGTGTGCCCAGGAGGGAGTCTCTCATCTGGTATCACCAATGGATTGAGATGCTGGGTTTGAGCCTACCACTTTTGGACTCTCGCTTGCTGAGGTATTCCAGCTAGTGTCTCTGTAGATCTAAGAAAACTATTTCTTGATTTAAGTCCTTGACATGCTGGCTGATACCCAAACAAGGGATGAGCTGGAGATGGTCCTTTCACTATTGGCTGCCACTTCCCGGCGGATGTCAGGTGGTGCAATACCAACTAAGCAGTGTAATTTCTCCAGTGGTGTAACGCGCAGACACCCTGTGATAATGTGGCATGTCTCATTAAGAGCCACATCCACTGTTTTAGTGTGGTGACATGTGTTCCACACTGGGCATGCATACTCAGCAGCAGAGTAGCATAGCGCAAGGGTATATGTCTTCACTGTGTCTGGTTGTGATCCTCAGGTTGTGCCAGTTTCGTATGATATTGTTTCTAGCACCCACTTTTTGCTTGATGTTCAGGCAGTGCTTCTTGTAGCTCCATGGCTAGCTAGGAATGACAGTGCCATGGAGGGTGAGGTGACAGTCTAGTAGGCTGATGCAGTCTATGCGCAATATTGGACAGTGTGAACACACTAACATAGCACCTCAGCTCAGCCTATGATTCCTGCTTTACTTGTGATGACTTTGTCAAGACCTTTTTGAAAGTTCAAGTAAACGATGACTTGTTGAGTAGTTCTTTTCATATATATCTTGACACCCAGAAAGAAGTCAGAGGCCATCACTATAATAACAATAATAATAATAACTTTATTTTTATACCCCGCCAACCATCTCCCCTAGGGGACTTGGGGCGGCTTACAAGGGACAAGCCCAAAATTACAAATAAAACACAACCAGTTAAAACATCAAAATATAAAAACAATCACAATTGTAAACAGCATCAACACAATATGGCTGAGAAAAAGAACATAGCTGAGGTACAGATTCACTGAGTGCAATACATTCTGACGGGGGCGCAAGGAAAGTGCAACAATCAGGTAGGCAGGGCTGGAAATACTGTCATCAAATTGTTGAGGTAGACAATAAGAGGGCCGACGTAAAGTGCTAAACTTAAAGTAGGGACAGGAAAATTACAGGTGGACTGCTTAATCAAAAGCACACCAGAACATCCAGGTTTTTAATTGTCTTCAAAAAGAAGACAAAGTGGGAGCCTGTCTGATCTCCCTAGGGAGGGAGTTCCAGAGCTGGGTGGCCACCATCGAGAAGGCCCTCTCCTTCGTCCCCACCAACCATGCTTGAGACAGCAGAGGGAGATACTTCCACTCTGGGTTTTTGTCTGAACTTTAAAACAGCTATGACACCCATTCTGATGTCAGAGTTTAGCAATCCAGCAAGCACCTTTAAAATTCAGATCAGAATCTGGAATGGATCCACTGATTTATGTACATGACCCAACTCTCCACCCTCAACTGCTTTTGGTTCATTGGCCGATTACACTATGTAACATATTTTCTGTTCCTTGGTTATAAATATCATTTCCTATTTGGTTCTATCATAAGAAACAAGGAAAACGTTTCTTAAACTGGAAAAATGTTGTTTTTCTGGGACATCCTGCAACTTATTTTGCTATAGTTTTTCAATAAATATCTCATAGAGTCTCAGCCAATTCAATATAGTTTGTGGCAGTCATAAAAACAAAGTTTCTGGAGTAAAACAGCTACTTTCAAAGTAAGTACCCCACAGTTAAACAGGAAATAATACTTTCAAACCAAGAACATGTTTTTAAATTTTGTTACATAGTTATAGCAGTGATGTGAACAGGGTTTTCATAATAACGTTCTAATTAAGAGCAAGTAACCACACGGTGAAGGATTCATGGCTGGGTGTGCACTGCCTCTCCTGGAGAATCTGTTCAAAGGATCTTGTCCCATGGTCCCATAACTTGTCCTTGCACATTGCTGACTTCTATCTGTGAAGTTCTGGGGAAAGTGTGGATTACTTCAAACAAAACAGAGAGCATCAGTGGAGGAGGAGACGGGAAAAGAGATTGAAGATTATTGTAGAGAAAACCCAAGGTAGAAAAGCCTGGGGAGATAAGAAACTTTCATCATCCAATGGATGCATCCTCCATGTTATAACTTTTCTGAGGCTAGTGTCTGGCATAATTTCTAAAGTTGATATCGAGCATGAATTTGGGAGTCTTGCCTTGAAGATAGAGACCAATCGGACCCACCAAAGAGGATCAATTTTAACCCTGGCGAGAAAGAAGCACCAAATGTAATTTTCCCCAATTTTCCCAAATAAATCTCACCAAAGTTGAAGGAAATGCCAAGTTGTTTATTGCGATCCAGCTGGAGCGGATGTCAAACTGCAATCATTTGCCAAAGCCGAAATATTTTGCAAAGGGAAACATTACAGTTTTTATAGGAAATACAATGAGGTTGAAGGGAGGCGGGCAACGGGGAAACAATGAAGAAATGTCCAATTGACTGGTTTAAATGACTTAATCTTTGTATAATCACAGGCGATAGCTTTTCTAAGCCTTCGAGCCAGCTACTTTATTGTCCTGAGCTTCTGGAAAATACATCTTTGTCTGACTCGAAAGGCAGACCCTTTTGTAGTCCTTGGGTCCTGGATATGGGTTTTAGTGATAGCATCGGAAACCAACATCAGCCTGGGAGTGTAAACAATGAAAAAAAAAGCTGAGGTGATACCAAGTCCTCCTCAGGCAGCATGCCACCTTTTGTTGTAAGATGATTGTATTGTCTGTGGCCATATCTCTCAGATGGGCTAGTCTGGCTACTCAGAGGTCTGAGAGGATAAGAGCCTTTGTTTAATTTTCCATGCAAAAAGTTCTTGGTGAGTCCTTTTGTTCAGTGTCTTGTTGACTCAGGAAATGAAAAAGAGGTTCCCTGAAGCCATGACATGCTGGGGTCACGAAGAGGTGGCATTTCAAATTTTATATTTCATATAGGGATATGGGGAAAGGGGAAACATACAAGGAGTTCATAAGGGTAAAATCATGCAAACTACAAAGGGAATCATGCCAGCCCTCCCTCCCTCCAGAGTCCATCAAAGGTTCATATAGATCAGTGAAATATCATAAAAGTTCATAAGGGTTTGGTATAGAGTCCATAAGAGTTCCAAAGTCCATGAAGTGTGGGTTACAGAGGCATTGCCATGTGGGGCCATGGAAAGAGCCTTAGGTTCCCACATGGTGGAGAGATAGGGGTTTATAGGATCATTCCAGCCTAGTGTCCTTGGTAAAACGATGAATTCCTTAGTTTTGAACTATCTTTTACAGAGTATTGGGGCAGGGAGTCACCTCTGAGATCAAAGTGAAATAGCATATCTTTTGCCAGATGTGTACACACACACACACATACACATTTGTACACATCCAAGCCATAATTGTACCCAAATACCTTGTTTTATTATTTCTGATAGCTAGAGCCAGAAATAGCATAGCTACTCTTTAGCAGTAGTAAACTTGACTGAATATGAATGTGCAGATCTCTCTCCCTCTTCTTCCTTCTGCTCTTTCTCTAAGATCAAACATGAAATCTGGAAATTATCAGAAGTATCACTTTAGAAGAAGCAATCAAAGAGAAACAACACACCCAGAAAAACAGAGGGCGGTTAGCTTCGTGTTTCTTCCAGTTTCTAAAGTTTATAGAAGAAGTCTAGCTGAGAAGAACCAGCGTTGTTTCTGAAGAGGTAAGTCCTATTCCACAAGACTTCTTTATGGGTGTATGTATGCAAAATGTATGGCAAAAAGAACTACTCAACTGGTGATTACTTTCTTAATGACTTAGGGCCCTTCCACACAGCCCTATGTCCCAGAATATCAAGGCAGAAAATCTCACATTCTTTAAGTGTGCACTCGGATAACCCAGTACACAGCAGATATTGTGGGATTTTCTGCCTTGATATTCTGGAATATAGGGCTGTGTGAAAGGGCCCCTGGATAAAGTCTTCACAAATGATCCTGATTTAAATCAGTGTCATAATTTAAGAAAAGTAGTTTTTTTATGATATCACTAGGAAGGGAATTTCCCAACCGAGGGCCACCACTAAGAAGACCCTGGCTCTTATCACCACCAGTCACACTTGAGAAAAAAAGCCTGGGGTTCCATGCTTAACAATGATTCCAGGATCACTCCCAAGCTGCGAACCTGCATCTTCAGGGGGATTGTAACCCCATCCAGCACAGGCCGTAACCCTATGGCCTGTTCAGCCTTATGACTGACCTGGAGTAACTGTCTTGTCTGCATTCAATTTCAGTTTGTTCACCCTCATCCAGACCAACACAGCTATCTAAATGCAAAAGATGAATGAATATGGATTTACATGTACATAATGAGATCACTCAGAGATGACTGCTCAAAGACTAAACACAAAATTGATTTATATTTCGTATACATTTATACACATATGCCAAAACTAAATTGTATACAACAGTTTTAATAATTTTGTACATGAAACAAAGTGTGTGTGTATTCAACAAACAGAAAGCTACCCATGTGGACAATTTTAGAGAGTTTTGAAATCTGGAATCAAACACATGTTCAACCTGTAGTAGAAAGCTTTGTGTTTACTGCCACCTAGGGATATGTTTTAACTTTATGACCAAAAACAGACATGTCGTGGAGTTTCTTTATGCCTCTATCTCACTCTAACGAAGTGCCAGCACTCATTTTGATAGCAAGTGGCCTGAAAATCTCATGATCAATGGTTTGTTGACCGAAATAAAGGCTACTGACTGACTGACTGACTGACTGAAAATCTCATACCAGGGGTATGGAAACAATTTTGCAAATTCCTCCATCCTAGCCATCCTATAAACCAGTGGTTCTAACCTTCCTAATGCCACAACCCCTTAATACAGTTCCTCATGTTGTGGTGACCCCCAACTATAAAATTATTTTCATTGTTACTTCATAAATGTAATTTTGCTACTGTTATGAACTGTAATGTGAATATCCGATATGCAGGGTGTATTTTCATTCACTGGACCAAATTTGGCACAAATACCCAATTATGCCCAAATTTGAATACTAGTGGGGTTGGGGGGGGGGGCTGGTTTTATCATTTGAGAGTTGTATTTGCTGGGATTTATAGTTCATCTACAATCAAAGAGCATTCTGATCTCCACCGGTGATGGAACTGAACYAATCTTGGCACACAGRACTCCCATGACCAACAGAAAACACTAGCAGGGTTTGGTGGGCATGGATCTTGAGTTTGGGAGTTGTAGTTCCCCTACATCTGTGGACTCAAACAATGATGGATCAGGACCAAACTTGGCACAAATACTCAATATGCCCAAATGTGAACACTGGTGGAGTTTGGGGGAAATAGACCTTGGTATTTGGGAGTTGTACTTACTTGGATTTATAGTTCACCTACAATCAAAGAGCATTCAGAACTCCACCAACGATTGAACTGAACCAAACTTGGCACACAGAACTCCCTTGACTAACAGAAAATACTGGAAGGGTTTGGTAGGCACCTACCTTGAGTTGTAGTTCACCTACATCCAAAGAGCACTGTGGACTCAAACAATGATGGATCAGGGCCAAACTTGGCACAAATACTCAATATGCCCAAATGTGAACACTGGTGGAGTTTGGGGGAAATAGACCTTAACATTTGGGAGTTGTAGTTGCTGGGATTTATAGTTCACCTACAATCAAAGAACATTCTGAAGCCCACCAACAATAGAATTGGACCTAACTTTCCATATGTAACCCAGATGACCAATAGAAAATACTGTTTTCTTATGGTCTTTGGCGACCCCTCGGACACCCTCTCACGCCGCCCCCCCCCCAGGGGTCCCGACCCCCAGGTTGAGAAACACTGCTATAAACAGTCCCAAGTTTTCCTCCAGCCATGAAATTAAACACAAGTAAACAAGAGCAACCAATGAGAGGGTGCGCCTAAGCTCTGTCTTAAATGAGAGTTGCATAATACATCATCTTGAAGTTATGACAAACTGGAGAACATCTAAAACATCCCGATTTGAAGGAACAAGTGGGTCATGGCAGAACATTGGAGAACTGCTAGAAGAATGATGGAGAAATGTATAGTAATAAATAAGCCACTGTGAATAAATTTTCATTCATTTTATCATAAACTACTGCGGGGAATAGCACAGAGTTTATAAGGGTGCGGATGCATTGATAGCCCAACAACGGGATCTTGATTGAGTTCCTTCACTCCTTCAGGAAGTTGAAATCTAAATGTTCTCATCAAGTGGGTGAAGAAAAGGAAGAGCTCCATCCTTGCCATCTGTTCTCCCATGCAAGTTCGAGCCCCTGTGAGCAGAAAGAGGGGAAAATGAAATAGAGCAATTCCACCAGCTCTTGGAGATCTCTGTTGCCGGTGACAGCAATGCAATACTTTGTTTGGTTGGCCAAGGCAGACCTTCCAAAGTCTCCTACCCCCTACATTTCATAATCATAATCATATAATCTTCTATAATCTCTTCTAATCTTCTGGATTGGAATATCTCAACAGCCTACTTTTGTTCCAGGAAAAGGAGTTTTTAGCGTGTGCAATATCAAGTCTTTGGTTACGGAACCTCTAGATCAGTGGTTCTCAACCAGTGGTTCCTCAGATGTTTTGGCCTTCAACTCCCTGAAATCCTAACAGCTGGTAAACTGGGAATTCTGGGAGTTGTAGGCCAAAACACCGGAGGACCCACAGATTGAGAACCACGGCTCCAGATCATGGGCTTCCATCCTAAATAATTGATTTAGGACTCCTCTACACTGGCCCCAACGACTCTTCGTGACCTCATGGACCGGCCCCAAACCCCAATTTGCACCAGAAGTCAATCCTGGATGTCCAAGAACTTTCGGTCTGTAACATGGAATAATTCAGATTATCTCAGTTTTAGCCTACGTTACATAGAATTAAGGAACACTCAGAGAAACCCAATACTTTGAGATGATTATGGATAGCAGGACCAGCCCTAAACCAAACTGGTCTGGTGTCCACATGGGCCAGTGTTGATGTCCTCTTTTCTCTGCTCTCAGCAATGCAGGGAAATGAGGATGGATTGGGCCAGTGTCACTCTCCCATCACTGTGGCAGATGGTCAAAAAGGTCCAGGCAGCTTTAGGTCATCACTAGACACCTTTGCTCACCCAAAACTGCAATAGGGATTTCTGGGACTTGAAGTTCAAAACAGTACCACACGAGGGGAAGAGAATGGAGGGAACTAGCCCTGTGATTGGCTGAGAAACGTGATGCAGCTGTCTGCATACAAGAACTTAAGCACTGGTGTTAGGGTTTCTGGGAGATGAAGGCCAAAACATCTGGGGACCTACAGGTTGAGAACCACTGTCATAAGGCATGGTTTCTAGATCTTTGATATTTTAGTTGTTTAACAACTCATCAGTGCTCTTCTGTGCACACTCTTCGGTGTTGTGTAACTACTCCTCTGTGCTCAGTACCACATGAATCATTAAAGTTATGGAGTGTGTGTGTGGGGGGGGGGGAAACACATTTGCATACATGCAATCCATTGCGCAACATCGATATTCAGCAAAAGGGTGGTGCAGCACAACTATCACTTAAGCCTTCTTCACTGTGAGTCACCATATTGTAGAATCTCAGATGAGGTTAGTCCTTCCTAACCCAGAACCAGTTTTGTAATGCATCAAAACGGTGAGTCATAATTCTGCAGGCAACTATTATTATAGCTGCTCTTCTCTTCCTACTAGTTTTCATTCATTTGGCTCTGTTCTAATTATTTGGCATTCAGTCTAATCTGGGATCCAAGGGAGCATATTGTCTCAATGTTGACTAACCCAACTTTGCAGACTAGAAGAAAAGTTCTGGGCTGAGAAAGGTCCAGCTTCCACTCCTACAGCTTTCCCTTCCCGTTTGCTCTATAGAGATTCTGGTTGTCCTAATATATATATATATATATATATATATATATATATATCTCAGAAGGTGGCAGAGGGGGGTTGGGATTAGGAATATTAGTTTTTAAAATACGCTCAGTGCCTCTATTACACTCCCAATACATATTATCCTGTTCCTTTGAACTTTTAAAAATAATAGGAAATTCTAACACAGGTCAGTTTTTAATGCCAGGGGTGGTTCTCCATCTGAATTCCTCCAGATAATATTTGGAAATTTATTTGTAAGAAAAAATGCAACACGTAGCAATCACCCATAATTAAATAGTGGTAGGATAATACTCTGGGTCTAAGAACAGCACCTTCCACTGTGAAGTGTGTCATTAGGCTTACTCTTTAAAATAAATTTTCAGTTTGAAGAAAACAAAATTGAATGGGTTGTTGTAGGTTTTTTCGGGCTATATGGCCATGTTCTATCTTATTAGTGTTTTAAGCACTGGGGTGTTGTAGGTTTTTTCGGGCTATATGGCCATGTTCTAGAGGCATTCTCTCCTGACGTTTCGCCTGCATCTATGGCAAGCATCCTCAGAGGTAGTGAGGTCTGTTGGAACTAGGAAAAAGGGTTTATATATTATTATTAGCATGCTATCAGTTAAGCTCACACTAAAACAGTGGATGTGGCTCTTAATGAGACATGCCGCATTATCACGGGGTGTCTGCGCCCTACACCACTGGAGAAATTACACTGCTTAGCTGGTATTGCACCACCTGACATCCGCGGGAAGTAGCAGCCAATAGTGAAAGGACCAAGGCAGAGACATCTCCAGCTCATCCCCTGTTTGGGCATCAGCCAGCACGCCAACGACTTAAATCTAGAAATAGTTTTCTAAGATCTACAGAGACACTCGCTGGAACACCTCAGCAAGCGAGAGTCCAAAAGTGGCAGGCTCAAACCCAGAATCTCAACCAATGGCTGATACCAAATGAGAGACTCCCCCCTGGGCACACAGAGGACTGGGCGACTTGGAAGGCGCTGAACAGACTGCGCTCTGGCACCACGAGATGCAGAGCCAACCTCAGAAATGGGGCTACAAAGTGGAATCCTCGACATGCGAGTGTGGAGAAGAGCAAACCACTGACCACCTGCTGCAATGCAACCTGAGCCCTGCCACATGCACAATGGAGGACCTTCTTGCAGCAACACCAGAATCACTCCAAGTGGCCAGATACTGGTCAAAGGACATTTAACCAACTACCAAACTCACAAATGTTGTATTTTATCTGTTGTTTGCTTTGTTCTGTTAGAAATGTAATATAATTGACTGGTTGATCTGACACGACAAATAAAGAAATATGCATTTGATATACCTTTCCTGCCACCTTGTGTCCAGAATGGTGAATTGTATGGTTTGATTCATCAATTTTAAAAAATTATGATAAAATATCAGAATATTGAGCTGGAAAGATAGCAGAGAATGTAGTCACAAGAACTAAAAGATATCCTAAATTTTTCTTGAAAAGGGTTTCTATAAAATAGATGGTACATTGCCCAACATACATGTTAGAACACGTGAATGTTGGAAATGTGAATCAAGAGATATTTAAAATAAGATTACAACTAGATCCAACTCAAATTCTACTGAGACTTCCAAACAAACAAACATAAACCACACATTTCAAGTGAGTAGATTACATGATTATTGCAGCAAGATTACTCTATGCACAAAAATGGAAAATGAAAGGAAAAATAGAGTTTTAGAATTGACAGAAATTGACAAATTATCTTGCTTGATAACTTTTGATAACTGATAACTTTTCAAAAGAATTGAACCATTACTATCATTTATAGAGAAGAAAGGAAATGTCAAAATGTTGGTGGGTTTTGAAGATTGAATAAAATTAGAATAATAAGGGAATGAAGAAACTATTTAAAATGATAGATTGATAGATAGGATGCGGAACAATGGCTTCAAACTACAGGAAAGGAGATTCCATGTGAACATTACGAGGAACTTCCTGACTGTGAGAGCCGTTCAGCAGTGGAACTCTCTGCCCCAGAGTGTGGTGGAGGCTCCTTCTTTGGAAGCTTTTAAACAGAGGCTGGATGGCCATCTGTCGGAGGTGTTTTGAATGCAATATTCCTGCTTCTTGGCAGAAAGGGGTTGGACTGGATGGCCCATATGGTCTCTTCCAACTCTAGGATTCTATGATTAGCAAAATAATAACAATATTTCCATACAGGGGGAAATTATTGACTTAAAATGTATAATGGTACTTATATTGCTGAAAAAATTAAGAAATATAGAAATTAATAATAATAATAATAATAATAATAATAATAAATGTATGACGAAAAACAATAGGAAAAACTCAGCCATTATCAGGACCTCAAAATTAAACTGCAAAGGCTCTGGCATAAACTAGTACAGGTGGTCCCAGTGGCCATCGGCACACTGGGTGCCGTGCCAAAACACCTCAGTTATTGGAAACAATAAACATTGCCAAAATCACTGTCTGTCAACTGCAAAAGGCCACCTTACTTGGATCCGTGCAAATCATTCGAAAATACATCACACAGTCCTAGAGGCTTGGGAAGTGTTCGACTTGTGATTTTGTGATACGAAATCCATATATCTCGTTTGCTGTGACATACTGTGTTTTTGTGTCAATGTATAATAAAAATGGAATATGGAAAATGGAATCTATATATATAAATTTCCTACTGGCGTCCAACGAGGAAACAAAACTCTAAAACCCCTCAACACAACTCTACCAAAATTGCCATGCCCCAAGGACAACCCACTAGGTACAAACTAATCCACTCAGAAATCGAAACCACACAACAACAACCACAAAAAACGGCAAAACAACTGAGCATGCGCACTGGCACAAACTCCCTGGCGCGCGCACACACATGGCCCCTCTCCGGTGTCGGGTTAAATTTTACTTCTAGAATTTTTTCTATCGATCTGTGGACTTGTATCCAGAATTTTTTGATCCGTTTACAATTCCACCACATGTGTAGAAATGTGCCTTTTTCCTTCTCACATTTCCAGCATCGATCTTTTTTTTTATTCTTTTCTATTTTGGCCAAGATTTCCGGGGTTAGGTACCACCTATAGAAGATCTTGTACCAGCTCTCCTTGATGTCCGTGGCGTAGGTATATTTGATTTTATTTTTCCATATTTTTTCCCAATCAGCTAGAGGTATTGAATGGCCTATGTCTCTTGCCCAGGTTGTCATATTGGCCTTAACTTGCTCAGTCTCCGTGGCCCAGGTTAGTAGCTGGTTGTATATTTTTCTTATGAGCTTTGTGTCGGTTGTTAGAATGTTATCCCAAAAGGAAGTTTTCGTTTCAAAGCCTACTTTCTCATCTATTCTAAAGTTTTCTCTGATCTGGTGGTAATGGAACCAGGAGATGGAAACATCTATTTGATTTAATTCTTCTCTGGATTTTAGCGTTATTTCCTGTCCCTTGATGTTAATGAGTTGTTTGTACGTGAGCCATATCCTCCTAGGTATTTCTCTTCTGTGGTGGGCTTCAGTAGGTGAAAACCACATTGGCGTCTTTTGATGGAATTTGATCTTATACTTATTCCAGGTGTTAATTAGGGCGGCTCTTATTGGATGGTTTTTAAAGAGTTTTTCTTTTTTGTCTTTGTCTCTCCAGAGATAAGCATGCCATCCCTGATTTATATCGAACCCTTCCACTGCTAGAATCTTCTCTTTATTGAGTGTTGCCCAGTCTCGGATCCAACTTAGGGCGGCAGCGTCATAGTATAGTTGAATCTCAGGGAGGGCCAGTCCCCCTCTCCTTTTATCATCCACCAGATGTGTCGCCTTTATTCTATGTTTCTTGTTGTTCCAAATGAATTTAATGATTTCTTTTTGCCACTTATCTATCATTGTCTTTGTTTTCAGAATTGGTAATGATTGGAATATAAAGAGGAGATCTGGCAACACATTCATTTTAATTACAGCTATTTTACCTAATAGTGATAGATTTAGCTGAGACCATTTCTGCAGTTTTTTCTGGATTTCTGACCATTTCTTCTCATAGTTGTTTTTAATGAGGTAATTATTATTCGGAGTAATCGTTATTCCGAGATATTTTACTTTATTGCTGACTCTTATTTTCGACAATTCTAGTAGCTTTTCCTGGTTCTCCTTACACATGTTTTTAGCAATAATTTGTGTTTTGTCTCTATTTATTTTTAGTCCCGCTACTTCGCCATATTCATCAATTATTGATAGCCATTTATTTATGTTATTAGTTGGGTCCTCCACAAAGCACACAACATCGTCCGCAAATGCGCGTAGTTTAAAGCAATGGCCTTTAATTTTTAGTCCTATTAATTCCGGGTTTTTCCTTATGTTGTTAAGCAGGTTTTCAAGGGTTAAAATGAATATCAGCGGCGATAGAGGACATCCCTGCCTTGTCCCTTTCAATATAGGGATATCTACCGATTGTTGACCATTGACCGTTATTTTTGCAGTTTGTTCGTTGTATATGGCTCCTATCGCTTTGGTGAATTGATATCCAATATCCATTTCTCTCAATACTGCCCTAATAAAATTCCAGTTCACCCGGTCGAACGCTTTCTCTGCGTCGAGGAACATTAGGCCTACTTCTTTCTGTTTTGTTTTTTCACAGTAGTCTATGATGTTTACTACGGTTCTTATGTTGTCCTTTAATTGGCGTTTGGGTAGGAACCCTGTTTGATCTTCCATTATTATTTGATTTAGTAGATTTTTTAATCTGTTAGCTAACACTCCTGTAAAAATTTTATAATCAACGTTAAGTAACGAGATGGGTCTGTAGTTTTTGACCGACGTGCTGTTTGTATTTTCTTTGTGAATAAGCGAGATGGAGGCTGTTCTCCAGGAATCAGGAATGCTACCTTCCTCTAATATATTGTTAAATATTCTCTGCAGAAAAGGTGTTAGAGTTTCCTGGAAGGTTTTGTAATATTTGATGGTAAAACCATCCGGTCCTGGCGCTTTATCTATCGGCATGTTTTTTATTGTTGTTTTGATCTCCTCTTGTGTGATGATTCTATTCAAAGCATCCCTTTGTTCATCTGATATGCGTGGTATATCCTGCCTTCCTAAGTATTGTGAGATTTTTTCCTCTGGGACTTTCTCATCCTTATAAAGTTCTTTATAATAATTCACAAATTGTTCCATAATGTCTTTTGTTTGGAAGAAACTTGTTTCATTCGTCTCTATTTTCGTTATATGTCTCTTTTGTTTTTTAATGTTGATTCTTCTCATTAACCATTTCCCAATCTTGTTTGCATTTTCGAAGTGATATTGTTTGGCGAATTTAAGTTTCTTTTCTATCTCCTCTATTTGCAGGGTGTTCATTTGTTTCTTCAGTAGCTCTAGATGTAGTAGGGTTTTTTTGTTGTGTGGGTTTTCTTTTACTTGGGTTTCGGCTTTGGATATTTCTCTAAGAAGTTTGTCGCTTTCTTCCTTTTTGGTCTTTTTCATTCTAGCCCCTCGTTCAAGGAAATGTCCTCTAATATAGGCCTTTTTGGCATCCCATACAATATTTATAGGTGTTCCCTTATCTATGTTAAAATCGAAATATTCCATTATTGTCGAATTTGTGTGTTCCACTTGTTTTAGATCTTTTATGAGATTATCCCTCAAACGTCAGTTATAGATGTTATTTTCTTTTTGATATAGATTTATTATTATTAATATCGGGGAGTGGTCTGAGTTTATCATCGGCAATATTTTACTTTTTAGTATGTTAGGTAATATTGTTTTGGATCCCCAGGCCATGTCGATACGTGTCCAAATTTTGTGTCTGTGGGAAAAGAAGGTGAAGTCTTTTTCACCTTCATGTTGGTATCTCCATTCTAAACCCATCCCCCTCCCCTCCTCCCTCCTCACGTTACCCCCAAGCCACGCCCCCTTCTAAACCCCCCCCCCCTCCTCCCTCCTCACGTTACCTCCAAGCCACGCCCCCTTCTAAACCCATCCCCCCTCCCCTCCTCCCTCCTCACCTTACCTCCAAGCCACGCCCCCTTCTAAACCCATCCCCCTCCCCTCCTCCCTCCTCACCGTTACCTCCAAGCCACGCCCCTTCTAAACCCATCCCCCCTCCCCTCCTCACCTTCTCGCTACCTCCAAGCCACGCCCCCTTCTAACCCCATCCCCCTCCCCCTCCCCCCTCCTCACGTTACCTCCAAGCCACGCCCCCTTCTACAACCCATCCCCCCTCCCCTCCTCCTCCTCACGTTACCCCCAAGCCACGCCCCTTCTAAACCCATCCCCCTCCCTCCTCCCTCCTCACGTTACCCCAAGCCACGCCCCCCTTCTAAACCCATCCCCCCTCCCCTCCTCCCTCCCCGTTACCCAAGCCACGCCCCCTCCTAAACCCATCCCCCCTCCCCTCCTCCCTCTACCCTCCTCACGTTACCTCCTAGCCACGCCCCCTTCTAAACCCATCCCCCCTCCCCCCTCCTCACGTTACCCCCAAGCCACGCCCCCTTCTAAACCCATCCCCCCTCCCCTCCTCCCTCCTCACGTTACCTCCAAGCCACGCCCCTTCTAAACCCATCCCCCCTCCCCTCCCTCCCACGTTACCTCCAAGTCACGCCCCCTTCTAACCCCATCCCCCCTCCCCTCCCCCCTCCTCACGTTACCTCCAAGCCACGCCCCCTTCTAAACCCATCCCCCTCCCCTCCTCCCTCCTCACGTTACCTCCAAGCCACGCCCCCTTCTAAACCCATCCCCTCCCCTCCTCCCTCTACCCTCCTCACGTTACCTCCAAGCCACGCCCCCTCCTCTAAACCCATCCCCCTCCCCTCCCCCCTCCTCACTACCTCCAAGCCACGCCCCTTCTAAACCCATCCCCCCTCCCCTCCTCCCTCCTCACGTTACCTCCAAGCCACGCCCCCTTCTAAACCCATCCCCCCTCCCCTCCTCCCTCCTCACGTTACCCCCAAGCCACGCCCCCTTCTAAACCCATCCCCCCTCCCCTCCTCCCTCTACCCTCCTCACGTTACCTCCTAGCCACGCCCCCTTCTAAACCCCCCCCCCCTCCTCACGTTACCCCCAAGCCACGCCCCTTCTAAACCCATCCCCCCTCCCCTCCCTCCTCACATTACCTCCAAGCCACGCCCCCTTCTAATCTGTCAAGGAAGAATCATAGAATCATAGAATCAAAGAGTTGGAAGAGACCTCATGGGCCATCCAGTCCAACCCCATTCTGCCAAGAAGCAGGAATATTGCATTCAAATCACCCCTGACAGGAGAGAAAGAGGGAGGGAAAGAAAGAGAAGGAAGGAAGGAATGAGGTAGAAAAGGAAGAAAGGAGAGAAAGAGGGAGGGAAAGCAAGAAGGAAGGAATGAGGTAGAAAAGGAAGAAAGGAGAGAAAGAGGGAGGGAAAGAAAAAGGGGGAGGAAGGAAAGTTAGAGAAAGAAGGAAGGAGAGAAGGAAAGAAAAAAGGGAAAGAAGGAAGGAAAGAAGGAGCGAAGGAAGGGGGGAAGATGTAGAGAAAGAGGGAGGGAAGGAAAGATGGAAAGAGAGAAGGAAGAAAAGAGAGACTGCAGAAGAGAAAAAGGAAGAAGGAAGGAAAGAGGGAGCGAAGGAAGGGGATAAAATGTAGAGAAAGAGGGAGGGAAAGAAAGGAGGAAAGAGAGAAGGAAGAAAAGAGAGACAGCAGAAGAGAAAGAAAAAGGGGGAAGGAAGGAAAGCGATAGAGAAGGAAGGAAGGAGAGAAGGAAAGACGGGAAGGAAGGAAGGAAACAGGGAGTGAAGGAAGGAGGGAAAGAAGGGGAGATAGGGGGAAGGTTGGCCACAGCAACGCGTGGCGGGTACAGCTAGTATGTATAATAAAAATGGAATATGGAAAACACAAGAATGGCCATCAGACTGGAAAAGATCAACTTATATCCCCATACCAAAGAAGGGAAATGCGAAAGACTGCTCAAACTTCCATACAGTGGCCCTTATTTCTCATGCCAGTAAGGTAATGCTCAAGATCCTGCAAGGAAGACTCCAGCAATACATGGAGCGAGAGTTGCCAGATGTTCAAGCTGGGTTTAGAAAAGGCAGAGGAACGAGAGACCAGATTGCCAATATCCGGATGCTGGAGAATGGAGAAAGGCAGGGAGTTTCAGAAAAACTTCTATTTCTGCTTCATTGACTATTCTAAAGCCTTTGACTGTGTGGATCATAATAAATTGTGGCAAGTTCTTGGTGGGATGGGCATACCAAGCCACCTTGTCTCTCTCCTGAGGAATCTGTATAAGGACCAAGTAGCAACAGTAAGAGCTGACTATGAAACAACAGACTGGTTCAAAATTGGAAAAGGCGTACGGCAGGGCTATATACTCTCACCCAACCTATTCAACTTGTATGTAGAACACATCATGCGATGTGCGGGGCTTGAGGAATGCAAAGCTGGGGTGAAAATTGTGAGGTCTGTTGTTTCAACAGACCTCACAGCCTCTGAGGATGCCTGCCATAGATGCAGGCGAAACGTCAGGAGAGAATGCTTCTAGAACATGGCCATATAAGCTTGGAAAACCTACAACAACACAGTGATTCCAGCCATGGAAGCCTTCGACAATATTCTGTATCTTAATTCTATACTTACCTGCTCCAAATGGCAAGAATTCTTCTCTAGTGATGAATTTCCCTTCCTTGTCCAAAAAATGGTTTGGGTTGAATTCATTAGGCGTCTCCCATTGCTTGGGATCACAAAGAACAGAATTCAGATCTGTAACAACAAGGGTTTTCTGAAAGGGAAAAAAAAGTTGATTCAGAATGTGCCAGTATGCTTTATGGTCTCTCAGACTGGATCTACAGAGCCCTATATCCCAGGATATGATCCCAGGTTAGCTGCTTTGAACTGGATTATATGAGTCCACATTGTCAGATAGTCTGGGATAAGCAGATAACCTGGGATCAGATACTGGTATACAGGGCAGTGTAGATTCAGCCTTAGTTGGAGCTAGTAGCACCTATGTCAGTGATAAATACAGGCTTTACACACCCAGCTCTAATTAGCTTCCAGGATCAGATAGGATCAGGAGCCATTAGTAAATCCCTTGCTTTAATCCAGTATTTAGCTAATTTTGGTCTCCTAATTCCCTGAATATCTGATCCCTGAGGCACCTGAGAATTGAAGTCCAAAACACCAGGAGAACTAGAGTTTGGAAATCACTGCTTTTATCAGTCCCTGAAAAACTGAAACTGAATTCCAGCAAATGGGACATTTAAGGAAGTCCCATTTGCCGGCAACTCTTGATTATTGGAAAGTCACATGGCCTTACTGGTCCAGTGTAATCCTCATGGCTAGGCAATATAAGACAAGTGTTTTGGATATAGGTGTTTAAGATCATCTGGAGAGGCCCTGCTCTCAGTCCCGCCTTCTTTGCAGATCCGATTGGCGGGAACGAGAGACAGGGCCTTCTCAGCAGTGGTCCCCTGGCTATAGAATGCCCTCCTGACATTTCGAAAGAGAGTTAAGACCTGGCTGTTCGAGCAGGCATTTGCAGAAGCAGTATAACTGATTAATTGAGACTCATGGAACGACAATGAAAAATGATTTTAGTGATGAGACGCTGAGAATTGTATTTTATGATTTTAATTGTTCATTGTTTATTGTTTTTATATGGTTTATACTATATGTAATTTGTTTTTGGCTGTATTTTATCTTGTGGGGCATTGATTGCCAAATGTAAACCACCTCGAGTCGCGTCCGGGCTGAGAGGGGCGGTATACAAGTATAGTAAATAAATAAATGAATAAATATAAGATGCTGAGATGTATGTAAGAGTAGAGGGAAAAAACCATAAAATGTCAAAGGACAGATCTGTCTGTGACACAGGCCTTCCTCAAACTTCTGAAGTAATCACCTTGTCTTTCATCTCAGGCTGAAGTATGCTTTGGGGCAATCCTGCAGCTGACGTATACAGGTAATTCCCAAGTTGCAAACATCAACTCATACTTAACAACAGGGGTGAGACAAGAGGAAGTAAGAGAAATCTACCCCTTGGAAGGGATATGCATTCCTGAAAGAGTTACCATGGTGAAAAGGTGTCTCAACCGAAGCGTTAGCAACCATCCTTGTACCAACAACAAATTATTCTTTTCAAAATCTAATTATCACAGGAATGGAAAATGAGGAGAAATCTTCTAAACAGGGACACATACAAACATCACAGGGATGTTAACCCTTTCCTATGCTACTCAATATAGAGAAAGAGAGAGAGAGAGAGACTCCAGTGGTGCAGTGGTTTAAACCGCTGAGCTGCTGAACTTGCTGACTGAAAGCTCGGTGGTTCAAATCCAGGGAGTGGGGTGAGTTCCCGCTGTTAGCCCCAGCTTCTGCCAACCTAGCAGTTTGAAAACAGGCAAATGTGAGCAGATCAATAGGTACCGCTCCTGCGGGAAAGTAACGGCGCTACATGTAGTCATGCCAGCCACATGACTTAGGAGGCCTGTATGGACAACGCCACCTCTTTGGCTCCAGAGTCAGACATGACTAGACTTAATGTCGGGGGAACCTTTACCCATGCCCGTACCCATACCCATACCCATACCCATACCCATACATATACATATACATATACATATCTATATATATATAAATGTTCTGTGCATAGTGAGTGGCTTAAAAACAAAAAAACTACAGGGCCAAATGGCCCCAAATTTGGCAATAAAACTCCCCACAATCCAAGGAGTGACCATCACTGAAAAAAAAACCACAAAACACCTTTACATTCAAAAAAGGAAGATGTCAACACACCTCCCCTGCCCCCTCCCCCTCACGCTGAGGACACAGAATGAAAGTGGTGGGAAAGGGGGAAGAAAGGAAAGAGAGAAGGAGGGAGGGAAAGAAGGAGAAGAAGAGCGCTGTATGCTTTTTCCTAGGGGGGTTCTTGTCTGGTCGTTGAGGTGGGGTGTGTCATTATACTTTAGCGAAGCACTTAGAGTCGGGGAAAGGGGGGGGTGTTCCGCGGCCCGAGGGA
>NW_026846588.1:9561261-9721011 GCF_025583915.1 Anolis sagrei ordinatus
GTTTGGTTTGTTGGCGTTTTTTCTTGCCAACTCCCTTGATTCCCTTTCTCCCCCCTCCCCACCTCATTGTTATCCACGGACTCCAGCCCACTTCCTCCCTTGCCCTTTCCGCTGGTCACCAATAACAAGGACAGTACAAATAGGGGAATGGGGAGCCACATGGGTGATAACAATACACTTCAGTAAGGTTGGAGGTGATCGAGTGTAATCAACGTCTCAGCCGCGGCCGTTGAATAGTTCATAAAGTGCAGGGTCTTAAAGTGCAATACAATAAACGTCACAGCTGCATGCCACGAGGGCAATTCATAAAGTGCAAAGATCTTAAAGTGCAACAAACCCAAGTCTGACCCTCAGTGCTACAAAAAGTGTGGCATGGAGGGGTAGGGGAAGGGAGCGTAAGTGCTAGAACGATTAGCAGCAAGAGAAGCAGGCGCTCTTAAAGTGCTATATTGCGTTCTTAGTATCAATTAGCAGCAAGATAAGCAGGGAACGTACTATGTTGGCAATATGTAAACACAGTCTTAAGGAGATTGGCAGTAATATCAGTTTGGTAAAATTTATGATTCAAGGTGTAATCTATGGACGACTGATGTGAAATAGCGAATGAGCCTCCCAGTCTTCCGGAGATGGATAACACGGCGGCGGTCAGCACAATTGGTCTATCACAATATCGGTCAGCACAGAGAGAGGTCAGCACAACCAGGTCTACACAATATCGGTCCACACAAAAAGGACAGCACAAAGGTCTACACACGACTTGCCCAGGTGGTGGCGGCCCAAATGTTAGAGATGGTAAAGGTCCAGGCGGCCAGGTCCCGACTCAGGCAGCCCAGGGCCCGATTCAAATAGCCCTCGCGGTGCAGCGGCCTTCTCCTCCTCCCCCGGAGCGGCGGGAGGAAAGGGGGAGTCGCGGTGGGGTCTAACAGGCTCGATGGATTCGCGGGGCGGCGGCCTTGCCTTCTCCTCCTCCCCCGGAGCGGCGGGAGGAAAGGGAGCGTCGAATAGACACTTGTTGAGGTTAATTCCTTCCATCTCTCCTTTCCTTATTACCACCCTCTAGCTAGATGCCTCTTACATCACGAGCTTCTCATCCTTGAAAGGAGAGAAAGGGGGAGGAAAAGGGGAAAGGAATAGGTAGGTACCTCTCTTTCATAATAGTCCAGATATCTACCTCTACTTCGGAAATTCTTACTGTAGGCCACAACAACGCATGGCAGGGCACAGCTAGTATATATATATATGGCTGGAGTTACACATTAAAAGTACCTGTTCAGACTTACATACAAATACAACTTAAGAACAAACCTATAGAACCTATTGTGTTCATAACTTGATGACTGCCTTTATCCACAACTTGCAGGTCTTTTAGGATGAGTAGCAAATTTATGTTCCAAAATGGAATACTTCCATGGATAGGAGTTCTTTTTTGAAATTTCTACCTTTCAAGTGAAGAAAAACTAGAAGATACAGCTACTGCAGCCACTTCCCTCCTCATGTTAACCATATAAAGTTTTGATTTCTAAAAAAAAAAAAACCTCAGGATTTAGCTGACTGTTCTGAAAAAGATAACGGGCCTCTGAAGTTGGCATACATTGGATGAATGTTACTTATCATCAGGCCGTTTACAATGGTTTGGATTGTACAGTAGATTTGCATCTAGACCATATTGGGATTTCCCAACTTTCTGCAGGTTATTTCTTTTTATGGTGGAACTTGATCTAAGCATCTATTAAAATGCCTTCCTGGAATGCTCTTGGCTTTTTGTTATGGAATTGCAACTATATTGGCCATTTGCACGCACCTTTGGGATGTGATAACCAAGCATATGCAACTCCTTCGCACACCGTCTGGGGACCCCAACAGGTAAGATATATTTGACCCGCTGAGCCTCATGAATCACAGCATTGGTGTAAGGCATTTTCTTCCGATCTTGATAGCTGACTGAGTGAGAGGAACCCAACACGTCTTCCACCTCTTTGTAGACTCTTTCTGAAACAACAGTGAGAAAGATCTCTTTTTTATCACAGGAAAATCAGACAACCCCTGAAGGACATTCACTCCACAATAAACAATCCCTCACTGTAGCTCCTATGTAAATTTAAATTTTGATATTTTCAGTAAAAAATAGCTCTGTGCAAACATATTTTATCAAGTACATTTTGTCTATTGGTCAAGGTAACAAGATCATAAGAGGCCGGTAACTCAAAGCATGAAAGTTTTCAATCATTGGCCATTCTTGGAGGGATGAGAATCTTCACAATTCAGGACTTATCCTGCATAAAATTCACATGTGTTTATCAAAACAGAAAACAGCCTTTTCTGCACAGGAAAGAGCATGTTCATATTTCCAAGTACTATAGTTTGTGCGGGAGCCTGGTGGCACAGCGAGTTAAACCATTGAGCTGCTGAACTTGCTGACCAAAGGGTTGGTGGTTCAAATCTGGAGAGCAGGGTGAGCTCCCACCGTTAGGCCCAGCTTCTGCCAACCTAGCAGCTCGAAAACATCCAGATGTGAGTAAATTAGTAGGTACTGCCTTGTTGGGAAGGTAACGGCGCTCCATGCAATCATGCCGGCCACATAATTTTGGAGATGTCTATGGCAGTGACAGACTTTGTATTTCTAAGTGAAAAGATTACTGCAGACGCAGACTGCAGCTAGGAAATTGGAAGATGCTTATTTCTTGGGAGGAGAACAATGACCAATCTCGATAAAATACTGAAGAGTAGAAACATCACATTGGCAATGAAGATCCGCGTAGTAAAAGCAATGGTTTTCCCCACAGTCACCAATGGATGTGAGAGCTGGACCATAAGGAAGGCTGAGCTAAGGAAGATAGATGCTTTTGAATTGTGGTGTTGGAGGAAAGTTCTGAGAGTGCCTTGGACCGTGAGAAGATCCAACCAGTCCATACTTCAGGATATAAAGCCCGACTGCTCACTGGAGGGAAGGATATTAGAGGCAAAGATTTTGGCCACATCATGGGAAGACAGGAAAGCTTAGAGAAGACAGTGATGCTGGGGGAAATGGAAGGAAAAAGGAAGAGGGGATGACCAAGGGCAAGACAGATGGGTTATCCTTGAAGTGACTGTCTTGACTCTAAAGGAGCTGGGAGTGGTGACGGCCAACAAGGAGCTCTGGCATGGGCTGGTTCAGGAGGTCACGAAGAGTTGGAACTGACTGAATGAATAAACAACAACAAACAGCACTGATCATTATGTATAAACAAATTGTACTTGTACCTGTATGTCCATGGATTTACTATCCTTGAATTCAACTGCCCTCTGAAGTCAACCATAAGACTGATGTGTTCCTTGATGAAAATGCGTTTGACATCCCTGCTATAGTTCCTGTTATCTAGGACTGTCTCAGTTATCAGGAAGGGAGAGAGGAGTTTCTTAATTTCCTATCTGAGAAAGAAGATTCTGTAGTGATTTAGACAATTGTCTTTGCAACTGTAATTTGTAGTCTGATGTATTATCTGCTCATTGGCATTTGATTTTACAGTTTAGTGGGGTCATTTTGATTTTCCTAGTGTTTTTTTTCTATCAAGTTTTGTAAACCTTTATCTAAAGACACCAGGAGGTGACAGTAATAGGGATGTTAAGTTTTCCTTTACCAAAAAACTCCAAAGGAAAGGGCAAGATGGATGGATGGTATCCTTGAAGTGACTGGCTTGACCTTGAAGGAGCTGGGGGTGGTGATGGCCAACAGGGAGCTCTGGCGTGGACTGGTCCATGAAGTCACGAAGAGTCAGAAGTGACTGAACGAATGAACAACAACAATGGGCAATGCCTGCTCTTCGGCTTAGAAATTGAGATGAGCACAACCCCCCAGAGTTGGGCATGACTAGACTTAATGTCAGGGGAAACCTTTATCTTTACCTATAGATAAAATTTGGGTGGTTTGCACCAAAAAAAAAAACCCAATACCAGTTTGCAGGGAGAATATTTGTTTGCTACTGCAGTAGAGAGAAAACACCTGCAATGATTCAGCTTCACACATAAGGATGAAATAGTCAATGGTAGGGTCCAAAACTAGTTGATATTGTTGTGTGCCTCCAAATCATTTCTGCCTTATGGGGATCCTAAAACAAGTAATTTCTGGAGTTTTCATGGACTGAGAGTGATCATTCTCAGGCCAGGATGAACAGCTTCAGAAAGCAACGATGACCAGCTGTTTCTAGGATCAAGGGTAGGGTTTATTCAGCCTTACGGAAAAGGGACAAGGGAAACATATCAGGGTGCACATGCATGTGGGTGCCAGCCTATCTTTTATAGGATGGGCCTGGGCATCTTTTAGAACAATGGTTTTATAGTTCACCTTATCTCTACCAGCTAAGCATCATTTCATGGCTTTTCTGGCCAACGAACATGTCTTTCCCTCATTTGTCTGGTCGGGAGGACATGGCTTTGCTTGATCCCATCATTTCCTGTTCTGTAAATATGGCCCTGTGGGTATTTCAGGCAAAAATCAGCAATCAATCATGCACTGGTCACTCTTTGGGACATCTAATCATAAAGCAAAGAGAAGGAGTGCAGAAGCGTTCTTTGCACGACTCAGGAATTTGAAAAAATAACACAACAGTTCAATTTCTGTCTCACAGAGTTATGTGGATTCCACTCAGACTTAACCACTTCAATTAAGCATCTGAAAGCGGTAACTCCAGCCGGAGATTGTTTTGGGTACTTTCTGGATTTCTTGAGTTTAGTTGTTTTTCAGATAAGAACAAACAAGTATCATCCGCTTGGAATGAGCCCCCGGTGGTGCAGTGGGTTAAACCCCTGTGCCGGCAGGACTGAAGACCAACAGGTCGCAGGTTCGAATCCAGGGAGAGGCGGATGAGCTCCCTCTATCAGCTTCAGCTCCTCATACGGGGACATGAGAGAATCCTCCCACAAGGAAGATAAAAACATCAAATCATCCAGGCATCCCCTGGGAAACATCCTTGCAGATGGCCAATTCTCTCACACCAGAAGCGACTTGCAGTTTCTCAAATCGCTCCTGACACGACAAAAAAATCCACTTGGAATGATTGTTAACATGGAAGAATTGCAAAATATTACTTTAGAAAGCATCTTTCCTGCAGGAAACAAGAGAAGCTCTTGATTCCACCAGACAGGTCTTTCTTACCTTGGATATCAGGATAAGCGACCATCAGGAGCAGTGCCCATTGGAGAGTACTGGAGGTGGTCTCTGTCCCAGCAATGAAGAGTTCCATAATGCATTGGGCCAGGTTGTCTTCACTGAAGGTAGAGTTGGCATCATCCTTACTCTGTTGTTGATAACAGAAAATATGGAACACTGTGGAACAGCAACCCTTGGAATCTGGATAAAGTGGGCTATCTGAGGCCCCATCTACACAGCCATATAATCCAGTTTGTTAATCCAGATTCTCTGCTTTGAACTGGATTATAAAGCAGCATAGACTCATATTCCAGTTCAAAGCAGATAATCCAAATTCAGAAGCTGGACTGTATTAATGTGGGAATATTGGAAATATTGGATATTTATACATATATTTTATGCACATTAGAAGCACTGAAATGTAGAAAAATCAGATTCTCTCTGTATTGGAAAGCTGACAGAACAAAAGGATGCTGAAGGATATCTGTGTTGAAAGGGGGAGGAGAAGGGGAGATTGTTATCTATATATTCCAGAGGTCTGGTGCAGCTTAGTACAGGCCGTGCCTCCTTACTTCTAAAAGGTCTCTTTCCCTCCCTCCTAACAGGTCAAAATAGGCCCCTTGATGGATCTGTGTAAGCTGAATCCTAGTATCTCTAACTTGCTGTAAGCTGAATGCACGAGACATGCCTTGTGCATGTAGAAAGATATAATTTAGTACTTCTATGATGCTTAAGGTGATGTAGTGATGATGTTAACGTATGTAGAAGCATGTTTCTTTGTTGCCTGCATTTGAGGATGTATAAAAAGGAAAGGCAATGCCTTTATACTCACTCTGGTTTGCTTTTGGAGGAGATTCCACGCCAGAGTCTCAGCTGAAAATAAAACATACTTTTCTGCCTCCACAAAGTATTGCTCTTGGTATTATCTCTCCTATCAGCTGCAAAAATATGGCAGTGTAGATTCAGGCTCCTTCTACACTGCCATATAATCCAGATTGTCAAAGCAGATCATCCACATTATCTGCTTTGAATTTGATTATCTGTCTACACTGTCATATAATCCAGTTCAAAGCAGATAAGATAGCAGACAGATCTCATGAGATAATTCTGGAAACTTACTTTTTCCATTTGAAGTAGATAGTAATCAATGAAATCCTGGGGATCATGCAGGTCCTGGTTTTCCTTGTGCTTCTGTATCTCCTCTTTTGCAAATGAAAGTGCCATTTTCACACAGGATAGTGTCCGTTGGTGAAGCCCTGGGAGATACTTCATGATCCAAGGGAAAGTGGTGTATAGCTACCCATTAAGACAAAAGAAAGCTCTGTTAGTGTCATAGTAACAGAACATATCTGCCCAATTATATGGTAATAGGGTATATCTGCCTAACCTTTTGTCATGATCTGAATTATTTTTGAGATTATGTCTGCAGAACTGTTGTGGGGATTCTTCAGAGTAGCTCCTGGATACCAGGCAGTACTTGTGGACAGAAGTACAGTTTACACACTTCTAATTTGTCTCCTTTCTCTTCTTATTTTTAGATAAATATTAGGGCTGTGTGATCAATCAAAATAATGTTTCAAAACTCATTACAAAATTAGAGGGCACTGGTGTTTTCTTTCTAAGATGTTTCTAAAGTGTTGTTAGTGAAAATTTCATTACTCTAACAACAGTAATAACAAAATGTCATTACTTTTTTCATTATAGGAATTGTGCAAGTAGGGAAGCTTCAGAGGCTCTTTTCTAGCTCATTTTACAGCTATTGGGTTGAAACTTGCTACAATAGTAGAACACATTTACCACTGTTAGCCCATCGAGTTTCAGAATGTTTCACTTATCCACAGGTTTTTGGGGAATTTTCAAAGTTTTATAAACAACATTTTTTTAAAAAACTACAAGAGCTATCTCCTTGAATTTTCTATACAATGACATGAGATAACAGGGAATCATTCCACCCAACGTTCAGAAATATCCATACATCTACTGATTTTAGGGAATTTTTTTAAAGTTTTGGCAAAAACATTTTTAAAAGCAACAATGTCTCACACATTAACCAACAGAACTTCCATTTAGGGATTTCTTCCCAGCCCAGCACAGAGATTTACTTACAAGATGTATCAGTCAGTCCATATATATGTGCATATATATGCTATGGATAACATAGGGAAAGGCTTGACGTGGAAACACCTTTTTCCCCATGATAATAACATATTCAGGAGTGAATTTCCCTTCTAGGGAGTAGATTTCTCCCACTTCCTGTTGTCTCACCCTCATTCTTAACTATTGAGTCGTTTGTGAGTTGGATGTTTGCAACTCAGGGACTACCTGTATATGAGTGTACACTGCCATGTAATCCAGTTCAAAGCAGATAATTTGGTAGCATAGGTCCAGCTCTAGATTACTAAACCACATTTGGTACTTGAGATGACATTAAAAGATAATTAAAGGCATTGCTGCCAGGACCTTAACTAGAACAGAGTTTAGCAAATAGAGCATATAAATATATATGTATGTGACAGATATAATATCATAGATTTGAAAGGGGCCCCTAAAGAAGGACAATTATATGTTGCATGTTCCAGAGTAGGCAAACCTAACAATCTCCACATCAACACTGACAAAGAAACATCAAGAAATACTGTTTACCCACAAACATAAAGAAATTACGTATTTTAGAAATCAATACTTTCTCATTACTTTATTTTCCAGATCACCAGACTGGGCCACAGCAACGTGTGGTAGGAAACGGCTAGACTACATATAAATTCGTCCATTTTCCCTGAAGGGTATCCAAATATTAACACTGGTTAGGTGTCTACTTGGGCACATAAACTTTACTTGGGGATGCCTTGAACGTAGGTATTCCTAAAACCAACGATGTGATTCTGGAATAGTGACACTTTCCTTCTTAGCAAAAGAACAGAGAGATGACTCACAGCATGAGAGAAGGAGACTCCAAATTGTGCCAAGGAATCAATGCTTTCCATCAGTTTCTGAAACATTTCATCTTCATGGGAAAATCTGTATCCAAAGCTCACGGTGCTTATCAAACTGGAGATGGCATTGCTGATGAACAGTGAAGGATCAAATGGCTGCCCTGTAAATAAATTGGTAGGCAGACCTCTTAGTATTATTCTACTTTACTTGTTAATGCCAATGTTTGAGATTCATGTGGAGTCAGAGATACAACTGTGACTGGCTGGAAATTTTTAATATTAAAATACAAGTGGGACTCAAAATTCATCAGGAGCGTTATCCCAGCGTAAACATCTAACATACCACCTGTTTGTGAAAAGGTCTCCACAAGCCGGCGGGCCTCTTCTTCAATTTGGAACTCCATTCCTTTCTTCCCCAGCCCCAGATTCCTCATAGTGATTATGCCAAATCGTCTCTGTTGTTTCCAGCCATGACCGTTTGCGAATCCAATGCCTACAACGATCAAGAAGAAACAATGAAAAAAATTACTGCTTGTCAATATCTTTGCCAAAATGTTAGGCTTCCAGTACAGAAAAAGTTTCTTGGCATTCAGCTCCAGACTAACCAGCTCTTTATGTATTTATCATATCAGAAATGAACCAAGGGTACAGTTTTAATGTATTTTTTACTTTAAAAAACGTTTTAATTTATTTAATTTATTTAATTTATTTATTTAGAACTTTTAATTCCCATTCTTTTCTACCTCCGTGGAGGGACTCAGAACGGCTAACAGCAAAATTCGATGCTATACAATAAATAATGTAATAAAACAACATACAATAAATAAGTTCTAAAATACATATAAAACAATTCATCATGTTAAAAACAACATCCATCTCAGTCCAGAACGTTGTGTTCAAATAACTCTATATCGGGCCATCCATCAATCTGCAAATGCCTGACTCCAAAGCCAAGATTTTAGCTGCTTCCTGAAGGACAGGAGAGATGGGGCAGAGCTAATCTCACCGGGGAGAGAGTTCCATAGCCGAGGGGCCACCACAGAGAAGACTGTGTCTCTCGTCCCCACCAAATGCACATGCGAAGGTGATGGGACCAAGAGCAGGGCCTCTCCTGAAGATCTTAAAGTCCTTGATTGTTTATGGGGAAAGATACATTCGACAGGTAAACCAGGCCAGAGCCGTATAGGATTTTGTAGGTTAAAACCAGGACTTTGAATTGTGCTCAGAAGCTAATTGGCAGCCAGTGGAGCAGGTGTAACAGGGACGTTGTGCACTCCCTGTACCCCACTCCCGTGAGCAACCTGGCTGCCGAGGGTTGGACTAGTTGGAGCTTCCGGACAGTCTTCAGAGGCAACCCCATGTAGAGTGTGTTGCAGTAGTCTATTCAGGATGTAACCAGAGCATGGACCACCTGCTTCTATTTGAGTGGGTCTGCTGCAAGGGTCAATATAAATTGCAATAGTTTTTTACTATGGCATTATATTAAATGTCCTTTAACCAGTAGCTGGCCACTTAGAGCGCCTCTGGTGTTGCTATAAGAAGGTCCTCCATTGTGCATGTGGCAGGGCTCAGGTTGCATGGTAATGGGTGGTCAGTGGTTTCCTCTTTTCCACACTCGCACATTATAGACTCCACTTTGTGGCCCCATTTCTGAAGGTTGGCTTTGCATCTCGTGGTGCCAGACCACAATCTGTTCATTGCCTTCCAAGTCGCCCAGTCTTCTGTGGGCCCAGGACAGATTCTCTTATTTGGTATCAGCCATGGATTGAGGTGCCGGGTTTTAGCCTGCCACTTTTGGACTCTTGTTTGCTGAGGTGTTCCTGAGAGTATCTCTGTAGATCTTAGAAAACTATTTCTTAATTTAAGGCATTGGCATGCAGGATTATATCCGAGCAGGGGATTGACCACTACTTCCCAGCCAATACCAATAATAACCAACTGAAAGTCGTAGATTCTTCCAAAGCTTTACAAGTGCAAGATTGATGGAGATTCTATATAGAATGATACTAAGAATTTTATCATATGAGGCAGACAAACTGACATTTTCCCAGCCAATACCAATAATAACCAACTGAAAGTCGTAGATTCTTCCAAAGCTTTACAAGTGTAAGATTGATGGAGATTCTATATAAAATGATACTAAGAATTTTATCATATGAGGCAGACAAACTGACATTTTAGCTGGACTGTCACCATGATAGTCCCTATCACATAACCCCACATACAAAAACATTAAAATCACCTATCTTGATGTTAAAATCCTCTGTTTAAAACTACCTCAAACAACCATATCTAATCTGGTTGGCATACTAAGAGTTCCTATCACTCCCTCATTGCACAGTCCCAAAGGTTTGGTCCCACAGCCAAGTTTTTACCATCCATCTAAAGGGCAGGAGAGAGGGGGCCAACCTGATCTCACCAGGAAGGGAGTTCCATAGCCAGGGAGCAATCACCGAGAAGGCCCTGTCTCTCATCCCCACCAATCGTGCCTGTGACAATGGCGGGACGGAAAGCAGGGCCTCCCTGGAGGATCTTAATCTCCACGATGGTTCATAGGGGGAGGTGCGTTTGGATAGGTAAATTGGGCTGGGCCCATTTGGGGCTTTAGAGGCCAAAGCCAGCACTTTGAATTGTGCCCAGTAGCAAACTAGCAGCCAGTGGAGCTGGTGGTAACAAGGGAGTTGTATGCTCCCTGCATGCCACTCCAGTTATTAACCTGGCTGCTTCTCACTGGACTATTTGAAGCTTCCAAGCATTCTTCAAAGGCAACCCCACGTATAGCTTGTTGCAGTAATCTAACCTAGATGTGATGAGAGTGTGGACCACCGTGGCCAAGTCTGACTTCCCAAGGTACAGGCACAACTGGTGCACAAGTTATACACATATCAATCATTTACTGATAATAAACCAGCTTTTGCATGACTTGCTAAACAGGCTGGTTTTCCTTGTTATTACGTACAGCCAAAGCATCTTCTATAAAGTAAACACTGAACAACAGATTCATGTAAATGTCTTAAATAACCACTAGGGGGCATTTGTAAAATGTTTAGTGTTGCCCCATTTGGAGTTGGGACCCACAGTTTTAGAAACAGTGGGTTGACCTATAAAGCCCTATATGGTTCTGGCCCAGCTTACTTGTCCAAACGCATCTCCCTCTACATCCCGCCTTGCAGTTTAAGACCATTCGAGGAGGCTCTGCTCTTGCTCCCACCAGCATCACAAATACGTCTGGGGGGGACGGGAGACAGGGCCTTCTCGGTTGTGGCCCCACACCTGTGGAACTCGCTTCCCACTGAGGGAAGATCAGCTCCATCCTTCTTGTCATTTAGGAAGAAATTGAAGTCATGGTTCTGGGACCAGGCTTTTGGACAACAGGCATAGATAGCACTTTGGACATGGAATTGGGTATGGAAGTGACTGGAATGATGTTACGGGTATTAATGCTGATTTTTACAGTTTTAATGGATGTTTTACTTATTGTTTTAATTGTTATTATATTGCTGTATTATATGTTGTTCTGGAATGGCTGTACCAGGAGCTCCAATTTTATTTGCTTTGTATTAAATGTTTGCTTGCAGTCCAAGGTTTCAGGGACTCTGCAGACTCTCCTTTGCTTGCAGTTATAGGGCAAGTCACCTGTCCATCATCATTAAGTTTTGGTTCCACCCCTTGCTCAGGGCAGTTGGGAAGGGAAGGGAGCCATTTTTAGTTAGTCTCAGCAAGGAAAGCTAATGTACAGGACGTGTGCAAGCTTCCCCTGTACAAAAGCTTCAACCCTTAAGACTTTCCGGGGGAAAACAGTCTTAAGAGCATCAAGACCTTCTGGGAGAGAACAGTCTTAAGAGTCTCCAAAGATTTCCAGGGAAACAGCCCTAAAGACCAAAGAACTCCAGCTGGAGAACATCTAAGGCTTTACTGGTAGGTCCACTCGGCGTTCGATAAGCAGTTCGACCCGGTAGCGGAGCCCACATCAGTAAGGGTTGGATTACAGTCAGCCTGGGAGAAGTTATAAAGGGGACTTTCCTTTAAAGTAAAGAAGAGGTTATTGAAGACACTTGCCTGTCCTTCGTGGGCAAGTTTAGAAAGCCACCAATTGCATAAAAGCCTGGAATCATTTGTTTAACTTTCTGAAAACAAGAGAAGTTTCTGTTTGATTGTTCATTAATAAAGGACTTTGTTATACTTCACAAGCCATCTAAAGATCATTTGTGGTGGAAAACCTCTGAGAACTTCTCCTTGGGCCCCTGGCTTCCCGCTAGGCAAAGGTCGCATGTCCTGATTTAAAGACAATTCTTTACAGGCCCAGCACGCGACAGAACATATGTAGTGGCATCGAATTGCAGAATAGCAGTTTGGTGTGATAGAGTCCTCTGCCTTTCATACTGGAGTATCTTTTTAGAGAGGAAGCAGACAGGCAGGCAGACATTCAGGATTGGGCTATGTATGCATTTCATTCTCCACTCAGAGGGTGTTAACAATCTCTGTATGGTGGTAATGGAAACCATGAATCAGATGCTCACAGGAACTCCTGCATTTGGCAGTGGCACCCAGACGTTCAGTCTCTGAGCAGCTCTACAGATAGCGATTGCTGTTAAGAATCTGCTGTGACATTAATTGAGTAATTCCGGTGACACAGATTTAATGTTTAGCTATGTCCACGCCTATATTACTATATATCTTTAAACACCAATGTGTATCTGTCTGCAATCCAACAGGGTTGGGTGTCCAAGATAAGGGTACTCTGTTTTCTTCATGATGCAAACACATGCCTTAAAAATGTGTATACATCATGTGAGTGACATTCAGAAGTTGTGCATCATGCGGCATAGAACTATTCTTAATCATCAGGCAAGAGGGGAGGGAAAGTCGTGTCTCTCTTCATCCAGAAGGATGGGCCAAGGACAACTTCCTTCTAGAAAACCAGCTTTTTCAACTCTTTCCTCAGTCTTCTATAAGAAGGACCTAAGGCAGTAGTTCTCAACGTTCCTAATGCCGTGACCCCTTAATACAGTTCCTCATGTTGTGTTGACCCCCAGCAATTAAAATTATTTTCATTGCTACTTCATAACTGTAATTTTGCTACTGTTATGAATTGTAATGTAAATATGATATGCAGGATGTATTCTCATTCACTGGACCAAATTTGGCACAAATACCCAATATGCCCACATTTGAATACTGGATTTTGTCATTTGGGAGTTGTAGTTGCTGGGATTTATAGTTCACCTACATTCAAAGAGCATGCTGAACTCCACCAACGATGAAATTGGACCAAACTTGGCACACAGAACTCCCATGACCAACAGAAAATACTGGAAGGGTTTGGTGGGCATTGACCTTGGGTTTTGGAGTTGTAGTTCGCCTACATCCAGAGAGCACTGTGGACTCAAACAATGATGGATCTGGATCAAACTTGGTATGAATATTCAATATGTGAACACTGGTGAAGTTCGGGGGAAATAGACCTTGACATTTGGGAGTTGTAGTTGCTGGGATTTATAGTTCACGTACAACCAAAGAGCATTCTGAAGCCCACCAACGATAGAATTAGGCCAAATTTCTGACGAACCCGCCCCCTTTCTTCTCTCTGCCCGGCCACACCATTGCCGAGGCTCGCGGCGCTCACCATTGCTGCTGTGGCAATCTCCACCGCCAGTAATAATTGACATCATATTGCGACTGTTTGGGCTCAAATAAAACTTTACATCGTGGACAGAGAGTCTAAACAGAAAACCGGAAGTTTTGTCCCCTCATGAATCAGGGTTTTAATGGTAATTGGCCGAGTCCTATAGCTAAGAACTAGTATCCGTTCTCCTATACTGCCCTCTGTGGCCTAGATAAAAAGTGCAATAATTGTATCACACAAGTGACAATTTTTGAAACGTGCTGTTAATTAAGAACTATTGCAGATGCTGCCCTCACTACGCAGACTACCATCAGTTCTGCTGGAGAACTCCCCACTCAAGACGATTAAGAAGACCGGAGGATCCGCCCCTGGGTGCCGGTTTGTTGCTCCACGGGCCTAGGGAGTGAGGTTTCCTGGTGTGATTTGTTGTCTCGATTTAGTGGTAGGAAAGTGTTAACTTGAAAACCAGTTAACTCTGCATCAACTATCCAGCACAAGTCACTTTAGAATATCCAGCACGAAGTCACTTTAGTGTAAGCACTTTGGTCCTTATATCAGAATTTATATCTTCATGCTTTTTATGCACTTTATGCTCTACTCTGGGTTCCCTTACTAAGTAAACCTATTACTGTTAAACATCGATATATTATCGCTATTTTTACATCAATGCTTGCACTGTCTTTATTGTTGTTGCTGTCCCTCCAATCTTTAGCACAAGTGCACTTTAGAACAACTATAGCACAAGTGCACCTTATTCCAGCTTTAGCACGAGTGCACTTTATAGTCCTTGAGGGGATGGTCAACACTAAGGAATGGTATCTCCGGAACCCAGAGTCAGACAACAAGAATGGTAAGCATGTGCCTACATATGAGATTGCAATTGCTGGAGACGAAGGGAATATCCCCGGGGGGGTTGGGGCCGCGGGTGGAGGAGCCGCCATAGAGGTGGTGACTGGTAAGGGGAGATACGGGAAAGGGAGATTAAAAATACCAATCCGGCCCAAAATTTATAGCAATAAATTGGCTACCACTAAAGATGTTAGAAATCAAAGGCTAAAGCAAATTCGACCCAAAATTTTCAATAGGACATTGGCAATTCCAAAAATTAACACCACTATTCGGCCCGAAATTAATAAAAACAGATTGGCAATTCCAAAATCTACTCCCGACAAAATACAACTGAGGTGCCAAGATGGTGGCCCCTCCAGGCTAAAGGTGGTGCTGTTCAATGCCAGGTCGGTAAATGGAAAAACTTCCATCATACAAGATCTAATCCAAGAAGAGCAAGCCGACCTGGCCTGTATAACGGAGACCTGGCTGGACGAGGGGGGGGGGTCAATCTCTCCCAACTTTGTCCACCAGGTTACACTGTTCAGCACCAACCAAGGCTTGGAGGGCGGGGAGGCGGAGTCGCAGTGGTCTATAAGGACTATATCCCACTGATCAGGTGTCCCATCCCACAAACATCTTTCTTTGAATGTGCCGGCTTCAGGATAGGTGACCGGGACAGGATAGGGATTCTTGTAGTGTACCGACCACCCCGCTGCACTACAGTCTCCCTACCTGAGCTAGCGGGAGTGGTCTCGGACATGGTGTTGAACTCCCAACGGCTTTTGGTCCTGGGAGATTTCAACATCCATGCCGAGGCCACTCTCTCCGGAGCGGCTCAGGACTTTATGGCCGCCATGGCAACCATGGGCCTGTCCCAACTAATATCTGGTCCCACCCATAGTGCCGGACACACCTTAGATCTGGTCTTTATGCAGGGATGGGACGAGGGTGACGGAATGGAGGAGCCAACCATCGCCCCTTTGCCATGGTCCGATCACCACCTGATCAGTTTTAGACTAACTGTGCCTTCTAACCTCCGCAGGGGTGGTGGACCCATTAGAACGGTCCGCCCCAGGAGACTGATGGATCCAAATGGTTTCCTGACGGCTCTTGGGGATTTTTCCACCTTCTTGGCTAGCGATACTATCGATGCTCTGGTCTCTGGCTGGAATAGTGAGTTGACCAGGGCAATTGATACTATCGCCCCGGAACGCCCCCTCTCGAGTAACCGAGCTAAACCAGCTCCTTGGTTTACTGAGGAGCTGGCAGCAATGAAGCGAAAGAAGAGGAGGCTAGAGCGCGTGTGGCGCCAGAATCCGACTAAATCAGCCCAAACACATCTGAATGCCTTTCTAAGGTCCTACGGTGTGGCAATAGAGGCAGCGCAAAAAACATCCTTTGCCGCCAATATTGCATCTGCGAAGAATCGTCCAGCTGAGCTCTTTCGAGTTGTCAGGGGTTTGTTAAATCCGCCGAAAAGCGAGATCCCTGACAGCTCGGGAGCTCGCTGTGAAGCGTTTGCTCGATTTTTCGCAGATAAAATTGGGCGGATCCGGTCGGATTACACCATGTTAACGGCAGTCTCTGGGGATGTAACGAGAGCATCTGCTTGTCCAGTTTTGTTGGATTATTTCAATTGGTTCAGCTTGAGGATGTGGACAGGATCCTTGGAGAGGTGCGACCCACCACATGCATCCTAGACCCCTGCCCTTCCTGGCTGATCAAGGAAGCCAGAGGGGGTTTGGCGGGGTGGGTGAAGGTGATGGTTAATACCTCCTTACAGAAAGGAGAGTTTCCAGCGAGCCTAAAACAGGCTATTATAAAACCGCTGTTGAAGAAACCATCACTGGATCCCACTCAATTCGACAACTATCGGCCAGTTTCCAATCTCCCTTATTTGGGCAAAGTCATGGAACGTGTGGTGGCAACACAACTCCAGGAATTTCCCACACAGAATTCCCATGACCAACAGAAAATACTGTCTGTGAGGGTCTTTGGCGACCCCTCCGACACCCCCTTGCGACCCCTCTAGGGGTCCCGACCCCCAGGTTGAGAACCACTGACCTAAGGCCATAGATGGGGCCATTATCACAAGAGGCTCATAACATTTTTTTTAGTCATAACATCGATTTTTAGCAAGAGTTGCAGTTGAGTTATCCGATTCTTTTAAAATATGGGCAACATTTGCATTTAGGGTGGCCAGATAAAAAGAAGGGAGAAAGATCCTGGCCTCTTCTACACTGCCATATAATCCAGATTATCTGCTTTGAACTGGATTATATGAATCTACACTTCCATATAATCCAGTTCAAAGCAGATAATCTGGATTTTATACGGGACTATAAGAGGGGCCTTAAATGTTGCATACAAGAAGGCATTTCCACAAGTGTTTTTTGTTTTGTTATGGTATGTTGTGTTTTATTTTGGTTTTTTGCATAGCAACATTTTTTATTTAAAGGCACTTACCCTTTCTGTTAAAGGCATGTAAAACAAAATAGGTCACTGGTCGGTCAGCTAGCGTTTCCGAATGGTTGATCAAGCCTTCTTTAACTATTTGGAATCCAGACAGAATTACGATGGGGAAAGGTCCTATCCATATCGTGGCAAAATTTCCATATTTCTGAGTGAACTGTCATTGGTAGAAAACATAAAGATAAATGTCATTTTTCTGTATTTCAGCAAAGCATTAGCAAAGAGACTAAATATGGAATACCATAGATTGAAACACCATCTAATGTTTCCATTTGATTACTCCATAATTAATTGGAAAAACAACATCAAGGAACTAGTGTCAGAGCAGTGCTTCAAACTGGAAGGAAATCCCAAGTAGAAGGCTGCGAGGTTCTTTCTTTGGCCTGACACTCTCGAGTATTTTCATCTGTGATTTTGATAGCAGGATGGGTAAGAGCCTAACAAAGGCCCCATCTATGCTGCCATATAAAATCCAAATTATCTGCTTTGAACAGGATTATATGGCAATGTAGACTCAGGGCCCTTCTACACAGGCCCTAAAATGTGGAAGAAACAGGGATAAAAGGGAGGGTGGCTACATTAACAGCTGAAAAAATTGTTATAAAGTAGAGATGTGCATGATACCATTTCACAATACTGGATTCAGGGAAATTCATTGATTTGGCTGCCTTACCTCTGAAAACAAACCAGACGAGGGGTATCTGAAGACTCAACAAGAAACAGATCATGAGAGTCTGATCTTTAGGCGAATGGAGGCAAGGGGGCTGAGTGGCACTCTATCTGAGGCAAGGGCTGTGGCATGTGGGCAAGCTCACAAATCAGGCAGGAGCAGGTCCATGGCAGTGGCAGCTCCTCTTCTTTCTTCCCTGGCAGACTTCTCCATCCCTTCCTGAACCCCCCCCCCCCCCAAGCTGGAGTGCCCACTTGAGGCAAATAAGGTTGGGAAGAGAGGGGGGGGGGGTTCCCTAGACTTCTAGTCCAGAGAGGGCCCACTGGGAGCTCGCTTTCCAAGCAGCATGTTGTGCAGCATGGGCATTGGAGGAGCCTCTACGCTCCCTTCTGCAGCATGAGGGGAGTTGAGGTTTTTCTCTCTGTGTGCTTCTCAAGTTTCTTTCTCAGCCAATCAGAGTGCTGGTTGACTCTGTCCATTGTCCTCTCCTCTTGTGGTGTGTGCTGGTTGGGATTTCAATTCCCAGAACCCCCTGTAATGAACTCATACCTTTGTTTTGAGGGCCGCAGCTTGGGAGTCAGTGAGCAGGCCTCCATGTTGGGAGGGCAGCTCAGGATAGCTGACATTTTGGTAAGGCAGAGAGGCAAGGGGAGGAGTCAGCTAACTCCTGATTGGCTCAAACCCCTAGGGGAGGAGTTGAAGGAGTGTGTAAAAAGGCTGTACTTTCTGTCAGAGGGGGAGAAGAATGATTTGATCTAGAAGAGAGATGGTTTTGATCCAAGAAAAAGAAGAGGGATTTGATCTGAAAGAGATAGGATTAGGATTTTTAGGCAGGGAGAAGAGAGTTGCTGAGCGAGTTAAGAATTAGACTGATAGGGAATAATAGAGGGCAAGTGCTTCAGGGTACTTTGGCTTGGGTAGTCAAAGTGAAGGCTTGTTGACTTGTATTGAGAGAGAATACAAGTGGGTTTATTTCCCTACAGTGCAGAGTAGTCTAGAAGGAACCTAGTTACTCTTGCAGGCAGCCAGGGCGGCTGGCCTAAGAAACACACTGTTACTTGTTATAGGGATAGTGTGAGGAAAGTAACTCACATAAAAGAAAAGTTACTCCTTCTTAAGCAACCATTTGTTTTATTAGTCTGTGCCTCAGAAACCAACTACGCATATTATGTACCTCTCAATAATGAGTTGTCTGTTTCAAATATTTCAATAAACATGTTCTCTAATTTACTTTTAATCTGCCTCAGCCTTGTTTTGTCATATAAAGCCAGATACAGTCAGCCTCTACATCTCTGCAGTCCATTCATAGGAAAGGGAGCCAAAAAGAAGGACCGGTGTATAGGGACATTTTACCACAAGTATATCATCTAGTTAATTCCTCAATCAGAAGTTTGAGGTGGTGGCAGCAAACCTACCATATACACACACCTTTCTCTCTCATCACTTGTAACACCCTCGCATATTCCTGTCACACAGGAGCAATAAGAGGCCCTGATCTCCTAACTCCCATTACACCCCTCTTCTGGGATTTTTTAAAAAATGTTATGGTAAAAATAATTGGATTGGTGAAACATTCTGAAGTTTGGCAGGCTTCAAGTTGTAAATGTGGCCTACAAGTGAGGCAGTTTCATCCTAAAAACGATAAATGAGCCTCTAAAGTTTCCCCATTGATGCCAATGTATTGAATCTTACCAGCATGAAAACAGCACCCCCTCCCAATTTCAGGCATTTCTTGATAAACAGAAAGGGGGTGGACAGCCAAGCCACACACCACTATTAAAAAGGTGAACTTAAAATCCAAAAGGAAAGGAGAAGAAGTAATTATATGAATTGTAGAGATGCGGGGGGGGGGGGGGGGGGGGGGGGGGGGGGGTTATGAAATGAATAGAAATGCAATAAAAATATTATTAATGTGTTAAATATATACTTCAAAGACAGAGCTCAATGAACAGGGAAGAAATGCCTCTGAAGAAAAAAATTCAAATTTTGGCTGAAAAATGCGCATATTTGCATCACTGTATACCCTGCAAAGGATACTCCAGCAAAGGATCACCGCCTTGTCGGGGCGCTGGAGCTTGAGCACCTCAATGATGTCATGAGCGAAACCGTTAAGGGACACCCAAGACGGGACGGTTGTGGCAGAGAGGTCAGACCAAGCGTGATCCCTGGGGAAGCAATGGCAAACCACTCCAGTATCCTTGCCAAGAAAACTAAATGGACCAGTACAACCAGAGATATGTCGGTATGCCATTGGAAGATGGGACTCCCAGGTCGGAAGATGGCCAAAATGCTACTGGGGAGGAGCAGAGGATAAGTTCAACTAGCCCCAGATGTGATGACGCAGCTAGCTCAAAGCCGAAAGGAAGGCTAGCGGCCGACGGTACTGGAGGTGAACGACGAATCCGATGCTCTAAAGATCACACACCATAGGAACCTGGAATGTAAGATCTATGAGCCAGGGCAAATTGGATGTTGTTATTGGTGAGATGTCAAGACTAAAGATAGACATTCTGGGGGTCAGCGAACTGAAATGGACTGGAATGGGCCACTTCACATCAGATGAACACCAGATCTACTACTGCGGACAAGAGGAACATCGAAGAAATGGAGTAGCCTTCATAATTAATAAGAAATTCGCTAAAGCGGTGCTTGGATACAACCCAAAAAATGACAGAATGATCTCAATTCGAGTGCAAGGAAAGCCTTTCAACATTACAGTGATCCAAATATATGCCCCCACCACAGCTGCTGAAGAAGCAGAAGTAGATCAGTTCTATGAGGATCTGCAGGACCTACTGGATAATACACCAAAAAGAGACATTATTTTCATTACAGGAGACTGGAATGCCAAGGTGGGAAGTCAAATGACAACTGGGATCACAGGCAAGCATGGTCTGGGAGAACAAAATGAAGCGGGACGCAGGCTGATAGAATTTTGCCAGGAAAACTCGCTGTGTATAACGAATACTCTCTTCCAACAACCTAAAAGACGGCTTTACACATGGACCTCACCAGACGGTCAACACCGAAATCAGATTGACTACATCCTTTGCAGCCAAAGGTGGCGGACATCCATCCAGTCGGTGAAAGCAAGACCTGGGGCTGACTGTAGCTCAGATCACGAACTTCTTATTGCCCAATTTAGAATAAAACTAAAGAGATCAGGGAAAATACACAGACCAGTTAGATATGATCTCACTAACATTCCTAGCGAATATACAGTGGAAGTGAAGAACAGATTTGAAGGACTAGATTTAATAAACAGAGTCCCAGAAGAACTATGGACAGAAGTCCGAGACATTGTTCAGGAGGCGGCAACAAAGTACGTCCCAAAGAAAAAGAAAACCAAGAAGGCAAAATGGTTGTCTGCTGAGACACTGGAAGTAGCCCAAGAAAGGAGGAAAGCAAAAGGAAACAGGGATAAGGGGAGATATGCCCAGTTAAATGCGCAATTCCAGAGGTTAGCCAGAAGAGATAAGGAACTATTTTTAAATAAGCAATGCATGGAAGTGGAAGAAGACAACAAAATAGGAAGGACAAGAGACCTCTTCCAGAAAATTAGAAACATTGGAGGTAAATTTCAGGCAAAAATTGGTATGATAAGAAACAAAGATGGCAGGGACCTAACAGAAGCTGAAGAGATCAAGAGAAGGTGGTGAGACTATACAGAAGATCTGTATAGGAAGGATAATAATATTGAGGATAGTTTTGACGGTGTGGTGAATGAATTAGAACCAGACATCCTGAGGAGTGAGGTTGAATGGGCCTTAAGAAGCATTGCTAATAACAAGGCAACAGGAGATGATGAGATCCCAGCTAAACTGTTTAAAATCTTGAAAAGATGATGCTGTCAAGGTGATGCATGCCATATGCCAGAAAATATGGAAAACACAAGAATGGCCATCAGACTGGAAAAAATCAACTTATACCCCCATACCAAAAAAGGGAAATGCGAAAGACTGCTCAAACTTCCGTACAGTGGCCCTTATTTCTCATGCCAGTAAGGTAATGCTCAAGATCCTGCAAGGAAGACTCCAGCAATACATGGAGCGAGAGTTGCCAGATGTTCAAGCTGGGTTTAGAAAAGGGAGAGGAACGAGAGACCAAATTGCCAATATCCGCTGGATAATGGAGAAAGGCAGGGAGTTTCAGAAAAACATCTACTTCTGCTTCATTGACTATTCTAAAGCCTTTGACTGTGTGGATCATAATAAATTGTGGCAAGTTCTTAGTGGGATGGGCATCCCAAGCCACCTTGTCTCTCTCCTGAGGAATCTGTACAAGGACCAAGTATCAACAGTCAGAACTGACCACGGAACAACAGACTGGTTCAAGATTTGGAAAGGCGTACGGCAAGGCTGCATCCTCTCACCCAACCTTTTTAACTTGTATGCAGAACACATCATGCGATGTGCGGGGCTTGATGAATGCAAGGCTGGGGTGAAAATTGCTGGAAGAAACATTAACAACCTTAGATATGCAGATGACACCACTTTGATGGCCGAAAGCGAGGAGGAGCTGAAGAGCCTTCTAATCAAGGTGAAAGAAGAAAGCGCAAAAGCTGGGTTGCAGCTAAACAAAAAAACCAAGATTATGGCAACAAGAATGATTGACAACTGGAAAATAGAGGGAGAAACCGTGGAGGCCGTGACAGACTTTGTATTTCTAGGTACAAAGATTACTGCAGATGCAGACTGTAGCCAGGAAATCAGAAGACGCTTACTTCTTGGGAGGAGAGCAATGTCCAATCTCGATAAAATAATAAAGAGTAGAGACATCAGACTGGCAACAAAGATCCGCCTAGTCAAAGCCATGGTATTCCCTGTAGTAACCTACGGATGTGAGAGCTGGACCTTAGGGAAGGCTGAGCGAAGGAAGATAGATGCTTTTGAGCTGTGGTGTTGGAGGAAAGTTCTGAGAGTGCCTTGGACTGCGAGAAAATCCAACCAGTCCATCCTCCAGGAAATAAAGCCCGACTGCTCACTGGAGGGAAGGATACTAGAGACAAAGTTGAAGTACTTTGGCCACATCATGAGGAGACAGGAAAGCCTAGAGAAGACAATTATGCTGGGGAAAGTGGAAGGCACAAGGAAGAGGGGCCGACCAAGGGCAAGATGGATGGATGGCATCCTTGAAGTGACTGGACTGACCTTGAAGGAGCTGGGGGTGGTGAACGGCCGACAGGGAGCTCTGGCGTGGGCTGGTCCATGAGGTCACGAAGAGTCGGAGACGACTGAATGAATGAACAACAACATACCCTGCAATCAAGGAGAACATGTTATTTAATTTATATACCCTGGAATGGACTGCTCCAGCACATGTGTACATTTTAAAATCCTGCAACAGCTAATCTGGCTGTAAACAAATGGACTCACAGAAAAACGGGTGGCTAAATGGAAGCACAAATGGAAAGCAGTTCCCACAAGAACTCTCTGTAGCTTGAATTTACACAATGGGCACCAGAATGGAAAGCAAGTGACCCTAAAGGGAAATAGGGTTCAGGAGGGAAAAAGTAAAGGCAACAGGAGGGTGAGGAGAGATAATGACAAGAAATCTACTTGTGTGCACATTCAAATATCCACATCAGCACTTATGAGCTCTAGCCCATCTTGGAGAGTCAATAAAAAGTTTTTTTAAAGGATGTCCCGCATCCATCTTGCGGATTTCTAAAATCCTGTGCAACTGAACCTGTCAGGTCACTGAGGGAGCATTTACCGAGACTGACAGTTCCATGTCTGGACTCTCCAAACTATTTTTTGCCCCATTTATTTGTCCCACATGTGGAAGGGCCTTGTCTACACTGGCATATAATCCTGTTCAAAGCAGATAATCCGGATTTTATAGGGCAGTGTAGATCCAGCCTTAGTAGCCAGAACCTGCACTGAATGATAAAGACTCAAGGAAAATTACACTTCAAACTCCCTACAACTACAATCAATGCTGCAACATGGATTTCTGACAGGGATCCTAGTTCTGAATATCATAATTTCACTCATTGGCATCATTCTTTTGACCCAGTGGCCATATTGACAGATCTCCTTCACTTGACCTGATTATTGGCCGTTAAGATATACTGTGGGCAATTTAGGCCAAGATAGATTACTTAGGCTAGTGTACAATGCCCATTAACTATGTGGTCCATCCAGGATAGAAATGCTCCAGACTGGCCCAAAGGTGGCCACATGCACTCTGGGAAACCCACTACAGCACCAAGTTGGTATCTGCACAGTTCAGGCAGGCTGAGACCACATTGGTCTTCATTTTCCATGTTGCCATCGCTGCTCTCAGTTGGCCGCTGGACTCTATGTGAGCTCCTGTCCCCATTTCCCCCCTGTTCTGACATCATCAGATGTACCCATGCAACCAAGAAGAAGGAGTGTGTGTTTTCCCCTCCTTGTTCACGCAGATGACTTTGTTGATATCAGAATATGATGCTCATTATTACCAAAGCTGTGCGGCTTGCTGGGAATGCTGACACTGACAACATGGAAACAGTCTCCTTTCCCTTGTGCTCACCACTGCAAGGAAAGGGCGATGGTGGTGGTCTCCCATATGGGACCTGATCCAGCTGTCCACAAGACCCTGAAGCTAGGAGATACTCCAGAGTTTCAAACAAACTTCCAAACATCCCACAACTTCCTCTAGGGCCCCTTCTACACTACCATACAAAATCCTTTTCTGCTTCTGACAGTGTAGACTCATATAATCCAGTTCAAAGCAGATAATGGAGAAATTACACTGTTTAGCCGGTATTGCACCACCTGACATCCACCAGGAAGTAGCAACCAATAGTTAAAGGACCAAAGCAGTGACATCTTCGGCCCATCCCCTGTTCAGATATAAGCCAGCACGCCAACAACTTAAATCAAGAAATAGTTTTTTAAGATCTACACTCACTGGAAGACCTCAGCAAGTGAGAGTCCAAAAGTGGCAGGCTAAAACCCAGAACTTCAATCAATGCCTGATACCAAATGAGAGATTCCCCCCTGGGCACACAGAAAACTGGGCAACTTGGAAGGTGCTGAACAGACTGCGCTGTGACATCATGAGATGCAGAGCCAACCTTAAGAAATGGGGCCACAAAGTGGCATCCATGACATGCGAGTGTGGAGAAGAGCAAGCTACAGGCCACCTATTACAATGCAACCTGAGCCCCGCTACATGTACAATGGAGGACCTTCCTATAGCAACACCAGAGGCACTCCAAGTGGCCAGCTACTGGTTAAAAGACATTTAATAGAATGCCAAGTTTGCAAACTTTGTGTTTATTTTTGTTGTTGCTTTCTAAAAACAATACAACTGTTTGGTTCACTCCTGATATGATAGATAAATAAATAAATAATGTGAATTATCTGCTTTGATAATCTAGATTATATGGTAGTGTAGAAGGGGTTAAGGTCTGGATCTACACTGCCATATAATCCAGATGGGAACTGGAGGGAGAGAGCCAGTTTATGCCAGGATAACCTGCAATATTCACTGTAATAAGCACAATAACACCATAAGGACAGCCAGGAGTCAATAATTGTTGCTCCAAATGTTTGTGACCATGTAGACTCAGCAGTTATGCATATTAACTGAATAACTGGATAGACTACCAGCAATGACTATGATGATCATCACCATCATGCAGAGATATAGCACTGCTGTCTTCTTTCAGGGCACTATAACCTAGAAAGCCAGAACTTCATTGAAGACATTCTGACCTTCTACCTTCAGCAGGTTTTTTGAGAAGTCTGAAGATGCACTGTGGTAGAGCGTGCCACGCAAACAGAAAATCAAGTGAATGAGGCATGCTGACTACATATCACTCATTATGTTTATGAGTAGGTTCCCAAGTTTGTACTGGGGAGGAGCACTTGTTGACAAACATAGTTGCACAATGGTTGTGGAAATTGCAAATGGGGTTCCATCAATATGAACATACTATTCCTGCTATTGTGCTTCAGGATCAGGGTGCTTTGGATGTGGGGAGTGATGTCAATGAGTTTCAAGATGGCAATGGTTTGGTCAATAATACTGATGCAGAGAATGACCAGGAGATCTCTGTTCAAAGTGTAGTTTCCCATGAGAATGTCCCTGATGGTTGTGGGGATGATGGTGTGCTCCCCGAATTGCTACCATAGAGTTCCCATGATTTGGAGCTTGAAAACAGCTCAGCACCAGGTATAGAAATTAATGAGAAAAAAAGATAAGAGATTCTCAGCTAAAGCGAAACCAATTTCTGAGCGCTAGAGACATAGCTAATGAGGAGATAGTGTTGGGACCCAGTCTCTGTGTGAACCTGAGCCCCAATCTCTTTGTGAACCTGATTCTTTGATTGTATTTCCAACTGAACAAGCCACTGAACACGTTTATCTCCCTGATAGTGTTGAAACTGTTGTTGATGCTGAGGTCAGTGGCGGAGAAAGTGAAACTAAACAGCCCGATGAAAATGTTTTGGAATCCAGCCGTGATAGCTCTCCAGAAGAAATCACACCTGGGTTTTTTAATGAGGACTTAGAAACAGGAGTGATTCACCGTTTCTACGAAGGTCAAATAGATTACAGGAGAGACAGGCCCAGGCTTCAAAGTCAAGGGGCGTTTCAAGGAATAGTTTCTTTGGTTTAAGGGGCCTCCCCCCGGTTGTCTCGTTAGATCAAGCAACGTTTTGGACTGCAGCTGTGCCTTGGCAGAATTCCTGTGTTCCATGGCTGGCAATCCCAGAGGCTTCTAGTTTTCAAGTACACGGTTAGTGAGATGCTAACAGGTTCCTGGTTTTTGTACTGTGGTTTTTGGAATTTTGCTCAAGTTCAGAGATTTTCCTGACTGCTGTGTTTCTATTGTGGCTTTTTGACTTTGCATTTACCTTTCTTTTGTTACCAAGTTTTCATCAATAAAGAAGGATTGTTTTTCCTACAGTCCAGTGTGGTGGATTTAATCTTATGGTCTCGTTTCCTGATCTGGGATGCAACAGATAAGTCCCAAGTACAGGATATGTAGTCAGATGAAGCATCATTTGGAATCAAGTCAAGATCTTGTCCTTGTTTCATGGAAGCTCTGCTTGGAAAATTCATGTTTAAGTGCCTTTTGTTTCATGGTTTTGATTCTTGGATTCTATGATTCATACCTTGTAGGGCTGGGCGGTTTCGTTTCGTTAATTCGTAATTCATTAATAATTCGTTAATTTTTTCAATTACAAAACGATAACGAACCATTCTGGAGCAATTATTTAAAAAACGAATTTTCAAAAACGTTTTGTAAATGCTTCGTATTTCGATATTGTATTCGTTTCGTTATTGTTTTGAGGTCGTTTCGTTATTATTTCCGCATGTCTGGGCCAGTTTTATGGTTTAATTAGTGAAAAATAATTATAATATCACACCAACAGTCAACAACAGAGGGAGAGGGAAGCTTCAGAAGGTTTTGGAGGTTTTTTAGCGTATTTCGCGGTCGCGTCCGCCATTAACGAATCGATTCGTTATTGTTTCGGAAATCGATTCGTTAATTTTTTACCATTTACAAAATTTTGTAAATATCGAACTTTTTAAAAGGAAAATTTTGTAATTATTTTAAATATCGAAACAAAAAAAAAAACCCCCCAAATACAAATCAATTTTAGAAACAAATTTTTCCGTTGTTACCCAGGCCTAATACCTTGGATTCATGTTTCCTGATTTCTTGCATTTTTTTTGGGACGTTTTGACTTTGTTTTTATGGACTTGCTGGACTATTTTCCCTGGACTACTTTGTTCCTGCTTATCTTCTTACCTAATTGGATTTACCTATTTTTTAAAGTGCTTTTTACTTTACTGCTTTTTAATTATCTTCAATAAAAGGATTGTTTCCCTACTCAACGGTGTGGTGTTTAAAATCAGAGGGCTTTTCCTGTTCTGGAGTGCAACAATGGGATGCATCTTTTCTATCATCACAAGAACCAAAATCCACTGTCCCTGTTACACCTTAGATACTGAATTCACCCACACCTTCATAGGTTTGTCAACATCACAGTAGCATCTCCTACACCTTCTTTGCCACAGTAAATTAATAGACTGACTTGGATTCATTATGAATGCGTGTCATCTTCTTTATACTTTCGGCCTCCATTTTCTAGGCAAAACATCAACCTACATGTTTTTCTCCAGATTTTAAACAGGTGATTGTATTCCTCCTCCTCCTCATTCTTCTTATCTTTGCCATTCCCTCACTCCAGAGCAATTTAAATTGCGTGGGGATTTTCCAAGAAGCATGGGGGTTAGATTCATTTTAATTAGGGTTACCTTCTTTGTGTGTGAGAACAGTCCTTAGTGATTGGGACAGTCCTTAAAACAAAGTGAAGTGATTGTTCCGTCAAGCTTCAGAGAGGGATGCATCTACACTGTAGAATTAATGTAGTGTGCCATCACTTTAACTCCAATGACTCAATACTATGGAATAATGGGAATTGTAGTTTTACAAGGTATTTAGCCTACTCCGCTAAAGAATGTTAGTGCCTCACCCAACTACAACTCCCAGAATTCCATAGCATTTAGCCCTGACAATTAGTGGTGTCAGAATGTACTACTTATTCTGCAGCATAGCTGTATAGAGAGAGACAGAGGCCCCAACTACACTGCAATATTATGAAATTGGAGAGTCATATAAATCAGTTCAATTGAGTTAAGTTGCATTATATTAGTCTACACTGGCTATATAATGCAGTTTAACAGCACTGAACTGCATTATGTGGCTGTGTAGATGGACCCTTAGTCTACACTGGCCCCATCTACACTTCCAGATGATCTGCTTTGAAGTAGACTATATGGCAGTGTAAACTCATATAATCCAGTTCAAAGCAGATAATATGGATTCAGAAATTGGATGATATAGCAGCACAGATGAAGTCAGAGAGAGGGAGAAAGAGGTTTTTTTTTTTAAGTAGTGCACATTCTGGTTCACTAGACAAGAATAGAAAGCTTAGATCTTCACTTTTCAGCAAGTCCTGTACTCCATCTCTTGTTCAGCACACTCACTAACCATTTTAACCACATGCAATCAACCAGAAAGGTCCACAATTAATTAATGCCAAATTCTGCACACCCCATGGAAATCATCCTATAAAAGCCATCATGTGGAAATAGCAGCCTTCCATCGTAACTACTTCCTTCCTTCCTTCCTTCCTTCCTTCCTTCCTTCCTTCCTTCCTTCCTTCCTTCCTTCCTTCCTTCCTTCTTCTGCAGTAGACAAAAATGATACCCTCTACCTCCAACATAGACTGACATATGGGTCATTCACACTATACAATGACAGCATTAGGTTTCCACTTTAACTGGTATGGCAACAGCCCACTGAAAGCAAGTCTTTGTGGTTCGGTGAATTTGCCCATCTATTTATGGATACTATACTATCGCATACAATCCAGATCATCTGCTTTGAACTGGATTATATGAGTCTGCACTGCCATATAATTTAGTTCAAAGTAGATTGTGCTGGCACAGCAGTGCCAGGAGATTTGAATTTCTTTTTCTTGCACTGCTAGTTTGTATGAATTTATTTAAGCCATGCTTTTTGCAATCAGGTAGCTTCCCCAAGTTGCAGTCATAGGGCCAGCAACCTGGCAATCATTGTTAGAGTCTTTAGACCTGCCCCTTTCCCAGGGTTTTGGAGGCAAAGGAGGACTTTTGTTCAGTCTCACTGTTTGGAGCCTAACAGCAGGACGTGTGGGTTTCTCTATCACACCTGCACAAAGGCTTCACTACTCACAGCTCTGCTGGAGGAGTAAAGGGATAGTCCCACAGCTTTTGCTGGGGGAATACAGCCAGCCTTTGCTGGGGCAACAGGACAGTTCCTACAGCGTTCATGGAGTAAAACTAAAGGACACCTTTCGGCTTGGCAGATCTACAGCAACCTCGTCTGGTAAGGGACCACTCGGGTTGTCCATAAAGCAGCTTGAAGCCGGGAGTAGGGGCTCATGCCAGCAAGGTAAAGAAAGATTGCCCAGGGAGGGGTCAGAAGATTCCCCTAAGAAAGAAAGAAACAGTTTATCACCAGTTGCCTGCTCTTGATAGCAGATTGAGGAAGCTACCAGTTTTCCAAGGGTATAAAGCATTTAATTCATTTGTTTGAAGATTTAAGCCCAAATAAAGAACTTTGTTGAACTTATTTTGAGCCTCAATAGAACTTTGTGTTGGGAAATCTAAGGGGCCCTTCAGCTGAGGCACCCTGGCATCCCGTTGGGCATACAGAAGGCATGTCCTGTAAACAGACATTATTTCAGGCCCAGCGTGTGACAGCACAGTAGATAATCTGGATTCAGAAACTGGATTATATGGCAATGTAGATGAAAATGTGTAAAAATCAAGTCTAGTGTAGTTTATACAATTTACCATTTTGTATATCTGGTCACATATTACATATGGACAGATTCCTCTTTGCCATGGAACTCTGAAGACCAGAGTTTGCATCCTTGTGCCATTATTTAGAATAATATGTTGTTGGTGTTCCATTTGTATCTTTTTCTGCTTTGGTCAACAACAATTCCAATGTGCTCCTTTTGACTCACCATGTTGCTTTGACCTGTGCGTTTCCATGTGCCCTTTGATTTCCCTTGCAAACACCCACATGTGTAGATACTCATCTTTGCAGGGCTCCATGCTCTACCCACAGAAATAACCCAGCACAAGAATGCAAATTCACCACAGAATGTGCTTGTGTCAGACACCCTGAAACTCTGAATCACATGCTTTTAATGTATTTTAATTGGTTTTGTAATCTGAAGTGTCATTTTATCTTTAAAAAATTCTGTTTCACCTTTACATTACTTACGGTGATAGGCAGGTGGTGGACCTTTGTTATTTCACTATACAGAGTAGTGTTGATAGGATTTGTGACTCATGATATCTCCCCTATGGGTCTCTTCCTATATTTTTGACAAAAGTCAATATTGACACTGAAATACAACACCACCTGAGCTCTGCGAGTGCAGCATTTTTCCGAATGAAGTGTTTGAGGATCAGGACATCCGTAGGGAGGCCAAAGTGCTTGTTTATAAAGCTATTGTCCTTCCAACCCTGCTATACACTTGCGAAACGTGGACTGTCTACACTCAACTCCTGGAACGATTCCATCAGTGTTACCTCTGAAAACTCCCACAAATCTCTTGGAAAGACAGGCAAACAAATGTCAGCGTGCTGGAAGAAGCAAAAACCACCAGCATTGAAGCAATACTCCTATGTCATCAACTCTACTGGATTGGCCACGTTGTCCAAATGCCCGATCACCGTCTCCCAAAGCAGTTATTCTACTCTCAACTCAAGAATGGGAAACATAACATTGGTGGACAGTAAATAAGATTTAAAGATGGTCTTAAAGACAACCTTAAAAACCGTGGTTTAGACACCTAGAAGTGGGAAGCCCTGGCCCTTGAGTGCTCTAAGTGGAAGTCAGCTGTGACCAGCAGTGCAGAATTCGAAGAGGCACAAATGGAGGGAGAAAGGGAGAAATGTACCAAGATGAAGGCACGTCAAGCCAACTTGACTGGGGCCACCTTCCTCCGGGAAACCGATGTCCTCACTGCGGGAAAACATGCGGATCGAGACTAGAGCTCCACAGTCACCTACGGACCCATTGCCAAGACACCAGACTTGGAGGACCATCATCCTCAGGCTACGAGGGATCACCTAAGTAAGTAAGTCCTATATTAGACAAGACCACAATGTTGTAGCTAAAATATCAGAATTTACAAGACCCTCCTGCATGCTGAAATTGTACACATGTGTGTGCCTGTACATGCAAAGACAGAGCACTTGGATGCTTGCTCCTGGTGCTGTCCAAGAATTACGTTGTCCAAGAATTGCAGCAAAGCAAGACTGACCAGCTAGGAAACAGGGAAAGATCTAGGAATTCAAAATGTATGGTTAGTCTATTCAACAGCAGGAAACGTATATCTCGGTAATGAGAATTGCAAATTAAGCCCATATTTACTTTCATAGATCAAAGTACGCCACACAAAGACAAATATTTTGGCATACAATGGAGAAAAACACAAGGTTTTTAAAATCATTCTTTAAAGAAAAGGAGGGAGGTCAAAAAGGGAGGAGATGAAACACTCTGTGTAAATGTGTGGGACAGAAGAGGAGGGACTTTGGAGATGTGGGGCATCTGAGCACACACAAAAGAGCAGAGGACATAGTTGAATCACTACAAAGAAATCCAACCAAGCAAGCAATGACAGAGCTTCTCCCACCCTGGACATTCCACAGATATATAAACCCCATTTTCCTAGTTTCCAACTGACCTCACAACCTCTGAGGATGCCTGCCATAGATGTGGGCGAAATGTCAGGAGAGAATGCTTCTGGAACATGGCCATGCCACCCGAAAAACTTACAGCAACCCAGTGATTCCAACCATGAAAGCCTTCGACAACACAATGACAGAGCTATTCCTGCCAGACTTCAGAGAGCCAAAGGAGCAAAGGCAGTAATTCAACATTACTTGACTGCTTTCTCTGCCTCCGTGCTCACCACTCTCCAACCCTCATGGTTGCTTGCTCTCACCTCCTTTATTGATGTGATATGTTGTACCTGGCACTCTGTGCATCCAGATAGTAATGCTGAAAATCAATTCTGTGTCATTACTTTTTTATTGTTCTGCTAATTAGGTGCACATTATTTCAGTCTGAGTGGGTCACAAGAGTGAAAGAACCAAGCAAATATCACTCATAGTTTTGCTGTCATCTCATTAAACCAAGTCTAACAGAATTGCTATAGTCTCTTTCACAATCCACAGTCGTAACACTTTGATGCCACTTTAAATACCCAGGCTGCATCCTACAGAATCCTGAATTTAATTTAATTTAATTGGATATTAGACCACTCTGATAATCCCTAAACTACAAAATCCAGCTGTGTAATTTGACAAAGTTTAATTGACTTCTTCAAACTATATAATTATAAACATTTGGTACCACTTTAACTGTCCTATCTGCATCATACAGAGGATTTGTAGCCTAGTACTCACTAGCAAGGAATTTGAAATACCTAATCAGACTACAGGTCCCTAGATTCTATACAAATGAGGCCATTGTAATTGATGTGAAATCAAGATGCTATAAATGAAACTGTTCTTAGGGCTTCAAAAAACAAATATTGATCAGTGATATTGCTGCCCATAGGACTGATTGCCCAGAATATTGTTGTACACAACACCCATGTAGATGGTGGCAGCAAGACAACAATGATTCCAAGGCCCTGAAAAAAGCAATGCATTGTCAAATGGGGCTACTTGGAGCTGGCCAGTTTTCTATGGCTTTCCTCATTACTGCCTGTAGCATGCCAAATCAATGGCATACACACTCATCTTCTATTTTGAAGTTTGTATATGACTCCCATTCCTTTTCCCCTATGCTCATCAGTGTGGGGATGGATCGTGCCCAAGTTGTCACTATCATTGATTCTAAATAATGGTCCAGCAGGCCCATGTTGGTTAGACTAACTGGACTCCAACTGGGTTTCATGTGCTGCATTTCTGCTCCAGACTCACCCCAGATTAACCAACGAATATAGGTGAGACCTCTTTGTCTTTCTGAAATGTCCAGAGTTCTCAGGACTGTGGTATTCCACTACCACTAGTTGGAAACACTCTTTATGTGGCTGGTGGAAAGTGTAGGTTCATGCCCCATAGCCAGAAGCAGACCAATGACATCAATCAACAGCGACCACAACAGAACTTGGCAGAAGATGCCATTGGACATAGCTGGACACTTCTCTTGTTCCCACACTTTCACCAACAACAGAATGGCCATTTGTGGTAGAAAGGAGGTATTGCAAAAAACAAAACAAAACCATGAGTCCTGGGGTAGTAAGCAAGAAGCCATTCTTACCAATCTATAATCTGGGCTGTAGTCTTAATAAACATGCTAGCAGGACAATTCTTACATTCACACCACAAGGACTTTTCAGTACATAACAAATCATCTCACAAAACATATTCCAACCCTTCATTTTGCACTGCAGAAGTCTGAGAACCAGCCTGGCAAACCAGTATTACCACTGACAATTTTCTGTGTGCTTATAAACGGTGTCACAAACTGTGTTTGTATCTGACTGCCTTCTGTCCCACCACTTCTATTCCTGACATCCATAATGGTCTGACCTTATCTCCATCAGTGGGTCTGGAGGAATAAAGGCCAGGAAAGCTTGAGTTGACAAAAATCAGTTGATCTCCTTGGTGCTTCTTTCCCTTTTCGTTATTTTACATCTCCTTTTCCATTTTACAGGTGTCTTCCAGCAGGTATCATGGAAAGAAACATAATCTAACATCCAACCTACTTCAAATAGCTGAAAGAAGTACCTTTGTGAGAGTATCTGTAGAAAATCGGATGCCAGTGCACCACAGGGTTCCAATGAGAGGTAGAGGAAGGGGTCCAGGTGGAAACTTTCTACGGTTCATCAGCATTTTCAGATAGGACTGAATCAGAAGACCCACCAGGAGAGCAAGTAAAGATATCCAGAGGCCCACCATCCTCCTGCCTTTTCTTTCTCTCTCTTGGAGTCTTTCCAATATCCTCAGATCAGTTAAGTGGAGTGTGCTTTTCCTCTCCTTAGAGGCAAGGAGTTGTCTTTTATAATCCTAGATGAAGAATGTAAGCAACAACACTTGCGCCACTGCCAATTATGGATTACAATATGTCACTCCTTGTTTTAGGGATGAGGCTGCAATTAGGGAAGGTGGTTAAATCCTGTATGTGTCACCTGAAAAAGTAAAGGAAGACAGTTGACCGAAACATTTCACTGTTTACATTGGCAGAAGATGCTTGCCATGGTTATCTGAATGCAAGGCTAAATCCTAGAGTTGTCAATATGGGGAACAAAAGGGAGCAATTGTGGAACTCCCTCATTAGGAGTAATAGATTAGCTCAATCTTTGCTCTTCTTTCATCAGCAAATTAAAACATTCTTCCTCGCCTGTTTGTAAACATAACGATGACATCACTATGGAGGGAGAAGTCAAGATGGGCAATATTGATTCTTGTCTTCTGCCATTACTATTTTGGGACTGAGGGGGTATAGCAAACATAAAGATATTCAAAACATTCAGGAGAAAAAGCCTGTGATTGTCTCTGAGCTCCCTCTTTCAACATTCCCCCTCTTCGTGTTATCTCCCTTCTCATAAAAGTCCTTTTGAGCTCTTACTTCAATTGCCTTTTTGAAACCCCTGCTGTCAGGCTTTTGTTTTGCCTATCAAAAGGCTAACAGAGAGAAGCATAAGAGAGCTAAAGCTTCATTTCCCACTTTTCACGTATTCTGAAACATAAGAATAACCCCTCTATATATGTTGTGAGTTTTTTGGGCTGTGAAATGAACTCCTATGATTAAAAAGACAGAAGTTTTTTAAAAAAAGAGAGAAAGAAAATGGAGAGGAAATTGTGTGATGGCAAGTCAAACAGGTGAATCCTAAAGAAAGCAGAGAAGGAGGTTGTGATGGGGTAGGTAAATCATGAATTTAATTTCCAAACCGGGCTTTGTGAAGCTTAAGGGAAAACCAACTATCCCAAACACTTCATACCCCATGTAATAAAGTCATGAAATTCTCAGGATTCCTTAGCATTGAGCTATAGCAGTTGAAACGGTGTCAAACCGTATTAATTCTACTGTGAAGATACACCCTTTGAAACTGACTGGGGTTGACTTTCAGTGCTGCACAGAGCTGTTTTTGATGTTTGTATGTAATCTTTTGATGAATTATGATGTTTCTAACTTTGTAAAATAATTGTTATAAAATGGCTTCTCCATCAGTACTTTAACTGAAATTTCGGTATAATTTTTCTGGGAAGTGAAGAATGCTAAATATTTTCCCATCTCTAAAATGGAATACACACCCGGTTAAACATGGAGCCCTGCCTCATACATGACACTTCAGTGACTCCTACTCCAGGGAGCTACAAAAGCAACCATCTCGCCTCCGGAGAGTTCCTGAGTGGCATCATCATCACCTTCCCACATTTCTTTCTAGTCTGGGACTCCAGGCATCTGTGGYCCCTTCTACACTGCCATATAAAATCCAGATTATCTRCTTTGAACTGGATTATATGGCAGTGTAATTAWTATTAWTAWTAWTAYTATTATTATTATTATTATTATTTCTAGACCYSMYTCTCTCCCCAGAGGGACTCAGGGTGGYTTACATACATGTACAAAGGCAAACATTCAATGCCACCATTAAATYGCACAATATCAAARATGARAAATACACATTAACAGACTTATTACGATACAAKAATTTAATTTAAAATAATAAGAAATACAAATGCAAAGGAAAACAKAATTATACCAATAAAATGTAATTGCACAAAAGTATATACCCTAAGCCATTGAGACGATTAAATTGCATAGGTGCCGAATGTATCCTCCCCTATGAACCATCAAGATTGCTAAGATCATCTGGAGGGGCCCTGCTCTCGATCCCACCGGCCTCACAGGCGCGGCTGGTGGGGACGTGAGACAGGGCCTTCTCGGTGGTGGCCCCTCGACTCTGAAACTCCCTTCCACTAGAGATCAGAACTGCCCCTTCTATCTTAACGTTCAGGAAACAGGTGAAAACTTGGCTTTGGGGATTGGCATTTGACGAATGAGCCATGATCCTATGATATGGATGGATGATGACGAATAATGATTTTTGATGACGACTGACCACTGTAATTATATGATTGTATTTTGCTATTTTAGGGTTTTAGTGTGATTTAGAATATGATGTTTTAATGACTGTCTGTAATATTGATGTTGGAAACCGGCCTGAGTCCCTCGAATGGAGGTGAAAACTGCCAAATAAATAAATAAGCATCAGTTATAATTTAAAATAAACCGTATCAGCCATAAAGTGCTGATTGTGCTAGTCCTCCTCCTTGTAGACTCGTATAATCCAGTTCGAAGCAGATAATGTGGATTATATGGCAGTGTAGAAGGGGCTTGAATTTCCCTATATAAACCTGATAGAACTCTTTCTCTTGACTCCATCACCATCTCTATCACACTGAGGCTGGATCTATGCTACTATATAATCCAGATTTTCAAAGCAAATAATACAGATTATCCGTTTTGAATTGGATTGTGTGAATCTACACTGCCATTTAATCCAGTTCAAGGCAGATAATCTGGATTTTATATAGCAGTATAGATGGAGTCTGTGTGTCCTTCTGTTTATTTGTCAGGATGAGCGTATATCTTTATGTAAGCATGTCTTCTGATTGTAAGGAGCAGAGCCAAGTAAGAGTTGATTGTTGTCTATGGAACCTAAAGCAGAATCCTTGTTGGAAAAGGAAAATTTCATTATCACATGTCAAGTATTGTCCACGGAATCCAAAACGGAACATTTGTGAGAAAGAGAGCTTTTCCTTACCACATTTTCAAAGACAAATCACATGCGTGTAGACCTGACTGTGAGGAACCCAGCTCTGTACACATGGAAAATTAATTTTTAGAGTTTCACAAGCATCTCACCTGAAGTTCAGACTTCATGGAGGCTGTCTTGGCAGCCTCAGGGGATAAATTATTCCTTTTAAGACTGGTTTTTAGCTGTATTGCCAATGCAATCCAGCAGATCTTTTATTAATATTTAATATAGTGTGTGTGTAAACCTTCAAAGCAAAATTACTTGGCAAGACACCATGCTTGTGTGGTATATCTACACTAACAGGTTTCCTAACTATAAAAAAAATCAAATATTGATGAAGGATATTGGTCCTAATCCTATAAAATACCACCAAATTGTTTAACTGTTTTGCTGAGATATTTTTACTTATTAAGATTCTTTTTATTTGCTTTCTTTTTAAAAATAATATCATATATCTGAGAGAAACTTCATGGTTTTTATTGCTAAATTCTAATTAAGATCTTGACAGATTAGAGAGATGGGTCAAAACTAACAAAATGAAGTTCAACAGGGACAAATGCAAGATACTCCACTTAGGCAGAAAAAACTAAATGCAAAGATACAGAATGGGGGACCATGCCTGGCTCGAGAGCAGTACGTGTGAAAAAGATCTTGGAGTCCTCGTGGACAACAAGTTAAACATGAGCCAACAATGTGATGTGGCGGCAAAAAAGCCAATGGGATTTTGGCCTGCATCAATAGGAGCATAGTGTCTAGATCTAGGGAAGTCATGCTACCCCTCTATTCTGCTTTGGTTAGACCACACCTGGAATATTGTGTCCAATTCTGGGCACCACAATTCAAGAGAGATATTGACAAGCTGGAATGTGTCCAGAGGAGGGCGACTAAAATGATCAAGGGTCTGGAGAACAAGCCCTATGAGAAGCGGCTTAGGGAACTGGGCATGTTTAGCCTGAAGAAGAGAAGGCTGAGAGGAGATATGATAGCCATGTATAAATATGTGAGAGGAAGCCACAGGGAGGAGGGAGCAAGCTTGTTTTCTGCTTCCTTGGAGACTAGGACGGAACAATGGCTTCAAACTACAAGAGAAGAGATTCCATCTGAACATGAGGAAGAACTTCCTGACTGTGAGAGCCGTTCAGCAGTGGAACTCTCTGCCCCGGAGTGTGGTGGAGGCTCCTTCTTTGGAAGCTTTTAAACAGAGGCTGGATGGCCATCTGTCAGGGGTGATTATGCAATCTTCCTGCTTCTTGGCAGGGGGTTGGACTGGATGGCCCATGAGGTCTCTTCCAACTCTTTGATTCTATGATTTTAAGATCTTGGCAATTACATTTTGGAATCAACTGAATGTCCCCAACTATATTCCAATGTAGCTATGAGTAACAAAATTGTAATAAAACACGGTTTACCAATCTCCGGAGCATGTTTTGTATGAAAGGTTACAGTTAACATGTTAGCAGAAGTGTATGAAATGTACTCCTGTCCACCATTACCATTTGGCATCCAGGAAACATTCTAAATAAGAGATCACATGTAAATTCCCTAGCCATTAATCCAGAATGATTTCTGGTTCAAGTTGTTAATTGGTTTATGGCAACTCTTAGGCTAATCTATTGGGGGCGGGGTCTTGGCCGAATTCAATCAGAGGAGGTTTCCCCTTTCATTCCTCTGAGGCTGAGAGTGTGTGATTTGTACAACTGATTGTGTATTGGCCAATGTACCTGTTAAATGGCCCCTTGTGCAATGGGGAATGCCCTTTCCCATTTCAGCAAGCTTACTGAATAAAGTAGTAAATTGACAATACTTGCGAAATAGTGATGCACCATCCAAGATTCCTGAAATCCATTTTTGAATGATGATACAACTTATACTGGTAGGTAAATCCAACTGGTTCTCTCTGACAGAAAAACTCAATGGGACTGAGGTTCATGTGACAAAGCATTGCAAATATCTGCTTCTGGTCCCATTGCAGTAAAATGTATTTAGGACCCCGGATAAGAGGATCTGTGCCCGGTAAACATATGCTAAATCAAAAGGGCTGGGATGGAAAAGCAACTTACAAGGTTGAAGACAAGCCACAGATGTTTAATTCCAATACCATCAACCATAACTTTCAATACCATCAATAACGGTATCCTTCTGGGTCATGTCTCCGGGATGGGATTAGGAGGCACTGTTTCACATTGGCTCTGGTCATAAAATTGTGATGGTGGTGCTGGGGAAGTCCTGTTTGACTCCCTGGCTGATGGCCAGTGAGGTCCCTCAGGGTTCAATTTTGTCTCCCATGCTGTTTAACATTTATATGAAACTGCTGGGAGAGATCATCTGGAGTTAAAACTTGTGCGCCAACTGCGACCGTACCTTGGGAAGTCTGACTTGGCCACGGTAGTCCACGCTCTGGTTACATCCCGTCTTGACTACTGCAACGCTCCTCTACGTGGGGTTGCCTTTGAAGACAGCCCGGAAGCTCCAATTAGTCCAACGGGCGGCAGCCATGATACTAACAGGAGCGGGGCGCAGGGAGCATACAACTCCTCTGCTGCACCAGCTCCACTGGCTGCCGATCTGCTACCGGGCTCAATTCAAAGTGCTGGCGTTGGCCTTTAAAGCCCTAAACGGTTCTGGCCCAACTTATCTATCCGAACGTATCTCAGCCTATCAGCCCACCAGGACCCTAAGGTCTTCTGGGGAGTCCCTGCTCTCTATCCCGCCGGCTTCACGTGCGGCTGGCGGGAACGAGAGACAGGGCCTTTTCTGTGGTGGCCCCTCGGCTTTGGAACACCCTCCCCATAGAGGTACGATCAGCCCCCTCGCTGATGGTGTTTCGGAATAGATTGAAGACATGGATGTTTAAACAAGCATTCGGTTAATCCGTTGCAACGAATTTTGTTGACTAAAGGATTGGTAATCATGGACGATGAATTTTGGACTGCGATTCCAGTTATGAGATGCTTGGGATTATTATTGGTGGCCCAATAATTTGTATTGTATATGTGTTTTATGCTTTTAAACTGAATACTGTTTTTTAAATGTTGTAAACCGCAATGAGTCGCCGACTTAGGCTGAGATATTAGCGGTATACAAGCGTATAAATAAATAAATAAATATTGGCCAATGTACCCGTTAAATGGCCCCTTATGCAATGGGGAATGCCCTTTCCTATTTCAGCAAGCCTAATGAATAAAGTAGTAAATTGACAGCACTTGGGAAATAGTGATGCACCATCCAAGATTCCTGAAATCCATTTTTGAATGATGTTACAACATATGCTGGTAGATAAATCCAACTGGTTTTATGTGACAGAAAAACTCAATGGGACTAAGGCTCATGTGACAAAGCATTGCAAATATCTGCTTCTGGTTCCATTGCAGTGAAATTTATCTAGGACCCCGGATAAGAGGATCTGTGCCCGGTAAACATATGTTAAATCAAAAGGGCTAGGATGCAAAAGCAACTCACCAGGTTGAAGACAAGCTGCAGATGTTTAATTCCAATACCATCAACCATGGCTTTCAATACCATCAATAATGGTATCCTTCTGGGTCATGTCTCTGTGATGGGATTAGGAAGCACTGTTTCACATTGGCTGTGGTCCTTCATGGAAGACCATACCCAGATGGTGGTGCTGGGGAACTCCTGTTTGACTCCCTGACTGATAGCCAGTGAGGTCCCTCAGGGTTCAATTTTGTCTCCCATGCTGTTTAGCATTTATATGAAACTGCTGGGAGAGATCATCTGGAGTTTTTGTGTTTGGTGTCAAATTTATGCAGATGACACCCAACTTTCTTACTCCTTTCCACCAAAAGCCAAGGATGCCATCCTGCCCCTAAACCAGTGCCTGTCATCACTGATGGACTAGATGAGGGCTAACAAGTTGAAAGTCAATCCAGACAAAACAGAGGTTCTCCTGGTCAGGCGGAAGGCAGATCAGGGTGTGAGATAACAGCTTGTGTTGGACGGGGTCACACTCCCCCTGAAGACACAGGTTTTCAGTGCTCCTTGACGCATGTCACTTCCCTGTCTGTAAGGATTTGTTTATCAACTGTGAAATTTTACACTAAGGAACAGAATTCTTTTCCCAGGAGAATTCATTCATTTCCAATATTTAATCAGTATATGTATTGGGTTGGGGTATGATATGGCATTATGGTGCTAGTTGGTCATGGAGTCTGTTAGTGACAAAATCCTTTCCAGGTTAAATATGTGGAGAGAGAGTGAGATGCCGTGGTCTTACTATTGGACTAGGATTGTGGGAGATTGGGTTCAAATCCCTGCTCAGCCGTGGAAACCCATTTAGGCAAGTCACACTCTCTTAGTCTAAGGGGTAGGCAATTGTAAACCCCCTCTATCTGGCTAAGAAAACCCTACAATAGACACTACAGTTGTCATAATTCAGAAACAAATTGAGGGCATAGAACAAAAATAAACAGAAGCAATAGTTTATTTAGAAAGATGTGGTGCCAGAGGCTGACATGCCAGCTCAGAGTCTAACAGGCAACTAAACTTATACAACACTCTTGCAAAAACTATGTTATCAACAGGAAATAACCAATAAGAAGGCTATCACTATAATACCAGTAAGCTAATAATAATCAAGAACTATTTCCAAATTGCATTTGTCCTATTTGTTTCTTACAATTGCACTGGCGTTCTAACTGGGATCCTTATCACCAAAACACATCAAAGTGTTTGATGATGATGATGATGATTGATCACTTGTTTGCACAGCATCATCATTGTACATGGAGTTTTACAAGGAAAAGAACAACAAAACAACCTAATTAAACCATGACACAAAAGAAAAAGGGGAAGGTGGCATGAGTGGAAATTAAGGGTGGAGCTACTCTGCAAAAATAATGTAGTTTGGCACCACTTTAACTGCCATAACTCAATGTTATGTAATCGTGGGAGTTGCAGTTTTACCCGCTCTTTAGACTTCTCTGCCAAATAGGGCTAGGCCTTCACCAAACTTCACGTGCCAGGATTCCATAGAAATTTCTTCCAGTTTGAGTGCTGTCTGAATGACATGTCTTTTAACACGTCATGCTTAGTCCTGATCAGACGATGCACAGATATGTATTTGTTAACATGCTTTGAATGTGTTTTCCCTGCTTCTTGGCAGGGGGTTGGATTGGAGGGCCCATGAGGTCTCTTCCAACTCTTTGATTCTATGATTCTATAATCTAAAAGAAAGCTTGTTGAAAAATACTTGTTTGCTCTCTGTCTTAGGCGGGATCTACACTGCCCTATATCCCAGGATCTGATTCCCAGATTATCTTGCAGCGTAGACTCCTATAATCCAGTTAAAAGCAGATATCTGAGATCAGATCCTGGCATATAGGACAGCGTAGATGCAGCCTCACTGCTCCTTCTGTGCACCTTGAGAAACATCAAGGTGCACAGAAGGCTAATCTCCTGAGTCACAAGGGAACTTTCAAAAGGAGATTGATAAAACCTTCATCAAAGACTTCTGAGTTAATTGGGAATGGAAGTGATCTTTACAGTGACACTCTTGGAGAGAGCTAATTTGTTCTCAGGTATGTCCTCAAAGCACATGAATGAATTCTCCCATTCTCTTACTATATATACTTCTCAGGGATCTTGTGGTCTTGGCCAATAGTGGTTCTTAGGTAAATTGAACTCAACTGGGGGAGCTGGCCAGTCCTGGCCCCTAACACCACTTCTGTCCTGCAATATCAGCAGAGAAGGAGATCCTGGCTCATCCCACTAGGTCTCAGAAGGGATCATGGCATGATCAGGGACTATTGGGGGGCTTTCAGCCCAATAGTAGGGGCCATGTCATGAGAAGAGATCAACATCACTACATTTGGAGATTGCAGGACAACATGAGAAGAGATCAACAGCACTACATTTGGAGATTGCAGGACAACAACCATCTGGATGGTCAAAGAAAAGATGGATGAACACCATCAACGAAGACACCTGAGCATTGTGACTAACGTTTCCACAGGGCTTTGTTTTGGGACCTGAGGATACCCAAAAACAAAGCCCTGTGGAAACGACAGTCACAATGCTCAGGAAGGAGAAGAAGTAGGGGACGTGTTTGTTGTGGGGAGGTGGCACACCAGCAATAAGTTACACATGTCATCATACAATGAGAACTGTTCAGTCCCACCACAATGCTTTGTGAAATAGTCTTTGATCTAAAAGAAAAAGTGAGCCTAGCTAATATCTGAACAAGAGTGGAATAAATCTTAGGCAATGATTTCAACAAGAGACCTCCTGAAGGAGGCAGCAGGCACTTCAAGTTCTTGGTTCAAATATCTCCCATCTCCAGAATGACTCCTTTTGAATTTGGAATCCTTTTAAAATCACCTCATAGATCAAAAATGAATATGATACCAACAAATTCTATAAAGCAAAGGACTTCTTGAGAGACCTTACCCAAAAATTGATATTATAAAAAGTAATCTGCAACCTTACCTCGTAAAGGCTGATCTGGCCGGGGTGGTCCATGCCTTGGTCACCTCTAGATTGGTCTACTGTAATGCGCTCTACGTGGGGTTGCCCTTGAAAACGGCTCGGAAATTTCAGCTAGTTCAATGGGCGGCGGCCAGAATGTTAACTGGTGCTCCTTACAGAGAGAGGTCAACCCTCCTGTTCAAGGAGCTCCATTGGCTGCCGTTCATTTTCCGGTCTCAATTCAAGGTGCAGGTGCTTACCTACAAAGCCCTAAACGGTTTGGGACCTGCCTACCTGCGTGACCGCATCTCCGTTTACGAACCCGCAAGCTCCCTTCATTCATCCGGAGAGGCTCTGCTCATGATCCCACCGATGTCGCAAGCGCGGTTGGTGGGGATGAGGGACAGGGCCTTCTCTGTGGTGGCCCCCCGACTCTGGAACACCCTCCCCAAGGACATCAGACAAGCCCCTACATTGGCAGTCTTTAGGAAGAGCTTGAAGACTTGGCTATTCCAGTGTGCCTTTCCAGAATAGGAAACCCCAGCAAAACATCTCAGAAGCACTTTATTAGAGATTTAAGATCGTCCGCACATTGTACTTACCCAAATGTCCTATATCCCACTTGTCATACTCAGCACTTTTAATCTGTACCCACTACATTTGGCCCGGCCTTAGTTTTTACTGTGCTATGGTGTACTGTTTTTACTGTTTATCGTTATTGCTTTAATGTTTTGATTTGCTTTATGGTTTATGTGTATTTGTTATATTGTTGTTTTATTGAGGCCTTGGCCTTTGTAAGCCGCATCGAGTCCTTCGGGAGATGCTAGTGGGGTACAAATAAAGATGATAATAATCATCATCATCATCATCATGTCTCAGATGAGGAGCATGTTTGCCAAACATCACAGAAGCAAGATGTAGATCACCCTTGTCCCATAAGTAACAATTCCCATCAGTGGCATCTCCTGTCCATAATGTATTGTTTACCAACTGCATAGCCACATTCTGAGAGAGATGGAACCTTGTCTGGGGGGTGGGGGGTGTCTTTGTAATTTAGCCAGTAATCTTGATATACCTAGTGTTGGTATTAATGCCATTCAGTATAGATGTTCACTAGAGAATTCAAAATTTCAGCTAACCCTTCTGTGTCCTTCACTAGACAATCCAAAGTGGCTATACATCCTAACAATCTAGATACAGGAAAGAAAGACAAGAACAGCAGTGAGCTGTTCTAAAATTCCAGGAAGAATGATTATCCATGCACAGCAATTTAATCAGTATCTCTAACAGCTTTGATGATGGCAGTGAATGTAGTCACCTTCCTTTTCATTTCCTTCAAATATGGGTGGTGACTTTATGTTTTGATTAGATAAGCTTCCTTAACCAGCCTTTCTCAGTCCTGGGCCAGAGGGAGGCATTCCATGTTGTACAAATGCACACAGAGACAACGTTGCAGGGATATTGTGTAGAACAAATTGTTTAAAGTCTTGCTGAAGAAAAACTAACATGGGTCTACAAGATAAGTTCTGTCCTACTGGGTGTACACACCTTCAGGTCACTTGTGGTCTTATAATGACATGACATTCAAAGGACTTTCTTTGGTGATACTCAGGAATGGTTTGGTCATTTTTTCCCCCTCTGAAATAAAATCATTAAAACCCAGTATTCATTGGTGGGCTCACAGCCAAATACTAATTATGACTGATGCTGCTTGTTTTCTAAAATCAGATGGATCTGGTGCATTTTAGGCATTATGTGGGGCACTAAATGAATGTATATAAGAATAATGAAGTAGTCACAATTTACCAGGATTTCATCAAAACCTTGTCCATGATATGTGAGTGTGGAAGTGCAAACCAAAGACCACCTATTACAATACAACCTGAGCCCTGCCCCATGAGCAATGGAGGACCTTCTTATAGCCACACCAGAGGCACCCCAAGTGGTCAAAGGACATTTCATATATCGCCAAGTTTTTAAACTTTATGCTTTTTTAAATACATTACAACTGTACCCTTATTTATCTATTTATTTATTTATTATTTACTTCACTTGTATACCGCTCTTCTCAACCATCAGGCGACTCAGAGTGGTTAACAACCAGTATCAACAACACAGTACAAAATCATTAATAATTTAAAACAGTAATATCAATTAATTAACATCAAAACATCAATACAACAATACAGCAAAACAACAATCCATCACGTCTCATCAATAGAATCAGCATCCGATCTCGTTGTCCATTAATCCATATTCCAGTACCCTTGGTTTGCTTCTGATACGATTAATAAAGAAATCCAAACCTTCATCAAAGATTCCCAAATTTGTTGCACTCCAGGCCAGAAAAGCCCTCTGAGTTTAAACAACACACAGCTGAATAGAAATGCAAGCAGTTTATTGAAGATAGTTTAAAAGCAGTAGCAGTAAAAAAAACACTCCATAAAAATAGGTAGATCCAATTAGGTAGAAAGATAAGCAGGAACAAATAGTCTAGGAAATTAGTCCATCAGAGTTCATGAAAAACAAATACAGAAACTTCCAAGGTTATACTCCAAAACTTGAATCATGAATCAAAAAACACTTAACACATGAATCTATCTAAGGCAAGGCTTCCAAGGACCAGGAAAAAGGTTTTGAGTCAATTTCCAACTATGCTTTATCTGAACTACAGATTCTGCACTTGGCACTTTTATCCCCTTATCTGCTCATTATCCCAGGTGGCAAGGAACAGGTTTTGTTTCAGCCTTGTCTCCGTTGTCAATCTTTCTCTCAGCCTGGCAGAACGCCTGAGAGATTGGGTTGTTTGCCTGTACTGATTAAAAATATGCCTTCTATCTATTGGCTCATTCATTTCTGCAGCTGACCCAGGTGACGAACTATTCACAGGCTCAACATCACGGGAATTCTCTGGTAGCAATTCAGTCCCTCTTCCAGAGACCACACCATCACCCCCAAACCCTTCAGGAACATTCTCATCAGAAAAGACAATTTGAACAGAAATCCCATTGTCATTCTCTGCATCACTAGCAACCTCGTTGGAGCTCCCAATGGCGCACTGGGTTAAACCCCTGTGCCGGCAGGACTGAGGACTGACAGGTCGCAGGTTTGAATCCGGGGAGAGTCGGATGAGCTCCCTCTATCAGCTCCAGCTCCTCATGCGGGGACATGAGAGAAGCCTTGCTTTGCACGAACTCCAGGTTGTATTTTCTTCTTGGCCTGTTTTCTTCTGTTCTTCTGTATACATTCAAGCATTTATTCATTACATTTGAATATGTATGAGCTAGTAGAAATGGACAAATGGACCATTTTGTTAAGGATAATAAACAGAGAAATCTAAGAAAGCCTGGCCACCTATTGTTGCCTATTGTTGGAGCAGGTCATCAATTATAGGGTCTGAAGAACAGTAGATGTTGCTACGCATAGAAGCAAGCTTATCTTATTTAGTAATAAAACTGTTGGCTCAGGGTAGGGCAGTGATGACAGGGACATATGTAATGGTGGGCCTAATTTGCAAATGAATGGAAAATAAAAGTACCCAGGTCATTCTGAGTCATACCTCCCCATAACCAGGCAGTATTTACTGATGTAATTCCTGCAAAAGAATGAACTCCAGCTGCTACTGCTGTTGCCTTCCATGAATGCTACGAGGCTGATGTTGTTTATTCAGGTCTGGCTGAATTATCAGGCATGGCACTTACACCGCTGTCCCATGGATAATACAGGAGGAGGAGATGTGGTGACTATTATTTCAAAAGTCTGGTTACCCAGCCAAGTGGAGAAGAGTATGATTGAGAAACATTGCAGAGCAGCAGTGGGTGGCCTTGGGAACTGCAAAATGGTTGGGACTTTTTCATCCTATATTGTAGGTTCTGAGCACTTTAAAATTAATTCTTTATTGAGCTGAACTGCATTTTTAAATGTATATGAGTCAATTGTGTGGATAATCAGAAGAGATCCTTGGTGAACTCTGGCATCCTCTAGTGGCCACTTTCCAGCATTCATGAAAAGGATCTTGGAGTCCTCGTGGACAACAAGTTAAACATGAGCCAACAATGTGATGTGGCGGCAAAAAAGCCAATGGGATTTTGGCCTGCATCAATAGGAGCCTAGTGTCTAGATCTAGGGGAGTCATGTTACCCCTCTATTCTGCTCTGCTTAGACCACACCTGGAATATTGTGTCCAATTCTGGGCACCGCAATTCAAGAGAGATATTGACAAGCTGGAATGTGTCCAGAGGAGGGCGACTAAAATGATCAAGGGTCTGGAGAACAAGCCCTATGAGGACGGCTTAAGGAGCTGGGCATGTTTAGCCTGAAGAAGAGAAGGCTGAGATATGATATGATAACCATGTATAAATATGTGAGAGGAAGCCTCAGGGAGGAGGGAGCAAGCTTGTTTTCTGCTTCCTTGGAGACTAGGACGCGGAACAATGGCTTCAAACTACAAGAGAGGAGATTCCATCTGAACATGAGGAAGAACTTCCCGACTGTGAGAGCCGTTCAGCAGTGGAACTCTCTGCCCCGGAGTGTGGTGGAGGCTCCTTCTTTGGAAGCTTTTAAACAGAGGCTGGATGGCCATCTGTCAGGGGTGATTTGAATGCAATATTCCTGCTTCTTGGCAGGGGGTTGGACTGGATGGCCCATGAGGTCTCTTCCAACTCTTTGATTCTATGATTCTATGATTCTATGATTAGTTATTTATTCCTTCTGCTAATCCAGAGCTGGGGAAAATGGAAGGAAAAAGGAAAAAGGAAGATGGGCCAACCATGGGCAAGATGGATGGATGGCATCTTTGAAGTGACTGGATTGACCTTGAAGGAGCTGGGGGTGATGACGGCTGACAGGGAGCTCTGGTATGGGATGGTCCATGAGGTCATAAAGAGTCAGAAGCGACTGAACGAATGAACAACAACAACAATCCAGAGCTTCTTCAACTTTCCCACTCAAGAGCACTTTTGGCCCAATTTTTACATGACCCCATAGTTATATAAAATAGATATAAAAATCAAATATGTACTGAAAGCAAATCAGCATTTGCAAGGCTTGCTAAACAGGGTGATTTTCCTTTTTATGAAGTACAGCTGAAGCATATTCTGCAGACTCCACTGTAAACACTACACAACAGATTCATTTAAATGTCTAGAAACAGCCACTAGGTGGCATTTAGAAAACTTTTAGTGTTGCCAAATTTTTCAGGACCCCAACATTGAGTTAAAGGGACCCAATTTGGAGTCAGGACCCAGAGTTTAAGAAGCAATATGCTAAACACGTTGAGTTTCTCTTGTCCGTAATGATTGCAACCATAAGGTGTTTTTTTTATTTCTGTTCCCTTTATTTTATTTTATTTTATTTTATTTTATTTTTCGAATCCCTGTATTTGCATATACATAGGGAATGAGGGACTGGACTGACCTTGAAGGAGCTGGGGGTGGTGACGGCCGACAGGGAGCTCTGCCGTGGGCTGGTCCATGAGGTCACGAAGAGTCAGAGACGACTGAACAAATGAACAACAGCAGGGAATGAGGGACAGGGGAAAGGAGGCTAGTCACACGTCCTGTGCCACAGAACTTTTTCTTTAGAGCTACCAGCACATTTTCTGCACTTTGAGCAAAGTAGACAAGAAGAGAGTAGAAAATCCTCCCCCACCCCTCTCATGAGTCTTTTTTATTTTCTCTGGTTGGATATAAGCTGTGTGTCTCCATAGACCCAATGGAAAATGAGCATGGAAATATATAGAATCATAGAATCAAAGAGTTGGAAGAGACCTCATGGGCCATCCAGTCCAACCCCCTGCCAAGAAGCAGGAATATTGCATTCAAATCACCTCTGACAGATGGCCATCCAGCCTCTGTTTAAAAGCTTCCAAAGAAGGAGCCTCCACCACACTCCGGGGCAGAGAGTTCCACTGCTGAACGGCTCTCACAGTCAGGAAGTTCTTCCTCATGTTCAGATGGAATCTCCTCTCTTGTAGTTTGAAGCCATTGTTCCGCATCCTAGTCTCCAGGGAAGCAAAAAACAAGCTTGCTCCCTCCTCCCTGTGGCTTCCTCTCACATATTTATACATGGCTATCATATCTCCTCTCAGCCTTCTCTTCTTCAGGCTAAACATGCTCCTTTCACCCCATCAGAGCTCTTTAATGGGGAAAAAAATCAATAGGCATTGGATGTCTGGCTAGCCCTCTTCCCCCAAAGGCAGAAGTGGTGAGGATTTGCAATACTTTAGATTTCAGGATAAGGGAAACTCAATCAGTATTTATTATTTACTGCCTTAAATTGGTTTGAGGATGACCTCTGAACTTTCACATTTATAAAAATGAGAAAAGGGATGTATGTATGAAGAAGAGGAATGCACAGTTTTGGAGGAGATACAATTCTGCAGCCACTGTAAGCTAAATGCACTTTAAGCTTTCACTAGGCTTGGTGTGCTAAGAAGAGGGGTGTTGGGGTTCAGCAGCAAAATGCTGGGGATTCCTCAGAGGACGAGTCTGTCTGTGATCAGGGTGATTTGCAGGTCCCAGATCAGAGAGAAGTTCCAGCAGTTGCAGAGGAGATGGGGATGTTTGGATTCTAATGCCCATTCCTTAGCAACCAGGAAAAGTCAATTTCTCTTAGGAATCGGCATTCAGGGCCTTCTGCAGCTGCAGATAGGGAGTTTTCCCATGATATCATATTAGGCTTCTGCACAGAGGGAGTCAAGCATAGATTAATTAGGCATTCAGAAAGACTGTGAGAAATCCTTGAGACCCAAGCCTCAAGGGCGTGACCTCATGGCTTCTTGCTTGGGCCTGAGCTTAAATTAAGTGTCACCAGAGCAGACAACATTGCTATAGATTCCAGTTCCTGTCTCAGCTCTCATGCTCATGCTTCACATCTGTTGGGTTTCTGAAAGAATTTTGCCTTGGAAAAACTCCTGTTTCATGCTTATGGATTTATGCCTATGTTCTTGATGTTCTAGATTTCATGTACCTTGCTATCTTGGATTATTGATCTTTTGTATATGGACTATTCATCTTTTGTGTATATGGACTACTGCTATTCCATAGCACCTTTTCTCCTGCTTTTTGGGAAATAAACTTTTTCCCTTTTGTACATGCTCTGTAAATAAGCTGCTGTAGCTAATAACTACTGGACTACGTGAGGTGCTGGTTGAAAAGGTGTTCCAAGCCTAGAGCGCAATAAGGGGCTAAACAGACATATTCCATCTCAAACAAGATTGTTTTGTGATGGCAAAACCCATTTTAGGAGCCTCATGTGATGACATCCTGATAATTGTTGAATTAATAATGTGTTGCAATTTTCTAGAGTGGAGTAGTGGAGTATCTTTAACAGTCTATAGAGCTGCAAGAGGATCACTGAAGCACAGAATGGTTTCATGGACATAACACAGTTGCCTATTCATGCCTTAAAATGTTAATACAACCAACCATGCTATTCTGGTACAGCGCTACCAGGGGCTCCAACTTTATTTGCCTTGTTTAAATGTTTGTTTGGAATCCCAGGCTTGGGATGTTGCAGCAGGGTGGCTTCCTGTTATAGTCTGCAGACATAGGGCAAGCCCACTGTCCATCTTCATTTAGCTTTGGTTCCGCCCCTTAGTCTGGGCTTTGGGAAAATAGAGGAACCATTTTGGTCAGTCGCGCACAAGGAAGCCAGTCTACAGGATGCGAATCAGCTTGTCCTGTAGGAAAGGCTTCATTCCTCAAAGCCATCCGGGGATCATCCAGAGGTGATCCGTGGTCCATTCAGTGACCATCCAGGGGTCATCCAGTGACCATCTAGTTCCAGGGAAACAGAAGGAAAAGGTCCCAAAGGCTCTGGCTGAGAGCTCACAGCCTCTCAGCCTCACAGCACCAGAGGGGAAAACAGCCCTGAAGTTCCCACAGGACAGCACTACAGAACCACAGAATTCCAGCTAAGTATCTTCTAGCTTCGTCTGGTAGGTTACTCGGTTTCCAGACGCATTGGGGATCGGCAGTTATACCCAGACTAGCAAGGCCTAGGCGATGGACGGCCTGGGAGAGGTTATAAAGGGTTCTTCCTCATGTTGAGATAGTATAGTTAAACCAAGTCAGTGCCAGTCTCTTAAAGACTAGTATAAGAAAGCCTTGAAGTGTTGTTTGAAGATTTGTTCCTTAATAAAGACTTTTTTGTACCTTTAAAGAACTCTAAAGCCCATTACTTCTGGAAGTCTCTAACAATCTCTCTTCGGGCACCCCGGCTTCCCACTGGGTTTAAAGTGTGCGTTCTATAGAATAAAGACATTTTGTTCGGACCCAGTGGCAACAGAACACATGCTATATGCCTGCAAAACGTGAACTGTCTACAGATGTCCCATGCAACTCCTGGAACGATTCCATCAGCGCTGCCTCCGGAAAATCCTGCAAATCTCTTGGGAAGATAAGCGGACAAATGTCAGCTTGCTGGAAGAAGCAAAGAAGAAGCATTGCTGGAAGAAGCATTGGACCAGCCACATTGTCCAGATGCCCAACCACCATCTCCCAAAGCAGTTGCTCTACTCTGAACTCAAGAATGGAAAACGGAATGTTGGTGGGCAGGAAAAGAGATTCAAAGATGGACTCAAACTCTGGCATAGACACTGAGAACTGCGAGCGGTCCAGCTGGAGGTCAACAGTGACCAGCAGTACTGCAGAATTTGAAGAGACTTGAATGGAGGGCGAAAAAGAGAAACGTGCCAAGAGGAAGGCACGTCAAACCAACCTCGACCGGGACCGCCTTCCACCTGGAAACCGATGCTCTCCTCACTGCGGGAGACGATGCAGATCAAGAATCGGGCTCCACAGTCACCTATGGACCCACCGCCAGGACACCAACCTTGGAGGACCATCATCCTCAGACTAATAGTCACCTATGGACCCACCCTGGAGGATTATCCTACTCGGACAATGAGGGATCACCTAAGTCAGTAAGTAAGTAATACAAACATCATGTTATCATTTTGGGTTGCTCTATTGCTACTTTTGGGTCATCTCCACAGGTAGTCAGTCATATGTACAACAACAAATAAATGATTAAGCAAGGTAGTCCTACAAACTGAGAACCAGCAAACCTATGAGTGACAATGCTGGTGGATTGAGAAGCACCTTCAACTGAAGCTCCTTCTCCTTCAACGGGAGGCTAACCCTTCTATAAGAGGCTGTACAACCAGTTTCCAAGCACAAGAACACTTTGCACATTTCTTTGCTCTTATCAGATTTTTGGAGTTTAAACAAATATGGAAACTCTTCACAAAACATGTTAAACCAGAAGGTGGTTTTTTGGGGTAATTGGATGTGATTAAATTTTGAGAAGAGCCAACATGGTATAATAGTTTGAATCCCAGTTCAGACATGGAAAGTCACTTGAAGACTTTTTGGCTAATCACATTATGTCAGCCTTAGAGAAAGAGTGAAAAGGAGCTGGAATCTGAATGTTCTCAGCAGGTGGGTGGAGAAAAGGAAGCGCTCCATCCTTGCCATCTGTTCCCCTCTTTGCCAAGAACAAATTTGCATAGAAAACCCAATGATAGAATCATTGTAAGTCAGGAATTACTTGAAGGTACACGACAGGAAGACTGGGATGAGAACATTTAGCTTAGCCCTAACTAGAGTAAACCTATTGAAACAGCTGTTCAATGGGAAATCAACACGTCTAAGATCCTCTGGGAAGGCCCTCCTCTCGCATGGCATATGTTCTGTATCAGAAACTAGAGCTGATATGGTCTATCCAATGCAATTTTCTGAATCAGCACCCCAAATCAAATCTACGGCCTAACCATTACAAAACCACTCAGCAACTAGAGCGACTGGTCTCACAAAACCCTCTTATAGTGCTGATTAAATATGGTTTTCTGTGGGCGAGCGGATGATGACTATTGGATGGCATATGTTCTGTATCAGAAACTAGAACTGATGTGATCTATCCAATGCCATTTTCTGAATCGGCACCCCTAATAATCAAACCCAATCTAAAGTTGACCAAAAACTGATTTGTAACCCTTTTGGTACTAATCTTGGAGAGTGGTCTCTGGTCAAAGTGGTCCCTGGTCAAAGTATCAGAAACTAGAGCTGATGTGATCTATCCAATGTCATTTTCTTAATCAGCACCTCAAATAACCAAACCGAATCTAAAGTTGACCAAAAACTGATTGGTAACCCTTTTGGCACTAATGTTGGAGAGTGGTCCCTGGTCAAAGTAGTCCCTTGTCAAGTAGTCCTAGGTCAAAATCGTCCCTGGTCAAAGTGGTCCCTGGTCAAAAAAAAAAGTTGGGAACCACTATTCCACATAGAAGTGTTCCAGCAGATCTATAAACAGTTACGATCCATCCTCTCAATTCACCAAATACAAATGAGTGTGATAACTTGAGAGAAGGAGATCAGCTAAACTCAGTCCTACATGTCAATGACTTCATTACACAGCAGTTGAATCTGAAGCTCCAACAGATTGGAGAAATTCTTAGGTCAACAATGAAGTTATGGCAGAGAACTGGAAAAGGAATGACAGAAAAAAATGTACGTTAATAAATAAGATACCATAAACCATTTAAAAATGTGTTTTATCATAAAATACTGCGAGGAATAGCACAGAGTTTATAAGGTTGGGGATGCATTGACAGGCCAATGACAGGTTCTTGGCTGATTTCTTTTTCTCCTTCAGGCAGCTGAAATTTGAATGCTCTCAGCAGGTGGGTGAAGAAAAGGAAGAGCTCCATCCTCGCCATCTGTTCCCCCAGACATGCTCGAGCACCTGCAAGAGATAATACAAGAGAAAGCATCAAATGAGATATAACCCTCATCACCCATTCTCTGCTACCTGTTTTTGTTCCTTTGGTTTTCATGCCTAGAGGGAACAAAACAGGACTGTTTCTCCAAGAAAGACTTTCCCGACTGTCCCATTTTCAAACTTTTTCCTTCGGGTCATGGATTTTGACCTGCTCATAACTATGAACAACTTTCAGAAGTCCAAAGCCCATAAGCAGTGATCAGTGTTCCGAATTTTGGAGGGGGTCCCGATCTGTTTTTTGGGAGTTTCCCAGATTCAGGAGGACATAAATCTGTTTTCGTTCAAGGAAGCCAAAATATTTGTTTTCTATCCAGCCCATTATTGGGGTGGGGGGAGACTTCCTGGGCTCCTCTTCCCATCACTTTAGACATTGTTTGTCCTTATATCCTTCATTAAGATATGGATTAAAAGCATCAGAGTTCTTTCTGTGACTCTTTCCCTTCTGTCTGTAGAGGAGACTGGGTTTAATGCTTAGTTAGAGCTGTTTCTACTCTAGAGGAGAGAGGTGCTTGTGGTGCTCTCTCCCTCCCTGCACAGCACATCCATTTCCAAGGCATTTTAAGGAGGCTTGAATCTCCACTTCGCAGGTCAGGGAAGGAAGAGTAACCTATCTGTAGTGGTTCAGCCTGGAAGGAGGTAGAAGGTGATCTCAAAGATTAAGAGAGAAAAGGGGGGTCAGGGAGAGGTTTCCCAAGGGAAATGGAATGCCTTTGCTATGGCTTTTTGAATATATATGGTGTTGCATCCCATAAAAGCCACAAAACAATAACCAGGAGTCTGTTAGCCTTTTACTAACCATGAACTTGGAAACTAGAAGCCTCTGGGATTACTGGCCATGGAACACAGGAATTCTGCCAAGGCCAACCACAGTCCTGAACGTTGCTTGACCTAAAGAAGCACCCGGCAGGAACCCTCTTAAACCAAAGAAGCTATTCTTAGAAATGCCCCTTGACTTTTCTGTCTGGGCCTCTTTCTGCTGTAAGCGCTGTGACCTTCGTAAAGACTGGGAAACATTTCTATCTCTGACTATCTGTTCTCTTCGGTCCTCATTATCAACCCCAGGTGGAGAGATATCACGGCTAACTTCCAAAACATTCTCTTCTAGCTGTTGGGTTTCATTTTCATTCCCACTGACCTCTGCATCAACAACAGATTCCACACTGTCAGAGTCAGGGAGAGCTTGCTCAGTTGGAAAAACTATCAGAGAATCCTGTTCACACAGATCAGGATCAGGCTGAACCCCAACATATGGGGCCTCTGAAACTGTGATTTTCAGTGAAACCAACGTTTAATTCTGAAGAGCATTCCTTGTCTTGCTTCTTGTGTTCATCATTTTATTTTCATGCTGATAATCCTGTAAGTATTCCTGCCTTGGATCTATGTTCATGTCTTTGGATTTAATTGCTCAAGTTTGTTCCTGAATCTTCGTGTGACTTTGACTTTGCATTCATGGACTATTTGCGGCTCACAGACTCTTGTTTCTTGTGGATCTTGCCTTGGATTTTGGGACATTCCTGCTTCCTGAGTTTGATGCTTGGTTTATTATTTACCATGTTTAATTTACTGTTTTTATGGACAATATTCTAGTCTACTTTTGAAGTTCTTCTATTCTTTTGCTGAAGCTATTTTTATTCTTCAATAAACTGCTTGCTTATAAAGAACTTTGGTGTGGTTTTGGGTTCAGAGGTACATTCCCAGCCCTGGTGTGCAACACTATCCTACACTGGGCTTTCTTTAAACATACCTTTTTTCTCTTGATTTTCAGGTCCTGGAATTGTGCCTTTTCTCCCCACCCCTTCCCCTCATGCTTTTTCTTCTAGCAGCTGCCTCCCTCCCGCACTCCACTTGTAACTGGAGGATGCTGGTTTTCAACAGCCACTGGTCTGTTGTGGCTGAAAAACACATGGAGGTCGAGCCCTTGCCATTACTGCTAACTGAAAAAGCAGTAATGGATTAGCCGAAAGTAACTGGTACCTCCGAATCCATGCACAAGCCTAATCTACACTATAGAATTAATGCAGATTGACGCCACTCAACGGCTGCATCTACAAATTGAATTAATCCAGGTCAGAGCATAGATTTAACAGATCCAGTTCATTTCATAATAGAGTTCGAATCCCTACTTGTCCATGGACAGCCAGTGGGTGACCTTGGGCTTGTCACCCTCTTTTAGTCTCAGAAAGAAGCAAAGATAAACCTCTTCTGTATAAATCTTCTCAAGAAAACCCTGTGATAGGTCCTTCTTAGGGTCACCATAAGGGATAACTGATTTGAAGGCACAAGCAACTGCTCTTGGAAGAAAGCCACAAAAACCGATAGTACATTAACGGCACATTTACCTGCTCCAAATGGCAGAAATTCTTCTTTCGTAATAAAATTCCCCTCCTTGTCCAAAAAATTGTTTGGGTTGAATTCGCCAGGAGTCTCCCAGTGCTTGGGGTCAGAAAGGACAGAATTTAGATCTGTAACAACAAGGGTTTTCTGGAAGGAAAAAAAAAGTGGACTCAGAATCACATCTGCACCAGCATGCTTTCTTACTCCTATAGTATTCTCTCTCTCTCTCTCTCTCTTCCCTTTCTCTTTCTCACATACACATACACACTGAAGTGCCTTGGCATCCTAATATCAATAATTTTGCTTTTCATTTAAGCTATAAAGGTTCCGTCAAAGTATTAAACACTACTATTGAATATTGAAAATTTTCAATTGAAAAAAAATCCAAATAAATGAATTTCAAAAGAAAACTAGCCTGTGCTTTTGAGATTATAGCAAAGCCTTTGATTGTATAGATCAGAGGTTCTCGACCCTCCTAATGCCGTGACCCCTTAATACAGTTCCTCATGTTGTGGTTACCCCCAACCATCAAATTATTTTCATTACTATTTCATAACTGTAATTTTGCTACTGTTATGAATCGTAAGGAAAATATCTGATATGCAGGATGTATTTGCATTCACTGGACCAAATTTGGCACAAATACCAGATACACACAAATTTGAATACTGGTGGAGTTGGGGGGGAGGATAATGATTTTGTCATTTGAGAGTTGTAGTTTCTGGAAATATAGTTAACCTACAAAGAGCATTCTGAACTCCACCAACGATGGAATTGAATCAAACTCCCATGACCAGCTGAAAATGCTGGAAGGGTTTGGTGGGCATTGACCTTGAGTATTGGAGTTGTAGTTCACCTACATCCAGAGAGCACTGTGGAATCAAATAATGATAGATCTTGAACAAACTTGGCACGAATGCTCAATATGTCCAAATGTGAACACTGGTGGAGTTTGGAGAAAATAGACCTTGACATTGTAGTTTCTGAGATTTATAGTTCACCTACAATCAAAGTGCAGCCTGAACCCCACCAATGATAGAATTGGGCCAGACTTCCCACACAGAATCCCCATGAACAACAGAAAATAGTGTTTTCTGATGGTCTTTGGCAACCCCTCTGACACCCCTCCCACACACACACACACACACACACCCAGGGTCCCGACCCCCAGGTTGAGAAATGCTGGTATAGATCATGAAATACTATTGATCACGCTTAATGAATGGTTGTGCCACAACATTTGTATGTCCTTATCCAGGACAAGAGGCTACTGTCAGGATAGACTGCAGAGAAAGAGAGTGATTTCCAGTTTGGAAGAGAGTCAGATAAAACTGCATTTTATCACCCTTTCTGTATAAGCTGTAGCTGAAAATATCAAAGACTTGGAAGAATTCCTGAAGAATATCAAGGACGAAGATGCAAAAACAGACTTAGAGTTAAAACTTTCAGTCCATTACTGTGACTATTGGGTATTGTAATATTGAAATGTAATATTGATTGTATTTCAGGCATGGCAATGTATCCTTCCAGGAATCGGCAAGGTTGGAAATGTTATTTCTTCCAACAATGATCTATTCTTGATAGTTTACACAGAATCATAGAATCACAGAGTTGGAAGAGACCACATGGATCATCTAGTTCGGGCTGTGGCACAGCTAGTTAGTAGCCAGCTGCATTAAATCACTACTGACGGGGAGGTCATGAATTCAAAGCCAGCCTGGGTTGGAGTGAGCTCTGACCATTAATAGTCCAGCTTGCTGTTGACTTATGCAGGCCGAAAGATAGTTACATCTGTCAAGTAGGAAATTTAGGTACCACTTTATGCAGGGAGGCCAATTTAACTAATTTACGACAACATAAAACCTTCCGGCAGCGTACATAAGAATGAGGAAGTACTCCATCAAGAACTTGGTGTCACAAGTGGACAGTGAAGTCACAGCTCCCCCTGTGGCCAGAATTTAGCATACCTTCATGAAGCTGGAAAGCTGGAGTGTTAAATCGCCTCTATGTCTATCTATATATGTTGTATGTCTATGGCATTGAATGTTTACCATGTACATGTGCATTGTAATCTACCCTGAGTCCCCTGTGGGGTGAGAAGGGCGGAATATAATACTGTAAATATAAATAGTCCAACCCACTGCCATGCAGGAAAAGCACAATCAAAGCAGTATCCAGACATCCAGCCTCTGCTTAGAAGTCTCCAAAGAAGAATCCTCCACCACACTATGAGGCAGAGAGTTCCACTGCTTAACGGCTTGTACAGTCAGGAAGTTCTTCCTAATGTTCAGAAAGAATCTCCTTCCCTGTAATTTGGACCCATAACTACACTGAGTCCTAGTCCTGAGGGCAGAAGAATACAAGCCTGCTCCCTCTTTCTGATGACGCCCTTTCACATGTTTATACATGGCTGTCATGCCTCCTCTCAACCTTCTCTTCTGCAGGCTAAACAGACCCAGCTCTTTAAGATGTTCCTCAGAAGGATTCATGGTTTCCAAACCTCTGGTCATTTTAGTCACCCTCTTCTAGACACCCTTCCAGCTTAATGTCAATACCTCTCTTAAATTTTGGTCTCCATAATTGGACACAGTCTTATCCCAGTTGAGGTCTGACGAAAGCAGAAGAGGGAGGCACCAGGACTACCCTTGATCTAGTCACTATACTCATTTTGATGCAGTCCAAAAGGTTCTTGCATAGATATATCTATTAAAGTGTCATCCATTGTGTTCTGTTGTGCGCTGGGCCTGTAAAGAATTTCCTTTAGAACAGAACGTGCAACCTTTGCCTAGCGGGAAGCCAGGGGCCCAAAGAGAAGTTCTCAGAGATTTCCCATCACAAATTATCTTTAGATAGCTTGTGAAGTATAACAAAGTCTTTTATTAATGAACAATCAAACAGAAACTTCTCTTGTCTTCAGTAAAGATAAACAAATGATTCCAGGCTTTTATGCAACCGGTGGCTTCCTAAACTTGCCCACGAAGGACAGGCAACTGTCTTCAATAACTTCTTCTTTACTTTAAAGGAAAATCCCCTTTTTAACTTCTCCCAGGCTGACTGTAATCTAACCCTTACTGATGTGGGCTCCGCTACCGGGTCGAACTGCGTCTCAAAGCACCGAGTGGACCTACCAGTAAAGGCTTAGATATTCTCCAGCTGGAGTTCTTTGGTCTTTCAAACTGTTCACCCTCCGAAATTCCTCAAAGCTTTAGGACTGCTTCCCTGGAAATCTTTGGGTGCTCTTAAGACTGTTCTCCCCTGGAAGGTCTTAAGGGTTGAAGCCTTTGTACAGAGGAAGCTTGCACACATCCTGTACATTAGCTTTCCTTGCTGAGACTAACTAAAAATGGCTCCCTTCCTTCCCAATTGCCCTGAGCAAGGGGCGGAACCAAAACTTAACGATGATGGACAGGTGACTTCCCCTATGACTGCAGCCAAAGGAAGCCACCTTTCTGCAGAGTCCCAGAAACCTAGGACTGCAAACAAACATTTAATACAAAGCAAATAAAGTTGGAGCTCCCGGTACAGCCATACCAGCACACATTGAAACTCTCTGCTCTTTGGTTATAAGATTACAGCCATATCAATCATCTGTACCTTTGGAATGTGAAAGCCAAGCATCTTCAACTCCTTCGAACACCGTCTGGGGACCCCAACTGGTAAGATATACTTTGCCCGCTGGACCTCATGAATCACAGCATTGGTGTAAGGCAGTTTCTTGCGATCTTGGTAGCAGATTGAGTGAGAGGAGCCAAAAACATATTCCATCTCTTTGTAGACTCTTTCTGAGGGAAACAGTGAGAAAGGAAGCTTTATTCTGGGAACAGTTCTTGAACTCAGCAAAGAAATGACCAAATAATTTGATTAAGGCAATCTGAAAAAGAATCAAGCAGCGCATCTTTATCTTGACTCTTGTGGCTTGTTCTCAGTCTTGCAGCTCTTCTGATGTCTGAGGTGGAGTCTCCATTGGCCTGGAGAGCCCAGTTGAGGTGGTTCAGTTCATCTTGGAGGAGGTGGGCTGCGCAGATTCTTTTTGCACGGTCTGCCAAGGCTTTAATGGTACTTCTTTTTTGACTTGGGTGATGGTTGAAGTTTTTATGTGGGTATCTATCTGTGTGTGTAGGTTTTCTGTAAACTGTGTGACCCAATTGTTGATCTGGTTTGTGGATGACTAGAACATCAGCTTTACAGGCCAATGGAGACTCCACCACAGATATCAGAAGAGCTGCAAGACCGAGAACAAGCCGCGACAGTCAAGACGAAAATTCACCCAGAGGAAAAGTGTTCTTGCCATACATCAAGGGAACCACTGACCGCATAGGGAAGCTAATGAGGAAACACAACTTACAAACTATCTGCAGACCCACCAAGAAAATCCAACAAATGCTACGTTCAGCAAAGGAGAAGAGGGATCCTCTCACTTCTGCAGAAGTCTACTGCTTACCATGTACATAGGGACCACCAAACGCAGCGCACAAACACGAATCAAGGAACATGAAAGGCACTCCAGACTAACTCAACCAGAGAAATTTGTGGCTTTCACATGTTTTAAAGGGGGTCCTCTAAAATTTCAAGGCATAATGCAGTCATGGGAAATGAGAAAAGTAAGGTCCATTACCTTGGATATTTGGATAAGCCACCATGAAGAGAAGTGCCCACTGCAGAGTACTGGAAGTGGTCTCTGTTCCTGCAGCAAAGAGGTCAAGAATAGACTGGGCCAGGTTATCTTCACTAAAAGTAGACTTGGGGTCACCCTTGCTCTGTTAGTGATAACAGAAAAGACGTAACATTATTGGAAATGAACCAAAGTTTAGGACACACGTCAAAATGAATTATATTTGGGAGGTGTGGAAAGACGTATGTTATTGTTGTGCTTAGTTTCCGCCAAGTCAGTTTTGGTTTATGATGACTGTGCTGTCACACACTGGGCCTATGGCAATTGGCTTTTGAACAGGACGGGCTCTTTGTGCCCAGTGGGAAGCCGGGTGCCTCAGCTGAGAGGCCCTAAGGATTTTCCTATACAAAGTCTTTAGAAACTTGAAAAGTTTAACAAAGTCCTTTATTATTGCTTAGGTCTTCAACAAAACAATCAAATACTTCTCAGATCTTTAACAAGTCAAACAAATACTTCAAGGCTTTGAATCAACTGGTGGCTTTCTTCATCTTGTCCACAAGGGACAGGCAACTGGCTTCGTGAACTGTTTCTTTTCTTTAACAAGGAAAACCCTTTTTAAGCCCTCCTTGGGCAATCTACTTTCTAAACTTTGCTGGTGTGGGCCCTACTCCCGGCTCCAAATTGCTTCTTGGGTCCCGAGTAGACCTACCAGCCAAGGCTTTGTAGATTCTCCAGCTGGAGTCATTTGGATTTTCTCCACGAATGTTGTGGGTTTGTTTCTTTAACCCCAACAAGTGTTGCGCTGTGAAACTGTTTCTTTTAAAGGCTTTTCCTTAAAGCTGTGAGGCTATAAATTCCCCAGCCAGAGCTTTGGGACTGTTTTCCCCTGGAATCTTCTCTACAGGTGGAGCTGATTCACATCCTGTAGCTAAGCTTTCAACTATAAGACTGAGCTAAAATGGCTTCCTTTCCTTCCTGAACCCTGGGGAAAGAGGCGGAACTAAGAAACCCAACGATGATAGGCAGGTGGCTAACCCCATGACTGCAAACCATGGGAAGCCACCTTATTGCAAAATGCATGGAACTTTGGAATACATGCAAACACTCAAAGAAAGAAAAGGAAGTTGGAGCTCCTGGTACAGCCGTACCAGCACAATGACTTTATGAATGAGGAGCCTCTACAGGTCCCTGTTAACAACAACACTGCTCAGGTCCTGAAAATGCAGGGGTATATCTTCCTTAAGTGACTCAATCCACCTGCATTGTGGTTTAATAAAGAGGGTAAAATGACTTGCTTCGAGCAGCATCATAAACTTAGGATAGAGGAAAGAATTCAGGATGGAAATAATTTTTTAAAATTCACAGCATTGCCAAAAATGTGTTTTTCTAGATTGAGGAACCCAGATGATTTCAGGACTTATTCGGCACAAAATTTGCATATGGTTCTGCTGTGCAAAAGCCAGCATTTCCTGCACAGAAAATAGTAAATAAAATGCCATATATAAATTCTCAGTAGAACAAGTCCCCAACTATAAAATTTTCTGGGGAGTAGGGTAAAGTTAAAGGTTTTCCCTTTACATTAAGTCCTGTCATGTCTGACTCTGTGGGTTGGTGCTCATCTCCATTTCTAAGCCGAAGAGCGCATTGTCCATAGACACCTCCAAGGTCATGTGGCCAGCATGACTGCATGGAGCCGTTACCTTCCCGCAAGCAGGTACCTATTGATCTACTCACATTTGCATGTTTTCGAATTGCTATGTTGGCAGAAGCTGGGGCTAACAGTGGGAGCTCACCCTGCTCCCCGGATTCGAACCTACGACCTTTCGGTCAGCAAGTTCAGCAGCTCAGCCACTGTGCCATCGAGAGCAGTGGGGAGAAAACTGTATTTTTAAACTAATTTTGTGCAGAATAATCCCAAGAGAGATTATTTAAGAAAGGGGGGCCATGAAGATAGCTCCACCTTGTCTCCTATGCTATGCTATTAATATAATATAATATATTGTATATGCATATAATATTAATATAATATATTGTGTATACATATAATATTTATAATATTATAATGTAATACAATATAATACTAAGAATAATAATACATTATAATTATATATTTTATACTACATATAATATTACTAATAATATTACAATATAATGGTATAGTACAATATAGTAATATATAATCCCTGACATTGTACTATGCCATAATATAATATACTGTATGTATATATATATATCTTGAAAGCTGCTCTGAGTCCCCTTAGAGGTGAGAAGGGTGGTATATAAATGCTCATAAATCTATATAAATAAAAATGTAATGTTCGTTTGTGGGATTAACATAACTCAAAAACCACTGTGATAATTGACACCAAATATGAACACAATACACCTATCAGGCCAACAAGTGACCATCATAAAAACACTGGAAAACATAGCAGAATAGACTTAAAAAATCAAAAAAGCAAAAAGAGACTACAGCGCATGTGCAAAAATGACTCCTCCTGGCAAACATAACACACAATAGCATATCCACACTCTCTTCCAGATTACAGCTCCCAGCATCCCCTAGACCAGGTCCTTTAGGAGGATGATCCAAATGCACTGCTTCCAAGCTGCAAGCTTTCTTCTCCTTGGATTTCTTTGAGAGCATCCCAATCCCTGCATATTTCCAATTTCCTATCCTGGACTGCAACTCCCAGCAATCTTCCAAATTAGATAGATTAGATAGAGATAGATAGGTAGGTAGGTAGGTAGGTAGGTAGGTAGGTAGATTGATCAGCAGTCCAAGTATAGTCCAAGATCAGGAGGACTGTTGGGTGTTGCAGTCCAGGTGATTTGAATGTAATATTCCTGCTTCTTGGCAGGGGGTTGGACTGGATGGCCCATGAGGTCTCTTCCAACTCTTTGATTCTATTGATTCTATGATTCTATGATTCTATGATTCTATGATTCTATAATAGGTAGAGAAGAAGAAAGGGAGAAAGAGAGAAAGAAAGGAGGAAGGAAAGGAAGAGGAAGGAAGGAAGGAAAGGAAGGAAGAGAGAAAGAAAGAAAGAAAGAAAGAAAGAAAGAAAGAAAGAAAGAAAGAAAGAAAGAAAGAGAAGAGAAGAGAAGAGAAGAGAAAGAGGGAAGGAAGGCTGGCCACAGCGACACATGGTGCATACAGCTAGTTATTATTATATTTCTTTGTACACCTCTTTATCGCTCTCGAAGGAGACTCAAAGCTCCTTAACATAAAAGTATTCGCATGCAATTAAAAATATACAAATATGCAAACATTAAAACAGAATTAAATATAAACATTATTGAAGCAATTTACAGTTAAAAACCATTAAAACATGTTCAGTTTAAAACCACAGCACCTCTTGAATTGATCTTAGAAACCTTCTTCTTCAAAAGCCTGTATGAATGAAAAAGGTGAACGACAGTGATGATGATGAATACTTACTTTCTCCATTTGAATTAGATAGAAATCAATGAAGTCCTGTGGCTCATGCGGGTCCTGGCATTCCTTGTGTTTCTTTATCTCCTCCTTTGCAAATGATAGTGCTTCTTGCATAAACGTCAAGGCATCCTTATGAGGCCCTGGGAGATACTTCATAAGCCATGGAAAGAAGTCATACAACTACAAGAGAAGAAAACAATCTCTTGTCAGTATTATGGTAACACAGAGCTGGTCTACACGGCCATATAATGCAGATTGAAACAATATTATATGGTCAATGTAGACCAGTGGTTCCCAACCTGTGTTCCATGCACCATCAGTGGTCCGTAAGAATGAAAATATGGTCCACAGCCAAACCATTACGAAACCACGCAGCAACTAGAGCAACTAGTCTCACGAAACCCTCTTATAGTGCTGATTAAATATGGTTTTCTGTGGGCGAGTGGATGGTGACTACTGGATGACGTATGTTCTGTATCAGAAACTAGAGCTGTTGTCATCTATCCAATGCCATTTTCTGAATCAGCACCCCAAATAACCAAACCGAATCTAAAGTTGACCAAAAACTGATTTGTAACCCTTTTGGTACTAATGTTGGAGAGTGCTCAAAGTGGTCCCTAGTCAAAGTATCAGAAACTAGAGCTGATGTGATCTATCCAATGTCATTTTCTGAATCAGCACCCCAAATAACCAAAACGAATCTAAAATTGACCAAAAACAGATTCGTAATCCTTTTGGTACTAATGCCGGAAAGTGGTCCATAGTCAAAGTGGTCCCTGCTCAAAGTATCAGAAACTAGAGCTGATGTGATCAATCCAATGCCATTTTCTGAATCAGCACCCCAAAGAACCAAACAAAATCTAAAGTTGACCAAAAACTGATTCGTAACCCTTTTGGTACTAATGTTGGAGAGTGGTCCCTGGTCAAAGTATCAGAAACTAGAACTGATGTGATCTATCCAATGTCATTTTCTGAATCAGCACCCCAAATAACCAAACCAAATCCAAAGTTGACCAAAAACTGATTCATAACCCTTTTGGTACTAATGTTGGAGAGTGGTCCCTGTTCAAAGTGGTCCCTATTCAAGTGGTCCATGGTCAAAAAAACATTGGGAACCACTGATGTTGACACATATAATACACTTCAATGCAGCTATGTTTATGAAAATGTCATAACTACAGTGCTTTACCATCTGTATTTATGTTCTTAGTTCACAGATTAAATATATGTGTCTATTTTTTCTGAACGGATATCCAAATGGTAAGACTAGGAACACATTTCAGAACATCATTACTTGGAAAAGCCTTGAAACTTTCCTTAATTCCTTAATTCCAAAGCTCTAATTACCATTACCTTTCTACGAATGCTGATTCTGGGGTGGAACATTGTCCTTTCTAGCAGAAAAGAGGGAGAAGGGAAGACTCACAACATGAAAGAAGGAGACTGAAAATTGTGCCATGGTATCGACGCCGTCCATCAATTTCCGGAACATGACATCTTCGTAAGAAAATCTGTATCCAAAACTCACAACGCTTATCAAGCTGGAGATGGCATTGCTGATCAATAGTGAAGGTACAAATGGCTCCCCTGAAAATAAAGTAGGATGCAGACATCTTAATATTATTCTATTTTACTTGTGAATGCCAAGATTTAAGTTTCAGGTGGAGTAAGAGATACAATTGTCACTAGAAAAAAGTATAATTGAAAATGCATAATTTTTCAATGCAAGCCATATGGGGATCATACCTTAATAACTTAGGAGAAGTGTTGTGTGAACAGGAATACTTAACATACCTTTTTTCTGTGAAAAGGCCTCTACAAGTCGACGGGCCTCCTCCTCAATTTGGTACTCCATGCCTTGCTTCCCTAGACCCAGATTCCGCATAGTAACTATACCAAATCGCCTCTGTTCTTTCCAGATGTGACCATTTGTAAAGCCAATACCTAATATATGTATATTAAAAATCAATGAAAAAGTAATACTTGTCAGAACTTTTGCAAAATAGTTAGATTTTCAATGCAAAAAAAAATGCCAAATGTTTATTTGATACAGAACAACAACAGCAAGAATATTGCTCACTCAAACTTGGGAGCACTCAGAAGCATCGATGAAGGAAGATTACATAAAGTTGCTGAGTTTGACCAAATTGCCAAATTAACGGTGGTTTTGACTGAAGATTTTTGGAAAGACTGGAAACGGCTTACACATTTTTGAAGCAAACAAGAAATCTAATGATCAATAACCTATAATTTATCACAAGTGAGGTTAGCGGGGACGAGGATCAGGACCTTCTCGGTGGTGGCTCCCCGCCTGTGGAATTCACTCCCCGGGGAAATTAGATCTGCAACATCACTCCTTTCGTTTAGGGAAAAACTGAAAACATGGATTTGGGACCAGGCATTCGGACAAACGGGCAGATAAAGAAAGAACTTTGACGATGATTAGGAAATGATTAATGAATTAGAACTATGGAACTCTGAAAGACGAAACGCTGAGCATGAGATGTGTTATGTACTGGTTGTTTGATTGTTTTAACTGTGATAATTGCTTTTAACTATGGTTTTGTATTTTATGTGTAATTTGTATAGGCATCAAATTGTGCCTTGGGTTGTTGTAGGTTTTTCCGGGCTATATGGCCATGTTCTGGAGGCAATTTTTCTCCTGAACATGGTCATATAGCCCGGAAAAACCTACAACAACCCATGGATTCCGGCCACGAAAGCCTTCGACAATAAATTGTGCCTTTTTTGTAAGCCGCCCTGAGTCCTCCCTCGGGGGTTGAGAAAGGCGGGGTAAAAGTACCCGAAATAAATAAATAAATAAATATGGCTATTACTAATTTGAGTAAAATTATTGATCCGGATCTCAAATGGTTGATGGTCAAAGCTTTACTGTTACTGTTACCATTTATTAATGCCTAGGGCAAAGGTCATACACATACACACAAATAAACACGATATCTAAAAAGTCAACAATATAAAACAGTATAAAAGGACAGTGATAAAAGTACTACATAAAACGATTGGTATACAGTAGGGCTGGGCGGTTTCGTTTCGTAATTTCATAATTCGTTAAAAATTCGTTATTTTTTTTATAACGAAGCGATATTGTACCATTCAGGGGCAACTAAAAAACGAAAGAAAAAAAAAAAAAAAAAAAAAAAAAAAAAAAAAAAAAAAAAAAAAAAAAAAAAAAAAAAAAAAAAGGAAAAAAAAAAAAAAAAAAAAAAAAAAAAAAAAAAAAAAAAAAAAAAAAAAAACAAAAAAAAAAAAAAAAAAAAAAAAAAAAAAAAAAAAAAAAGAAAAAAAAAAAAAATAAAAAACAAAACATTCGTTTCGTAATTGTTTCGTCATTGTTTCGTCATTGTTTCGTTATTGATTCGTTATTGATTCGTAAATGTTTCGTTATTATTTCCGCATGTCTGGTGCAAGTTTTAGGGTTGCTGTTTGTTTTCTCAGTGAAAAAAATATAATTATCACACCAACAGTCAACAACAGAGGGAGAGGGAAGCTTCAGAAGTTTTTTTAGCGTATTGCGCAATCGCGGCCGCCATTAACGAATCGATTCGTAATCGATTCGTAATTGTTTCGTAATTGGTTTATGATTTCCGAAATTTCGTAAATATCGAACTTTTTTTAAGGAAAATTTCGGAATTCTTTTAAATAACGAAACGCAAAAAACCCCTAAAAACGAATCGAGTTTAGAAACAAATTTTTCCATGTTTGGACAGCCCTAGTATACAGATCTTGTTTACCATTAAAATACAATGTAACATCAAGAATAGCATTATTTAGCCAAAAGCATCCCCAAAACAGTCAACTGCGATATCGGCAATAAGCTTAGCCCAAATTTTCTTTGATGCCAGGGCAAAAAGAGAAACTTTGCGAATTATCATAGAATTGGTATCACATGGAGATAGAAAAAAATCTAACATATTAGTATGACTGGTTAGATAGAATGGATCCCACAAATTTGGATCTTGGTTCTGAATAAAAAGAGCAATTGGCAAGACCTGTGTTGTACCCGGAGACAGCCATGACATATGGGAAGGAATAATAAATACCATCCTATGTTCCTGGGTCTCTTGGGCCCAGGAAATATGGGATGACTCTGTAAACAATTGAGCCTGGTTCTAGGTTCTTGTGAGTTTTTTCAGGCTATATGGCCATGTTCTAGAGGCATTTTCTCCTGACGTTTCGCCTGCATCTATGGCAAGCATCCTCAGAGGTAGTGAGGTCTGTTGGAATTAGGAAAATGGGTTTATATATCTGTGGAATGACTGGGGTGGGGCAAAGGGCACAGAGCTCTTCTCTGCTGGAGCTAGGTGTGAATGTTTCAACTGACCACCTTCATTAGCATTTGAAGGCCTGGCTGAGCCTGGGAAAATCTTTTGTTGAGAGGTGTTAAGATGTGCCTGGTTGTTTCCTCTCTGCTGTTTTGCTGTTGTAATTTTAGAGTTTTTTTAATACTGGTAGCCAGATTTTGTTCATTTTCATGGTTTCCTCCTTTCTGTTGAAATTGTCCACATGCTTGTGGATTTCAATGGCTTCTCTGTGTAGTCTGACATGGTGGTTGTGAGTGGTCCAGCATTTCTGTGTTCTCAAATAATATGCTGTGTCCAGGTTGGTTCATCAGGTGCTCTGCTATGGCTGACTTCTCTGGTTGAAGTAGTCTGCAGTGCCTTTCATGTTCCTTGATCTGTGTTTGGGCAATGCTGCTGCGTTTGGTGGTCCCTATGTAGACTTGTCCACAGCTGCATGGGATACGGTAGACTCGTGCAGAGGTGAGAGGATCCCTCTTGTCCTTTGCTGAATGTAGCATTTGTTGGATTTTCTTGGTGGGTCTTTAGATTGTTTGTATGTTTTGTTTCCCCATCAGCTTCCCTATGCCGTCAGTGGTTCCCTTGATGTATGGCAAGAACACTTTTCCTCTGGTGGATCTTCATCTTTACTCTCTTGGCTTGTTCTTGGTCTTGCAGCTCTTCTGATGTCTGAGGTGGAGTATCCATTGGCCAGTTTATCCATTGGAGTATCCATTGGCATGTAGAGCCTGGTTCTATTTTGGAATCAGCCCAGTTATTTACATGGACCCAGAGTTTGAAGTTACTCTAAATCTGGGGAAGAGTTCAGAACAACCTACCACTTTGGTTAATACAGGTCAAGACTGCATTAAGGAAATCTTGCCCCGTGTTACCATGAATTAGTTTGTGTGTAGTTTGGCCACCATGGAGCTGATTCAGGTATCCTTCGTGGTCAGTGTAGATGTGCCCCAAGAGACCTGGAGCAAGTCTGGTTCCTTCAGCCGCAAAGGAAAACAATGACAAACTTGGACATTCCACACATATATAAACCTCACTTGCCTAGTTGCCAATAGACCTCACCACCTCTGAGGAGGCCTGCCTTAGATATGGATGAAATGTCAGAAGAGAATGCTTCGGGAACATGATTATACAACTTGGAAAACTCACAGCAACCCAATGATTCCAGACATGAAAGCTTTGACAACACAATAGCAAACGTCTATGAGCAAAAGAAAGCCCATGACAGGTTTGGGGGACACCATATGTTAGAAGTGGACTGAAAGCACACAACAACAACCGTTCTTATCTTCTAAGTCAGTGGTTCTCAAATGTTTTGGCCTTCAACTCCCAGAAATCCTAACAGCTGGTAAACTGGCCTGGATTTCTGGGATTTGTAGGACAAAACAATTTGGGGCATAGGTTGAGAACCACTATTCTAAGTGTATTCAAGAACCCTCATTACAGATGGCAAAAAAATGTTCTGTAATCTGGAAAAGACAATAAAATTGTGACTTCAAGAGCTTGTCTGTTGGAAAAATCCAGACGACTGTTGTGCTGTCGCACGCTGGGCCTGTGCATCAGACTGTAGACAGGACATAAATTCTCTGTGCCCAACAGGACACCGGGGCTGCCTGAGAATAAAAACCTTTGGATTTCCTTAAAACAGAGTCTTTAGATTGCTTAAAGGTTCAACAATGTTCTTTATTCATGAAAACAAACAGGTACTTTAAAGCTTTCTTAACAGTCTATTGGCTCTTTCTCAATCTTGTCCGCAGGGAACAGGCGCTATCTTCATAACTGTAACTAATGAGGAAATCCTTAACTTCTAATCTGGGCAGTCTGTCTTTACCTCTGTTGGCGTGGAGCCCCTGCACCCGGTACCAACTGCTTCTGGCTTCCGCGAGTGACCCTTACCAAGTAGAGCTTTGTAGACTTCCAGGGGGAAAAGAATTCAAGTTTCCGTGATGGCTGACTGAAGTCCTTCAGCAAAGGAGCTGTAGGGCTGTATAACCCCGGTCAAGCTATAGGCTGTATATCTCCCCGGCCAAGCCATAGAAGACGAAGCCTTCTACAGGAGGTATTATGTCCTGCATGGAAAGCTGCTCTGTGTGGACTGAACCCAAACTGGCTCCTATACCCTCCAAAAACCCCAAAAGGGGGCGGGACCAGGGAACCTAACTATAATTGACAGGTGGCTTGCCCTATGATTGCAGCCAAAGGAAGCCACGTATCTGCAGAGTCCCTGAAACTTGGGACTGCAACAAACATTCAATGCAAAGCAAACAAAATTGGAGCTCCTGGTACACTTGCCTGCACAACTGTCATATTCAGTTGTTCTTTATGCTTTTTGCTTCCCAGGAAAACACAAACATGTTTGTCTTCTAACCCACTGCTTCTTCACTTGTGGGTCTTGGCCCCAAATGGAGTCCCCTTAACTCAACTGAGATCCCAAAAATGGCAACTGTGAAAGGTTTCTGAACACTACCTATTTGCACAAATCTGTTAGCAATAATGGCCCCTTCTATCCTGTCCTTATATCCCAGGATCTGATACCAGAATATCTTCTTATCCCAGATTATATGGCAGTGGAGACTCATATAATCCAGTTCAAAGCAGATAACCTGGGATCAGATCCTGGGATATAAGGACAATGCAGTGTTGACAGTAGACTCTGTAGAAAAGGCTTCAACTGTATTCCATAAAAAGGAAAAATCACTCTGTTTTGCAGGCCTTGTACATTCTAATTAATTGTCAGTAAACATTTGGTTTCCTTCTATATCTATTTAATATACCTATATAGTTGGGGCCATGTAAAGTTTTCTCAGATGGAAAGTGGTCGTGAGTGGAAAAGGTTTAAGAAGCCCTAGTCCAAACAACTTACCTTTTCTATTGAAGGCCTCGACCGCGAAGTGGGTTAATGGTCGGTCAAGTAACTCTTCTGAGTGGTTGATTAGGCCTTCTTTCACTGTTTGATACCCAGACAAGATTATGATGGGATAGTGTGCTATCCATACTGTGCACATGCTTCCATATTTCTTAGTAATCTGTCAATGGATCAAAACCGAGAAAAGAAATTTCACATTTACACTGGGAATCATTTCAAGTTCATATACAATCTTCACCCTGTCTTCAGCTCTGCAGCTTCGGGTCATGAGTTACTCTAATCCCTTCCCATTCCTCCTCAAAGTTTTCTTTTCCTTCTCATATTCCTGGATTTTATTTAATTTGGAATTTTAAAAAATCAACCTGCCTTTCAGATAACTGTGCACAATGGCATCACACACACACATATATATATTGCTGTTGTTGTTCATTGGTTCAGTCGTTTCCGACTCTTCGTGTATATACATACAGTATTTATATTCCACCCTTCTCTCCCCACAAGGGACTCAGAGCAGATTACAATGCACATATACATGGCAAACATTCAATGCCATTAGACATACAACATATATAGACAGACATAGAGGCAATTTAACATTCCAGCTTTCCGGCTTCATGAGGGTATGCTCAATTCCAGCCACAGGGGGAGCTGCTGCTTTTCTGTCCACTTGTGACACCTTGATGGAGTACTTCCTCATTCTTACACACACTGCTGGAAGGTTTTATGGTGTCGTACATTGGTTAAATTGGCCTCCCCACAAAAAAGGGGTACCTAAATTTCCTACTTGACAGATGCAACTGTCTTTCGGAGTGCATAGGTCAACAACAAGCTAGATAATTAATTGTCGGGAGCTCACTCTGACCAGGGCTGGCTTCGAACACATGGCCTCTCGGTCAGTAGTGATTTAACACAGCTGGCTACTAACTAGCTGCGCCACAGCCCAGTCAATAATATTATACTCTTATTATTTCAAAACTGAATAAAATGGAACAGCCAAATACAAAGAACATTTGACTTGGAAGTCTTTCATTCATAGAATCATCATAAGTCGAAGCCAACTGGATAGAAATTAACAACAATCACAGCAACTTCAATCAAACACATATTAAGTGGCACAACCATAAGGTGGGAGTGAAGTATTTTGCTCATGCCAGAAGTTGGGCCAACTGACAGGACTGACTTCAGTGACTACGGCAAGCTTCACTCAGATCAGGTGAAAGACTTTATATGCAACTGTCAGGCGTGCATATAAAGCAACTGCCCTGCAATATTTCAGGGCTCTCCTGATATCAAAACACACACAAGATAAGCCAATGCCATGTTTAATTATAAACAAAGCTAAAGTCTCGTGTCTTTCAAGGTCTGACTAACAACATAGAACTGTAGCACACAGCTGGCATAATGATGAACACAAGCCAAGATGAAGAGTCTGATTAATTCAGACAAGCAGAATATGTCTTGGCCACGGTGGTTCACACCTTAGTTACATTCAGGTTGGATTACTGCAATGCACTCTACGAGGGCCTGCCTTTGAATACGGCCCGGAAACTGCAACTGGTGCAAAGATCGGCAGCCAGGTTGCTAGCTGGAGCTAATTATAGGGAGCAGACAACACCCCTATAAAAACAGCACCAATAAGTTTCCGGTCCCAATTCAAAGGGCAGGTCATCACCTACAAAGCCCTAAATGGTTTGGACCCTGTCTATCTTCGTGATCGCACCCTCCACCCTCCCCATGTTCCTGCACAAGTGTTAAGATCTGCCATGTCATGAATGACTTTTCAATAACTTTGAAGCAAAGGTTCTTTTTATTGCAATTTCCAGTGTGAGAAGGTATATCAGATTACAGAAAACATTTAGACAAAGAATGACATTGGACATACAAACATACAGATTCTATGCAACTACATTGGATTTACAATTACATTGGTTAACAAACAAACAAAGGGGATTACATTTTCACTCAACATTCACACCACATGTACACGCATTCATCCACATGCATCCAAATATTACCATATCCTTTCTCCCTCCTTGGAGAAGCACCTGTAAGGCCAGACCCTGCTTTCCTGCAGGCTGCCAATGCATAGTTCCATAACTTCCATAACGCCAAAACTTCAAAACGCTGAAATGCCAAAACTTCTTTTCCTAAGAAGAATGCCAAGGACCAGATCTCTGTTTCCCATACAGCAGAACCTGACTCCCTGCACAAAATCTAAGACTCCAAAAGCGCACTTCTTCCTCTTCCCTTGAGAAAGAACCTCTAAAGTGACCAGACCGCACCCTTGCAAATCTACCACTTTTCTCTCTCTACACTATCTCTCTCTCTTTCCCATGGAGCAGAGCATAGCGGGTGAACCAGACTCCTCAGGTCAGTCACAATTTGAGCATTATTAGACTGAGTCTTTTATAGGAATATTCTGTTGATGTAGTCCCAAAGTTGTAAATTAATGATAGACGTCTTCCATCCTTCCATCCTCAGTTTCCTGGCCAGATGTTGATCTTCTTGATTGGTGTTAACAAACACAAGGCTTTTGTTGACTTCCTTCTTAACATAAGGAATGTTGTAAACATTTCCTTTATCACTGTCCCGTTCTTATCAGAGTTTCTCATTAGCAAGTCCAGCAAGCAGGTATTAGTCATTGCAGGCCTTAATATTATACTGGTGTTTCCAAAATTATTAGCTCCATTCATACATCCTTCCATTCTTCCATTTATTCCCACACATAATTATTAAATTCACATTTATCAAATTTGCACATTGAATTTCTTATTACAGCCAGGGAAGCCCTCCTCGCAGTCCCACCACTATCAGAAACATGGTTGGTGGGGACGAGGGAGAGGGCTTTCTCTGTGGTGGCCCCCAGGCTCTGGAACACCCTCCCCAAGGAGATTAGGCCCCTATAATGTCCTCTTTCCAGAAGGAACTGAAGACTTGGATGTTTCGATGTCTAGCCTCAATGGCCTGCAATTAATGCCACAGCACTGCACTTTCATCCCATGCCCTAGTTTATTAGCTACAGCTTGCACTATCCTATTTCCTTGTTCCTGTTTACAGTTGGCCATGTTTTGCAACAGTTCTCACCATAGGTTGTTGGGTGCTGTTTTGAGCTTAAATTATTGTTTTATATGCTATTGTTTACAGACTAAGTGCTAGCTTTAGCCTATAAAGCGTTAAACAGTTCTGGCCCAGGCTACCTGTCCGAACGTATTGTCCCCTATGAACCAACATGTAGATAATAGGCTTGGGCGGTTTCGTTCGTTAATTTCGTAATTCGTTATTAATTCGTATTTAAATTAGCTTACAATCCGATATTGAGCCATGCAGGAATAGTGTGAGGAGTAATTAAGAATCGAAACAATTTTTCCAATTTTCGTAATTATTTCGTAATTATTTTCGTATAATAATATATAATAATATACTATAATATAATAATATTATAATAATATTATATAATAATATATGATATAATATAATATGTATAATATATTATAATAATATAATATAATATAATATGTATAATATATTATATGAACAACAACAACAAATATAGTTGTTGTTTGTTTTATCACACCAACAGTCAACAACAGAGGGAGAGGGAAGCTTCAGAAGTTCCCCCTGTCCCATTTGGAGTTTTTTTAGCATATTGCGCAATCGCGTCCGCCATTAACGAATCAATTCAAAATTTACGAAATTTCGTAAATTTCAAAATTTTTAAAAGAAAAAAATCGGAATTCTTTAAAAAAACGAAACGCAATGGACCTCCTAAAAACGAAACGAGTTTAGAAACAAATTTTTCCGTTGTTACCCAAACCTAGTAGATAAAGATCATCTGGGGAGGACCTGCTCTTGGTGAGCAGGCCTTTGGAAACTAAGGCAATCAGTATATTTGAATCAAAACCTTGTGCAATTGACCTTGGAACAGACTCATACCATGAACTTAGATGGCGTGTTTTCTAAGTTTAATATGTTGCAATTTTTGAAATGTTTAGGTGATTGTGTTAAGGCATGTTGTTGTGCCATTGTAACCTGCCTTGAGTTCCCCTGTCGGGATAGAGAAGGGCGGGGTACAAATATGGCAAATAAATAAATAAATAAAAATTGTTTTTATCTTATATTGTGTTGTGTGTTTATTTTATGCATTGTCTTAGGCACATTGTGCCATATGTAAGCCATCGCAAATCCCTTCAGGGAGTTGAAGGCAAGGTACAAAAATAAAGTTATTATTATATTATTATTAATAATATAGAAATTCAAGCCCATAAATCAAGCAGAGATTCTGTACGGGGACTGCCGGGTAGGAGGCCCATGTGTTTGGGCAAACCCTATTCATAGATGTAATCTATAAGGCTGTGTCCTTTGTTGTATATAATATATCACTGTAGTGTATGATTTATTTGTTGATAGAGCAGCCTCACCCTGTGCATGCAAAAAAAAAGTGTGTCATGTGTGCCATAAAACCTGACCTGCACCCCCAACATGATTTCCTCCATGCTCCAAATTCTACATTGTTCTGTCTTTTGAGGGAGAGAAGAACAGCCAGACCCTTGCTCCAGCATATCTTTGCTTCAGCAATAGATGTGTGGCTCCCACCACACTCAAAAGGGTGAAAAGGGCCAGACACTAGGCCTGTGCGGTTTCGTTCGTTAATTCGTTAATTCGTTATTAATTCGTTATTTTTACCATTTCCGAAGCGATATTGAAACATATTTCCAAACCCGGAAGGGTTTTTAAATATCGAACCAGCAGCCCCCAGAGTTTTAACGAGCCTCCGCTCGTTTCGTTAATGGGGTGGAGGCTGCTGGAGTGCTGGTGCATGGGAGCCAATCCGGCGCTCCCAAACAGTGCACCACCATGGGTCCGTGGCTGCCTGTTTTTGATTGGCCGGCGAGCCCTTTCAAAGCGGCTCCGCGTGGCCCGTAGCTTCAAGAGGGCGAGGGAGTTTGCATTGGGTTGGCTTGGCAATGGCTGCTAGCAACTCGGATTGGATTCATTCCTTGCTGCTGTGAGTGCTGCTTGCTTCATTTGCTGTCTCTTGCCTGTGTTTGGTCCACATTTGGGCCATTTTTTGGTTAATTTTCCATTTTAAAATATTTTTAATATTATTTTAATATTATTTTTTAATATTATTTTAATATTATTTTTAAAAATATTCTAAAAAAGAAAAGACTCTTCTGTTGGTGTGTGCTCTCATTTGCTGTATCTGCCTGTGTTTGGTCCACATTTGGGCCATTTTTTGGTTAATTTTCCATTTTAAAATATTTTTTAATATTATTTTAATATTATTTTTTAATATTATTTTAATATTATTTTTAAAAAATATTCTAAAAAAGAAAAGACTCTTCTGTTGGTGTGTGCTCTCATTTGCTGTATCCTGCCTGTGTTTGGTCCACATTTGGGCCATTTTTTGGTTAATTTTCCATTTTAAAATATTTTTAATATTATTTTAATATTATTTTTTATTATTATTTTAATATTATTTTTAAAAAATATTCTAAAAAAGAAAAGACTCTTCTGTTGGTGTGTGCTCTCATTTGCTGTATCTGCCTGTGTTTGGTCCACATCAGGGCCATTTTTTGGTTAATTTTCCATTTTAAAATATTTTTTAATATTATTTTAATATTATTCTTAAGAAATACCAAAAATATTCTAAAAATTCGTTAATATTTACAAAATTTCTTAAATACCAAAACTTTTTTTTGGAAAGTTTTGTAATTATTTTAAATATCGAAACAAAAAAACACCCCAATCACAAATCGATTTTAGAAACAATTTTTTTCTTGATCAAACAGGCCTACCAGACACAGCTCCATCATGTCTTGTCCTAGTCCTAGAGGCTGATGAGAAGCCCTCACACCATTGCACCTGTCATGGCTCTGCCCCCAACTCAAAAGGGGCAAATAACAGACAGGCACAGCTCCATCGTGTCTTAGACCTAGAGGCTGATGAGAAGCCCTTGCTCCATTGCACCCGTCATGGCTCTGCTCTCAAATCAAAAGGGGCAAATAACAGCCAGGCTCAGCTCCATCGTATCTTGTCCTAAACCCATGATGGCAAACCTATGACATGTGTGTCAGCACTGACACACGTAGCCATTTTCGATGACAAGCAACCGCATGCGGCCGCATACACAGAAGAATGGGGCCTCATCCTGAGAAGGACATTTCATCCTCAGCTCCTGCACCAGCATTTTTCTATAATGCCGAGATATATGACATTATAGAAAAAAGCAGGTAAGTTAAATAATTAGCTTTTTGGTTTATTAAATACAGTTATATATTACAATAATATATGTTTGTTATATTGGTTTTTTTCTCGAAGTGACACCCCACCTGAGTTATGCTCAGTTTTTTGGCGTGTTTTGACACACCAAGCTCAAAAGGTTGCCCATCACTGTCCTAGACCTAGAGGCTGATGAGAAACCCTCACTCCATTGCACGTGTCATGGCTCTGCTCTCAACTCAAAAGGGGCAAATAACAACCAGGCTCAGCTCCATCATGTTTTGTCCTAGACCTAGAGGCTGATGAGAAGCCCTCACTCCATTACACCTGTCTGTTGGGGTTCAGTCTCCGTGCGAACCAGAACCTGAACCTGATTCTTTAATTGTATTTCCTGATGCAACTGAACAGGCCTCTGAACATGTATCTTTCCCTGATGGTGTTGAAACTGTTGATTATGAGGCCAGTGGCGGGGAAAGTGAAACTGAACTTCTTGATGAGAATGTTTTGGAATCAAGCAGTGATAGCTCTCCAGGGGGACTCACACCTGGGTTTGTTAATGAGGACCGAAGAGAACAGATTTGGAAAACAGGAGTGAATCGCAGTTTCTACGAAGGTCAAATAGATTACGGGAGAGGGAGGCTTCAAAATCTGGAGGCGTTTCAAGAAATAGTTTCTTTAGTATAAAGGGCCTGTTCCTGGCTGTCTAGCCAGATCAAGCATCGTTTTAGACTGAGGCAGCACCTTGGCAGATTTCCTGTGTTCCATGGCCTGCATTCCCAGAGGTTTCTAGTTTTCAAGTACAGTTAGTGATGCTAACAGGTTCCTGGTTTCTGTATTGTGGCTTTTGGAATTTTGCTCAAGTTCAGAGTTTTCCTGACTGCTGTGTTTCTACTGTGGCATTTTGATTTTGCATTTACCTTTCTTTTGTAACCATTTTTCATCAATAAAGAGGATTGTTTTTTTCCCACAGTCCAGTGTGGTGGATTTAATCTTATGGTCTCGTTTCCTGAACTGGGATGCAACACTGTCATGGCTCTGCTCTAAATTCAAACGGGACGAAAACAGCCAGGCTCAGCTCCATTGTGTCTTGTCCTAGGCCTAGAGGCTGATGAGAAGCCCTCACTCCATTCCACCTGTCATGGCTCTGCTCTAAATTCAAACGGGACGAAAACAGCCAGGCTCAGCTCCATTGTGTCTTGTCCTAGGCCTAGAGGCTGATGAGAAGCCCTCACTCCATTCCACCTGTCATGGCTCTGCTCTCAACTCAAAAGGGACAAATAACAGCCAGGCTCAGCTCCATCGTGTCTTGTCCCAGAGGCTGATGAGAAGCACTCACTCCATTCCACCTGTCATGGCTCTGCGCTCAACTCCAAAGGGACAAATAACAGCCAGGCTCAACTCCATCATGTCTTGTCCCAGAGGCTGATGAGAAGCACTCACTGCATTGCACATGTCATGGATCTGGCCTCAAAGGGAGAGAAGATCAGCCAGCATTTACTAGGCTTCAACCTTACCCACTGCTATTTCCTTTTCCTTGCATGTCCCATCTTGAGGACAGGGAACTGTCAACTCAGTGACTTGTAAACTGACATGGGAGCGTTCTTGGCTGAAGGGTGTGGTATAAATAATCTCTATAAATAATAAATAAATATGAACCCATTGTCCTCGAGTGCAGGAGAATGAGAGCATGTGTAAATTTCCATCCACTCACATTTCTGGCATTGCAGTTAACTTAAAGCGTCTAGAACAGTGGTTCTCAACCTGGGGTCCCCAGATGTTTTGGCCTTCAGTTCCCGGAAATCCTAACAGCTAGTAAATTGGGTGGGACTTCTGGGAGTTGTAGGCCAAAACACCTGGGGACCCACAGGTTGAGAACCACTGGTCTAGAAAGAAAGATTGCACACCCATAGAAAATGTGTAGATGAAAGGTAACAAGGGAATGCCAACACAGAAAAGAGAAGGTGCAAGTTATTGTAAGTCTCGCCATTACCACCAACCCCTGCAATACTAAAAAAATTGGCAACTGAAAGAAAACTTCACAAGGAGGAGGGATTATCATCTGAAGGATCAAAGCTCTCATTTTCTGCCCAAAACGAGATGCCAAATTGCTGTTCCCTTATCCTGAGAGCCACTTCCAGTCTGGTTACGTTTTTTACATTGAATGAGAGGGAGTGCCTTCTTGTCTTCCACTATCCCCTGTGAAATAGTCTGGAGCTGTTTCAGCTCAGGGAATTAATTTACCCACCTCTCCCTAAGATTGGCAGCATTGCTGAAGCACCTACCACACCTTCTTCCTCACAAGAAATCAAGAGATACATTTAGATTTGCCTTAATGAGTGCTATCATTTTTTGCACATTCAACCACTACTGCTCATCCACCATCGCCCTACAATTTTCTAAATCTGAAACAGGTGGGTAGTTCATTTCTCTCCTACTCGTGCTATCTCTCACACTCTCTTCCTGGGGTGGGAAGAGAGATCCTTGCAATTTATAAATCTGCACACACGGGGAGGGTGTATTACACAGAGAACTAAAACTCAGCACTTTTCCTCCTAACCATCAGCATATTTTCCACCAACTCCCTCCTTACTCACAGAAACAAGGCATTTTGAATTCTTCCATTCACAATGAAAAGCCTAATTACAATTCAGCAGCTCCATAATAATGGTAGACTCATACTATCCAGCATTTCATGGATGAAAACCAGGACCCATGTGACCAAGTACAATCAGAGGGTTGTCAAGATGGCAAAAGTTAGCCCAGTAAAAATCCCGTATCCACAGAAGATATGTTACAGTTACCTGAGACCACAGATATGGCCAAATGTCATTAATTAGATTACTTCTGGTCCCAAAGCATACCAGAGAATTGTGTTGAAGGATCTGGTGTTAACTTTCAGGAGAAACATGCCATGATATCCTTAGCTGTGGGCCCTTCCACACAGGCCTCAATCCTGGGAGAAACAGGGATTCTTTATCCCCGTGTTTCTCAACGTGGGGATCGGGACCCCTGTGGGGGTCGCGAGGGGGTGTCAGAGGGGTCGCCAAAGACCATCAGAAAACATAGTATTTTCTGTTGGTCATGGGGGTTCTGTGTGGGAAGTTTGGTCCAATTCTATCATTGGTGGGGTTCAGAATGCTCTTTGATTGTAGGTGAACTATAAATCCCAGCAACTACAACTCCCAAATGTCAAGGTCTATTTTCCCCAAACTCTACCAGTGTTCACATTTGGGCATATTGAGTATTTGTGCCAAGTTTGATCCAGATCCATCATTGCTTGAGTCCACAGTCCGGATATAGGTGAACTACAACGCCAAGAACTCAAGGTCAATGTCCACCAGACCTTCCCAATATTTTCTCTTGGTCATGGGAATTCTGTGTGCCATGTTTGATTCAATTCCATCATTGATGGAGTTCAGAAGGCTCTTTGATTTAAGGTGAACTATAAATCCCAGCAACTCCAGCATTACCAAATGACAAAATCAATCACCCCCAACCCCACCAGTATTCAAATTTTGGGCGTATCGGGTATTTGTGCCAAATTTGGTCCAGTGACTGAAAATACATCCTGCATATCAGATATTTACATTACAATTCATAACAGGTAGCAAAATTACAGTTATGAAGTAGCAACAAAAATAAAGTTATGGTTGGGGGTCTGAGGAACTGTACTAAGGGGTCGTGGCATTAGGAAGGTTGAGAACCACTGCTTTATCCGAATTCCTCCTACGTTTGTGGTTCCACACCTTCCTTAAATCCCAGTCTCTCCTGAACCTATGTGCATGTTTAATGTTATCTGAACCTATGTGCATGTTTAATGTTATCCTTCCTGTCCTGACCTGTTGCTAAAGCGTTTCCCCTGACACTTGTAAAGAAAACACAGAAGAATGAAACCACCCAAGAAAACATAACCTTCTGGGTCATCCAGAGGCATCCAACAAGCCCCAGCCCCCCATTTACATCCAAAACATATGTGAGGGGCCTGGCTGGATGTTCAGCCCCTCCACCCAGAGCTCTAGGTGTCTCAACATGGGGAACTTTTAGGGGTAAATGGGAGCCCATAATAGTGGTCCCAGGAGTCAATCCCCACAAAGCCTGCACCTGGAAAGATCCGGACCTGACACTAAGGTTTGGATCTTTCCAGGTTTTTAATTGAACAAGAATAAACTGGGAAATTCCAGTTTACTCCGGATTCATTCAGGTTTACAAAGGGGCATCATTTGGATGCCTAAGGTAAACCCGAGACAGGTCCTGCATTGTGGGCCTGTCTGGAAGGGCCCTGAAATTGTGACAGTTTAGTTTTCAGATGGTTCGGTATACAGAAATGTTGTTTTATGTACAAAATTACTAAAAGAAATTGTGTATCTGAAACATTAATGAATTTTGTTTGCACTTGGGTTCACCTCCAACATTAATTACATATATATGTAAATCCAGTTGTTCCAAAATCAGGGTGAGGGGATCTAAAATCCAAAAGTGTTCTGTCCTCAAGAGATACAAATCTGTCGTTAAAATGCATGCTTTGAATGCTAACGACAGGAAAAGAGATTCCACCTAAACACTAAGAAGATTTTCCTGATGTTGGCAAAAGATGTTTGGCAATTGAATGTGCTGCCTAGGAGTCCATCAGAGTATCTTTCTCTGGAAGTTTTTAAGCAGAGATTGAATGTCTATCTGTCAGGAGTGCCTTGATTGTGTCATCATGCAAAGCTGAATGGGGTTGGACTGGAATACCACTGTTTTCTATTCCAGCACTATGATTCTAAAATACTAGTTGAAGCTTCAGGTTTTGAATGAAACATTAGACATAGCCCGAGAGGCAGAGATAATGCCTGCAACTGAACTGCTCGCTCCTGACCACTGAACCCATGTGCATTTTTTATATTATCCCTCTTGTCCTGACCTGTTGCTAAAGCATTTCCCCTGAGACTTGTAAAGAAAATAAAGAAGAATAACATCATTCAATAAAACATTCCAGGCAGAAAAATTAAGTAAGAAGTGGACCATCAGGATAACAGGGGCACCTTGAACCCATTTATTGTATGTTTGCCTTCCCTGTTAACCATTAACTAAAAAGGGTCATAGTAACACAAGAAGAGCTCTATGGAAGATATAGGAAAAATGTGTGTCTTGTTATCTTTTGAAAAACATTCAGAAGTTAAGCAAAAGGCTTTCATGTGTCCTGTTGGTATTGTCTAGTGCAGCATTTCTCAACCTGTGGGTCTGGACCTCGGGGGGGGGGGGGTCGTGAGGAGGTGTCAGAGGGGTCACCAAAGACCACTAGAAAAAACACAGTATTTTCTGTTGGTCATGGGGGTTCTGTGTGGGAAATTTGGCCCAATTGTATAGTTGGTGGGATTCAGAATGCTTTTTGATTGTAGGTGAACTATAAATCTACAACTCCCAAAGATCTATTTTTCCCAAACTCCACCACTGTTGACATTTGGGCATATTGAGTATTGGTGCCAAGTTTGGTCCAGATCCATCATTGTTTGAGTCCACAGTGCTCTCTGGATGTAGGTGAGCTACAACTTCAAAACTGAAGGTCAATGCTCACCAAACCTGTCCAATATTTTCTGTTGGTCGTGGAAGTTCTGTGTACCAAGTTTGGTTCAATTCCATTGTTGATGGGCTTCAGAATGCTCTTTGATTGTACATGAACTGTAAATCCCAGTTACTACAACTCCCAAATGACACAATCAACCCCCTCCTAACCCAACCAGTATTGAAATTTGGGCGTATTGGGTATTTGTGCCAAATTTGGTCCAGCCAATGAAAATACATCCTGCATATCACATGCTTACATTATGCTTCTTAACAGTAGCAAAATTGCAGTTATGAAGCAGCAATGAAAATAATGTTATGGTTGGGGGTCACCACAACATGAGGAACTGTATTAAGGGGTCACGGCATTAGGAAGGTTGAGAAACATTGGTCTAGTGTTTCATAACCAGGATTTGGGAAATCCCAAGTGTTCTGATTTAATAAGACTTATGTCTTCTTCCCCTTGACATAAGTACAACCAAGTATTGTACACCATTTTTTCAGTTCAAATTGCTACAAAAAAGAAAACATCTTGTATGACCGATTGCATCTTGTGTAGCCACCCTGAGTCCCCTTCAGGGTGAGAAGGGCGGGGTATAGAATTTGCAAATAATAATAATAATAATAATAATAATAATAATAATTGCACACCAATACTAAGTATAATTTCTGCTATCTTTTCATTTCTCTTTGCCAAAGTCCACCTTCCTTGACTTTAGATCCAAGATCTCCAAATCAGCTCATAGAATCATAGAATCAAAGAGTTGGAAGAGACCTCATGGGCCATCCAGTCCAACCCCCTGCCAAGAAGCAGGAATATTGCATTCAAAGCACCCCTGACAGATGGCCATCCAGCCTCTGTTTAAAAGCCTCCAAAGAAGGAGCCTCCACCACACTCCAGGGCAGAGAGTTCCACTGCTGAACAGCTCTCATCAGGAAGTTCTTCCTCATGTTCAGATGGAATCTCCTTTCTTGTAGTTTGAAGCCATTGTTCCGCATCCTAGTCTCCAGGGAACAAAACAAGCTTGCTCCCTCCTCCCTGTGGCTTCCTCTCACATATTTATACATGGCTATCATATCCCCTCTCAGCCTTCTCTTCTTCAGGCTAAACATGCCCAGCTCCTTAAGCCGCTCCTCATAGGGCTTGTTCTCCAGACCCTTTATCATTTTAGTCGCTCTCCTCTGGACACATTCCAGCTCAAATTTAATGAGGATACACATCAGAAAGAACATGACATACTTCATTAAACATTTGATATCGAGGATAATTGAAAAAGAAATACCTTTGCAAGACTGTCCGGAGAAAGCCTGAGTCCCACCCACCACAGGCTTCCAAGGAGAGGAAGTGGGAAAGGTCCAGGTGGGTACCTGCTACGAGTCCAAAGAAGTTTCACATAGGACAGAATCAAAAAGCCAACCGGCAGAGTGAGAACAATGTTCCAGATCCCAACCATTCTCCTGGCTTTTCCTTTTCTTCTGTTATATCTTTCGGTATCCTCAGTTTGCTTCGATGCAGAAGGCTTTTTCGTTTCTCAGAGGCATGGCACTGCTTTTTATAGACTCTAAATTGAAGAAATAAAGACAGGTTGTCTTGCACCATATACTATTAACCGGGACAATGTGCGTCTCTTGCCTAAGACACGAGACTGCAGTTACAAGCATGGTTAACTCCTTTATGTGTCACCCGACTAGATGGAGGAGGAGATATCGAGGAGGGGAGAGATAGTTGCATGTCTTGCAAGAAGAATGATTAGCATTTGCAAGCAAACGACGAACATCACACAACTACCATGTATAGACTCTAGCAAAGAAGTAAAGCATGTATTGTCGAAGGCTTTCATGGCCGGAATCACTGGGTTGTTGTAGGTTTTTTCGGGCTATATGGCCATGGTCTAGAGGCATTGCCTCTAGACCATGGCCATATAGCCCGAAAAAACCTACAACAATCCAAGTAAACATGCTTAGTTTTCTTTGTGAAGATACAGTATGACACCCATATCAACGTGGGATACATTCCTGGACTTCACACGGATGTGGGAAACTGGAGAATAGCAAACCCTATTATTTTCAATTTCACGCGACTGTGAGAAACTATGTTCAGGGGAGCTAGATCCAGCTTTGGAATGTGGGATCCAGAATGAAGACTTGCCACAGCTGGTAGGAAAGGTGAGGATCCAACTCATCCTACTCCTTTCCCCCCAAAGCCATCCTGATCTAGATTGTACATCCATAGCAAAATATAGCAATGGACTGTGTTTTCCTGGAAACCACAAAGCAAGGAGTGAGTTTTTGGTCTATCACATTAAACCTTCCTAATGCTGCAACCCCTTAATACAGTTGTGTTGACCCCCAACCATCGAATTATTTTCGTTGCTACTTCAGAACTGTTATTTTGCTACTGTTATGAATCATAATGTAAATATCTGATATGCAGGATGTATTTTCATTCCCTGGACCAAATTTTGCACAAATATCCGATACGCCCACATTTGAATACTGGTGGGGTTGGGGGGCATTTACTTTGTCATTTGGGATTGTAGTTGCTGAGATTTACAGTTCACCGACAATCAAAGTGCATTCTGAACTCCATCAGTGATGGAATTGGGAGTTGGAGTTGCTGGGATCTATAGTTCACCTAATATCAAAGAGCCCCTTGAACCCCACCAATGATAGAATTGGGCCAAACTTTGCACACAGTTGACAGTGATTTACGGGAGAGCTCTCCCCTCCCTGCTTGGAGTCTCAGAAACCAATCTTGGTACACAGAACTCTCATGGCCAACAGAAAATACTGGAAGGGTTTGGTGAGCATTAATCTTGAGTTTTGGAGTTGTAGTTCACCTACATACAAAGAGCACTGCAAACTCAAACAATAATGGATCTGGACCAAAGTTGGCATGAATACTCAATATCCCCAAATGTGAACACTGTTGGATTTTGGTGGAAAATAGACCTTGACATTTGGGAGTTGGAGTTGCTGAGATTTATAGTTCACGTAGAATCAAAATGCATTCTGAACTCCATCAGTGATGGAACTGAACCAATCTTGGCACACAGAACTCTCACAGGCAACAGAAAATACTGGAAGGGTTTGTTGAGCATTATCCTTGAGTTTTGGAGTTGTAGTTAACCTACATACAAAGAGAACTGCAGACATTTGGCAGCTGGAGTTGCTGGGATTTATAGTTCACGTACAATCAAAGTGCATTCTGAACTCCATCAATGATGGAATTGAACCAATCTTGGTACACAGAACTCTCATGGCCAACAGAAAATACTGGAAGGGTTTGGTGGGCATTAGCCTTGGTTTTGGTGTTGTAGTTCATCTATATACAAAGAGCACTGCAAACTCAATGGATCTGGACCAAAGTTGGCATGAATACTCAATATGCCCAAATGTGAACACTGTTGGAGTTTGGGGGAAATAGACCTTGATATTTGGGAGTTGGAGTTACTGGGATTTATAGTTCACATACAATCAAAGTGCATTCTGAACTCCATCAATGATGGAATTGAGCCAATCTTGGCACACAGAACACCCATGACCAACAGAAAATACTGGCATGGTTTGGTGGGCATTAACCTTGAGTTTTGGAGTTGTAATTCACCTACATACAAAGAGCACTGCAAACTCAAACAATGATGGATCTGGACCAAACTTGGCACAAATATTCAATATTCCCAAATGTGAACACTATTGGTGTTTAGTGAAAATAGACCTTGATATTTGAGAGTTGGAGTTGCTGGGATTTATAGTTCACCTAATATCAAAGAGCCCCTTGAACCCCACCAATGATAGAATTGGGCCAAACTTCGCACACAGTTGACAGTGATTTAGGGGAGAGCACACCTGCTCTCCCCTCCCCGCTTGGGGTCTCAGAAACAGCCCTCCCCTTGGATGAGAGGCAGAACCAATCACAGAGGAGGAGGGCTTTTGGTGGGAGGATTTGCCATCTGTCTCCAAAAAGGAAGAGAAAGACAGGCAGAGAGATCTTCAGCCTTCTCTGCCAAAGGGGTTCCTAAGACCACCAGAAATATGTTTTCTGATCGTCTTTGACGACCCCTCTGAAACGCTTCTCAAGACCCCCCATGGGTCCTGACTCCCAGGTTGAGAAATGCTGCATTAAAGTGATTTCGTAGCTGAAACGCTCATACTTCATGTGACAAAACCAAGGCAGCTATGATTGTAGCACAGTTCCAGTCCATCCAAATCTATTTCTCTCCAACACATTGTCTCCTTAATCAGGCAGGTAGCAACACACACTAATTCTTTTTCCATCCCATCTCTCTCATGCAACAGTTCTGATTCTTTGGGGTTTTCCTAATATTTTTTTAGTTCCAAATGAGCCTGTCTAAACTTAAGATCGTTTGGAAAGGGCTCTTCCCTAAGTGCCACCACCTTCCCAATCTTGTTTGGTAAGAACAAAGAAGAAGACCTTCGGGATTGCTGAGCCAAATTTTGCAACTCCCTCCCTAGTGTGTTTCACAAAGCTGGCAAACTGGCATTGAAGCTAGACCATCATCTTTGGGTACATTCCCTATTGCACAATAACATGATCATCTTGCCATCTACCTTCTCCTCCTGATTAACCTGTCCCCCTGCTATCGACATGCAAAATCTTCCAATCATTCACAATCCATTAATGTTCCCATCCTATACACTATGTTCCACTTCTGGGTTGACATTGTCAGAGGCGGCCCTAGGTAATTTTCAATGGTAAGCAAACAGTATTTTGACGCCGATGCCCCCCCCCCCCAACCAATCACTGATATATATTTTCTGTTTGTCGTGGGAGTTCTGTGTGCCATATTTGGTTCAATTCCATCATTGGTGGAGTTCAGAATGCTCTTTGATTGTAGGTGGACTATACATCCCAGTAACTATAACTCGCATATGTCAAGGTCTATTTTCCTCCAAGAGTGCCTCAAGAGTGCCCCTGGACAAAATCAACCATACTGCAAATGCTTACTTTGCGTAATGGGTTGAGCCGCTCCTGGACATTGTTGCACTCCAGGCCAGGAAAGCCCTCTGATTTTAAACATCACACAGTTGAGTAGAAATGCAAACTGTTTATTGAAGATATTTTAAAAGCAGTAGCAGCAAAAAGCACTCCATAAAAATAGGTAAATCCAATTAGGTAGAAAGGTAAGCAAGAACAAATAGTCCAGGAAATTAGTCCATCAAAGTTCATGAAAAACAAAGGCATAAACTTCTAAGGTAAAATTCCAAAACTTGAATCATGAAACAAAGGCACTTAACACACGAATCTATCCAAAGCAAGGCTTCCAAGATACAGGAAAGATGCCTTGACTCAATCCCAAACGATGCTTCGTCTGACTACAGTTTCTGTACTTGACACTTTTATCCCCTAATTACTCTATGTCCCAAGCGGCCAGAAATGGGTTTCGTTTCAGCCTTGATTCTCTTATCAGTCTCTCTGGCAGAACACCTGAGAGATTGGTTTGTTTTTCTATGCTCACTAAAATATCCCATCTATCTCCGGGCTCATTACTTTCTGCAGCTGGCCCAGGTGCTGAGCTATTCTCAGGCTCCAAATCATGGGAATTCTCTGGTAGTAATTCAGGGACCACACCATCATCTCCAAACTCTTCAGGAACATTTTCATCAGAAGAGACACTTTGAACAGGAATCCCATTGTCATTCTCTGCATCAATAGCCACCTCATCATTAGAAACATCATTACCTACATGAACCTCATTGTCATTCCCAACATCCAGAGTACCCTGATCATTAGACACAATCACAGGCTGAACTCCAACAGACATGTAAACAGTGAAGTGGTGTCAGTTTTACATTCATTTAAAATATTACTGTTATATTTGCCAATTTTTGTTGTTATTAATTGTTGAAACTGCAAATGTATTCAAAAATTATAGAGCAGCAGAAATGCAGAAAGGTGAAGTTATGAGGGTATACAAAACTGTAATCGCAGGACCATGAACTGGCAAATCAACACAACTGCATGATTAAAGAGGTGCGATCAAATGCTCATCCCTCTTCCTATCATAGCACAACTGCCATGTAATAGCAGCTTCATGTGATAATATTCTAGGACTGCTCCTTCCTAGCTTTCCTTTAATCAACAAATGAAAACTATCCTATTCCAACAGGCTTTTAGGATTATTCAAAGGAGTGGGCTTGGAATAATATGTTGTCTTCTTTGTAATTCTGGGCACCACAATAGAAGGGAGATGTTGATAAGCTGGAATGTGTCCAGAGGAGGACAATTAAAATGATCAAGGGTCTGAAGAACAAGCCCTATGAGGAGCGGCTTAAAGAGCTGGGCATGTTTAGCCTGAAGAAGAGAAGGCTGAGATGAGACATGATAGCCATATATAAATATGTGAGAGGAAGTCATAGAGAGGAGGGAGCAAGCTTGTTTTCTGCTTCCCTGGAGACTAGGACGCAATGGAACAATGGCTTCAAACTACAAGAAAGGAGATTCCATCTGAACATGAGGAAGAACTTCCTGACTGTGAGAGCCATTCAGCAATGGAACTCTCTGCCCCGGAGTGTGGTGGAGGCTCCTTCTTTGGAAGCTTTTAAACAGAGGCTGGATGGCCATCTGTCGGGGGTGCTTTGAATGCAATTTTCCTTCTTCTTGGCAGAATGGGGCTGGACTAGATGGCCCATGGGGTCTCTTGCAACTCTATGATTCTCTGATTCTAATATCCTGTCTATCTTAAAATTAAAGTGCAATTAAACAATTTATAGATCATAATTCTATGTATTAATAAATTGCACCTTAATGCAACTTCTCTAAATTTTACTGGCGTTTTCATGTCTATTTGAATCTGTATTGGTTTTTATGTTCCATATTCACCTTAAGTTCTTGGCGTTGGGAAACGAGACAATATAAATATATGAAACATTTCCCCTCCTCCTCACTTTCGTCTTTGAGGGAGCAGCAATGTGGCTAGGTTTGCATCATAATACCCTCATGAAGCACAGATAATAAATATAATGAAGATTATGCAATTAGCTGTTCTCTGCTCTTTTTCTCCCAGCATGGGGAACCTGTTTGAGGAATCTGGCTCAGAGCCCAATATATTCATCGTTGTGTGAGCCACTTGGGTACATCAAGCTGTGGTTCTTTCCGTTGCTGAAGTTTGGGGATAAATGTGGATTTTTGTGTAATAAAACCATATAATCAGAGGAGGATATGATAGGAAGCAAGCCCTCTTCCTCCTCCTTTTCCCTCCCCTCCTTCCCCACTCACTAAGGGAAGGAAGGAAAGGAAACAGGCCCTCTTCCTCCTCCTTTTCCCCCTCGTCCTTCCCCGCGAAACAGCGAGTCCGCGGAAAGTGAACCGTGAAGTAGCGAGGGAACACTGTACTTGTACCATAGTTGCCTATGTGTAAAGCCGACTTGAGTCACCTTCAAGGTTGAGAAGGGTTGGGTATAAATATAGTATTACTTCTTTTCCTTTCCTTCATTTATCCATTGGTGTTCTGTCGCGCGCTGGGCCTGTAACAGCTGTACTTTTCTATAGGACGTATACTTTAAACCCAGCGGGAAGCCAGGAGGCCTCAAAGAGAGGTTCTCAAGGATTTTTCTGAAATGATGGTCTTTAGAGTCTTTAATGATGCAACAAAGTCTTTATTATGGAACAAACAACAACTCCCCCCCCCCCCCCCCCCCCCCCCCCCCCACCCCCCACCCCCCCCCCCCCCCCCCCCCCCCCCCCCCCCCCCCCCCCCCCCCCCCCCCCCCCCCCCCCCCCCCCCCCCCCCCCCCCCCCCCAGTCTTTATTAGGGAACAAACAGCAAATCTTCAAAGGGTCAAGCAACACTTCAAGGCTTTCTTAGTCTAGTCCTCAATGGACCGGCACCTGACTTTGATTAACTGTACTTTCTCTGTAAGGAAAAAACCCTTTTTAACCTCTCCTAGGCTGTCTATTATCTATGCCTCATCGGTGTGGGTCCTACTACCGATTCCAAATGTGTCTGAGTATTGACTAGACCTACCAGCCAAGGCTTGAAGATATTTCAGCTGGAGTTCAGTGGATCTGTAATGCTGTCCTCCCTCCGAGAATTCTTTGAAAACTTCAGGGCTGTTTTCCCTCTGAATGCTGTGAGGCTGAGAGGCTGTGAGCTCTCAGCCAGAGCCTTGGGACCTTTCTCCTGGAATTTCTGTTTCCCCGGATGTTCTTGAGAAAGGAAGCTTTTCTACGGGATGAGCTGGTCTACGTACTATAGTTTAGCTTCCTTGTGTGAGACTGCCCAAAAAAATGGCTCCTTTCCCTCCCAGAGCCCTGAACAAGGGGTGGAACCAAAGCTTAATTATGATGGACAGGAGGCCTGCCCTATGACTGCAAACAGATAACAGAAAGAAAATAAAGTTGGAGCTCCTGGTGAGGCAGAAGCAGGCCTGCTCTATGACTGCAAACAGATAATAGAAAGAAAAAAAGTTCGAGCTCCTGGTACAGCCGTACCAGCACACAAACATTACAATAATATAACAACATCATGCAAGTTTAAGGGTGAGAAAGGTGGGATGTGAATATGGTAAACAAATAAATAATAATAAACTAAAAGGAAGGAAGGATTTGCAGTTATGCATCAACCTATTCATTTATTTATTTCATGCATTTTGTGCTGGTACGGCTGTACCAGGAGCTCCAACTTCTTTTCCTTTCTATTGAGTGTTTGCATGTATTCCAAAGTTCCATGCATTTTGCAATAAGGTGGCTTCCCTTGGTTTGCAATAATAGGGCCAATGACCCATCAATTATCATTATGTTCTTTAGTTCCGCCCCTTTTTCTGGGTTAAGGAGGGGAAAAAGGGGACCTCTAGTTCAGTTCACACAGAGAAGCCTTTCGTACAGGACGTGAATCAGTTCCACCTGTAGAAAGCTTCGTCTTTTACAGCTTTGCTGGGGGGATCCAGTCCCACAGCTCTACAGAGAACTACAGCATAGCCTTTGTTGGGGAATTTAGCTCCACAACTCTACAGCCAGCCTTCGCTGGGAATTGAAAGCCTTCTTTCCTCTTGGAAATCTACTAAAGGACTCTGTTTGGTAAGGACCACTCACGGCAGCCATAAAGCAATTTGGACCGGGTGTAGGGGCCCACGCCAGCAGAGCTTAAGTCAGATTGCCCAGGGAGGGGTCAAGGATTTCCCTTGTAGAAGGAAGAAACAGTTTATGAAGAAAGTTGCCTGTCCCTTGTGGACAAGATTTAAGCAAGCCACCAGTTGATTCAAAGCCTTGAAGTATTTGTTTGATTTATTGAAGATTTAAGCAACAATAAAAACTTTGTTGAACTTTCTAAGTCTTTAAAAGAACTTTGTGTGGGGAAATCCAAAAGGCCTCTCAGCCGAGGCACCCCCGGCATCCCGTTGGGCATTCAGAAAACACGTCCTGTCTACAGACTCTTTCACAGGCCCAGCGCGTGACAGCACATACATGGAATTCAAAATGGAAGCCTTGTGGGAAAGAAAACCATTCATTATTCTCTTTTTAGACTATATATGTTGGGTTTCTTGGGCATTTTGCTTGATTCATCTTCCTTGGATTTGGGCTCTGCTTTTAGAAGATGAAACTGTCTTAATCATCCCAATGAATCACTCCTACACTTATACATATATTTAAAATTTTATTAGGTTATCAACAACTTGACGCAGTGGCACAATGTAACAATTTTTACAAGAACAAACAATAAATTTACCAGCTATTGCATATAATTTCCCCAGGGTTTTTATGAAATCTTTGGTTTGTAGATTCACAGCATGAGAAATGTATCATTCAGCTGAAGCATCTCTCCATTTTTTGAAGATAGTCTTTGGCCTTATTTCAGAAGCAACACAGCAGACCTTTAATAACATTTTATGAATCTTTGTGCAACCCCAAAACAAAATCTTTCACAAGCATTTGCCTCCTAGGAGAACTTTCAGGACACTTGTACTCACAGGCACACACATGCAGAGCTAAAGGGATAGTTAATATTAAATATTTTTCTATATACAATGTGACGGCGCGAGTAGTGCCACCTATGTATAGAACTGTTAGTTGTGAGGTTTAAACTGTTGTATCATGCTTAATCCTGCCCCTTTTTACCCTGCTTATGTATAGTTGTATGGATTGGTTGCTTGTAGCTGTCAATCAGTACTGTTTGGCTCTTCCTGCAAGAGGGAAGAACTTCCTTTTTCTTCTTCATTCTGCCATCAGAGTTCGTACCAGATGGACGTGAGTAAGAGACTTGACTCTAAAGGACCCTGATTTAAGTTACCTCTTAGCATCAGTTCTGAGGTTTTTTACCCCTGGACTCATGCTTTATGTCCAGATCGTCCTGGACAATTATTGAGGAGACCCAGGCGCCTTCAAGCCGGTTCTTTTGGCACCAAAGGAAGATCCTGAATCTTCAAAACATAGGCCATCTGAACTGGGGTTGTGGTTTGCTCCGGCATTCACAGCCATTGAGGAAAGAGGAAACTTGGTGAGGCTTCTCAGCTTCAACCCCTTGGACCCAGGACTAATTGAGACTGTAACGTATGTTTTCCTTCACCCCTCTAAAGTTTTCCAGCTCATTGCTTTGAAGAAATGACTTTGTGATAAATAAAACTTATTTTGAGCTATTTACAGCGTTTTGGGTTTTTGGGAGTTCCAGTTTCCTATAGGAGGGCAAGAAGCAATCCCTTGGGGGAAAGATGCCACGTCCATCCCTCCTTCATTAAGACTAATAGTCCCCAAGCGCGATGGCACACAATGCTTCCATGCTTCCAGCATGGATGCGTATTTGTTTTAAAATTTTCAAATTTCTAGCACTGCAGTAATGTAAAACCTCAGCGAGAATTAAAGGACATCATCCCACGAGAGGGAGAAAGCAGCAGGAATCGTCCTCTAAGTGTGGCATTCAGTGGTCTTCTGTTTACAAAGGAAATAGAGAAGTTATCCATGGTTCCCATCCCACCTTAGAATGCCCAGTTTCAGCTGTTTTTATGTGCACTGAAGGCAGTCAAGGTGATTGTTGCCTAACTCCCCAAAAATGTTTCTCTCATTTTTAAAGACAAAATCCACCAGAAGCGATGCTGAATTTTTTCATGGACTCTGTGGGACTTTGTCTTGAAAGTAAAGAGAAATGATAAGAAAATGGTTCTTCCCGCATTCCCTACCTTATGGTATGAGGTCCTGAGAGGGGCATGAGAGATCCCCTCTCCAGGATAGCCCCGCAGTTCCAACCCTTTTAATCGGTAGTAGATACATGCAGATGTTGTAGTCATGCTAGAACTGTCTATGATAGAGCAAATCTAAGGTCATTTTTGGATTTAGAACAGTGTTTCTCAACCTGGGGATTGAGACCCCTGGGGGGATTGCGAGGGGGTATCAGAGGGATTGCCAAAGACCATCAGAAAACACAGTATTTTCTATTGGTCATGGGGGTTCTGTGTAGGAAGTTTAGCCCAATTCTCTCATTGTTGGAGTTCAGAATGCTCTTTGATTGTAGGTGAACTATAAACCCCAGCAACTACAACTCCCAAATGTGAAGGTCTATTTTTCTCTAACCTCCTGCAGTGTTCGCATTTGGGCATGTTGAGTATTTGTGCCAAGTTTGGTCCAGATCCATCATTGTTTGAGTTCACAGTGCTCTCAGGATGTAGGTAGACTACAACTCCAAAACTCAAGGCCAATCTCGTTCCCTTATTTATTTATTTATTTATTTATTTACTTTGCTTCTATACCGCTGTTCTCAGCCCGAAGACGACTCACAGCGGTTCACAACAATGAAGACAGCAGAAATTCAATGTATAATATAAAAACAGTTAACAGTCTAATCCCTTACACAATTAATAACAATAAACAGTCAACAATTACTACACTATCGTCTCATCATCAAAAATGATCCAGATTTGTCATCCATTATTCCGTTCAATGTTCATTAACCAATCATTGCACTAATTATTCAACAGCCAGGTCTTCACTTTCCTGCGGAATACCATTAGAGATGGTGCTAGTCTAATGTCCGTAGGAAGGGCGTTCCACAGCCGAGGAGCCACCACCGAGAAGGCCCTATCTCTCGTCCCCGCCAGCCGTGCTTGAGAAGCAGGCGGGATCAAGAGCAGGGCCTCCCCGGAAGATCTCAAAGTCCTGGTGGGTTCATAGGCTGAATTTTTATTTTATTTTTTTTGTCGTGTCAGGAGCAACTTGAGAAACTGCAAGTCACTTCTGGTGTGAGAGAATTGGCCGTCTGCAAGTACGTTGCCCAGGGGATGCCTGGATGATTTTTATGTTTTTATCATCCTTGTGGGAGGCTTCTCTCATGTCCCGCATGAGGAGCTGGAGCTGATAGAGGGAGCTCATCCGCCTCTCCCCGGATTCGACCCTGTGACCTGTTGGTCTTGGTCCTGCCGGCACAGGGGTTTAACCCACTGCGCCACCGGGGGCTCCTTTATGTGAACTATGAATCTCAGTAACTACAACTCCCAAATGACAGCATCAATCTCCCCTTTAATCCCACTAGAATTCAAATTTGGGCATATCAGGCATTTGTGCTGAATTTGGTCCAGTGAATGAAAATACATCCTGCATATCAGATACTTACATAACGATTCATAACCGCAGCAAAATTACAGTTGTGAAGTAGCAACAAAAATAATGTTATGGTTGGGGGTCACCACAACATGAGAACTGTATTAAGAGGTCACGGCATTAGGGAGGTTGAGAACCACTGATTTAGAACATCAAATTCCTGTAACACCAGCATGCAATTTTTTAAAAGGTTCTATGACCCTAATTTTTGCAAGTTTGCCATCATCAGAACCTTGACGCAGACAAAGCAAAATTACTTTAACTGGGGAGCTCATCTTCCCAAGGGAATGATTTTCATCTTGTTTGGGGTGAGATTACAGGTTCAGCAGCAACTTGATCTATCTTTATTACTGCTGTAATTACCAACTAGAAGAGGAGTTTAGCCCAGAAGCAGGATGATCAAAGAAAGCTCCCAAACTACTTTATTTCTACACATTAAAACCCAAGAAACCCTCCCCAATCCACAGATACCACCCCTTGAAAAAGAAAGGAATACTGAACATGAGGATATATTGCCTCAGAATTCTGAGGTTACATCATTAGAAGTACAGCTCTATGAAAAAATGAAATTATCACAGGCGATCACTGGTGACTGAATATGATTGTCTTCCAAAGACAATCACAAAAGACATGAAATGGTGCAGCTTTATCTATTTCATAGAATCAAAGAGTTGGAAGAGACCTCATGGGCCATCCAGTCCAACCCTCTACCAAGAAGCAGGACTATTGCATTCAAATCACCCCTGACAGATGGCCATCCAGCCTCTGTTTAAAAGCTTCCAAAGAAGGAGCCTCCACCACACTCCGGGGCAGAGAGTTCCACTGCTGAACGGCTCTCACAGTCAGGAAGTTCTTCCTCATGTTCAGATGGAATCTCCTTTCTTGTAGTTTGAAGCCATTGTTTCGCGTCCTAGTCTCCAGGGAAGCAGAAAACAAGCTTGCTCCCTCCTCCCTGTGGCTTCCTCTCACATATGTATACATGACTATCATATCTCCTCTCAGCCTTCTCTTCTTCAGGCTAAACATGCCCAGCTCCTTAAGCCGCTCCTCATAGGGCTTGTTCTCCAGACCCTTGATCGTTTTAGTCGCCCTCCTCTGGACACATTCCAGCTTGTCAATATCTCTCTTGAATTGTGGTGCCCAGAATTGGACACAATATTCCAGGTGTGGTCTAACCAAAGCAGAATAGAGGGGTAGCATGACTTCCCTAGATCTAGACACTATGCTCCTATTGATGCAGGCCAAATCCCATTGGCTTTTTTTGCCGCCACATCACATTGTTGGCTCATGTTTAACTTGTTGTCCACGAGGACTCCAAGATCTTTTTCACACGTACTTCTCTCGAGCCAGGCATTGTCCCCCATTCTGTATCTTTGCATTTCGTTTTTCCTGCCAAAGTGGAGTATCTTGCATTTGTCACTGTTGAACTTCATTTTGTTAGTTTTGGCCCATCTCTCTAGTCTGTCAAGATCATTTGGAATTCTGCTCCTGTCCTCTATTTTCTGCTCTTTGGTCTTATACCCCGCCATCATCTCCCCAAAGGGATTTGAGGCGGCTTACAAAGGGACAAGCATGAACATTACAAATAAAACAAGCACAATAAAATAAAATCAACAGCCGCAATCAAGTAAAACACATATCACATTTACTTAAGCGATCCCTCATTGTCCGAGTAGAAAAGTCTTCCAGGATCAGTGAATAGGTGACTGTGGAGCCCTATTCTTGATCTGCATCTTCTCCCACAGTGAGGGCATTGGTTTTCAGGTGGAAGGCGATCCCGGTTGGGGTTGGCTTGACGCACCTTCTTCTTGGCATGTTCTTTTTTCGCCCTCCATTCGTGCCTCTTCAAATTCTACACCACTGCTGATCACAGCTGATCTCCAGCTGCAGCACTAAAGGGCCAGGGCTTCCCAGTTCTCAGTGACTATGCTAGAGTTTTTAAGGTTGGCTTTGAGCCCATCTTTAAATCTCTTTTCCTGTCCACCAACATTATGTCTTCCGTCCTTTCTTTTTAAAAAAATAATGTTTATTGATATAGAGTAAAAATATAGTAACCAAGGAAAGAGGGGAAACATAGTGTTTTCAAGAAAAGTAGGAACATAGAGAAATAGAAATGTTTATCTAAAAAAAAGGAAAAATCTATTTCCTTTTTTATGCAAAGTTTGGTCCAAATCTATCATTGTTTGTGTCCACAGTGCTCTCTGGGTGTAGGTGAGCTACAACTCCAAAACTCAAGGCCAATGTCCACCAAACCCTTCCAGTATTTTCTGTTGGTCATGGGAGTTCTGTGTGCCAAGTTTAGTTCAATTCCATTGTTGGTGGGGTTCAGAATGCTCTTTGATTGTAGGTGAACTATAAATCCCAGGAACTACAACTCCCAAATGTCAAGGTCTATTTTCCCCAAACAACACCAGTGTTGACATTTGGGCATAGTGAGTATTCGTGCCAAGTTTGTTCCAGATCCATTATTGTTTGAGTCCACAGTGTTCTCTGGATGTAGATGAACTACAACTCCCAAACTCAAGGTAAGTGCCCAGCAAACCCTTCCAGTACTTTCTGTTGGTCATGGGACTTCTGTGTCCCAAGTTTGGTTCAATTCCATTGTTGGTGGTGTTCAGAATGCTCTTTGTAGGTGAACTATAAATCCTAGCAACTGCAACTCTCAAATGACAAAACCAATCCCCTCCATCAACCCCACCAGTATTCAAATTTGGGCGTATCAGGTATTTGTGCTAAATTCGGCCCAGTGAATGAAAATACATCCTGCATATCAGATAATTACATTCTGAATTGCAACAGTAGCAATATTACAAGTGTGAAGTAGCAACAAAAATAACGTTATGGTTGGGGGGGTCACCACAACATGAGGAACTGTATTAAGGGGTCACGGCATTCGGAAGGTTGAGAACCACTGGCCTAGAGGGAGGCCTCTGCTCCTCTGCAGCACTGCTGGTCACAGCTGACCTCCAGCGCTCCAGCTGGAGGTCAGCTGTGACCAGGAGTGCTGCAGAATTTGAAGAGGCACGAATGGAGGGTGAAAGAGGAAGGCGCGTCAAGCCAACCCTGACCGAGACCACCTCCCACCTGAAAACCAATGCCCTCACGGTGGGAGAAGATGCAGGTCAAGAATAGGGCTCCACAGCCACCTACGAATCCACCCCCAGGACACCGAACTTGGAGGACCATCATCCTCGGACTACGAGGGATCGCCTAAGTAAGTAAGTAAGGAAGCTCCTCTGCAGGGCAGGAGGGGGACCTCTGACTCTGGACATGAAAATACACAGTTCACTATTACCATGGTTTCATGTAGCCACGTGAAGTCCTGAAACATATTCCCTGTGTATAGGGAGGTAGAGACATCACACTGGCAACAAAGATCCGCCAAGTCAAAGTCATGGTATTCCCTGTAGTAACCTACGGATGTGAGAGCTGGACCTTAGGGAAGGCTGAGCGAAGGAAGAGATGCTTTTGAACTGTGGTGTTGGAGGAAAGTTCTGAGAGTGCCTTGGACTGCGAGAAGATCTAACCAGTCCATCCTCCAGGAAATAAAGCCCGACTGCTCACTGGAGGGAAGGACTAGAGACAAAGTTGAAGTACTTTGGCCACATCATGAGGAGACAGCAAAGCCTAGAGAAGACATTATACTGGGGAAAGTGGAAGGCAAAAGGAAGAGGGGCCGACCAAGGGCAAGATTGCTGGGATGGGATCCTTGAAGTGACTAGCTTGACCTTGAAGGAGCTGTGGGTGGTGACGGCCAACATTGAGCTCTGGCATGGGCTGGTCCATGAGGTCACAGAGTCAGAAGCAACTGAACAAATGAACAACAACAACAAAGGTTGGACTGTGATTCTAAATATTATCTTCTTTCAATCACTCTGCACTTAGATCTTAAGCCAGAACTCATTATATCTCTGTAATTAAAAAGTGAATCTAAACTGTTAACTGTATCATATTCTTTTAGTCACAGGTATCACCATTTCCTTGCCTCTCTTTCAGCAGATGGAAAGATGCAAAGGGATAGCAAAAATAACAAAACTATAATTTTTAAAGTAGTTGGTTACAATATTTTTTTAATTATCGATTTTAAAAACTGTACTCACCTCAAATCCAAAACTACATGTATCCTGAGATTTTTGCCCTTAGCTTTACTCTCAAAAATTGGGTGATCCTACAGATTTTGCAAGAAATTCCAGCATATCAGTGGGTTTTGCAGCCTGATCCATTGCGCAGATGAACACTGCCCCCATCGCCTTTTCTCTGCAGTGTGTACGGCTGCTCTCACAGACCATAATGCTCTGGACTTCCCCTTGTCTAAGAGCTGACGTAGACAACCAGAATATGTTAAAACATAGATTGCTGACTGCAGTGGATTTTTGCAACCACCAGATGTCGATATCAGTTTCGGTCTCTTTAAATGTAAAGCAAATGCAGTAAACACTCCTAGCAGTGATGATGAATCCTTTTTGCCTCCCAGATGTTGCTGTCAGCTTCAGGGCCCTTCCACATAGCAATACAACCCAGAATCAAATGGCAGAAAAATCCCACCATATCTTTATTTATCATATCAAAAGCAAACCGAGAGTACAATTGTAATGTATTTAGAAAGCACAAAGTTTAAAAACTTGGCATTGTGGTTTGTTGTAGGTTTTTTCGGGCTGTATGGCCATGTTCTGGAGGCATTCTCTCCTGATGTTTCGCCTGCATCTATGGCAAGCATGCTCAGAGGTAGTGAGGTCTGTTGGAACTAGGGAAAAAGGGTTTATATATCTGTGGAATGACCAGGGTGGGACAAAGGACTCTTGTCTGCTGGAGCTAGGTGTGAATGTTTCAACTGACCACCTTGATTAGCATATAGTGGCCTGACTGTGCCTGGAGCAAACTTTTGTTGAGAGGTGATTAGCTGTCCCTGATTGTTTCCTCTCTGTTGTTTTGCTGTTGCAATTTTAGAGTTTTTTTAATGCTGGTAGCCAGATTTTGTTCATTTTCATGGTTTCCTCCTTTCTGTTGAAATTGTCCACATGCTTGTGTATTTCAATGGCTTCTCTGTGTAGTCTGACATGGTGGTTGTTGGAGTGGTCCAGCATTTCTGTGTTCTCAAATAATATGTTGTGTCCAGGTTGGTTCATCAGGTGCTCTGCTATGGCTGACTTCTCTGGTTGAAGTAGTCTGCAGTGCCTTTCATGTTCTTGATTTGTGTTTGGGCAACTGCTGCTTTGGTGGTCCCTATGTAGACTTGTCCACAGCTGCATGGTACATAGGTACCTGCAGAGGTGAGAGGATCCCTCTTGTTCTTTGTTGAAAGTAGCATTTGTTGGATTTTCTTGGTGGGTCTGTAGATAGTTTTGTAGTTGTGTTTCCTCATCATCTTCCCTTGATGTCTGGCAAGAACTTTTCCTCTGGGTGGATCTTCGTCTTGACTCTTGTGGCTTGTTCTCGGTGGTCTTGCAGCTCTTCTGATGTCTGAGGTGGAGTCTCCATTGGCCTGGAGAGCCCAGTTGAGGTGGTTCAGTTCATCTTGGAGGAGGTGGGCTGTGCAGATTCTTTTTGCACGGTCTGCCAAGGCTTTAATGGTGCTTCTTTTTTGACTTGGGTGATGGTTGGAGTTTTTATGTAGATATCTATCTGTGTGTGTGGGTTTTCTGTAAACGACCTTCGACAATACTTGGCATTATACTAAATGTTCCGCTACCTTGGCAGCCACCTCTCCACAAAAGTCAACATTGACACTGAAATACAACACCGCCTGAGCTCTGCGAGTGCAGCATTTTTTCCAAATGAAGCAGAGAATATTTGAGGACCAGGACATACATAGGGATACCAAGGTGCTTGTTTATAAAGCTATTGTCCTCCAAGCCTTGTTATATGCCTGCGAAGTGTGGACTATCTACAGATGTCACATGCAACTCCTGGAACGATACCTTTAGTGCTGCCTCCGAAAATCCTGCAAATCTCTTGAGAAGACAAATGGACAAATGTCAGTGTGCTGGAAGAAACAAATACCACCAGCATTGAAGCGATGGACCTCCACCATCAACTCCGCTGCACTGGCCACATTGTCCGGATGCCCCACCACCATCTTCCAAAGCAATTGCTCTACTCCAAACTCAAGAATGGAAAACGGAATGTTGAAGGACAGGAAAAGAGATTTAAAGATGGGCTCAAAGCCAACCTCTAAAACTCTGGCATAGACACTGAGAACTGGGAAGCCCTGGCCCTTGAGCGCTCCAGCTGGAGGTCAGCTGTGACCAGCAGTGCTGTAGAATTTGAAGAGGCATGAATGGAGGGCAAAAAAGAGAAACATGCCAAGAGGAAGGCACATCAAGCCAACCCCGACCGGGACCGCCTTCCACCTGGAAATCGATGCTCTCACTGCAGGAGAACATGCAGATCAAGAATAGGGCTCCATAGTCACCTACACCTCCAAGGTCACGTGGCCAGCATGACTGCATGGAGCACCATTACCTTCCTGCTGGAACAGTACCTATTGATCTACTCACATTTGCATGTTTTCAAACTGCTAGGTTGGTAGAAGCTGAGCCTAACAGCGGGAGTTCATGCTGCTCCCTGGATTCAAACCTGTAACCTTTTGGTCAGCAAGTTCAGCAGCTCAACGGTTTAACTCACTGCGCCACCAAGAGCTCCTACACTACTATATAAAATCCAGATTATCTGCTTTGAATTGAATTATCTAGCAGCATAGACTCATATGATCCAGTTCAAAGCAGATAATGTGGCTTATCTGCTTTATCTGGATTATATGGCAGTGTAGATCCAGCCATTATCATATAGAACCACTATTTGACATTCGGAGATCAGGGATAGCAACAGCCTACCGTGATCATCCCTGCCATTACACTTCCCTGTAATAACAAGATACCTTACCATGGGGTGGTTGCAGACTGGTAATAGGTTGCTCGTGTAATAGCAACCACCACACTTCAATGTTAGTTTACCACCTTCATATCATGAAGTCCTCACTTGTTGTTATAGGGAACCTTCAAGTTGCTTCCATCTTATGAAAACCCTAGAAAGGAACTGTCGTAACCAATTATGAGTATTCTAAACCCAAATGTATGAAATTCATCAGGTCACAGGTGACTTGATGACAAGTGTGGAAAATGAACCCATCTAAGGATTTTCCCAGCAATATTTGTTCAGAGGAAGGTTGCTATTGGATTCCTTTGAGGCTGAGAGAATGCAAATGTGCAATGGTCACCCTGTGGGTTTCCATGGCCAAGTGGGAATTTAAAGCCTGGACCACATACTGTAACTGCTACACTATCATAACTCTATATTGTGTCCAATTCTGAGTACCACAATTGAAGAGATATTGACAAGCTGGAATGTGTCAAGGGTCTGGAGAACAAGCCCTATGAGGAGCGACTTAAAGAGCTGGACATGTTTAGTCTGAAGAAGAGAAGGCTGAGAGGAGACATGATGATAGCCATGTATAAATATGTGAGAGGAAGTCATAGGGAGGAGGGAGCAAGCTTGTTTTCTGCTGCCTTGGAGACTAGGATGCAGAACAATGGCTTCAAACTACAAGAAAGGAGATTCCATCTGAACATGAGGAAGAACTTCCTGACTGTGAGAGCTGTTCAGCAGTTGAACTCTCTGCCCTGGGGTGTGGTGGAGACTCCTTCTTTGGAAGCTTTTAAACAGGAGCTGGATGGCAATCTGTCGGGAGTGCTTTGAATGTGATTTTCCTGCTTCTTGGCAGAATATGGTTGGACTGGATGGCCCACGAGGTCTCTTCCAACTCTATGATTCTATGATTCTAGTCTAAATTAGAATAAACCTAGTGAAGCAATGGGTTTATTCTAATTGTGCTCATCTTTGAATACTACATCTGAATTCTTAGTTCCTTCTTTTATTTATTATTATTTATTTAAAGCATTTATATTCCGCCCTTCTCACCCCAAAGGGGACTGAGGGCAGAGCATTGAATGGCAAACATTCAGTGCCAAAACATACTAAACTTTTCCAACTGTGTGAATGTTTCTGAGTATAAATCAAACTCAAAAGGGAAGGAGACAGGTGACACCTCTTGTCTGGTTCCCTCTACAAAGTTAGTATGGGAGAGGAAAGAACTATGAATAATGGATCAGAAAGAGAAACACACATGAAGGGAAAGGGCAAGAGGTTTGCGAAGGCAGTAAATGCTGATGCAAGATCTTAACTGCCAAGCGGTGGTAATGAACTGTACTGAGAAAGTATTTCAGATTTAAAATTCGTTGATTTAATTAACCACTGTTGTAACACATGGTGATCATGTAGTGGCCACAATGTGTAGGCTGCGTAGGAGATAGAAGTGGAAGCAGAGTGACTGTTGACACTGCAGAGTTTGCCCAATCTGGGATAGAGGCAAGTGGGCGATAATGTCTTTCCCAACTTTCCAACCCTTCAATAAAATGTATCTTTCATTATAACCTTCTGCCTAATTTGAATCCTTTAAACCCTATGCTCTTCGTATATATGTATCTAATGCATCATATATATATATATATATATATATATATATATATATATATATATATTTTGTTGTTCATTCGTTCAGTCATCTCCGACTCTTCGTGACCTCATGGACCAGCCCACACCAGAGCTCCCTGTCGGCCGTCACCACCCCCAGCTCCTTCAAGGTCAGTCCAGTCACTTCAAGGATGCCATCCATCCATCTTGCCCTTGGTCGGCCCCTCTTCCTTTTACCTTCCACTTTCCCCAGCATAATTGTCTTCTCTAAGCTTTGCTGTCTCCTCATGATGTGGCCAAAGTGCTTCAACTTTGTCTCTAGTATCCTTCCCTCCAGTGAGCAGTCGGGCTTTATTTCCTGGAGGATGGACTGGTTGGATCTTCTCGCAGTCCAAGGCACTCTCAGAACTTTCCTCCAACACCACAGCTCAAAAGCGAGTGCTATAGAGATAGATAGCATAGGTATAGCTCTCACATCCGTATGTTACTAGACAATCTTGATATATATATATATATATATATATATATATATATATATATATATATATATGATTTATTGCTTATTTCACAACATTGTCTGAGCTCTGCGAATGCATGCAGCATTTTTCCGAATGAAGCAGAGAATGTTTGAGGGCCAGGACATTTGTAGCCCTACTATATGCCTGTGAAATGTGGACTATCTACAGACGTCATATGCAACTCCTAGAACGATTCATAGAATCATAGAATCATAGAATCAAAGAGTTGGAAGAGACCTCATGGGCCATCCAGTCCAACCCCCTGCCAAGAAGCAGGAATCTTGCATTCAAAGCACCCCTGACAGATGGCCATCCAGCCTCTGTTTAAAAGCTTCCAAAGAAGGAGCCTCCACCACACTCCGGGGCAGAGAGTTCCACTGCTGAACAGCTCTCACAGTCAGGAAGTTCTTCCTCATGTTCAGATGGAATCTCCTTTCTTGTAGTTCGAAGTCATTGTTCCTTGTTCTAATCTCCATGGAAGCAGAAAACAAGCTTGCTCCCTCCTCCCTGTGGCTTCCTATCACATATTTATACATGGCTATCATATCTCCTCTCAGCCTTCTCTTCTTCAGGCTAAACATGCCCAGCTCCTTAAGCCGCTCCTCATAGGGCTTGTTCTCCAGACCCTTGATCATTTTAGTCGCCCTCCTCTGGACACATTCCAGCTTGTCAAAAACTCTCTTGAATTGTGGTGCCCAGAATTGGACGCAGTATTCCAGGTGTGGTCTAACCAAAGCAGAATAGAGGGGTAGCATTACTTCCCTAGATTCCATCAGCGTTGCCTCCAAAAAATCCTGCAAATCTCTTGGGAAGACAAGTGGACAAATGTCAGCTGCTGGAAGAAGCAAAGACCATCAGCATCGAAGCAATGGTAATCCGCCATCAACTCTGCTGGACCGGCCACGTTGTTTGGATGCCCCACCACCGTCTCCCAAAGCAGTTGCTCTACTCCGAACTCAAGAACGGAAAACGGAATGTTGGTGGGCAGGAAAAAAGATCTAAAGATGGGCTCAAAGCCAACCTTTAAAACTCTGGCATAGACACTGAGAACTGGGAAGCCCTGGCCCTTGAGCGCTCCAGCTGGAGGTCAGCTGTGACCAGCGGTGCTGTAGAATTTGAAGAGGCATGAATGGAGGGTGAAAGAGAGAAACATGCCAAGAGGAAGGCACATCAAGCCAACCCTGACCGGGACCGCCTTCCACCTGGAAACCAATGCCCTCACTGTGGGAGAGCATGCAGATCAAGAATAGGGCTCCACAGTCACGTACGGACCCACCGCCAGTACACTGATTTTGGAAGACAATCCTACTCGGACAACAAGGGATCACCTAAGTACAGGGGCGTGAAGTAAGCGGTCGCAGAACACTTTTTTTGCCAGGGGTGCAGAGGCGCCTCTGTAAATGCCCCTCAAATATTTAAACGTGGGCCGCTGCTGAGAAGGCCCTGTCTCTCGTTCCCGCCAATCACGTCTGCGAAGGGGGTGGGACCGAGAGCAGGGACTCTCCAGATAATCTTAAGCGCCTAGATGGTTCATACGGAGAGATGCATTCAGACAGGTAAACTGGGCCAGAACCATTATATCTCTGGTGGTCTAGTTCACAGATCAGTGGTTCTCAACCTGAAGGTCCCCCAGGTATTTTGACCTACAACTCCCAGAAATCCCAACCAGTTTACCAGCTGTTAGGATTTCTGGGATTTGAAGGCCAAAACATCTGGGGACCCACAGGTTGAGAATCCATCGCCGTGATCAGATGCGCTGTTCCGCAGGTTTCTGGGTTTGAGTGTGTCCACCTGAAGGTGGGGAGCCGTGACAGTGTGGGGTTCCTGCTGGTGTACCGCCCACCCCGCGATCCAGCAGTTTCTCTGTCTGAGCTAGCAGAGGTTGTCTCCAATTCGGCCCTGGTTTCCCAGCGCTTGGTGGTGCTGGGAGATTTTAACATCCATGCTGAGACCTCCTTGTCCGGCGCAGCTCAGGACTTTATGGCCGCCATTACGACCATAGGACTGTCACAAATTATATCTGGACCCACCCATCAGGCTGGACACACACTCGACCTAGTCTTTGTGGTGGACAGTGGAATGATCAGAGTGGAAGATCAAAACATCCTTCCGGTGTCATGGTCTGATCATTATCTGATCAGTTTTAGACTTGCTGCGACTCTTAACCTCCGCAGGGGTGGAGGACAGATTAAAATGGTCCGCCCTAGGAGACTGATGGATCCAGATGGATTCCTGAGGAATCTTGGGGTTCTTCCTGCCTTGGAGCCTGGCGATTCTATCGACGCCTTGGTGACTCTCTACAATAGGGAGATGTCCAGGGCAATAGATACGATCGCACCCGAATGCCCCATCTCGTTGCGTTGTGACAGGCCATCTCCCTGGTTCACCGGGGAGCTGGCTGTGATGAAGCACACGAGAAAGGGGCTAGAGCGCAAGTGGAGGAGATCTCGGGATGTGTCTGATCAAGCACGGGCTAAAGCCTCTTTTAGGGCATACTCCGTGGCTATACAGGTGGCCAGGGAATCATTCACGACCACCCGTATAGCGTCTGCAGCAAATAGATCATCGGAGCTGTTTCGGGTCGTGGGAGAACTCCTCCACCCACCTGTGGTGGAGGATGTCACCGATGACCCAGCAGCTCGGTGTTGCGATTTCGCACACCATTTTGCAGGTAAAGTCGCCCAGATACGCCTTGAGCTCGACTCCAATTTCATCGCAGTGCCAGAAGAGGTGACGGAGGCATCTGCTTGTCCAACTTTGTGGGATTCTTTTAGGCTTGTTCTTCCTGAAACCGTGGAGGAGATTCTTGGGGCTGTGAGGGCGACCACCTCATCTCTAGACCCGTGCCCATCTTGGCTCATTAAATCAGCCAGGGAGGGGCTGGTTGATTGGTTTGTATTGATTATCAACGCATCGTTGGAGCAAGGGATTTTTCCATCTAATCTGAAACAGGCTGTGGTTCGTCCACTCCTCAAAAAAGCTTCCCTTGACTCCACGGTGCTGAGCAATTACAGGCCAATCTCCAACCTCCCTTTTTTGGGTAAGGTGCTGGAGCGGGTGGTCGCCTCCCAGCTCCAGAGCTTCTTAGATGATACCAACTACCTAGATCAGTCACAGTCTGGTTTCAGGCCTGGTCATGGCACCGAGACAGCCTTGGTCGCCTTGGTGGATGACCTCCGCAGAGAGCTGGACAGGGGGAGTGTGACTCTGTTGGTTCTCTTGGATATCTCAGCGGCTTTCGATACCATCGACCATGGTATCCTTCTGGGTCGTCTCTCTGGGATGGGCCTCGGAGGCGCGGTTCTATCGTGGCTCCGGTCCTTCCTGGAGGGTCGAACCCAGATGGTGAAGCTGGGAGACGCCTGCTCGGACCCCTGGCCTTTGACCTGTGGGGTCCCGCAAGGCTCTATTTTGTCGCCCATGCTTTTTAACATCTACATGAAACCGCTGGGAGAGGTCATCCGGAGTTTTGGAGTTGGGTGCCATCTCTATGCAGATGACACACAACTCTACTACTCTTTTCCACCATTCCAAGGAGGCCTCTCGGGTGCTAGACGAGTGCCTGGCCGCTGTGTCTATCTGGATGAGGACGAACAAGCTGAAGATCAATCCCGACAAGACAGAGGTCCTCCTGGTCGATCGCAAACCAGATCGGGGTATAGGGTGGCAACCTGTGTTGGACGGGGTTACACTCCCCCTGAAGCCACAGGTCCGCAGTTTGGGTGTCCTCTTGGATTCTTCGCTCACACTTGAGGCTCAGGTGTCGGCGGTGTCCGGGAGGGCTTTTGCACAATTGAGACTTGTGCGCCAACTGCGACCATACCTCACGAAGGCTGATCTGGCCGGGGTGGTCCATGCCTTGGTCACCTCCAGATTGGATTACTGCAATGCACTCTACGTGGGGCTGCCCTTGAAAATGGCCCAGAAATTTCAATTGGCACAACAGGCGGCAGCCAGGTTACTAACTGGTGTGACTTACAGAGAGCGGTCAACCCTCCTGTTTAAGGAGCTCCACCTGCTGCCATTCATTTTCCGGTCCCAATTCAAGGTGCAGGTGCTCACCTACAAAGCCCTGAACGGTTTGGGACCACCCTACCTGCATGACCGCATCTCCATCTACGAACCCACACGCTCACTCCGGTCATCTGGGGAGGCCCTGCTCGTGATCCCACCCACGTCGCAAGCGCGCTTGGTGGGGACACGGGACAGGGCCTTTTCTGTGGCGGCCCCCCGACTTTGGAACGCCCTTCCAAAAGATCTTCGACAGGCCCCTACTTTAGCAGCTTTCAGAAAGAACCTAAAAACTTGGCTGTTCCGATGTGCCTTCTCAGATTAGGAATCCCCCATCCCAAGTCCTAGAAGCACTTTAGTACAATTAATATTACTGCACACCGCACTATTTTAATCCTACGTTCCTCCTGCCATTCCAGCACTTTTAACCCTGTACCCATTGCTCTGGCCGGCCCAGTTTTAACTGTTTTGATGTATTGTTACTAGTGTTGTTATTCTGCTTAACTATTTTGATTTGCTTCTGTTTTATTGTTGTGTTATGTTTTGCTGTATTGTGTTTTGAGGCTTCGGCCTGTGTAAGCCGCATCAAGTCCTTCGGGAGATGCTAGCGGGGTACAAATAAAGATAATAATAAATCACTGTCATAGAGGCTCATTCTTTCAATGTGCTGCAGGATTTGTCTGGAGACGCATCTCAGCTAACTCATCTGTTTTGAGTTATTTACCCTATAACTGTCCCAATTTGGAGAGTCCCAATTAATCCTCTGTCATCCCACTTATTCAGATGCTTGTAAAATGATTTGATTTCTCTCACCTTCCTCTACTCCTCTTGTTTTACTTCAATGGCTCCAAGCTGAGTTCAAAGTGGGAAAATGGTTTAAACACAGTTAAATATGTAGAGGAGAGAGGAGGAGAAGGGAACAAATCATGCTTTTCTCAGTAGGCTCAAGCAGAAGAAACCTCTGCCTTCTTTTCCAGCTGTTCTTCCACATTCACGTTGCCTGGCCCCAGAAACCCAAGTTTTTTCATCTGTAAAATGCTCGGGTCATGGAGTGCGACACTGAATCACTTTTATAGGGAGCATGCATGTCCACGCGTGCATATTTTGCTGGCATGTAGTACAAATAATAAATAGGAACTCTTTTTTATATGTATGGAAAATATGGAAATGTCTGCATCAACATAATTAGGGTTGCTTAAGTGTTCATAAATATAGGATTATGCTCAAAACACATCCCCATATTAGTGAAACCCTACGGTAAGCCTTTCTCAAACACATCATAAAACCGTATATATAAAAGTGGACAAATAGATGTGACAGTGATGACAAAATACTGGGGCAGGTGAAGAAACATCAGAAGAACAATGGAGATCTGGAGTTTTTTTACTTTTCTACTTGTCGGCAGTTTGATCCTAAAGTATCTGAAACAGCTCTGGTCAAGCAGGAACTACCCTCCTGGACCTTTCCAGCTTCCCCTCATCGGGGGTCTGTGGCGAATAGGAACGACATTGAGTCAAGATACATTAATAAAGGTAAGATGAATGAGAAGTTTAATGGCATTAGTAGTAGTGGTAGTAGTATTTTATATGTTGTGGATAAAAATAGCATTTTAGTAAATCCTTCTATCCCAAATCTGGTATGAAAGTAATGGTGTCACCCACCATGGTAACTCCCAGACCTATGGACTGCCTCCCATAACAAACTATATCACAATGTTGTAGACCAGTGGTTCTCAACCTTCCTAATGCCGCGACCCCTTAGTACAGGTCCTCGTGTTGTGGTGACCCCCAACCATAACGTTATTTTTGTTGCTACTTCATAACTGTAATTTTGCTACTGTTATGAATTGCACTGTAAATATCTGATATGCAGGATGTATTTTCAGTCACTGGACCAAATTTGGCACAAATACCCGATATGCCCAAAATTTGAATACCGGTGGGGTTGGGGGTGATTGATTTTGTCATTTGGTAATGCTGGAGTTGCTGGGATTTATAGTTCACCTTAAATCAAAGAGTCTTCTGAACTCCATGAATGATGGAATTGAATCAAACATGGCGCACAGAATTCCCATGACCAAGAGAAAATACTGGGAAGGTCTGGTGGACATTGACCTTGAGTTTTTGGAGTTGTAGTTCACCTACATCCAGAGAACACTGTGGACTCAAGCAATGATGGATCTGGATCAAACTTGGCACAAATACTCAATATGCCCAAATGTGAACACTGGTAGAGTTTGGAGAAAATAGACCTTGCCATTTGGGAATTGTAGTTGTTGGGATTTATACTTCACCCACAAATCCCACCATTCTGAACCCCACCAATGATAGAATTGGACCAAACTTTCCACACAGAACCCCCATGAACAACAGAAAATACTATGTTTTCTGATGGTCTTTGCGACCCCTCTGACACCCCCTTGCGACCCCCCTAGGGGTCCCGACCCCCAGGTTGAGAAACACTGTTGTAGAAAAACTATAACATTTGACATAATCGGATGCTATTTAAAAAGCCTGGCAACAACAATAGCAACACATGCTTCAGTAGAGAAAAGTACCAGATTCGAAGCATCATTGTAAAAGACTAAACATCAGATTTTATTTCAGTATAGTAATTTTCCTATTATTGTACCTCCTTCTCTGCCTCTCTGATCTTGTACAGAGATCTGAGACCTGAGAGGCAGAGAAGGAGGTACGGTGATAGGATACAACGGCGGGCCAGACAGGTGAAACAGGTGTGTTTTTCTGGGCACAGTGCCACTCTACCTCTTTTTTTCATATGGATGCCTGCAGCTCCCTCATCATCAGGATCCAGATAGATAGAATCATAGAATCAAAGAGTTGGAAGAGATCTCATGGGCCATCCAGTCCAACCCCCTGCCAAGAAGCGGCAAAATCACATTCAAAGCACCCTTGACAGATGGCCATCCAACCTCTGTTTAAAAGCCTTCAAAGGAGGAGCCTCCACCACACTCCTGGGCAGAGAATTCCACTGCTGAACAGTTCTCACAGTCAGGAAGTTCTTCCTAATGTTGAGGTGGAATCTCCTTTCTTGTAGTTTGAAGCCATTGTTACATCCTAGTCTCCAAGGAAGCAGAAAACAAGCTTGCTCCCTCCTCCCTGTGGCTTCCTCTCACATATTTATACATGGCTATCATATCTCCTCTCAGCCTTCTCTTCTTCAGGCTAAACATGCCCAGCTCCTTAAGCCGCTCCTCATAGGGTTTGTTCTCCAGACCCTTGATCATTTTAGTCGCCCTCCTCTGGACACATTCCAGCTTGTCAATATCTCTCTTGAATTGTGGTGCCCAGAATTGGACACAATATTCCAGGTGTGGTCTAACCAAAGCAGAATAGAGGGGTAGCATTACTTCCCTGGACCTAGACACTATGGATCAAGTTAAGTCACTTCTTTCCATTAATCCTGGTGAGTGGATTTTCTTCTACCGTACTTGTACATGTACAGTGCTGCCCTTGCTGCTTTCATATGGTCACCGATATGGTGGGGATGCAGCCGTGGCCGTTTTTTAGCTCCCCCCACCATATGCAGCAACTGCAAATTCTCCATTCTGGCTCAGAAATTTCAGCACCCGGCATACAAGACGATCCCAGACTTTTGAGAAGATTTTCCAGAAAATACAGTAAGTTAACAAAATGAATTAGCCTTGTGATTATATCAATGCAGTACATGTAAGCTAGACTCACAAAAATGGGATATTTTTGTAAAAAATTATACATTTCTGCTGAAACGCTGAACAAAAAAAATGTCAGTCAATCATTTTTGGTGTCACCTAGTGTGCACAATACTCCCAACACAGGTGAAGAATTGCAAATGTGTTTAGCAGAATTAGATGATTCGTGATCCATTGTTATCTACAGTAGAAGCTTGACTTAAGAGCACCTCAACTTAAAAGTGTTTTGAGTTAAGAACAAACACCAGAGGAAGCACTAGTGTGAGATTACAGGGCTTTATAGCTTCATAAAAGCAGCCTTCATGCCTCGTGTTCTTGTCTGCTTTGGGAGATTGCCGTCTGTCAGCTTTGCTTTTGTCTGTTTTGGGGGACTTTGGGTTAGTTGATTTTGTGTGGCTTTTATTCCTGGTCTGTTTGGCTTCATGAAGAGAGAGAGAGAGAAAGCAAGTCCCTCCAGTAAGGCTGAGAGGGGCGGTATACATATAAAGTAAATAAATAAATAAAGTAAATAAATAGGAAGAAAAGGATGCTCCTGCCTCTTCACTTTGTGCTTTGTGTTTTCTTGCTACAGTTTGTGTTCTGCCATTTTAAAGTTGATCATTCTTTCGATTATTTTTGCATGTGAATGTGCATTTATATTCATTATTTATATTCATTATTAATAAAGTACATTTTCTTATTTAAAAACATGTAACAAACACAGGGAGATAGAGCAGGAAAAAAATAAATCATTATTATTATTATTATTATTATTATTATTATTATTATTATTATTATTTGAAACACAACAAGATGAGTCCACATCAGACAAGATCACTCTGCTGGCTGTTGTATTGGATCACATGTCGGACACTTCCCAAGTGTCTAGGACTGTGTGATGTATCGGCGAATAATGCGTGCAGATCCCAGTAAGGTGGCCTTCTGCAGCTGGCAGATGGTAATTTTGTCAGCACCGATTGTGTTTAAGTGCAGGCCAAGGTCTTTAGACACTGCACCCAGTGTGCCGATCCCCACTGGGACCACCTTTACTGGTGCCACAGTCTTTGCAGTTCGATCTTTAAATCCTCATATCGTGTCATCTTTTCCAGTTGTTTCTCTTCAATCCTGCTGTCACCTGGGATTGCAACATCGACAATCCATACTTTGTTTTTTAACACGATCGTGAGGTCAGGAGTCTTGTGCTCCAAAACTCTATCTGTCTGAATCCGGAAGTCCCAGAGTAGCTTACCGTGTTCATTTTCTGTAGCTTTTTCTGGCTTGTGATCTCACCAGTTCCTTGTTGCAGAAAGATGGTATTTGTTGCACAAGTTCCAATTTCCTCACCCTGTTAAAGACGACAGCGCAATGATCTCCTCCAACACGGGCTCATTCCAGACTCTTCAACCACCCCCACAACAGGCGAACTCTGTCTTGAATTCGCCCATTGCATGTTCATTCTCTGTAACTTTTTCCGGCTTGTGATCCCACCAGTTCTTTGTTTCCAGCAGATGGTATTTGTGGCACAAGTTCCAATGAATCATCTGAGCAACGGTGTTATGCCTCTGCTTGTAGTCTGTCTGCGCGATCTTCTTGCAGCAGCTGAGGATGTGATCTATTGTTTCATCTGCTTCCTTGCAGAGTCTACATTTGGGATCTGTTGTCGACTTTTCAATTCTGGCTTTGATGGCATTGGTTCTAATGGCTTGTTCTTGGGCTGCCAGAATCAGGCCCTCCTTTGTCTCCTTTTTCAGAGTTCATTTGTGAGCCACAGCCATGTTTTTTCTTTGTCAATTTGGCTCTCAATTTTTCCCAGGAACTGTCCAAGGAGTACCTTCTTTGGCCTCTTCTGCTCTGAACTGTATTTTTACAGTATTCTCTCTTTGTCTTTTGCACTTGAAGCAGTGTTCTACTATTGAATTCCCTCAATGTTTGTCCTTGACTGCCTTTCACATAATCTGCCAGTGCATGTTTCTCTTCTTCTGCCATTTGTTTCGCTTCCAGAAGCCCTCTGCCTCCTGATTTTCTGGGCAAGTCAAGTCAGTCAACATCACTATGTGGGTGTAATGAGTAGTGGATTGTCATCAGTTTGTTGTTGTTGTTGTTGTTGTTGTTGTTGTTGTTTCTTTGATGTGAACATTCTAGCCAGGTAAAGTTTGTTGACATCACTATGCAGATGTAATGAGTAGTGGATTGTATATAGTAGTGAAGTATAATAAAGGGCGAGAGGCACGTTCATATAGGTAATCATAGAATCATAGAATCAAAGAGTTGGAAGAGACCTCATGGGCCATCCAGTCCAACCCCCTGCCAAGAAGCAGGAATATTGCATTCAAAGCACCCCTGACAGATGGCCATCCAGCCTCTGTTTAAAAGCTTCCAAAGAAGGAGCCTCCACCACACTCCGGGGCAGAGAGTTCCACTGCTGAATGGCTCTCACAGTCAGGAAGTTCTTCCTCATGTTCAGATGGAATCTCGTTTCTTGTAGTTTGAAGCCATTGTTCCACGTCCTAGTCTCCAGGGAAGCAGAAAACAAGCTTGCTCCCTCCTCCCTGTGACTTCCTTTCACATATTTATACATGGCTATCATATCTCCTCTCAGCCTTCTCTTCTTCAGGCTAAACATGCCCAGCTCCTTAAGCCGCTCCTCATAGGGCTTGTTCTCCAGACCCTTGATCATTTTAGTCGCACTCCTCTGGACACATTCCAGCTTGTCAATATCTCTCTTGAATTGTGGTGCCCAGAATTGGACACAATATTCCAGGTGTGGTCTAACCAAAGCAGAATAGAGGGTAGCATGACTTCCCTAGATCTAGACACTATGCTCCTATTGATGCAGGCCAAAATCCCATTGGCTTTTTTTGCCGCCACATCACATTGTTGGCTCATGTTTAATTGTTGTCCACGAGGACTCCAAGATCTTTTTCACACGTACTGCTCTCGAGCCAGGCATTGTCCCCCATTCTGTATCTTTGCATTTCGTTTTTCCTGCCAAAGTGGAGTATCTTGCATTCTAAACTAACAAGAAGCTTGAGGAGGTGGGGGCTGCTGAACTGGTGCAGGCACACACAAGCCAGAAGGTAGGGCTGGGGAGGGTATAGCAGAGAATCAAAGAGTTGAAGGGGGGGCTTAGTTGAATATCTTTCAATCCTTCTTTTATTTTACTAGTAATTTTGCTAGGGAGGAGTGGACCAGAGGAATGCAGAAGAAAAGGGAATTCTCAAAAAGCGTTCCATTTCTCAAACACTAAACAGCGGGCACAGAGACACAAAGAGTTAGCACATCTCTCCCTCTCAAATGCCAGTTTTGCTAAAAGACACGTTATATGCTTATTTTTCCCCCTTATGGGCTCTGGCAAGGCTAAAGGTGGGGAGAGGAAAAGCCCACACACAGCTGTTCTTCTTTCACAGCAGCTTTATTTATTTATCGTGTCAGGAGCAAACCAAACCAGTTGTATTGCATTAAAAACAGACAAACAAACAAACAAAACACAAAATTCACAGCAGCTGAATACAGTCGAAAATTGGCCACCACATGTCTCGTCAAAATCTGAAACTACTGCTCTGAGTTTGTAAGATCTGAGCAGCATTGTTAATAACAGGATCACTTGGGCATCTCTCATTTATCGGGTCACCATACATTGATATCAGCCTGACAGTCCATAATAACAACAACGAAGCCTATGCTTCAAAGAAACACATACTCATATTGGCTGGAATCATATTAATATCTTCTATATTCAGCAGCATTCACTAGGAGGTTGTGGAATTGGAGTTACCCATTTGGTATCACTGCTCACGCTTTGTGTATGAATGAGCATTTACATTTTGCAGATTGTGCACTTTTGGTGCCACTGCATAAAATTTGTACATGGATAAGCATTTATGCTGTGGATTAATTATGGAATACCACTAATGACTCTGAGGCAATGTTGAGCAATAACAAACTAGCTCTGTAAGTGTATCTTTTACACTGAGATTCTGCAACATGTTTGCATAATCTACATGAACATGGTTTACGTCTGGTTTTGCAGCAGCGTTTCTCAACCTGGGGGTCAGGACCCCTGGGGGAGGGGGGTTGTGAGGAGGTTTCTGAGGGGTCGCCAAAGACCATGAGAAAACATATATTTCTGCTGGTCTTAGAAACCCCTTTGACAGAGAATGCTGAAGATCTCTCTGCCTGTCCTTCTCTTCCTTTTTGGAAACAGAGGGCGAATCCTGCCACCAAAAGTCACCCTCCGATGTGATTGGCAGGCCTCTCAGCCAAGGAGAGGGCTGTTTCTGAGACTCCAAGCAGGGAAGGGAAAGCAGGCATGCTCGGCGCATGACAGCATGGTGCGCATATGTGGGTGAGGGAGAGAATGCAAGACTGGAGGGAGTCTCACGCCAGTGAGTCCCTTCAAGGCATGGGGGTTCTGTGGGGAAATTTGGCCCAATCCTATCATTGGTTTCAATTGCTTTGGTATCAATTCTATCTATGCTCTTTGATTGTAGGTAAACTATACATCCCAGCAATTACAACTGCCAAATGTCAAGGTCTATTTTCCCCAAACTCCACCAGTGTTTACATTTGGGCATATTGAGTATTCGTGCCAAGTTTGGTCAGATCCATCATTGTTTGAGTCCACAGTGCTCTCTGGATGTAGGTGAACTACAACTTCAAAACTCAAGGTCAATGCCCACCAAACCCTTCCAGTATTTTCTGTTGGTCATGGGAGTTCCGTGTGCAAATTTGGTTCAATTCCATTGTTGTTGGAGTTCAGATGCTCTTTGATTGTAGGTGAACTATAAATCCCAGCAATTACAACTCCCAAATGACAAAATCAACCCCCCCCCCAACCCCACTAGTATTCAAACTCGGGTGTATTGGGTATTTGTGCCAAATTTGGTTCAGTCAATGAAAATACACCAGATATTTACATTACAATTGATAACAGTAGCAAAACATACAGTTATGAAGTAGCAACGAAAATAATTTTATGTTTGGGGGGTCACCACAACATAAGGAACTGTATTAAGAGGTCATGGCATTAGGAAGATTGAGAAACACTGCGTTGAGGCTTTATAGGCCAAAGCCAGCACTTTGAATTGTGCTCGGAACCTAATAGGCAGCCAGTGGAGCTGGTGAAGCAAGGTCATTGTACGCTGTCCGTATCCCGCTCCCGTGAGCAACATGGCTGTCAAGCGTTGGACTAGCTGAAGCTTCCAAACAATCTGCAGAGGCAACCTTACGTAGAGTGCATTGCAGTAATCTATTTGGGATGTGACCAGAGAGTAGACTACTATGGCCAAGTCCAACCTCCCAAGATATGGGTGCAGTTGGTGCACAAGTTTTAATTATGCGCCTGTGTAACCTAACACAAAAGTCAATTTTCATACTACTGTTGTATGGATGGATCAGAAATGATGTTACAATATAAAATCAATAAAAAATAATTTTTTTAAACCTTTTTCTTTTTCGGCTTCTCCATCGCTTCTCAGCCTTTTGGCTAAGATCAAGTGTAGTATAGTTGTTGAGATTAACTTCACAATTCAGTAGCAGATCAGTTGCACAACTTTCCAGTAGCTTCTTCCTGCACAGTATTTTCAGTCAACTGCTCCCACAGCCTGCAGTCACTCTGGAACCTTTTACAGACACTTGAGCACATGCCCGGCCATTGTCAGTTTTACCATTGTCTTTCCCCCAGTCTAGATGATATTACAAACTTACCACAGCATACAGTTATATCTTACATATAGCCTTCGACGAACAACATCACAGCACAAGGAGGAAGAATACACTGTACATGACTTCCTTATATACAATCCATTTACACATAGCAATCACTGATTGGTTCCCAACTCATTGACTTAACTCAAACCCAGGATTGCATCATTCACAATCACCTGGACTAGGCCAGAACACATTCCCCAAATGAAGTTCTATATACAGTTAATGCATGACTCAGCATTTCCAATAGAAGCCCATTAGCAGTGCATGACTCAGCTATATTACATTACAATACATTGTAAAACCTTACAATAGTCTTCTCCAGCTTTCCACACTTCCACACTTAATTTTCAAATAGGAAGCAATTGGCTCATTTGGGACTGTAACATCATTTATTTCTGTTTTGATCCCAATGACAGCTTGCAAAGCAATACGGAAACATTTTCACAATATGGATGGGCCCGTATCCTATAGTTGTCCTGTCCGGTTACCAAGCAGTGAAAGAAGGACTAATCAACCATGCAGAAGAGTTTGGTGAGCGACCCGTGACTCCTACAACCAAAGCCATGTGTAAAAAAAGGGGTAAGTTCTTGGGAATGGCAAAGAGTTTTATATTTAGGGATATTATCCTGCAGAGGTGGCAAACCAAAACAGTAGTAGGTGTCAGTCCCTGTCGCATGACATCCCCACAACGAATATAGAAAGAACATAGGCAAGATCAGTAGAAAAGCAATCCATTAATCCTGAGTTAATTCCAGGCTCAGTGAAATTAAGCAATAAAAATGTGCACCGATGGGGAAAAGGCATACAACAATATGTCCACTAAGAAGACTTCATTAAAGAATGTACCCTATATGCTCTTGTATATAACTGCCAACTGGAGTGGAACAGACATTTTAAAAATCAGTCTTTGGCCGGTGAGTCAAAGACAAGGGTTGGTTGTGGCTAGTTTAGAGCTGGGCCAAGAGATTTAAGTCTTCAGCCTGGTTATTTAGAGTGTCAACTGAACCTGTTTGATTTAGTAAATAGCTGTTAAGCTAAAGGGGAAAGCAACCCCAGTGGTACTCTGTAACTTCAATGGGATAGCTGAAGGAAGTAAAAGGCAAGTCAGTGCCTTAAATGTCAGTCAGGAGACTGAAAAGAAATAATATTTTGAAGTGAAATAAGTTCAAGCCAGTCTGGTAAAAGGATAAACCATTCTGGGAGTTATATTGGAAACTGTTTCAAGTGTTTGTAATAACAGAAGCCAGTTGTAACAACATCTCAGAACTACTGTGTAACCTGCTAAGCTTTATATGCCTGAGAATCCGTGAATAAATATTTCCTGGTTCAGTTTATTATAATAAAGGCTTGTGTCCAGTTATTGAAGAGAAGATTTACCTGAGAGGGAGACAGCTGAAGAACTGGAAGAAAGAATTCAGTTTATGGTATGGGTTTTGTGCTGTCATGTGCTGGGCCTGTGAAAGAGTCTGTAGACAGGACATGTTTTCTGAATGCCCAACGGGACGCCGGGGGTGCCTCGGCTGAGAGGCCTTTCGGATTTCCCCACACAAAGTTCTTTTAAAGACTTAGAAAGTTCAACAAAGTTTTTATTGTTGCTTAAATCTTCAATAAATCAAACAAATACCTCAAGGCTTTGAATCAACTGGTGGCTTGCTTAAATCTTGTCCACAAGGAACAGGCAACTTTCTTCATAAACTGTTTCTTCCTTCTACAAGGGAAATCCTTGACCCCTCCCTGGGCAATCTGGCTTAAGCTCTGCTGGCGTGGGCCCCTACACCCGGTCCAAATTGCTTTATGGCTGCCGCGAGTGGTCCTTACCAAACAGAGTCCTTTAGTAGATTTCCAAGAGGAAAGAAGGCTTTCAATTCCCAGTGAAGGCTGGCTGTAAAACCATGGAGCTGTATTTCTCCAGCAAAGAGCTGGCTGTAGAGTTGTGGAACTAAATTCCCCAACAAAGGCTATGCTGTAGTTCTCTGTAGAGCTGTGGGACTGGATCCCCCAGCAAAGCTGTAAAAGACTAAGCTTTCTACAGGTGGAACTGATTCATGTCCTGTACGAAAGGCTTCTCTGTGTGAACTGAACTAGAGGTCCTCTTTTCCCCTCCTTAACCCAGAAAAAGGGGCGGAACTAAAGAACATAATGATAATTGATGGGTCATTGGCCCTATGATTGCAAACCAAGGGAAGCCACCTTATTGCAAAATGCATGGAACTTTGGAATACATGCAAACACTCAATAGAAAGGAAAAGAAGTTGGAGCTCCTGGTACAGCCGTACCAGCACAGGTTTACACATTTTTTTAAAAGTGCCTCAGGCAAACATTTTAAAAGTTAAGCCTTACATCAGCATTACAAGCCTCACTCACTCAAATACACATACTAATATAAATAAATAATAGTAAAACTGCTCAGCTACAGTTAAGCTATTCTACCCATTGTCATATATTTCCCAGTTAATTGGGATGTGGTGTAATACATAATAATTATTGGTGGCAGCGGTGGGATAAAAAAAAAGGTCCCTCCTGCCACACCAACGGCCTTGGCCTCTACACAGAGGGTTGGACTGGGTGGACCTTGGGGGTCTCTTCCAGTTCTAGGATTCTAGATCAGGAGTAGGCAATGTGGGGTCTCATGGATACACTTTTTCTCTCCCATACACCATCTCATGCTGACAAAGGACAACCCTTTTGGGACCTAAAAGTTTCCCATCTTTTCTTCACTTTCTGTCTCCAAAAGAGAAGAGGAAGGGGAGGAAAGGGCAGGGAGGGGTTTGGGGAGAACCTCCCTCCCAGCCCACCCACCACCATCCCACATGAGGCCCCCAAGTTAGAAAGTCTGCCCATGCCTGCTCCAGAGCATAGAAAAGCCATGAGACTCAGCAAATCTGGTGTCTGGTATACTTTTATTCATGACCTTTATTTACACAAAAACGGGAATGGCCAGAATAACTGGGCTAGGGTTTTGAACATTCAATTGTTTGGAACATTGATCGATGAGTGGTGGCCAATATTAGAAATACTAGATTCTTCTGTAATCAACAGACAGTGACACTGTAGTGTTCTTGCAAATCTGTTCTCAACGTATCAATAAGTTATGGACAAACAGATACAAACTGTGCAAGCAGCCTTCTGAACATGAATTTGTCTAGCTAAGGCGCAACTTGACAGAAGCAAATGCTAGATCCACCAGACACAGCTCTGTAAGTCACAAACTCTGGAGATGTTAGGCTACAAAAGAAAACTCAGTTTACTAAGCACAGAGCAAAAGCACATCCATCTTCAGCAAGTAACACACAGGAAAAACAAAAGTCAAAACAGTTCTTCACAGCTGGTAAGCTCTCTTGCTCCAAGCGGTAACTCCCCAAAATTTCTCAGCAGAAGAGAGCTTATCTTAAGGTCACTCAATCACAGCCTCAACATAAATATTTCAGCATAGCATTTTCATTCTAAGTGGCATCCATATTGGCAATGCAAGAATTACATTTAAAACACATACACATAATATCTCAATAAATCCTGACAGAATTTTGGGAAGTGTTTATTGCTTAGTGTGTTTTCTTGATTGCTGTGGTCCTCAGGTATTTTGACAACAAACAGTCACACTTGGAGGCAACAAAGATGGTTTGGGCAAGCTACCTTGCGGAAGTTGGGCCTGGGGAAGAAATACGCAGAGCACGTGATAGAAGAGGAGGCCCTTGGGATTGTGGAGGTGTTCGCGCGCACAAAGGGTATGTCATTCTTGGAGAAGATGTTTCCCCGGATAAACTGTAGTTGATCCTAACAAATCACTCCAGCTGTTATGAAATCCCATTCTCTTTGTTTATTGTCAGAATAATACGTGCCCATAATCCAGAGATTAGAGCTAAAGCTATGTCATGTTGCATCAAGTTCCTCAGAGACAGGAAATTATTGCTAAGTTTGACACCGTAAGATAGGGTTGGAAAAAGTTCAAGCCAAAACTTTTGTGTTTCTGTGCTAGCTTGAGCCATTTTGAGAGGTCTGACGCTGTTGGGGATTTGGATACATTTCTGCACTGGACTCGGCCATGGATTTGCCAGCCACTCTAACTCTCCCCAAGGCAAAGATATTTCTTTTCCCTTTTGCTTTTTATTTTGGTATCATAGGCCACGAAAGCCTTCGACAAGACAACATAAACTTGCTGATATTTCAGTGGGAAGCATGGGCCTGCTTTTGGCTGATGAGATAGTCAAGTTAATTAGAATTCTTGTTGTTGTGTGTCTTCAAGTCATTTCAGACTTAGAGTGATCCTAAGTCTAAAGCTTAGGATGGAGGCTGAGTAAATGACCTTGGAGGGCCACATCTACCCCACGGGCCATAGTTTGGGGTTTATGTGGATGACCTATTCAAAATCCATTGAACTCAATGGAGGCACATTTGGACTGGTTGTTTGGAACATGTTCTGGGTTTGAAGTGAATTTTGATAATTTTGACAAATATTTCTGTGTGAGGTTGTTGTATGGCCATGTTCTAGAAGCATTCTCTCCTGATGTTTTGGCAGCATCTGTGGCAAGCATCCTCAGAGGTTGTGAGAAACCCTCCTGGATACCAGCATATTATTTGAGGATACAGAAAATCTGGACCACTATACAACTACCATGTCAGGCTACACAGAGAAGCCATTGAAATCCACAAGCATGTGGACAATTTCAACAGAAAGGAGGAAACCATGAAAATGAACAAAATCTAGAGATCCCTAGAGAGATCCTTTTAATCAGATCTATGAACAATGAAAGTATTAGGACATGTCCCTTTAATCAATTTGAATAACTTTATTTGTAGGCCATCCAATTGACCCAGTACTACCAGTGACAAGTGCCATCTTAAAAGTGATCTGTGGTGTCATTTGGGGGAACCAGTTTTATCATAGCGAGGAGGAAAACCAGAAAATGATAGAACAGCTTGCAATTTTTACCAGATTTGGAGACAGCATCTTTTATATTGTGAGTACTCTTTTTTATTTTCTTATTGAAACAATTGTCTCCTGCAAGAAAGAAACATTAAGTCTCATATCAGCATTCTGAAAGATAGAAAATGGATATCAATACTATATTTCTAAAACCTGAACATTGTGATAGTATACAGCAGCATTTCCCAAATTCCAGTCTTCCAGGTTTTGAAATTTGGTCTAGAGTAGGAGTATGACACACATTTTCATTTAGGACCACTTCAGCCTGATGATTACCTTAAATGGGTCATTGAATTCCTGGATGGAGAATCTGTGGATACAGAGGGCCAACTACTGTATAATTTTTATATAGTGGCTGATATTCTATAGTTTTTACCCAATTTGAGTCCCCATCTGTTATTGAACAACAACTCCCATCACTGCTGATTATCCGCGGATTGGGGTAATGAGAACAGCAACCCAACAGCACATGTAGCTCTAAGGTTCGGTGTTAAAGGATAATTTAATGTCAGACATCACATCCACAAACCTTGCATCTAAATTCAAACCCTATTATTGTGACTAAATAGAGCAAACTGCAGCCTTCCAGCTGTCTCTTCTGGCAGGCCTACCCAGCCAGTTTTAAGCATGATTTTTTAACTTGTGACCTGTGTTTTCTCTGTCCTGTGTATTTAATATGTGTTTCATAGAAATCTGTTTTGATATGTACCATTTATAGGTAACTGTGCTGTCACGCGCTGGGCCTGTAATAATTGTCTTTTGAACAGGACGTGCACTTTGTGCCCAGCGGGAAGCCAGGGTGCCTTGATAGAGAGGCCCTAAGGATTTTCCTCTGGAAGAGTCTTTAGAGGCTTGAAAGGTTTAACAAAGTCCTTTATGATTGAACAAATTAAACAAATCCTTCTTCAATCTTCAACGACAATCATACAAATGACTGGTGGCTTTCTTAATCTTGTCCACAAGGGACAGGCAACTGGCTTTGAGAACTGTTTCTTTTCTTTTAAAAGGAAAACCCTTTTTTAACCTCTCCCAGGCAATCTACTATCTAGGCTTTGCTGATGTGGGTCCTACTACCGGTTCCAAACTACTTCTTGGGTCCTGAGTAGACCTACCAGTCAAGGCTTTGTAGATTCTCCAGCTGGAGTTCTTTGGGTCTGTAAAACTGTTTCCCCCGAATGCTGTAAGGCTGAGAGGCTGTAAGTTCCCAGCCAGAGCTTTGGAACTATTTCTCCCCGGAAGCTGTTTCCCCCGAAGCTGTAGGGAATGAAGCTTTTCTGCAGGTGGAGCTGGTCCACGTCCTGTAGCTTAATTTCCTTCTGTAAGACTGAACTAAAAATGGCTCCCTCTCCTCCCAGGGCCCTGGGGAAAGGGGTGGAACCAAAACTTAACAATGATTGATGGGTCATTGGCCCTATAATTGCAAACCAAGGGAAGTCACCTTTGCAGAATGCCTGAAACCTTGGAATGCATGCAGACATTTAATAGAAAGAAAATGAAGTTGGAGCTCCTGGTACAGCCGTACCAGCACAATTACATTTTAATATGTGTGTTTACAGAATATTTGCAATGTTTGTGTGTTTTGACTGTGTTGTGACCTGCCTCAAGCCACAAGGAGAGGTGGGTAAGAAGTGTTGTTGTTGTTGTTGTTGTTGTTGTTGTTGTTATTCTGACACAAAAACACAGTATGTCACAGCAAACAAGATCTCTATGCTGGATTTTGTATCACAAACTCACAAGTTGAACACTTCCCAAGCGTGTGATGTGTTATCGAATGAAGCGCGCAGATCTAAGTCAGGTGGCCTTTTGCAGTTGACAGATTGTGATTTTGTCAATGTTTATTGTTTCCAAATGCCGGCTGAGATCTTTTGGCACGGCACCCAGTGTACCAATGACCACTGGAACCACCTGTACTGGTTTATGCCAGAGCCTTTGCAGTTCAATTTTGAGGTCCTGATATCGGCTGAGTTTTTCCTGTTGTTTTTCCTCAATGCGACTGTCACCTGGTATGGTGACATCAATAATCCAGACTTTTTTCTTTTCCACAATCATGGTGTCTGGTCTATTGTGTTCCAAAACTTTGTCAGTCTGGATTCAAAAGTCCCACAGTATTTTTGCATGTTCATTTTCCATTACTTTTGCAGGTTTATGATCCCACCAGTTCTTTACGACTGGCAGGTGGTACTTGTGACATTATTGTTGTTGTTGTTGTATCCCAACTCCTATCAGCCCTAGTCATGATATTTAATGATGAGGAATACAAAAGATGTAGTCCAGCATCTGGAGAGGCACATAAAATGACATGACAGTCCGGATTCAGTCTGCGGGCCTTGAGCTTGACACATGTGGTCCAGAATAATGTCAAAATAGAGCTGGTTAACACTTTTGGAGCACACATTTCTCCAAATACTCCATAGGCTTCCTGAGACCTGTTGCCATGTAGAAACACAATTAAGTTAGTGGAACCTTTAAGAAAGGAGTTCCATGATTTGTTGCCTCCATGGAAAAAAACTTTTTTTTCCTGCTAATCTGCTGAATTTATAATGGTGAGAAGGCAGGAGTGAGAAAAGGAGGAGAAAAATCTTGCTCTTCCCAGTAGACACAAGGAACAGCAAACTGCTCATGCTTCTCTCAGCCTATCTGGCTTTCTTCATTAATAATATTTGTCATTTTTATTACATTTTGGCTATGCTTGTCCACATGGGTCTCAACATAGGTTTAGTCAGGTATCATATGGTATCAAATGGTATCATAACATTTGTGTGCAAGCTGTAGTGGAATATATTTTTGAGCAGTTCTGACTGTTTGCACTATTTGATGGCTGGCCAGCATTTAAGGGATATATGGGGAAACCTGAGCCCTGAAAGGGTTAGCCATATGAGCACAATTGCAGGATAGAGACATCCTGGGAAAGTGGTTTATGGATTTGGGCAAGCAGTTAATATTTTAGCACTACCCTACTCCATTCTTCTTGCATCTGGCTTAAGCTCAAGACTGGTGCATCATGGTCCTGCTAATTTGCAAGCCAAGCCATCCCATTGACAAGTCTACACTATGTGTAGAAAAACACTTATAGGCTATACATCCATAGCCTCAAAGAATCTTCCAAACCATCTCATCAAAGTACTAATCCAAAGGATCTGGGAGATATAATGGCTCGTGAAAGTGACAGAATTTTATTTTTTGTTTCCCTTGCAGCTCTATGAAATGTTTCCATGGCTCATGGAACATTTCTCAACACCTGTCTCAAATGCCATTGCAAAAATCGACAGGGCGATTATACTTTTAAAGCAAGAGATTGCAAAACACAAGGAACATGAGATGCAACATGATCCCCAGGATTTCAGTGATTTCTATCTGTATCAGATAGAGAAAGTAAGTACAGGAAGCCCCCACATATCTGACTGTCAGGAAGTAGAATTGGTTGAAAAGTGGAAGCCACATTATTTTAGCTTGCAAATGCATTTGGATTGCTGAACAACATAAATAATGCAGTATATATCAGTTTTGAATGTGTTGTACAGCTAAAAGAGCTTTCTCAGGTGGCCCTAGGTAATTTTCAACGGTAAGCAAACAGTATTTTGGCGCCCCCCCCCCCAACCAATCATTGATATATATTTTCTGTTTGTCGTGGGAGTTCTGTGTGCCATATTTGGTTCAATTCCATCATTGGTGGAGTTCAGAATGCTCTTTGATTGTAGGTGAACTATACATCCCAGTAACTACACTTGCCGCATTTGCTCCCTTGCCTGGCCCGCTTTGGGTCCGGAGGCATGCCTGAAGACCCCGGCGTGTGCACCAAAAGTCACCTCTTCTCCTGACTTTCTCCTCAGCCATTGGGACCGAGAGAGAGAGAGAGAGAGAGAGAGACAGAGGTGGAGATGCCCACCTTTCCTGAAGGTAGGCGCAAAAACAAAGGAGGGAGCGGAGATGGGAGATACCTCCAGCCGGAGGGGCTCTCTCTCTCTCTCTTGGTCCCAATGGCTGAAGAGAAAGTCAGGAGAAGAGGCGACTTTTGGTGCGCACGCTGGGGTCTTCAGACACGCCTCTGGACCGAAAGCGGGCCAGGCGTGGCGGCTCCGCCCCTTGACCCACCTGCAGATTTGGGAGAGGAGAGGAGGCGGGTGGAGCGCCGGGGGATTGGGAAACGGAGCCGGTCATGGGGAAGGGATCGAATGCGGAGAACGATTGAGTGCCGGCTCTGCTCGCTCACCTGGTGGTCGGGTGGAGCAGGAACGAGAGGGGCTAGGCGAGGCTCAAGGGCCCGGCCCCTTTGGGAAGAGGATCGCCCGGCAGCGAGGCAAGAAAGCCGAGGCTCCCCCCGGACTGTTAGGGCTGTTGTGAGCTGAGGGGGCGCTCCTCAAGTGGCGGTCGAGGGGCATTTACAGAGTCGCCTCTGCGCCCCTGGCAAAAAAAAGTGTTCTGCGACCGCTCAAGTGGCAGTCGAGGGGCATTTATAGAGGCGCCTCTGCGCCCTGGCAAAAAAAGTGTTCTGTGACCACTTACTTCGCGTAATGGATGAGCCGCCCCTGTCTGTAGGCCCGCCTTGGGACTGTACACATGCTACAAGAAGCCCAAACCAAGCCTCATAGGCAAGAAGAGGTGACGAAAGAGCAAATCCGTCATCAAATGACTGGAATGTGTCTGTAGTTTGCAAGTGTTGAAAGTGTGAGGTGTCAAAAGGTGTGGGAGCCTCTATCCACTTTTTATGCAAAACATTTTATGCAGAAGTTGCTTGTGTAAGGAACAATTTCCTTATACAATCTTTGCTTCTCCAAGCTAAAAATAACCAGCCCCTAAGCCACTCTCCTTAAGGTCAGCTTCTAGACCTTTGATTAGTTTGGCCTTTCTTCTTTGGACATGTTCTAGCTTGCCAATATCCTTCCTGAATTGGGCTGTCCAGAAATGGACACAGCGTTCCAGATGTGGTCTAATCTAAGCAGAAGAGAATAGGACTATTAACTCCCTTGATCTAGACATTAGACTTTGATTGAGGCAACTTAGAATCACATTGGCTTTTCAAGCTGGTGCATCACACTGCTGACTTATGTTCAGCATGTGACCTGCTGACTCTTAAATTCCTTTCACGTGACCTGTTTACAAGCCAGGTGTTACCCATCCTATATTTTTGCATTCCATTTTTTATTGTTTAAGTGTAACGCCTTGTATTCCACCCCCCACCCAGAATCCATTTTGTTAGTTTTGACCCAGATCCCTAATGTTGCAGCCCATTCGCCCACTTGATCCCTTTTCCACCCAAACACCACACAGATGAACAAGAATACTAAGTTTAGTAAGAAAAGGGTATCTAATATAAAAACAGTTTCAAAATACATCCATGAGCTAGATTTCTGGGAGCTTAATGAACAGCAAAGACAAACTCTAAATATGAATTCCAAACATCACTGGAGACAAAAGCAAGAAACTGTAATCCCAGGATTGTTGCACTTAAACTAGAATTATATCCATAAGCTTGAAAGCATGAACATGACCATAATCCAAAGGCTTGATATTTGAACTTGACTATAATCCCAAATGTTTGTAACTTTAATCCCAAAGGTTTGCAACAAGATTTATAATCCGAACAGGATATGCCGTCGTGCCTGGGGGCTATAACTCTTAGTGAAAGAGACATAGACGTGACATCTTTCCCCCAGGGGATTGCTTCTTGCCCTCCTTTAGGAAACTGGAACTCCCAAGGACCAAAACACTGTAGATAACTCAAAATAGGTTTTATTGTTCACAAAGAGTTATCCCTTTAAGGCAATAAGCTGGAAGTTTCAAAGGGGTAAAGGAAATATACATTACAGTCTCTGGTTGTCTTGGGTCCAAGGAGATTTCGCAGCTGAGAAGCTTTTTCTGTTCCCTCTTTTCTCAATGGCTGTGAAGGTCGGAACAAACACAACCCCCAGTCCAATGGCCTATGTTGAAGGCACAGAGTCTTCCTTTTGATGCCAAAGGACCGGTTTGAAGGCGCTTGGGTCTCCTCAACGTTGTCCAGGGTGATCTAGACATGAAGTATGAGTCCCAAGGGTAAAAACCTTAGAATTGGTGATGAGAGGTAACTTAATTAAGGGCTTTAGAGCCAAGTCTCTTTCTCACGTCTATCTGATAGAAAGTTTGATGGTAGAATGGAAAAGAAAAGCTCTGCCCTCCTCCAGGAAGAGGTGGAGCCAAGCAATTGAGCTGAGGAAGCAATATAACTGGTGCAAACAACATTGATTGACAGCTATAAATAACCAATCAATCCAACTATACATTTACAAACTAAGCAAGTTTGGGCATGTTATACAGTTTAAACCTTTGCACTTTAAAGTTCTACACACAGGTGGCGCCACTTGCCCCATCACACAGGAGACCTGGGATCTAAACAGGAAAACAAGATACAAATCCAATAACAGAACTCCTAACTCGGAGCTCACAAGACAGGCAACTTGACATATGAAATTCCAACATTGATTTCCTCACTGAACATTGACTCTGATTCCTTAAGAATACTCCCTCTTGTCCATAACATCATCCTTTCTCACACCTGGGTTCCCTTTGTTTATCTCTGGGAACACTGAGATGTCTCTGTTTTGCACTGTCCCATCTGATCTGTAAATGCTGGGTTATCTGTAACCCTCTTATCTCTTCCAGATTCCTTTCAGAGTCAATCCCTGGCCGATTCTCATGAAAATAATTACCTGTTTCCCCGACAACAGATCTGCCCAAAACATTCCCATTGTCTAAAAAAAATTGCTTTTCCCCACAGGCTCAACCAGAAAATCCTTGTCCTCATCCTCCAAGGCTTCACAGGCCTCAACACCTAATCTGTTAAAGTCATTTTGAATTTTGATCCTGTTCTCTGGGGTATTAACCATCCTTCCCTATTGGTGCCATCTGTAAATTTGAGTAATAGTGGATTCCACCATTGAACAGCTCTTGTTGTCAAGCTCTTTCTCATGTTTAAATTGAACCTTTTTTTCCCTGCAATTTGATTCCATTCCTCTATTAGGTCTAAGTGCCTAATCACAGAATGAATCCACTTTAAATCCAGTTTCTGCCTCCTGCAGAATTCTAAGATTTGTAGTTTAGGGAGGAGCCTTTAATAGCCTCACTAAACTACAAACCCCAGAATTCTGCAGGAGGCAAAAACCGGATTTTAAGTGGATTTTTCTCTCTCGTGTGATGAAGTGGCTAGTCTCCCTCTGGAGACACATGTCTGAATCATTGCATTTTGCAAAATAGCATACAGAAGATTTAGAACAGTGTTTCTCAACCTTCCTAATGCTGTGACCCCTTAATACAGTTCCTCATGTTGTGGTGACCCCCAACCAGAAAATTATTTTTGTTGCTATGTCATAACTGAATTGTAATGCAAATATATGATATGCAGGATGTATTTTCATTCACTGGACCCAATTTGGCACAAATACACGATATGCCCAAATTTGAATACTGGTGGGGTTGGGAGGATTGATTTTTGTCATTTGGGAGTTGTAGTTGCTGGGATTTATAGTTTACCAACAATCTAAGAGCATTTTGAACTCCACCAACGACGGACTTGAACCAAACTTGACACACAGAACTCCCACGACCAACAGAAAATACTGGAAGGTTTTGGTGGGAATTGACCTTGAATTTGGAAGTTGTAGTTCACCTACATCCAGAGAGCACTGTGAACTCAAACAATGATAGATTTGGACCAACTTGGCATGAATATTCAGCGTACCCAAATGTGAACACTAGTGGAGCTTGAGGAAATAGACCTTGACATTTGGGAGTTGTAGTTGCTGGGATTTATAGTTCACTTACAATCAAAGAGCATTTTGAAATCCACCAATAGAATTGAGCCAAACTTCCTGCACAGAACCCCCATGATCAACAGAAAACACTGGAGGGATTCGGGATGAATTGACCATGATTTAGGGGAGATATAGTTCATCTACATCCAGAGAGCACTGTGAACCCAAACAACTATTCCAAAGGGTTTCCTAAGACCATCAGAAATATGTGTTTTCTGATGGTCTTCGGCGACCCCTCTGAAACCCCCTCACGACCCCCCCAGAGGTCCCGACCCCCAGGTTGAGAAACACTTATTTAGAATGACTCTTCATAAAGGAGAGGAGTTAGTTTTGAGTATGCAATGCATTTGAGGGGGGAAATAATCATTTCTTTTCTCAACAACAGACCAAGAATGATCCTAACTCTACTTATAATGAAGACAATCTGGCTCAGTGTATCCTTGAGTTCCTTGCTGCAGGAACAGAAACTACTGGCAGTGCTCTGCAATGGGCACTGTTCCGCATGGCAAGTCATCCAGATATCCAAGGTGAGGGAGCCCTGTGTAAATGGAGCAAGGAGCTTTCTTTACTTGTTGGATGCTTTGGTGGTTTGTTGTAATGATTGCAAGACTTCTAGGAGAAATATTTGCAGCTATCTACAGTTGTCAAATTGAGAAAACCAAGAGTAAAGAAATTATTGCCACATTCTCCATCTCTAATCACCAATATTTTTGCGCTGAACAAATGAAATGTTCTTCAAAGTAAGTGAGTTTCTGTTTATTGCTATGCAGAAGACTATGGAATCATGGGAGTTGTAGGTTTACAAGGTCTATAGCCTTTTCTGCCAAATAATGCTGGTACCTCACCAAATTATAAATCCCAGGATCCCATAACATTGAGTTATGGCTGTTCAAATGGTGTCAAAAGCATCCATTTTACAGTGCAGATGTGCCCCAGGAGATAAAGACTCTGTTGTTAACTAACATCAAGTCTATTTTGACTTCTGGCAAACCTATGAATGAAAGACCTTCCCAAGTTAACATGTGTAATGGAAAGACTAATTATAAAGGAGGATTTGTCTATGTTTATTAATGTTAATATTATGATAAGGGCAGGACGGAGTTGGCTGCATATGATTGGTCGATGCATCGCCATGGTTGTGGAGCCTCTGCAGCAGAAATGTATCCATTTTAGAGTGGCTAGTAGGTAAAAGGGGCGGAGCTAACTAAGAAGAAGAGAAGGGATATTTTAAAAATGAGTCATTCTCTAGCCAGGGGAGCTAGAGGGAAGAGGTTCCTAGTTTAAGTTTGAGTCTTCAACCATGATACTAAAGTAATAAAGGGACCATTTTGGATTAATCTTTAGTTACTGAGCTAGAGGGAAGAAGATCCTTGTATAGGATTATGCCTTCAGTTGTGGTACTGAAGTAATAAGATACTGATTTGTGTCTAAGTCCTCAGTCAGGTGGAACTGGGAGACAGAGAGTTCTTTGAGAATAAGTTGCAGGCAGAATATTGATGGAAAGAAGTGACTATAAGATATAAGTTATCCAGTCAGAAGGCTGGGAAGGAATTACATTTGAAAGAGAAGGAAGTTTCCTAACCAAGTTGACGTAAGTTATACTATTCTGAAAGTTATATAGTATCAGTTTTATGTATTCACAAGAGTGAAAGACAGACGTAACAATATCCAAGTGGAACTGAAGTAAAGTACTGTGTAACAAATATGTTTTATGTGCTCAAGAATTCATAAATAAACATTTCTTTGTTTCAACTAATATATTGAAGTCTCGTGTCAAGTTACAAGATTGAAGATACATTCCTGAAAGTCAGCTGGAAATTACCTTGAAGCTACATACTGACTATATATAGTATTGTGTTATACATCACAAAGACATATACAGACATTTATAATTGAATTCTGCAACAAACAAATATAAGTAAGGTGATACAGAGACAGAGATAGTGTATTTCAAGGTGTGAACCCCAAGTTGCTGAGTTTCTGCATGGTTTATTCTTCTCTCCCCCCTTTACCAGCATTATTGCCTGGTGCCTACGTATACGTATAAGTGTATCAGTGGCAGAAGGTGGAATATTAAAAATAAAAGTAAAATATTAAAGAAAGAAGTTCCCCTTGCTACCAGAAATGGTTTACATACGCTTCCTATGTCAACAACCTGTTATCAACTGACCTGCTCAGGTCTTGCAAACTTGGGACCATGACTTCCCAGATTGTGTTTGTTGGTCTGTGATACAGTCTTTGGGCCCTTCCACGCAGCCATATAACCCAGAATATCAAGATAACCCACAATATCTGCTTTGAACTGGGTTATCTTGAGTCCTCATTGCCATATAATGACTTGCTATGGCAAAAAATATCCATGTTTTGTTTCATTTTATGCCATATTTTATTCTACTTTTCTTCCACTTTTGTGTCTAGCTTTGGATGTACAGGTGGACACCTTTAGTTTTTCATGCACATGGGGCATTCTCATATCCCACCATACATTGGAATTCTCATAGGGTTACAAAAATACCATACCACTTTGCATGACATGGATGCAGTCATCCTAGTATACATGGGGCAAATTAGCTCAATAGAATTATTTAATGTGGAAAATATGGTACTGTGGCGCAGCTAGCTGGGAGTCAGCTGCAATAAGATCACTACTGACCAAAAGGTCATGAGTTCGAAGCCAGCCCGGGTCAAAGTGAGCTTCCGACCAATTTGTGTAGCTTGCTGTCAACCTTTGCAGCCTGAAATACAGTTGCATTTGTGAAATAGGAAATTTAGGCATCGCTTATGCGGGGAGGTTAATTTACGACGCCATAAAAATTTCCAGCAAGCATGCAAAGAATGAGGAAGTACTTCATCAGTGTCACAAATGGATAGTGGAGCGACAGCTCCCCTGGTGGCCAGAATACCCTCATGAAAAAGCTGGAATGTTAAATAGCCTCTGTGTATCTGTCTATATATTTTATGTGTTTATAGCATTGAATGTTTGCCATGTATATTGTGCTGGTACAGCTGTACCAGGAGCTCCAACTTCTTTTCCTTTCTATTGAGTGTTTGCATGTATTCCAAAGTTCCATGCATTTTGCAATAAGGTGGCTTCCCTTGGTTTGCAATCATAGGGCCAATGACCTATCAATTATCATTATGTTTTTTAGCCACTTTTTCTGGGTTAAGGAAGGAAAAGGGGGACCTCTAGTTCAGTTCACACAGAGACGTGAATCAGTTCCATCTGTAGAAAGCTTCATCTTTTACAGCTTTGCTGGAGGGATCCAGTCCCACAGCTCTACAGATAACTAGAGCATAGCCTAGTTATCTGTAATTAGCTCCACAACTCTACATCCAGCCTTCGCTGGGAATTGAAAGCCTTCTTTCCTCTTGGAAATCTACTAAAGGACTCTATTTGGTAAGGACCGCTCACGGCAGCCATAAAGCAATTTGGACCGGGTGTAAGGGCACATGCCAGCAGAGCTTAAGTCAGATTGCCCAGGGAGGGGTCAAGGATTTCCCTTGTAGGAGGAAGAAACAGTTTATGAAGAAAGTTGCCTGTCCCTTGTGGACAAGATTTAAGCAAGCCACCAGTTGATTCAAAGCCTTGAAGTATTTGTTTGATTTATTGAAGATATAAGCAACAATAAAAACTTTGTTGAACTTTCTAAGTCTTTAAAGGAACTTTGTGTGGGGAAATCCGAAAGGCCTCTCAGCCGAGGCACCCCCGGTGTCCCGTTGGGCATTCAGAAAACACATCCTATCTACAGACTCTTTCACAGGCCCAGAGCGTGACAGAACATATATATATGTACATTATAATCCGCCGTGAGTCCCCTGCGGGGTGAGAAGGGTGGAATATAAATACTGTAAATAAATAAATAAATATGCTTAATTTTTGGAGAAAGAAAGCAAATAATCTTTAACATTTCACTCTTCTCCTCAGATAAAGTCTATGAGGAGATAGAGGAAGTTTCGGGTACCTCTCAATCAATCTGCTATCAAGATCGGAAGAAACTGCCCTACACCAATGCTGTGATTCATGAGGTCTTACGTGCAAATTATGTCTTACCTGTTGGGATTGTTAGGCGAACTACCAAAGATGTGAACATGTATGGTTATACCATTCCCAAGGTAAAGTTCTACAGTTGCTCCCTTGTATCCCAAGAACCATCAGAACTCATGTGTAGCTTTTAAGTGACGTATCTAATATCTATACCAGAGCTTCCCACATAATACAAAATCTTAAGGACAAAGAAGTACTTCTTGTACACCTCAAAGGTATCTGAAGGTATCTGAACCATCAGAACTCATGTGTAGCTTTTAAGTGACGTATCTAATATCTATACCAGAGCTTCCCACATAATACAAAATCTTAAGGACAAAGAAGTACTTCTTGTACACCTCAAAGGTATCTGAAGGTCAAGAAATCCTATGGCTTGTCTACACAACTCCAAAACCCCATACTCAATGTGATTGGTTCACTGGCTCTACCCATGATGACAATCTTAGGGATTTTCACTTTTCTCTACCTTTGGCAAAATTAAGAGATACTTTGAAGAGCAGCAGTTCTACAAAGTGTGCTCCATGAAGCCCTTAGGGCTCTGTGAAGCCCAGTCATAGGCTCCATGGGGGCCCCGCAGCCCTCCGCTCCCTACTCCCTCTCCTCCTTCCTGCTCTGTATGCGCCACCAGAGACTTCATGCTGCCACCAGGGTCTTCATGCCTTGCCACCGGGCTAAATCCAGCCTGACCCACTGTCTCTTGCCTTTTCTGTGATCAGCACCATTATTGCTCCTAACCAACCATGGTGCTCCATCCAAGCTCCTGACTGACACTGGAACCTCTGGTGATGTTAGAATGGAGCACCCATGCAAACAAATGAGAATGTGGGATGATGCAGATACCTGTCTGATAGGCTTGGGCAGTTTCGTTCGTTAAATTCGTAATTCGTTATTAATTCGTATTTAAATTAGCTTACGATCCAATATTGAGCCATGCTGGAATAGTGTGAGGAGTAATTAAGATTCGAAACAATTTTTTCAATTTATTTCGTAATTATTTCAAAATTATTTTGAAATTATTTCGTAATTAATTCGTAATTATTTCGTAATTATTTTTGCATGTCTAGTGCAAGTTTTATAGTTGTTGTTTGTTTTATCACACCAACAGTCAACAACAGAGGGAGAGGGAAGCTTCAGAAGTTCCTCCTGTCCCATTGGGAGGTTTTTTTAGCATATTGCGCAATCTCGTCCGCCATTAACGAATTGATTCGTAATTTTACGAAATTTCGTAAATTTCAAAAATGTTTAAAGTAAAATTTCGGAATTATTAAAAAAAACGAAACGCAAGGGCCCCCTAAAAACAAAACGAGTTTAGAACCAAATTTTTCCGTGGTTACCCAAGCCTACTGTCTGAACGTATCTCCTCCTATGAACCAGTTAGGGTGTTAAGATCGTCTGGGGAGGCCCTGCTCTCGGTCCTGCATCACAAGTACATTTGACGGGGACGAGAGACAGGGCTTTCTCAGTGGTGGCCCCTTAGCTGTGGAATGCCCTTCCTACAGATATTAGATCGGCCCCCTCCCTGTTGACATTTCAGAGGAAAGTGAAGACCTGGTAGTTCGAGACGGCATTTGAATAGGCAGTGTAACGAACATAGGAATATGGAACAATTGGATGATGAGACTGGATTTCGATCTTAACTTATAATTCTAATAATATAATATAACATAATATAATATATTGTATATACATATAATATTTATATATCTTGTAAGCCGCTCTGAGTCCCCTTTGGGGTGAGAAGGGCAACATATAAATGTCGTAAATAAATCAATAAATAAATTTATGTGGACCTTCAAGTAATTTCCAATTTCTGGTGGCCCTATGGCAAATCTATTACAGGGTTGGGTTGTTGTTAGGGCTGGGCGGTTTCATTTCGTAATTTCGTAATTCGTTAAAAATTCGTTATTTTTTTTTTTTTACGAAGCGATAACGAACCATTCAGGAGCATCTAAAAAACGAAACGAATTTTTCAATTCGTTTCGTAATTGTTTCGTATTCGTTTTGTATTCGTTTCGAAATCGTTTCCGCACGTCTGGGGCAAGTTTTATAGCTTTTGTTTGTTTAATCAGTGAAAAAAATTATAATATCACACCAACAGTCAACAACAGAGGGAGAGGGAAGCTTCAGAAGTTCCCCCTGTCCCATTTGGAGGTTTTTTTTAGCGTATTGCGCGGTCGCGTCCGCCATTAACGAATCGATTCGTTATTTTTCGTATTCATTTCGTATTCGTTTCGTAATTTTACGAAATTTCGTAAATATCGAACTTTTTAAAAAAAAATTTCGGAATTCTTTTAAATATCGAAACGCAAAAAAACCCAAAAAACGAATCGAGTTTAGAAACAAATTTTTCCGTGGTTGCCCAGCCCTAGTTGTACGTTTTTTGGGCTGTATGGCCATGTTCTAGAAGCATTCTCTCTGGATGTTTCGCCTGCATCTGTAACAGGCATCCTCAGAGGTTGTGGGGTCCTCTTAAGATACCTGCCATAGAGGATGAGCTCCAACCTCTGAGGATGCTCAGGCATCGGTGGTGGCCAGGAGGGCCTTTGCACAATTAAGACTCGTGCGCCAACTGTGACCGTACCTCGTGAAGGCGGATCTGGCCAGGGTGGTACATGCCTTAGTCACCTCCAGATTGGACTACTGCAATGCACTCTACGTGGGGCTACCCTTGAAAACAGCCCAGAAATTTTAATTGGTTCAATGAGCGGCGGCCAGGTTGTTAACTGGTGCTCCTTACAGGGAGCAGTCAACCCTTCTGTTTAAGGAGCTCCACTGGCTGCCGTTCATTTTCCGGTCCCAATTCAAGGTGCAGGTTCTTACCTACAAAGCCCTAAATGGTTTGGGACCCGCCTACCTGTGTGACCGCATTTTCTGTGTACGAACCCACACGATCTCTTCGATCATCTGGAGAGGCCCTGCTCGCACTCCCACCACCATCGCAAGCGCGATTGGTGGGGCGAGAGAGAGAGCCTTCTTGGTGGTGGCCCCTCGACTCTGGAACTCGCTCCCCAAGGACATTAGGCATGCCCCAACTCTGGCAGTCTTTAGGAGGAGCCTGAAAACGTGGTTGTTCCAGTGTGCCCTCCCAGAATAAGGAAACTCCTAGCAATATGTCCCTAAACGCACTTTATTAGTGATCTAGGTTTGTCTGCACATTTCATCCCTCTCCAAAACTTCTATCCTAGTTATATGTCACCTTGTCATGCCCAGCATTATTTTTAAAATTTTTAATTATTACATTTGGCCCAGCCATAGGTTTTTAAACGTCATCGTGTTATTGTTAATGTTTATTGCTTATTTTCTGCTTATGAGTTTATTTATTGTTTTGTATTACTGTTGCTATTGTTTTTGTTGTATTGTGGGCTCGGCCTCATGTAAGCCGCACTGAGTCCCTTGGGGAGATGGTAGCGGGGTACAAATAAAGCTTATTATTATTATTATTATTATTATTATTATGCTTGCCATAGATGCAGGTGGAACATCAGGAGAGAAGGCTTCTAGAACATGGCCGTACAGCCCAAAAAACCTACAACAACCATGGCCATGAAAGTCTTCGACAATATATTACAGGGGGTTCTTTGCCAAATTTGTTCAGAGGAGATTTGCCTTTCTCTAAGACTGAGGGAGGGAGTCTTAGCCAATGTCATCCACAGGGTTTCCAAGGCCAAGCAAAGATGCAGATCCTGGTCTCCAGAGTCATAGTCCTATGTCGAAACCAGTACACATTGGCTCTACAGTACAAAGAAGATCTTATGTATGTTTTTATTGCTGAGATGGAAAGAGTAACTGGTGGAGCTAGCAAATGTCACTCCTCTTGCAACTGCTCCTGTGATCTGTACAGGCAATCAACTGTTACCAAACTTCTGAAGAAGTCATGAAGGTGATTTATTGTTTGTTTATTTATTGCACTGATATCCTGCCTTTCTCACGGGGGTCAAAGCGGTTCACAGCATAATCAATGTCAAAATCAATGCCTTACGCATAACATCACTTATCAAATCAACAACATATAACAATAGAATTAAAAACCAATGAAACAATAAAACTGTGATAACAATCACAGACACAGTATAACACATTTAGACCTTGCAACATTCCCAGGCGTGATGGCACCCGTGCCATTTGTGAGAAGATTGTAGTCAAATCAAAAGCTGATTTCCTGCACCAACAGATCCATTGCCAGTACCTTACGCAATGTTGAAGTGTGTTGAGCTGCTTGCATCCTGAGATCCCCATTTGTTTGTTTGTTTCAGAGGACCTGTATCATGCCAAACCTGGCCTCAGTATTTCTTGATCCCAAGCAGTGGGAGACACCTAGAGAATTCAACCCCAATCACTTCTTAGATAAGGATGGACATTTCGTGGTTAGAGAAGAATTTCTGGCATTTGGAGCAGGTAAATGCAATTGAGGCTTGCACACATGGCAATTGCCTCTGGGATGTGCGTGGAGTGATGGAAAGGAATGGGTGGACTATGCTGAATTCATGTGAATGAAGTTCCTTTACATAAGCTCTTTATACAAGGCACTTGAGCTTCCAAGTTCTGGGTGGGGAGGGGGTGGTATGCACAATGGAGGACCTTCTTACAGCAACACCAGAGGCACTCCAAATGGCCAGCTTCTGGTCAAAGGACATTTAATATAATGCCAAGTTTTTAAACTTTGTGTTTTTTAAATACATTTTCAACTGTATCTTTGGTTTGCTTCTGATACGATAAATAAATAAAACATCATCATGTCTTTTTTTATATATGGAATATTCAGTCTGTATTTGTTATGTTTGCATGCACTTGATAATTTTGCCTGCCATTTCTCTTTGGTTGCCTAAACTCTCAATTCCTCAATGTTGAAGTCACATTTAAAATAAATGTATGAGGGCTGAATGAAAAGTAATGCCTTCACCTTCGTAACTCAACAGATGGCAGTACCTAGTATGCGGCAGGTACTGGCTTGTTCAGTAGACTCTCCCCTACAGTTCCATTTTGGTGGCAAGCCTTAGCATTGAATGGTTGTGTTGTTAAAATGTGAAGTATGGAACCCTGCGCAGACAGTTGGTCAATTCGACTTAAGCAACGTACAGTCATTGAATTCTAGAGAGCAGAAGGTGTCACCCCAAAGGAGATTCATCAGAGAATCTTCCTTCCCAAGCTGTTTATGGTGATTGTGTTGATGTGAGTACTGTGCATCGTTGGGTGAGTAGGTTTAAAGATGTTGAGGTGGGAACATCTGACCTGCATGACAAACAAAGAGTTGGATGTCCTGTGACAGCAACCACCGAGTTTCCCAAGTAAAATGTTGACAGATTGATTCAGGACAATCATCATATCACTCAGAGAGAAATTTCAAGCATAATCAGCATTTCACAAGAATGTGTGGGTCACATTATTGCTTTGCTTGGCTATCCAAAGATCTGTGCACGATGGGTACATTGAGAGAACTGTGAGACGCTGGTTGCGGAAACAGAGTGTCAACTTCTTCCATGACAGCTTCAGAAAACTTCTTCATCGTTGGCAGAAATGTATCCAATTGTCTGGTGATTATGTGGAAAAGTGAATAGTGATAGTTAAAGAGCACATTCTAAGGATTATTTCTGCGTTTGATTTATTAAAATATTCCCATCCAAACCCAAGTAACGAAGGTGGAGGCATTACTTTTCATTCAACCCTCATAATGCTGCCGAGCCATATATAGGCACCTCCATCTGTATTTGCTGTGTTTGCATGCTCTTGGTAAAGTTGCCTGCCTTTTTTCACTGGATACCAAAACCTTTAATTTCTCAATGTTGAAGTGACATTTTAAGTTAATATAATGCTGCCGAACCAAATATACGCACTGGGGACGAGATTTTTTTTCACCTGCTGTTTTCTCTCTTCCTCTTCCCTTATCCGCAGGTACTCGAGTGTGCCCAGGGGAGCAGTTGGCACGGATGGAGCTCTTCCTTTTCTTTACTCACCTGATGAGGGCATTCAGGTTCCAGTTTCCAGAAGAAGCCAGCAAAATGACCGAGGCGCCTGTCTTAGGGTTCACATTCCACCCACAGCCTTATAAAATCTGTGCTATTCCCCGCTCTGATTCATCACAAGGAAAATTAAAATAATAAAGCTCCTTACGTATAACTATACAATCATCTGTCATTTTATTGTTGTGCAAAGATATTTAATGGGATGTGTCCAGAGGAGAGCGACTAAAATGATAAAGGGTCTGGAGAACAAGCCCTATGAGGAGCGACTTAAGGAGCTGGGCATGTTTAGCCTGAAGAAGAGAAGGCTGAGAGGAGATATGATAGCCATGTATAAATATGTGAGAGGAAGCCACAGGGAGGAGGTAGCAAGCTTGTTTTCTGCCTCCCTGGAGACTAGGACACAATGGAACAATGGCTTCAAACTACAAGAGAGGAGATTCCATCTGAACATGAGGAAGAACTTCCTGACTGTGAGAGCCGTTCAGCAGTGGAACTCTCTGCCCGGAGTTTGGTGGAGGCTCCTTCTTTGGAAGCTTTTAAACAGAGGCTGATGGCCATCTGTCAGGGGTGATTTGAATGCAATATTCCTGCTTCTTGGCAGAATGGGGTTGGACTGGATGGCCCATGAGGTCTCTTCCAACTCTTTGATTCTATGATTCTATGATTCCATGTCACATGCATTGTGTGCCTTCCATAATATATGTTGACCGCAAGTAAAACCTACTATAAGCTTTTCCTTGCAAGGTTTGTTCAGGAGAGGTTATGATTACACAATCTAACTACAGAGCAATGGTGCACATCAAGGGCTTTCTTTTGTGCACTTTCTTGGAACTTTGTTGTCTAGCCACTGCATTTTGAAGCTAGCTTTGAACTGCATGAAATGATCAGTGTTGATGGGACCTGGGACTTGCCCAAGATCAATGGGTTTCTATGGCTAAAATTGGGATTTGAACCCCAGACTCCTGCATCAACATTCAAACTACTGCGCCATGCTACCTCTGTCATCAGATTGATTCCATATATTACTCTGTAGCTAGACACAAAATGATTACATTGTCTGCAGAGATCCACTGGAGTCCTCCATAGTTCACAGCAATTAATGTCATCATTTTGCATCTGGTTACGGAGACATAGATGTTCTTCTTGACCCCGGTTTCCAACAGTTGGTAGGTTAGAGTTGGAAGAGATCACGTGGGACATCTAGTCCAACTCCCTGCCATACAGGAAAAGCACAATCAAAGCACCCCTGAGAGATGGTGTAATGTCTTCGCCTAGCCTTTTTCCCTCCTCTGTTTCACTCCCTTGTTTTGTTCTCCCTTTGTTGTGGACTTTTCCATTTGTGCTTAGTTGTAGAGGTTGAGCTTAAAACCCCCTAGAGCAGTGTTTCTCAACCTGGGGGTCGGGACCCCTGGAGGGGTCACAAAGGGGTGTCAGAGGAGTCACCAAAGACCATCAGAAAACACAGTATTGTCTGTTAGTCATGTGGGGTTCTGTGTGGGAAGTTTGGACCAATTCTATCATTGGTGGAGTTCAGAATGCTCTTTGATTGTAGGTGAACTATAAATCCCAGCAACTACAACTCCCAAATGTCAAGTTCTATTTTCCCCAAACTCCACCAGTGTTCACATTTGGGCTATTGAGTATTCGTGTAGAGTTTGGTCCAGAGGCATCATTGTTTGAGTCCACAGTGCTCTCTGGATGTAGGTGAACTACAACTCCAAAACCAAAGGACACTGCCCACCAAACCCTTCCAGTATTTTCTGTTTGTCATGGGAGAACTGTGTGCCAAGTTTGGTTCAATTCCATCGTTGGTGGGGTTCAAAATGTTCTTTGATTGTAGGTGAATTATAAATCCCAGCAACTACAACTCCCAAAGGACGGAATCATTTTTTTTGAGTGAAGGACATACATTGGGTTATTAGGTGTCTTGTGTCCAAATTTGGTATTAATTCGTCCAGTGGTTTTTGAGTTCTGTGAATGCCGCAAATGAACATTTTTATTTATATAGATACTAGCTGTCCCCTGCCACGTGTTGCTGTGGCCCAGTCTGGTGATCTGGAAAATAAAGTAATGAGAAAGTGTTGGTTTCTAATATATGTAATGTCTTTATGCTTGTGAGTAAATAGTATTTCTTGCAGTTTCTTTGTCAGTGTTGATGTGGAGATTGTCTGGTTTGCCTACTCTGAAACATGCAACATATCATAGTCCTTCTTTAAGGGTCTCTTTCAAATCTATGGTACTATATCTGTGTGTGTGAGAGAGAGAATCATATCTATCTATCTATCTATCTATCTATCTATCTATCTATCTATCTATATTTATGACTGGATGGCTCTGATTACATTACTAGAAATCCCAAATGTCTATTTCCTCCAAACTCCATCTGTGTTCATATTTGGGCATATGGAATATTCGTGCCAAGTTTGGCCCAATTCCATCATTGGTGGAGTTCAGAATGCTCTTTGATTGTAGGTAAACTATAAATCTCAGCAGTGACAATTCACAAATGACAAAATCAATTTTTTTGGGTGGAGGACATACATTGGGTTGTTAGGTGTCTTGTGTCCAAATTTGGTGTCAATTCCCCCAGTGGTTTTTGAGTTCTGATGGTATCACAAACGAACATTACATTTTTATTTATATAGATGTATGTGTGTGTGTATGTGTGTGTGTGTGTGTAGTCACACATATGTATACACATATACACAAATATATACACACACATATATGCATATATGCACACACAACACATATACACAGACTAGGCCACAGTAACACTTGGAAGGGGACAGCTAATCAGTAATAAAGATGCTGAACTGTATGGCTGCCCTCACAGACCCTGATGCTCTGGACTGCACTTAGATCAAGGGCTGACATAGACACAACATCAACTAGAAAATGTTAAAAAGATAAAAAAGATATGACTGCCTGCAATGAATTCTTGAGGTCACCAGATGTCTCTATTTGTTTCAGTCCCTTTAAATGTAAAAATATATATATATGTATACACTGGTTGCAGTGATGAATTATTTTGACCACCAGATGTTGCTGTCAGCTTCAGTCTCAGCAGAGTGTCTTTAAAACTTTCCTTCATGTACACAGATGGTTTCAGCTAACTGTATGTGTGCAGGTACAGCTGTACCAGGAGCTCCAATTTTGTTTGCTTTGCATTGAATGTTTGTTGTAGTCCTAAGTTTCAGGGACTCTGGAGATAGGTGGCTTCTTTTGGCTGCAATCATAGGGCAAGCCACCTGTCAATTATAGTTAGGTTCCCTGGTCCCGCCTCCTTTTTTGGGTTTTGGAGGAAATAGGAGCCAATTTGGGTTCAGTCCACACAGAGAAGCCTTTCATACAGGACATAATACCAAGAGCTCCTGTAGAAAGCTTCGTCTTCTACGGCTTGGCCAGGGAGATATACAGCCCACAGCTTGGCCGAGGATCATACAGCCTTACAGCTCCTTTGCTGAGGGACTTCAGCCAGCCATCACTGAAACCTGAACTCCTTTTTCCCTGGAAGTCTACAAAGCTCTGCTTGGTAAGGGTCACTCTCAGAAGCTAGAAGCAGTTGGTACCGGGTGCAGGGGCTCCACGCCAACAGAGGCAAAGACAGACTGCCCAGATTAGAAGTTAAGGATTTTCTCATTAGTTACAGTTATGAAGATAGTGCCTGTTTCCTGTGGGCAAGATTGAGAGAGAGCCAATAGATTGTTAAGAAAACCTTGAAGTACCTGTTTGTTTTCATTAATAAAGAACTTTGTTGAACCTTTAAGCAATCTAAAGACTCTGTTTGGGGGAATCCAAGGGCCTTTAATCTGAGTCAGCCCCAGCATCCCGTTGGGCACTCCGAATTTATGTCCTGTCTACAGTCTTATGCAGAGGCCCATCGTGCGACAGCACAGTATGCTTATCAGAAGTTAAAAATCACCTAAATATCTCTTAATCCCCCTGATCTTTGCAGTTTACATTTTATATTACTTTTTTAGAGAAGCCAAAATACTTCCCTTCCAGGAAAGTTTTTCAAGCCCATTTGTTCACTTTCTCTTGTTCACACAGTTCCTCTTGTTCAACTCTTTCTACTTTCTTTTTGCTGTATTTCATCCCTGGGCTGCATAAGTTTTTTCTATCATCAAATTTCTAGTCCTCAATGAGCAGCTAGACTAGCGAGAGGGCTAAGATGAAGGATTCCTTCCCCCACATTCCTATGGATGTTTCCAAAAAGGGTTTTGTCTTTCCTCTTCACTGCTAGCCACTGTCTCCTCCCCCTTTGATGACATAGTAATGGAATTGCTGTGGGGGAAATTCCTTTTAAGTTTAAACTGCCTTGGGAAGAGGCCAGGTGGTCTCCACCATTGTAGTCTTCTCCTTTTCTTTCCCCCTGTGAGGATACACATTTGCCACCTCTCCACAAAAAGTCAACATTGACACTGAAATACAACACCGTCTGAGCTCTGCAAGTGCAGCTTTTTTCTGAATGAAGCAGAAAGTGTTTGAGGACCGGGAAATCTGTAGGGATACCAAGGTGCTTGTTTATAAAGCTATTGTCCTTCCAACCCTGCTATACGCCTGCAAGATGTGGACTATCTACAGATGTCACACGCAACTCCTGGAATGATTCCATCAGTGTTGCCTCCAAAAAATCCTGCAAATCTCGGGAAGTCAGGCGGACAAATGTCAGCGTGCCGGAAGAAGCAAAGACCACCAGCATTGAAGCAATGCTCCTCCGCCATCAACTCTGCTGGACTGGCCATGTTGTCCGAATGCCCAATCATCATCTCATAAAGCAGTTACCCTACTCTGAACTCAAGAACAGAAAAAGCCCTATGAGGAGTGGCTTAAGGAACTGGGCATGTTTAGCCTGAAGAAGAGAAGACTGAGAGGGGATATGATAGCCATGTATAAATATGTGAGAGGAAGCCACAGGGAGGAGGGAGCAAGCTTGTTTTCTGCTTCCCTGGAGACTAGGACGCAATGGAACAATGGCTTCAAACTACAAGAGAGGAGATTCCATCTGAACATGAGGAAGAACTTCCTGACTGTGAGAGCCGTTCAGCAGTGGAACTCTCTGCCCCGGAGTGTGGTGGAGGCTCCTTCTTTTGGAAGCTTTTAAACAGAGGCTGGATGGCCATCTGTCAGGGGTTCTTTGAATGCAATATTCCTGCTTCTTGGCAGGGGGTTGGACTGGATGGCCCATGAGGTCTCTTCCAACTCTTTGATTCTATGATTCTATGATTATATGAATGTATTGTCGAAGGCTTTCATGGCCAGAATTACTGGGTTGTTGTAGGATTTTTCGGGCTATATGGCCGTGGTCTAGAGGCATTCTCTCCTGACGTTTCGCCTGCATCTTTGGCAAGCATCCTCAGAAGTAGTGAGGTTTGTTGTTGGCCATATAGCCCGAAAAAACCTACAAAAACCCAGAAAAAGGAATGTTGGTGGACAGGAAAAGAGATTTAAAGATGGGCTTAATGCCAACCTCAAAAACTGTGGCATAGACACCGAGAACTGGGAAGCCCTGGCCCTTGAGTGCTAAATGGAGGTCAGCTGTGACCAGCAGTGCTGCAGAATTTGAAGAGGCACAAATGGAGGGTGAAAGGGAGAAAAGTGCCAACCCTGACTGGGACCGCCTTCTGTCTGGAAACCGATGTGCTCACTGCAGGAGAACATGTGGATCAAGAGTAGGGCTCCACAGCCACCTATGGACCCACCACCAAGACACTACATCTGGGAGACCATCATCCTCGAGCTACTAGGGATCACCTAAGTAAGTACACATTTTGCCTCTCTCTAGGCAAAATGTAGCTGCATAGACTTTTTACCTTTTAACTCCTTTAGAAGAATAGATCTCATAAGCTAGTGAGCTTCAAGACTTTTCTATTTCTTTTTACTTCAATAAATATTTTTGAACCAAAGTTCTGACTCTGCAATCCTGAGCTATCCTAAGGAATGCAAGGCTATCCCTTCTCACCACACATAAGTTTTTGCTAGTTATGGAGTTTATTTCTGGTACTCAGCTATATTTTTGATGGAATTGCCCCAACTGAGGGTTATTTTTGATCCTAACAGCTCAGATTCCCCAACACTTTTCTACCACAAGAAAAACTCACCATTTGGATTTGTTCAATCCTTACCACATTTAAGTTATAAATCCCATTAAACTTTCTTAGACTTGGTCCTGGTTACATCTAAACCTGTGTAAATGGGATTTCACTCTTGATCTCTATTATCTGCTGTCCCATCTTCACTATTAACTTTCATGACATAATGCTATGGCATTTTGGGAACTGTAGGTGTTCATCATCCTCACAACCTCTGAGGATGCCTGCCATAGATGGGGGCGAAACATCAGGAGATAATGCTTCTGGAACATGGACATACAGCCTGGAAAACTCACAGCAACCCAGTGTTCATCATTCTCTGCTCAAGAGTGCTGGGATTGCATAATATTGAGCCATGGCAGTTAAAATTGAGTTGATTTTGCGGTGTAGATGCACCTGGAAAGTAGCTAGAACATGGTTCCATGTGTCAATGCAAAACATGAAAGACTTAACCAGCACTTAGATATTTATTTCCCATTTGCGAAACTTCTTGTCCTTTTGTTGTATTCCAGAACAGCTGTGGTTGATGAAGCTGAATGCCCTCACCAGGTCCTGCCCCCTTGAAACCTCCTTTGGGGCTACCATCTCTAATGTCTTTGGAGCCCACCTCAGGTGGCATTGCCAGATTCCTAGTTTTGGCCCTGAAATCTCAAGTGTCTCTTCATCTTTCTGGCCATACTAACACAGGCACATGGAACCACAACATGCAAGGGCTAGCGAGGAATAGCACAGATCTCAAAATAGTGAGGCTGCAAAGTTCCCCCCCAAACAGGTGTCGTGTTCACATTTTTGGTTCCTTCTGCCAAGTGGAAGGTGAACGCCTGCAGAAGATTGGAGAAGAACAGGAACATCTCTGTCTTTGCTAGATTTTCTCCCAAGCACACTCGATGCCCTGCAGAAAGGGTGAGACAGAGAATAAGAATCAAATCATCCAGAAAACTCTAAGCTAAAAATAAAATTATCAGTTTCCTTATTTACCTGAATCTTCTATTTCCCCCTTGCTTGTTCTCAGCAAAATGGCATAGTAGGAGTTGTAGTCTTTGAGTTCCTCCTCCTTCTCTGTCAAGGAGTGTTGGTGCCTCACCAAGCTACAATTCCCAGAATTCCATAGCACTGAACCATGGCAATTAAAGTGTTGTCAAACTGCATTAATTCTGCAATGTAACATCAGTCATAACTCCCTGGGTTCTGCCAAGTTTTGCCAGTTGTTGTCCCTTTGATATCCACTCATTCCGTTCACCACACTAAAACAGTGGATGTGGCTCTTAATGAGACATGCCGCATAATCACGAGGTGTCTGCGCCCTACACCACTGGAGAAATTACACTGCTTAGCCGGTATTGCACCACCTGACATCCACCGGGAAGGAGCAGCCAATAGTGAAAGGACCAAGGCAGTGACATCTCCAGCTCATCCCCTGTTTGGGTATCAGCCAGCACGTCAACGACTTAAATCTAGACATAGTTTTCTAAGATCTACAGAGACACTTGTTGGAACACCTCAGCAAGCGAGAGTCCAAAAGTGGCAGGCTCAAACCCAGAACCTCAACCAATGGCTGATACCAAATGAGAGACTCCCCCCTGGGCACACAGAGGACTGGGCAGCTTGGAAGGTGCTGAACAGACTGCGCTCTGGCACTACGAGATGCAGAACCAACCTCAAGAAATGGGGCCACGAAGTGGAATCCTTGACATGCGAGTGTGGAGAAGAGCAAACCACTGACCACCTGCTGCAATGCACCCTGAGCCCTGCCACATGCACAATGGAGAACCTTCTTGCAGCAACACCAGAGGCACTCCAAGTGGCCAGATACTGGTCAAAGGACATTTAATCAACTACCAAACTCACAAATGTTGTATTTTGTCTGTTTGTTTGCTTTGTTCTGTTAGAAATGTAATAATTTGACTGGTTGTCCTGACACGACAAATAAATAAATAATTAAGTTCTTGAAAGGCGGTCTTTGCCATGATTTCTTGGATTTACACTAAGACTCTTCTTAGGATCTCTGTGGCCATGGCTTCGAATGCCAATTTACTCCATTCTCTTATTAATTATGCTTTAGAATTGCTACGTTTTACAGGTAGACTACAAATCTAAGAAAATATTGCAGGGCAGGGAAGAAGCAAGAGGGACAAAACATGGAAGGTTCATCAGCACCAATATTTCTCCAAGTTCAAAAGACACCCATTGAAGATGGGAATAAAATATTGCAGCCAGTTCCAGGATTGTCAGAAAGTAATTCAGAATGCAAAAATGTCATTTGGATATTTAAAAAAGAATTCTATCCCCCAGCATATTTTCTCTATTTGGAGAAGCGCAATAAATACAAACTTATAAATGATTGGGTTGTTGTAGGTTTTTTCGGGCTATATGGCCATGGTCTAGAGCAGTGTTTCTCAACCTGTGGGTCAGGACCCCTGGAGGGGTCATGAGGGGGTGTCAGAGGGGTCGCCAGAGACCATCAGAAAACAACATTTTCTATTGATCGTGGAAGTATGTGTGGGAAAGTTAGCCCAATTCTATCTTTGGTGGAGTTCAGAATGCTCTTTGATTGTAGGTCAACTATAAATCCCAGCAACTACAACTCCCAAATGTCAATGTCTATTTTCCCCAAACTCCACCAGTGTTCACATTTGGGCATATTGATATTCAGGCCAAGTTTGGTCCAGATCCATCATTGTTTTGAGTCCACAGTGCTCTCTGGCTGTAGATGAACTACAACTCCACAACTCAAGGTCAATGCCCACCAAACCCTTCTAGTGTTGTCTGTTGGTCATGTGAGTTCTGTGTGCCAAGTTTGGTTCAATTCTATCATTGGTGGAGTTCAGAATACTCCTTGATTGTAGGTGAACTATAAATCCCAGCAACTACAACTCCCAAATGACAACATCAATCCCTCTTCCCAACCCTATCAGTATTCAAATTTGGATGTATTGGGTATTTGTGCCGAATTTGGTCCAGTGAATGAAAATACATCCTGCATATCAGATATTTACATTACAATTCATAACAGTAGCAAAATCACAGTTGTGAAGCAGCAATGAAAATAATGTTATGGTTGGGGGTCACCACAACATGAGGAACTGTATTAAGGGGTTGCGGCATTAGGAAGGTTGAGAAACACTGGTCTAGAGGCATTATCTCCTGACGTTTCGCCTGCATCTATGGCAAGCATCCTCACTACCTCTGAGGATGCTTGCCATAGATGCAGGCGAAACGTCAGGAGAGATTGTCTCTAGACCATGGCCATATAGCCCGAAAAAAACCTACAACAACCCAGTGATTCCGGCCATGAAAGCCTTCGACAATACATTATAAATGATTGATTTTTTTATCAATCTTTAAATTATTGATCAGCTATTTAGTGCATTAGGTTGAAAGACAATGACTAAATGCAAGCAAAATAAATGAAATATGTTGTTGAAGACTTTCATGGCCAGAATCACTGGGTTGTTGTGAATTTTCCAGGCAATATGGCCTTGTTCCAGAAGCATTCTCTCCTGACCTTTCACCCACATCTATGGCAGGCATCCTCAGAGGTTGAGAGGTTTGTTGGAAACTAGGCAAGTGAGGTTTATATATCTGTGGAATGCATTCACAGATATATAAACCTCACTTGCCTAGATAAATGCATTCTTTGAGAATGTGATAGGTCATCAAAAGAAAAGCAGGAGCCCTCGGGGGTGCAGTGAGTTAAACCCCTGTGCCGGCAGGACTGAAGACCGACAGGTCGCTGGTTCGAATCCGGGGAGAGGTGGATGAGCTCCCTCTATCAGCTCAAGCTCCTCATGCGGGGACATGAGAGAAGCCTCCCACAAGGATGATAAAAACATCAAATCATCCAGGCGTCCCCTGGGCAACGTCCTTGCAGACACCCAATTCTCTCACTCCAGAAGCGACTTGCTCCTGACACGACTAAAAAAAGAGTAGCACACAAGACCATTTTGGGGAAAAAATATCCTTAAAAGGTAGCAAATCAAAATGTTACCAATTTTTGGAAATTTCAAAGACTCAAAGAGAATGTAATAATTTGCTCAGGTACCTAAAGAAAATGGTATGAAGGCGTCTCTGCAGATAAAATTCCCATCCTTGTCAAGGAAGTGGCCTGGGTTGAACTGGAGAGGTGTCTCCCATTCTTTGGGATCATGCAAGACAGAAGCTATGTTTGGGAAAATGACAGTACCCTGCAAAAAGATACAACAAATAATTAAGGTTTTTCAGCAGTCCTCCACATATTCCCAGACCCTCTTGGGTTGATCTCGATCTCAGTGACAAGGAGCACCTAATAATTCAACAATGCACACTACGGGATACTCAGTACTAGACTTCAGTAATACAACTATATCCATATATCATAAGTCACCAACTGCATTGGACAAAGTAGTTCCCCTTCAGAAGGAAATTGCCTTCTTTGTCCAATGCAGAATGTCAACAAAGCAGAGCCATGTGTACTTCATGTTATATATTGCAGACTTAGCTCATTTTGTGTTGTATACATTTGGTTGTATCTTCAGTTATTATTGTTGCTGCGAAGTTGACTTAAATATATGGTGACCCTATGAAGGAGAAACCTCCGAGTCACGCTATTATCTACTGCCCTGCTCCAGTTTTATAGATGCAGAGCATTTGTATCTTCTTTGGTTGACTCTTCCGATTGGAATTTGGCCCTCCTCTTTTCCAAATGCCTTCTGCTTTACTAATTGTCTTTTCTAGTCATATCTTCTCATGATATGATCAAAGTTCTGTAAGTGCAGCATTCTTCCGAATGAAGCAGAGAGTGTTTGGGGATTGGGTCATCTGTAGAGATACCAAGGTGCTTGTTTATAAAGCTATTGTCCTCCCAATTCTGCTATATGCCTGCAAAATGTGGACTGTTTACAGATGTCACTCTCAGCACCTGGAACGATTCCATCAGCTCTGCCTCTGAAAAATCCCACAAATCTCTTGGGAAGACAGGCAGACAAATGTCAGCATGCTGGAAGAAACAAGGACCATCAGCACTGAAGCGATGCTCCTACACCATCAACTTCGCTAGACTGGGCACATTGTCTGAATGTCAGATCACCATCTCCCAAAACAGTAACTATGCTCCCAACACAAGAACAGAAAAAAGTAATGTTGGTGGGTAGGAAAAAAGATTTAAAGATGGGCTCAAAGCCAACCTTAAAAATTGTGGCATAGACATCAAGAACTGGGAAGCCCTGGCCCTTGAGCACTCTAACTGTAGGTCAGCTGTGACCATCAGTGCTGCAGAATTTGAAGAGGCACAAATGGAGAGCAAAAGGGAGAAATGTGCCAAGAGGAAGGTACATCAAGCCATCCCTGACTGGGACCACCTTCCACCTGGAAACTGATGTCCTCACTGCAGAAGAACATGCAGATCAAGAATAGATCTCCACAGCCACCTATGGACCCACCACCAAGACACTACACTTGGAGGACCATCATCCTCAGCTACGAGGGATTGTCTAAGTAAAGTAATGGTCAAAATATCACAGTCTCAGTTTAGTCATCACAGCTTCAGACATTTTTTTTTTAAAAAATAAGGCGCTCTAGAACAACAATTTCTTAATTTTGTGCCATATCTCCTTGATAGACAGTCCCACTCTATATGTGGGACCATCCTTATACTTGATTTGGAGTTTGCAACTGGTATTGAATATGGCAACCTGGCTTACTTGGATCATGTACATCTGAGATCTGCACTTAAGGAGCTACACAGGTTACCAATTAAACTTCAGTCCACTCCAAGGATTTACTTCTGGCTTATGAGGCTGTCTTGAATTCAGATCCAAGCCATCTGTGGTAGGGCTGGGCAACCACAGAAAAATTTGTTTCTAAACTCGATTCGTTTTTAGGGGTTTTTTGCGTTTTGTTTTTTAAAAGAATTCTGAAATTTTTCTTTAAAAAAGTTCGAAATATACGAAATTTCGGAAATTACGAAACAATTACGAATCGATTCGTTAATGGCGGACGCGATTGCGCAATATGCTAAAAAAACCTCCAAATGGGACAGGGGGAACTTCTGAAGCTTCCCTCTCCCTCTGTTGTTGACTGTTGGTGTGATAATTTATTTTTTTATCACTGATAAAACAAACAACAACTATAAAACTTGCACCAGACATACGGAAATAATAACGAAACAATTTCGAAACGATTTCGAAACAATTACGAAACAATTACGAAATGAATTGAAAAATTCGTTTCGATTTTTAGTTGCTCCTGAATGGTTCAATATCGGATCGTAAGCTAATTTAAATGCGAATCAATAACGAATTACGAAATTAACGAACAAAACCGCCCAGCCCTAATCTGTGGTTGTTAACCACCTTGATCCCTCTCAGGGAGAAAGGCAGAGTATACATAAAGCAAATAATAAAATAATAATAACTAATTTGAGAGATTGTTTTCTATTGTATAGAACATCCCACCTTTATATTCTAAGGGGAAGCAAATACTGCAGTCTAGAGAAGCTCACTTGTTTCTGGTGAGAAGAAAGGCCACCTCAGTAGTGGCTTCCACTTTTGGAAACATCTTCCCATGGAGATTAGGTAGACTCATTATGATGGATCATTTTCCAGATCATAACTCTGTTTCTCCCGCTTTTGGGAAGCATATAAAAAAGATTGGGGCTTTTCAGGTGTATTTTATTGTTCTTCACATTTTGCTATTTTCCCTCTTCTCTCTATTCTTTTGGTTTCGGTGTACCTGGTTTTTAATTATGATCACCTTTGGTATGTGTTTTTTACAAAAGAAAGGGAGCATTCGAAAATGTTGACATATAAATAAACAACAGAAGAAAGACTGGAAAAGAACTATTTACCCTTTTAATTGAAAATTGTCGGATCATTGTATCCTTCACACATAACCTGGGCAGGCCAATGGCTATAATGTTGCTGAAACGCTGGCTCTCGTGAATCACAGCATTGGTATAAGGCAAGCTCTTGCGGTCTTCGTAGCAGATCGTTTGCCCAGGAGCTATGACTGCATCTATTTCCTTCTGAACTTTGGCTGAGAAGAAACAAGCATAATATTTATTAGGAGGCGCACATAAGTTGTCTTTTGAGCTAGGACTGGGCCGAGTCCTAGCATGCTCTTTGATACCAAAGCTTGGCACTTGTGTGTATAGAAGAGGATTTCATTGCTGCTTAATGACTTCAGCAGCTATTCCACAGGTACAACCTCTTCAGCTCACATGCCTCAAACTCAAGGCTCACAGGTCAAATCCAACTCACCAAGTCATTTTATGTGGCCCTCCAACTCCTATACTCCTCATCATTAGACATCATGAGCAGAGTTAGTGGAAGTTGTGATGTTTGTTGTTGTTCATTCGTTCAGTCGTCTCCGACTTTTCATGACCTCATGGACCAGTCCACGCCAGAGCTCCCTGTCGGCCGTCACCACCCCCAGCTCCTTCAAGGTCAGTCCAGTCACTTCAAGGATGCCATCCATCCATCTTGTCCTTGGTCGGCCCCTCTTCCTTTTGCCTTCCACTTTCCCCAGCATAATTGTCTTCTCTAGGCTTTGCTGTCTTCTCATGATGTGGCCAAAGTACTTCAACTTTGTCTCTAGTATCCTTCCCTCCAATGAGCAGTCGGGCTTTATTTCCTGGAGGATGGACTGGTTGGATCTTCTTGCAGTCCAAGGCACTCTCAGAACTTTCCTCCAACACCACAGCTCAAAAGCATCTCTTCCTTCGCTCAGCCTTCCCTAAGGTCCAGCTCTCACATCCGTAGGTTACTACAGGGAATACCATGGCTTTGACTAGGCGGAGTTGTGATGTAGTAACATCTATAGTTCTGTTTAGTCAGGATAGTTAAGTTTGAATTGAGATGCAAGGCTTGTAGATAGGATGCCTGACTTTCAAATGGCTTTTTCCCAATTTCAGAGCTACAGGTGCTGCGTGGTTACGATTCCCATTATCCACAGTCTGCATGGTGGATAATCAAAAGTGATGGGAGTTGTACTTCAATAACACCTGGAGATCCAAATTGGGAAAAAACTATTAATCAAGATCTTGAGCAGGACCAGGCCCAGGAGGGAACCCTGCTGATGGCACTCCACCCATCACTTCTTTCCAGGATGAAGAGGAAGCCTTGGGGAGAATCACTCTCTGTGTTCGTCCATTTAACCAATTACTGATCCACCTAACTGCAGTTTTGCCTAGCCTACATTGGAGTAGTTTCCTTGCCAGAAGGTCATGGGGGACCTTGTTGAAATCCAGATACGCTACATCCATCACATTCCCTGCATCTACCCAGCTTGTAACTCTATCAAAAAAGAGATCAGATTAGTCTGTCATGACTTATTTTTGATTAATCTCTGTTGACTATTAGCAATGACTGCATTTCTAAGTGTTTGCAGACCACTTCTTTCATGATTTTTTCCAGAATCTTGCCTTGTATTGATGTGAGGCTGACCAAATAGTAATTGTTTGGGCCATCCTTTTTTCCCTTCTTGAAGATAGGGACCACATTGGCCCTCCTCCAATCCGCTGTGACTTGTCCCGTTCTCCAAGAACTCTCAAAGATAATTGTCAGTGGTTCCGAGATGACTTCCGCTAGTTCCGTCAATACTCTTGGATGTAGTTAATCTGGCCCTGGGGACTTGAATTCATTTAGAGTGTCCAAGTAAAATCCAAACATGGGGCTGGATTTCATTGGGAAGAAACCATGAAATCTAAAGTGGAATCCTAATGAAATTGTGTAGCTACTAGTTAGTGCCTGCATCAATTCAAGCAAAAGTCAAATGTCTTTGCTTCCACTCTTACCTTGTATGTCTGGATAAAGCACCATGTACAACAATGTCCAATAAAGGGTGGTGCTGGATGTCTCTGTCCCGCCCAAGAAGAGGTCAAATATACTCTGGATCATGTTGCTTTCATCATAAGGTGGGTTAGACTGGTCTTCCATCTGTAGAACAACAGACGAGGACATATCACATTTCTTTGACATAATTCATATGGATGCAATTCAGATTTCAAGCAAGATTCATCCCTCCCCCCTACCACCACCACCACCACCACCACCACAAAAAACTGTTTTATCTTTTTCAGAATATGTTTTAAATATCCCATTGTGGTCTTCTAGCCACTTCTGAGTAGTGAGAAGCATTTTCAGCCAGTCCACATGGCCACAGAAGGTCCTAGGGGCATAACATTGAATCTGAATGTTCTGTCGCGTGCTGGGCCTGTAAAGAATTTCCTTTAGAACAGGACGTGCAACGTTTGCCCAGCGGGAAGCCAGGGGAAAAGTTCTCAGAGGTTTTCCACCACAAATGATCTTTAGATGGCTTGTGAAGTATAACAAAGTCTTTTATTAATGAACAATCAAACAGAAACTTCTCTTGTCTTCAATAAAGCTAAGCAAGTGGTTCCAGGCTTCTATGCAATTGGTGGCTTTCTAATCTTGCCCACGAAGGACAGGCAACTGTCTTCAATAACTTCTTCTTTACTTTAAATGAAAATCCCCTTTTTAACTTCTTCCAGGCTGACTGTAATCTAACCCTTACTGATGTGGGCTCCGCTACCGGGTCGAACTGCGTCTCAAACGCTGAGTGGACCTACCAGGAAAGGTTTAGATATTCTCCAGCTGGAGTTCTTTGGTCTTTAGGGCTGTTTTCCTGGAAATCTTTGGAGATTTTAAGACTTAAGAACAATCTTAAGACTGTTTCCCCTCAGAAAGTCTTGATGCTCTTAAGACTGTTTTCCTCTGGAAAGTCTTAAGGGTTGAAGCTTTTGTACAGGGGAAGCTTGCACACGTCCTGTACATTAGCTTTCCTCGCTGAGACTAACTAAAAAATGGCTCCCTTCCCTTCCCAATTGCCCTGAGCAAGGGGCGGAACCAAAACTTAACGATGATGGACAGGTGACTTGCCCTACGACTGCAACCAAAGGAAGCCACCTATCTGCAGAGTCCCTGAAACCCAGTACTGCAAGCAAAGATTTAATACAAAGCAAATAAATTTGGAGCTCCTGGTACAGCCATACCAGCACACTGAAACACCACAGTTATCTGCCCTTGAATTATTCTAGGAGGCAAACTAGTATCATATGATCACAGTATGAGCATCCACATACTTTCTCTAATTGTGCAAGGTAGGAATAAATGAAGTCTTGTGGATCATCTGTGGCAACCATGTCCTGGTGTTTGTTGATCTCCCTCTTTATGAACGAACACACAAAGTCTCTGGCTGACAGTGCCTTCTGGTGAGATCCTGGTATATGGCTCATGAGTGAAGGAAATAAATCATAAATCTGGAAAAGATAGATTTCAGAAGGAAGTATAAAAAGCAGATCCACAATACTGAAGTCCTACAAATAATTCTATCATCTCCTTTATCTATGAGAAATCCCCTAAATATTTAGATCATAGAATCATAGAATCAAAGAGTTGGGAGAGACCTCATGGGCCATCCAGTCCAACCCCATTCTGCCAAGAAGCAAGAATATTGCATTCAAATCACCCCTGACAGATAGCCATCCAGCCCCTGTTTAAAAGCTTCCAAAGAAGGAGCCTCCACCACACTCCGGGCAGAGAGTTCCACTGCTGAACAGCTCTCACAGTCAGCAAGTTCTTCCTCATGTTCAGATGGAATCTCCTTTCTTGTAGTTTGAAGCCATTGTTTGTCCTAGTCTCCAGGGCAGCAGAAAACAAGCTTGCTCCCTCCTCCCTGTGGCTTCCTCTCACATATTTATACATGGCTGTCATATCTCCTCTCAGCCTTCTCTTCTTCAGGCTAAACATGCCCAGCTCCTTAAGCCGCTCCTCATAGGGCTTGTTCTCCAGACCCTTGATCATTTTAGTCACCCTCCTCTGGACACATTCCAGCTTGTCAATATCTCTCTTGAATTGTGGTGCCCAGAATTGGACACAATATTCCAGATGTGGTCTAACCAAAGCAGAATAGAGCATGGGGAGCATGACTTCCCTGGACCTAGACACTATGCTCCTATTGATGCAGGCCAAAATCCCATTGGCTTTTTTTGCCGCCACATGACATTGTTGGCTCATGTTTAACTTGTTGTCCACGAGGACTCCAAGATCTTGACAGAATAGGACACGTACTGCTCTTGAGCCAGGCGTTGCAAGAGGCCTCATTCAGCCAACATCGAAGTTTAAATTGTCCTCAGCAAGAAACTCAATTTCTCCCCAGATATTGAACTTTAGATTCAGTTATATTGATCTCTATGAAGAACTCAATCTCTTCCCAGAGAACCTGGCTCTTAGGGATGTAACTTACTGACTCTTAAATAGTCTGCTATGATTGTGGAAATTTTCTTTTGACAGCCAGAGAAAACAAATTTTCCCTTACAGATTTCTGTCCATAGTCAAACATCCTGAAGTGTTGCAACGTAATTATTCTACAGAAAAATGTGAATTTTTATGCAAAACAAAACTCCCAAACAAACCACTTTTCTGCACAGAAACAGATTTTCTGCACATTTTTTTTCTCTTTGGATAATTTCCTTGCAACACTTCAGGATATTGGAACATTCAGAGAAAATGGTTCAAAATGCTCACTATTCTGTCAATTTTTTCTGGTGGGGCTTTTTAAACCTAGGAATGAATGTTTGTGAATATTCTTCCCACCTCTATCTTCCATATCCTTTAGGATCATTTAAGGCCTGTCTGTTTCTGAAATCTTGGAGAAGTAGATTTAGGACCCTTCTACACTGCCATATAAAATCCAGATTATTTGCTTTGAGCTGGTTTATATGGTAGTGTAGACTTACGTAATCCAGTTCAATACAGATAGTGTGGATTATCTGCTTTGATAATCTGGATTAAATGACAGTGTAGAAGGGTCTACAAAAGTTTATGCTACCAACTTCTTTCTCTGTTAGTCTCTAAGGTGCTACAAAATCCCTTTGCATACTGACATTCCAGACTTTTTCAGCTATATCTTTGAATTCTGTCCAATAATATAGTATCTTAAATCGCTTCTTCACTGCCATAGAATCCATATTATCTGCTTTGAAGTGGATTATATGAGTCTACGTTAGAATCATAGAATCATAGAATCAAAGAGTTGGAAGAGACCTCATGGGCCATCCAGTCCAACCCTGCCAAGAAGCAGGAATATTGCATTCAAATCACCCCTGACAGATGGCCATCCAGCCTCTGTTTAAAAGCCTCCAAAGAAGGAGCCTCCACCACACTCTGGGGCAGTGAGTTTCACTGCTAAACAGGTCTCACAGTGAGGAAGTTCCTAATGTTCAGGTGGAAAATCCTTTCCTGTAGTTTGAAAGCATTGTTCCGCATCCTAGTCTCCAGGGAAGCAGAAACAAGCTTGCTCCCTCCTCCCTGTGGCTTCCTCTCACATATTTATACATGGCTATCATGTCTCCTCTCAGCCTTCTCTTCTTCAGGCTAAACATGCCCAGCTCCTTAAGCCGATCCTCATAGGGCTTGTTCTCCAGACTCTTGATCATTTGAGTCGCCCTCCTCTGGACACATTCCAGCTTGTC
>NW_026846588.1:9722103-9740888 GCF_025583915.1 Anolis sagrei ordinatus
AAAACCATATAATCAAGTTCAAAGCAGATAATCTGGATTTTGTATAGCAGTTTAGAAGTGGTCTTCGTTTCCCTCTACTTCAGGAGATGGGTGGGGAGAAGAAAAAATGTTTGCTTACAAAGTGTGGGAGACTGCCACCAAATTTAAATATAGGCTCCATGGCTTCCAGCAGCTGGTGAAAAGTTTCGTCCTCATTGGAGAAGCGATGTCCAAAGACCACAGCACAAATCACATTTGATACTGCGAGAGTGAGGGCAAAGGAAGGGTTCGTCGGCTTTCCTGCAGATGGACCAATTGACCTTGTGAGCCAATCTAGCTAAAATAGCATAGAACATCCAAAAATATGGTTCACGATATACCTAACTTAAATACTTTTTATAAACTGACCTCTCGTGATATAGTTTTCCATGCAGAGTTTGTTATTTTAAAAAAAATAGTAAAAAAAGGAAAATCAGCAATATACATTTACAAACAGAACACACAACATACAGGGACAGTAACAAACACAGTAGACAATACAGTCCCTCTAGCACCTCACCCATGATCCCACCACCTAGGACTTCCATCCCTGCTCACTATGATACCTACACCCTGTAATAACTATCCATATAAATTCCTTAAATAGGAAGCTGATCTAATCTCCCTAGGAAGAGCGTTCCATAGTTGAGGGGCCACCACTGAGAAGGCCCTGTCACTCGTTCCCACCAACCATACTTATGATGATGGCGGGACCGAGAGCAGGACCTCTCCAGATGATCTTAAAGTCCTTGCAGGTTCATAAGGGGAGATTCGTTGTAGTCTTATCAAATTGTGCTGTGTTATTTTTCCATCTAGCCAGCCTTTCTCAAATTCTTTTTCTCTTATCTTGTTTAGGATGTCTGCTTGTGCTTTCTTTTTCCTTTTAAACCAAATGGAGTTTTGTTGGATCAATAACCCTCTTACTTATTACTCTTACTACCGATTTCCCAGCATCCCAAACAACCCTATCTGAAATGTTATCTTTTAAGTTATTTTTCAGATAGTTTTGTATACCATCTTTTACATTGTTCTTGATTTTGGGATCTTTCAGCACATGATTGTTTATGTTTATCCTCCAGAGTTTTCTCTCTGGCTCCTTCAAAGTTTTCTCTTTCAATCATCAATAGAAAGGCATTTTTGGTTCAACTGATGTTGGAGATGTGTGCTTGTTTTGTTATATTTTAATTGTATTGTTTGGGAAGGAGAGGAAAAAAAAGGTTTCAGACTGGAACCTTAGTTTGAGGACCCCTGCTCTATCCTCTATGACAAAGAGCCATCAGGACTGAAGTTTATCTATGCTTCAGTCATTGAAGAGTACCTTTGGTTGCTCTGAAGTTTTCCACCAGGTGGTAGGCTTCCTCTTGGATCTGGTACTCCAGGCTTCTCTTCCCCAGGCCCAGGTTCTTCAAAGTCATCAGGGAAAAGCGTCTCTGATGTTTCCATGTACTGCCAGTTGACAGTAAAATACCTGAAACCATTGAAAACCAAACATAGACCAATTCTATTACCAATTACTCATCGGAATTTTGAGTGCAGAATCCAAGTCCCAGAATACTATTATGCAAGGGAGCCACTGAAGTGCTAACACCTAGATTAGCACCTCTCAGGATATCTGGGACCAGACTACAATTTTGTCTATTGGCTTTAACACTTTCTTTCTTTCTTTCCTAGAAACTCTCTACAGACCAATGGCTCACAAATCAGCAGCAGTCCACAGACCACCACTTTGAAATGACCTTTTCCTATAATAATAATAATAATAATAATAATAATAATAATAATAATAATAATACTTTATTTATATTGCTCTATCTCCCTGAGGGGACTCAGGGCGGATCACAGTACACATACATGGCAAACATTGAATGCTGTTTTGGATAGACAATACAAAGACAGACAGAACAGAAGGAGGTATGTTGTGTTGACATCAACGTCCAGCTTCTCTGAAGCTTTAGATCAGGGGTCCTCAAACTTTTTAAACAGAGGGCCAGGTCACAGTCCCTCAAACTGTTGGAGGGCCGATTATAATTTGAGAAAAAAATGAATTCCTATGCACACTGCACATATCTTATTTGTAGTGCAAAAAACACTTAAAAACAATACAATAATTAAAATGAAGAACAATTTTAACAAATATAAACTTATTAGTATTTCAATGGGAAGTGTGGGCCTGCTTTTGGCTAATGAGATAGGATTGTTTCTGTTGTTGTATGCTATCAAGTCATTTCAGACTTAGGTTGACCCTGAGCGAGGACTGGTAAATGACCTTGGAGGGTCGTATCTGGCCCCTGGGCCTTAGTTTGAGGACCCTTGATGTAGATCCTCAGCTAGGTCAGAAATAGTTACTTTGTGGGAGACTGCTAAGGTTCACAGAGAAGAGCCGTCAGGACTTCCCCCTTCCTTTTGGTCACCCAACATTTTCTGATCTTCTTTCTTTATGGCGTCATAAAACACCTCCCCCACTTTTTAGCGGTACCTAATTTCTCTAATTACAGCTAAAGCTGTTTTCGAATTGCTTTAGGTAAACAATGAGCTAGGGTGTCATTTGGCAGCTCACGCCAAACCCAGGGTTCAAACTTGCAACCTTTTGGTTGATAGATCTTACAATTGCTGACGATTTATCAGCTGTGCTAAACCTGCGGCAGTATACCTTTCACGTGACATCATGTGCATCCCACTATTCGTTTGCCTCCCACTTCCCCAATGGTTCTCCCATCCCTGGCTTTTATCAGGCAAAACTCTACAATGGTGTTCAACCACATTCCATTCCAGTCATTAATTCCAGGGATTCCTTCCAGGTCTCTGCTAATATTCTGGCAGTAACGGGGCATCAGGGGATGGGATTACCCCCCTTCTCTCTCCCTTCCCCTTTCTGTTCCAAAACTGGATGCTTTCCTTTTATTTTATGTACTGTATATCTTTACTTTTCTAATAGTTTAGATGATTAAATGGCACAATTGCACTAAAATATAAATAAAGAACAGATGTGAAGAAAGGCAGGCTTATAAGGATGGGCGGAAGTATGGTTAGCAGTTGGTGTGATAGTTCAGAGACTCCACCTTAACAGCTACCATCACAATCCTATGAGAATCTTCACATCAAAGAAACAACAACAACAACAAACTATTCCATCCCATCTCTCCAACAGGGACTCAGGGCGGCTCACAAAAAAAATTGGCAGCCATTCAATGCCAGACATACATAATAAATAAATAAATAACCAAGTAATATAACACAAGTAAATGGGTGTGAGATGACCTTGCCTTTATTATTTGCCAGAGCTTTGAAAAAAGGGAGGACTGGACGGCCCGCAACATCATCTGGGTGAGTGGTGAGACCAGCCTTCACTGCGTGGAATCCATTCAACATAATCACAGGGAAGGGTCCAAGCCACAAAGTATAGATGTCCCCATAGGATTTTGCGGCCTGTAGAAAAAAAACATATCAGGAAAGTGCAGGTGATTCTGGACTCTCAGCTTGATCTGAAGAATTTCCAAGTCAATCATATTCAAGTAGAGTGGTCTATGGGAGGCTAATACGCCAGCACTGCTGCTTAGTTTTGAGTCTTCATTGCTCTGAATATCCCCACAACTCAACCACTCCTCCTAAGTTTTGTTCTTGATCCCTCTAATCATCTTCCTCTGACCCTGGTTGAAGTTATCAATATACTTCTTCCAATGAGATGCCCAAAACTAAACACAGGACTCCAGAGGTGGTGTGGCCAAAGCACAAGATAGGCTGCAGCACCTCACTCCTGGCTCATGTTCAATTGATGCTCAACAATCATAGAATCATAGAATCAAAGAGTTGGAAGAGACCTCATGGGCCATCCAGTCCAACCCCCTGCCAAGAAGCAGGAATATTGCATTCAAATCACCCCTGACGGATGGCCATCCAGCCTCTGTTTAAAAGCTTCCAAAGAAGGAGCCTCCACCACACTCCGGGGCAGAGAGTTCCACTGCTGAACGGCTCTCACAGTCAGGAAGTTCTTCCTCATGTTCAGATGGAATCTCCTCTCTTGTAGTTTGAAGCCATTGTTCCTTTGCGTCCTAGTCTCCAAGGAAGCAGAAAACAAGCTTGCTCCCTCCTCCTCCCTGTGGCTTCCTCTCACATATTTATACATGGCTATCATATCTCCTCTCAGCTTCCTTAAGCCGCTCCTCATAGGGCTTGTTCTCCAGACCTTTTATCATTTTAGTCGCCCTCCTCTGGACACATTCCAGCTTGTCAATATCTCTCTTGAATTGTCTTTTTCATGTGTAGTACTGCTGAGCCAAGTATCCTTCATCCTCTATCTGTGGATTTGTTCAAATTGATTTTATTACTTTCAGCCCAGTTTTCTAGCTTATCCAGATCCTTTTGAATTCAGTTCCTTTCTTCCGGTGCACTATCCACCCCTCCACATCTATATAAATAAAAATGTAATGTTCGTTTGTGGGATTAACAGAACTCAAAAATCACTGGGGGAATTGACACCAAATTTGGACACAAGACACCTAACAATCCAATGTATGTCCTTCACTCAAAACAAATTGATTTTGTCATTTGGAAGTTGTAGTTGCTGGGATTTATAGTTCACCTACAATCAAAGAGCATTCTGAACCCCACCAATGATGGAATTGAATCAAACTTGACACACAGTTCTCCCATGACCAACAGAAAATACTGGAAGGGTTTGGTGGGCAGTGTCCTTTGGTTTTGGAGTTGTAGTTCACCTACATCCAGAGATCACTGTGGACTCAAACAATGATGGATCTGGACCAAACTCTAAGAATACTCAATATGCCCAAATGTGAACACTGGTGGAGTTTGGGGAAAATAGAATCTTGACATTTGGGAGTTGTAGTTGCTGGGATTTATAGTTCACCTACAATCACAGAGCATTCTGAACCCCACCAACGATAGAACTGGGCCAAACCTCCCACACAGAACCCCCATGTGGGCCACAGCAACGGGTGGCAGGGGACGGCTAGTATATATATATATCTATATTAACCCATCGTCTAATCATATTAGCGTTTCTTTCTTTTGGTCCTATCTAGCGCCTGGTATCTCATGTGTTTTTGGAACTCCATTGGGGGGGTGGGGTCTCGTCCACGAGGGGTTTTTTAGAGGGGTCAAGGGACCAAATGCAGAAGCTAGTACAAAACAGGATATTTTCTGATGGTCGCTTATGAGAGCAGTCCTTCCTCCTTGGTTTTGTTCAGAGGGAGACTGAAGGCTACCGATCCTGCCTGTCCGTTCCTCGCTCCTTTTTTGGAAAAGGAACAAAAATAGTGCTACATAGTAATATAAAATACTAATATTGTGCTATGCTAATAATATAATATATTGTATATACTATAATATTTATAATATTATTATAATGTAATACAGTGTTTCTCAACCTGAGAGTCGGAACTCCTGGGGTTGAGGTGTCAGAGGGATCACCACGATATTTTCTGTTGGTCATGAGGCTTCTGGGTGGGAAGTTTGGCCCAATTCTATCGTTGGTGGTGTTCAGAATGCTCTTAGATTGTAGGTGAACTATAAATCCCAGAAACAGCACTCCCAAATGTCAAGGTCTATTTTCCCCAAACTCCACCAGTGTTCACATTTGGGCATATTGAGTATTGTGCCAAGTTTGGTCCAGATCTATCATTGTTTGAGTCCACAGTGCTCTCTGGATAGGTGAACTACAACTCCAAAACTCAGGTAATGTCCACCAAAAGTTTGGTTCAATTCCATTGTTGGTGGGGTTCAGAATTTTGATTGTAGGTGAACTATAAATCCCAGCAACTACAACTCCCAAATGACAAAATCAATTCCCCTCAACCCCACCAGTATTCAAATTTGGATATAATGGGTATTTGTGCCAAATTTGGTCCAGTGAATGAAAATACATCCTGCATATCAGATATTTACATTATGATTCATAACAGTAGCAAAATGACAGTTATGAAGTAGCAACAAAAATAATTTTATGGTTGGGGGTCACCACAACATGAGGAACTGTATTAAGGGGTCACGGCATTAGGAAGGTTGAGAAACACTGATCTAATGCCTGCTCTCATCCCTTTCCTTTCCATGATTTGAGGAGCGGCTTAAGGAGCTGGGCATGTTTAGCCTGAAGAAGAGAAGGCTGAGAGGAGATATGATAGCCATGTATAAATATGTGAGAGGAAGCCACAGGGAGGAGGGAGCAAGCTTGTTTTCTGCCTCCCTGGAGACTAGGACGCGGAACAATGGCTTCAAACTACAAGAAAGGAGATTCCATCTGAACATGAGGAAGAACTTCCTGACTGTGAGAGCCGTTCAGCAGTGGAACTCTCTGCCCCGGAGTGTGTGTGTGTGTCTTGGATGGTGCATAACTATTGGCCTGTGCTTGCAGTCTAATGCCTTCTTAATTGGGATTGCAGAAACTGCCCTTGTGCATCTTCCATTGCACAAGGGAACAATTAGCTGGTACATGGGTTGGAACATTGATTGAACAATGTTGATACCCATCAGAAGTGTGATTTAACACAACCATATTTTGACTACGTGAGTGTAGATTAAACTGTGCAAAAAAGATATAGACCACACCTGGAATATTGTGTCCAGCTCTGGGCACCACAATTGAAGAGAGATGTTGACAAGCTGGAATGTGTCCAGAGGAGGGCGACTAAAATGATCAAGGGCCTGGAGAACAAGCCCTATGAGGAGCGGCTTAAGGAGCTGGGCATGTTTAGCCTGAAGAAGAGAAGGCTGAGAGGAGATATGATAGCCATGTATAAATATGTGAGAGGAAGCCACAAGGAGGAGGGAGCAAGCTTGTTTTCTGCTTCCCTGGAGACTAGGATGTGGAAGAATGGCTTCAAACTATAAGAAATGAGATTCCATCTGAACATTGGGAAGAACTTCCTGGCTGTGAGAGCCGTTCAGCAGTGGAACTCTCTTGCATCTGTGGTGGAGGCTCCTTCTTTGGAAGCTTTTAAACAGAGGCTGGATGGCCATCTGTCAGGGGTGATTTGAATGCAATATTCCTGCTTCTTGGCAGAATGGGGTTGGACTGGATGGCCCATGAGGTCTCTTCCAACTCTTTGATTCTATGATTCTATGGCTCCAGAACAGAACCCTGCAACACTCCACCTGAAACCTCCTTCCAGTGTGAAGCAATATGAATACATATATAGGTTATAATAAAAGTTGATACTTAAATAACATTATAATTAAAAAAAATAGATAAGTCATCCTGTTGAAAACAGCACTAATTTAAAACACTTCTGCACACAAAACAAAGAGCCTCTGGGCAGCGTCTGGTATAGAACAAGTAATCCACCAAATCTTTAGAACATGCAAAGACCCCAAGTGCCATGTAACAATGCATGGCCAAGTAATTTCTCTTATCTGTCTCCCCTTTCGTTTTAGCATTCAGTCAACTGATCAAAGTTTTGGAGAACAAATACCTCAGCCAGAACTTCACGGGAAAATTGGAGGTATTTCAGCTGCCATAAGCATCCAAGAAAAGGTATAGGATCCGGTCCAGGAGGATAATGTCTTTTTCTTTCTTGTAGCTTTACAAACTGGATCAAGAAAAAGCACAGAAAAAGTATAATAAACACGTAACTTAACTCCAACATTGTCCTGCCACAATAAAAACACCCTGTGGTTAGGGTGGCGTAAAATGAAGCTGCTCCCTCAACTAGATCTTTCTCACGGGTGTAAATCCCACGTTTCTTCTTGCCCTCCTCCTTTAGCACACTCCCTTCCAATCACACGTGAAGTTGCTCTGAGCATTGTCCTGTGTTGAAGCAAGTTCAGTTAGAGAAAGTAAGAAATGCAAATTAATCCTTAACAACTCCAGGTGTGGTTTCACAACTATACCTGAAGCATCAGCTCATTTTTCATGACACAAGGATCTCCTAACCCATCTCTTCATGAGACAAGTAAAACATAATCATCACCTTGAACCCACAATGACCAGTCCAAATGACATATGGCCAGCTAGATGAACAGGGTGATACCTCTCTGTCAGATCCCAAAACACACAACAACCATGCTTTCAGAGCATAAAAGGCCACAACTTCATTAGTTACAGTTGCAATATGGTTGACTTACCACATGGGTTCTGGATCAAGTGATGGATGAATCTGACTGTTGATCAATAAAACAGCAAACCAGCCCAAGCTGGAGCCCTTGCATGACAAGGGAAGCTACCACTTGGATGACAACCCCATATGCATATATAGAGTCTCTTGCCACCAGGAGCTACCATACAGAAGCCTTATCACCTCAGTTTTACCAGACCTAATTCCACCATACACCCCTTTCTCCCCACCAGGGACCTCTACTTACTACACTCAAACAAAGCAATTTCATTCCTAGATCTGGACTCACACCTGACCAGGGACCAATTTTCAACATGTGAGTTGAAAAGTTGTGAGAGTGGAACCAAACACACCCTGTCACCTGCCCAGGAGACAAAGGTCCAGCAGAACATCCTGTAGAACAGGGGTTCCCAACCTTTTTTTAACCAGGAATCACTTGACAGGAACCATTTTGACCAGGGACCACTTTGATCAGGGACCACTTTGACCAGGGACCACTTTGACCAAGGACCACTTTGACCAGGAACCACTTTGATCACGGACCACTTTCACTAGGAATCACTTTGACCAGGGACCACTTTGATCAGGGACCACATGAAAAGGAACTACTTGAACAGGGACCATTATGACCAGGAACCCCTATCACCAGGGACCACTTTGTCCAGGGACCACTTTGACCAGGAACCACTTTGACCAGGAACTACTTTGACCAGGAACCACTTTGACCAGGAACCATTTTGATCAGGGACCACTTCGACCAGGGATCACTTTGACCAGGGACCACTTTGACCAGGGACCACTTTGACCAGGAACCACTTTGACCAGGAACCACTTTGACCAAGGACCACTTTGACCAGGAACTACTTGACCACTCTCCAACATTAGCACCAAAAGGGTTACGAATCGGTTTTTGGTCAACTTTAGTTTTGGTTTGGTTATTTGGGGTGCTGCTTTGGATAGACCGTATCAGCTCTAGTTTCTGATACAGAACGTATGCCGTGGTCAGCAATAGGGAAGGAGGCTTGCGGACCAGATTTTCATCCCCGTGGACCACTGGTGGTTCGTGGCCAACAGTTTAAGAACCACTGCTGTAGAAGCTCAAATAATCTGACGACTGACCTGAGTGAAAATCCACAGAGGGTATCTGATTCAGGTCAGCCTTCCTTCAGCCAATGCAATTATGGATGAAATCACATTAGAGTTATAGGACACAGGCTTTCATCTCCGTATCAACCAGTTTACTCCTGCAGTATTCTGGGAAATATAGTTTAGGGAAGCTGAGGACCACTATCACTGAGAATTCCAAAGGTCCTAACCAAGACTACATTTCCCAGAATTCTGCAGGAGCAAACCCGGTGAAAGGGAGATGAAAACTTCCATTCTACAATGCTTTTATTTATCGTGTCAGGAGAGAACCAAAACAGTTGTATTGCATTAAAAACCAACAAACAAACAAAACACAAACTTTGCAGACTTGGCATTCTATTAAATGTCCTTTGACTAGTAGCTGGCCACGTGGAGTGCCTCTGGTGTTGCTGCAAGAAGGTCCTCCATTGTGCATGTGGCGGGGCTCAGGTTGCATTGCAGCAGGTGTTTAATCTCATTAGCTGCCACTGCTCCCCTCCCATCGCCCCACCCCCGCCAAGCCCCATAACCCTAGTCAACTCCAGTCAAAAGCAATATTGCCACCAAGGGTCCAGCGAGGAGCTCGTGGTGACAGTGCCAGGTCTCAGGAGGACAATGCACCAGTGCTGATGTGTGACAGCGTGAGTGGCGCCACCTATGTATAGAACTGTTAGTTGCAAGATTTAAACTGTTGTATCATGCTTAATCCTGCCCCTTTTACCCTGCTTATGTATAGTTGTATGGATTGGTTACTTATAGCTGTCAATCAGTACTGTTTGGCTCCACCTCTTCCTGCAGGAGGGGAGTGCTTCCTTTCTTTTCATTCTGCCATCAGAGTTTGTACCAGATGGACGTGAGTAAGAGACTTTGATTTAATTACCTCTCAGCACCAGTTCTGAGGTTTTTTACCCTTGAGACTTGTGCTTCATGTTCAGACCAACCTGAAAGACGTTGGAAGTCTCAAGCGCCTTCAAACCGGTTCTTTTGGCACCAAAGGAAGATCCTGAGTCTTCAAACATAGGCCATCTGAACTGGGGTTGTGGTTTGCTCCAGCATTCACAGCCACTGAAGAAAGAGGAAACTTGGTGAGGCTTCTCAGCTTCAAACACCTTGGACCCAGGACTGATTGAGACTGTAACGTATGTTTTCCTTCACCCCTCTAAAGTTTCCAGCTCGTTGCTTTAAAGAAATAACTCTTTGTGATCAATAAAACTTATTTTGAGTTATTTACAGCGTTTTGGGTTTTTGAGAGTTCTAGTTTCCTATAGGAGGGCAAGAAGCAATCCCCTGGGGAAAGATGCCACGTCCATGCCTCCTTCGTTAAGAATTATAGCCCCCAGGCGCGACAGCACATGATGTGGAGTAGCACAGCTGGTTGTGTGGACTGCATCAGCTATGGGTCACTTCCTCGCTGGTATGTGTGGACTCCCCAAGATGTACACCAGCTTATTTCACTGGATATAGATGGAGCCCTAGTCATCTGACAACAACATGATGGTCAGAACCCAAATATTTGATTCAAACATAAAAAGACAACAGCAAATATATCTATGACTTGACCTGCCCCACTCCAGATGAGCACCAATATTTCTGGCACATGCAGATGGCCTCTCAGTTAGAGATAACAAAATAAAAACCTATACCTGGTGGATTTCTAAAAGTTTTTATGACCCACAATTTTGCAAGCCTCTGTTATTTAAGATAGTTTCTGTGCTAGTAGTGAATTTCCTACCATTGAACTCTTGAGAATAGTCTGTGGAAGATGTAAATCAGGTGCTGAAGCTGCAGCGCAAAGGTTTAAAACTGGTACAACAGGATTATAATGGAAGGGATTGTCTGCAGCTGTCTCCTTAAGCCCGAGAGAAACTACAGATAGTTGGGGCCTTGGGAACAGGAACGCCAAATAAACCCGAAAGCACTCCTTGTAAAGCATAAATAAAACACCTTGTAACCTCCATTTTAGATCCTCTGGGATTGCTTGGAAAGCACAAACTTTATCCCCCTTCAGCAGCTAGCTTGTTATTTCAAAGAAATATTGCATTAAACAGTACGATAAAATGCAGAAACTACTTTGCCTTGGGAGTATGAATATTTCCTATTGTTTATTGGGAAAATCTGGAGGGAAATTAACATTAATCGTAGAATCATAGACTCGTGGGCCATCCAGTACAACCCCATTTTGCCAAGAAGCAGGAAAATCACATTCAAAGCACCCCCGGCAGGTAGCCATCCAGCCTCTGCTTAAAAGCCTCCAAAGAAGGAGCCTCCACCACACTCCAGGGCAGAGAGTTCCACTGCTGAACAGCTCTTGCAGTTAGGAAGTTCTTCCTCATGTTCAGATGGAATCTCCTTTCCTGTAGTTGGAAGCAATTGTTCTGTGTCCTAGTCTCCAGGACAGCAGAAAACATGCTTGTTCCCTCCTCCCTATGACTCCTCTTCAGATGTTTATACATGGCCCTCATGTCTCCTCTCAGCCTTCTCTTCTACAGGCTAAACATGCTCAACTCTTTTAGCCACTAACAATAGGGCTTGTTCTCCAGACCCTTGATCATTTTAGTCACCATCCTCTGGACACTTTCCAGCTTGTCAACATCTCCCTTCAGTTGTGGTGTCCAGAACTGGACACATTGAGATTCCAAGTGTGGTCTGATCACAGCAGAATAGAGGGGTAGCATGACTTCCCTGGATCTAGACACTAGACTCCTATTTATGCAGGCCAAAATCCCATTGTCTCTTTTTTGCCAACGCATGACATTGTTGCCTCATGTTCACCTTCCTCCCCACAAGGACTTCAAGATCTTTTTCATACGTCCTGCTGTTGAGCCAGACATCATCCCTCATTCTGTATCTTTGCATTTCATTTTTTTCTGCCTAAGTGGAGTATCTTGCATTTGTCCCTGTTGAACTTCATTTTGTTAGTTTTGGCCAATCATCTCTCTAATCTGTTCAGACTGTTTTGCATTCTGTTCCTGTCTTCTGGAGACAGATGCACATCCTGTTCAGGATCTTTATTAATGACTTAGGTGGGTTAGAAGGCATGATCATTAAGTTTACAGATGGAACCAAATTGGCTCTCCCTCCCAATTTGGTCCCATCTGCAAACTTGATGGTCATGGTCTTCTAACCCTTCATCTAAGTCATTAATAAAGATCCTGAACAGGACCGGGCCCAGGACGAAAACCTGCTGATGGTACTCCACTCTTCAGTTCTTTCCAGGATGAAGACGAAGCATTGGGGAGAATAATAATAACAATAATAATCATCATCATCATCATCATCATCATCTTCAAGGATGATAAAAATATCAAATCATCTGGGCATCCCCTGGGCAACGTCCTTGCAGACGGCCAATTCTCTCACACCAGAAGCAACTTTCAGTTTCTCAAGTCGCTCCTGACACGACAAAAAAAAATTCTTCATCTTTATTTATACCCCGCCACCATCTCCCCAAAGGGGACTCGGGTGGCTTACATGAGGCCAAGTCTGATAATACAGTTACAGTAAAATAAATACAAAACGGCAAAAATAACATCGCAAGAATCACCCTTTGGATTTGTTTGCTTAATTTATTATTTATTTCAGATATTTATATCCCATCCTTCTCAACCTCCGAAGATGGATTCAGAATTAGAGATCCACCTAATCCCCAGTTTGTGGGAGTGGGTGGGGAAATAGAACCCACGCTGAAGCAGATTACTTTAACCCATTTCGGCATGGGTTTTGACGCTGTCTGGAAGCACCCTGAGAATGAAGGAGAAGGTGCAGCCTATCTGAGAATGAGATTCTAAAGTAATCAATGCAACCTTCCATATCCAAACGCCTGTTTTTTAAAAAATTAAAGGTAAGTCTAAATATGGTAGGAAATGTGACAGCCAGCATCATTCTGAAATGAAACAAATCTATAATTTTAAATTCCTCCCAGCCCAAGGGCCACCCAACAAAACACTTCATGTTGCAAAAAACAGGTTTATTTCCTAATTCTAAATTAAACACCATCCTCTGCATGAGTCATCACTAATTACACCCTTTCTCTCCATGAGATAAAGCCAACTTTGAATTCTAAAAGAACTCAGCAGATGGAAATATGATGCAATATTGCTTTTCCATAAGTAGAAATAAGTGCATGGGTAGCGTATACACAGCTCTCAATGTTATTGTGCATTTGTCAGGAGAAAATATATTACAAAACTGAACAAAATGTCAAGCAGAATTGTTAGAAAGTATTTGTGGGATTATTTTTATTTTGTTTTATATTACTCCAACAAACAATAAACAACAATTTCAACATTTCAACAAAAGTCCAAAAAACCATTGTGGCGTTGCTTCACAATTATCTAAGGAGTTCATCTTTATGGAACTTCTCCCGGGCAAACTGAAGTTTAAAGCAGGAGAATCATCCAGATTTTAAAAGTAGGTGCTGATCTGCAGAGTCAAATAATTTAATAAATCAAGTCAAGGTTCCTAAAGCCATTTTAATTTACTCTTAAAATTAGAATTAATAATGTAGCACGTATGAATGTGGGATTTCGCACCGGGATTGTGGCACAGCTGGCTGAGTGTCAGCTGCATTAAGATCACTCTGACCAAAAGGTCATGAGTTCGAAGCCAGCCCAGGTCGGAATGAGTGTCCGACCAATTGTGTAGCTTGTTGTCGACCTTTGCAACCCCAAAGACAGTTGCCGAAATGCCAAAACTTATTTCCCTAAGAACAATGCCAAGGACCAGATCTCTGTTTTCCATACAGCAGAACCTGACTCCCTGCACAAAATCTAAGACTCCAAAAGCACACTTCTTCCTCTTCCCTTGAGAAAGAGGACCAAAGTGACCAGACTTCTCCATCTCTCTCCATCCCATGGAGCAGAGCATGGCGCATGAACCAGACTCCTCAGGTCAGTCACAATTTGATCATTATTAGACTGAGTCTTTTATAGGAATATTCTGTTGATGTAGTCCCAAAGTTATAAATTAATGATAGACTTCCATCCTGGATCCATTCCAGTTTCCTGGCCAGATGTTGATCTTCTTGATTGGTGTTGACAAACACAATGTTGCAAACATTTCTGTTATCACTGTTCCAGTTCTTATCAGGGTTTCTCATTAGCGAGTCCAGCAAGCAGTCATTGCTGGCCTTAATATTATACTGGTGTCTCCAAAATTATTAACTCCATTCATACATCCACCTTCCATTCTTCCATTCATTCCCACACATCATATTAAATTCATATTTGTCAAATCTGCACATTGAATTTATTGTGACATCTCTTACCTTTGGAGTTTACTGTTTTGGACTATACCAGTTCTACCATTTTTACTGCTTTGCCTACATATATACTTCAATTAACTGCTTGCTGATTATACTGAACTGGTGTGGTGTTTAAGGACAGAGGTGTTCCTGCTCTGGGATACAATGGTTGTTTTTGTTGCTGCTCTTTTTTTAGAATCACTGATTTTTGTCCATTTTTCTGGTGTTTTAGCAACAAGATTGTGGTGTGATCTGAAAGGGAGAAGGTCCCTGGGGGGTGATACCATGTGTTACTGCATTAGGTGATATGAACCCTAGCAATGTCACCGTGTGCTGGATCAGGCAAAAGGCCTGTAAGTCCAACATTTCATTCATATAGTGGCTTACCATATTCCTATGGGAAGTGCACAAACACAATACGAATGCACCTGCATCCACCATCTCATATGACCCCAGAGAAAGGACTTCAACGAGCAGATGAACAGAGATAAACATTACCAGCTGCTAAACTGTGCAACTCAAGTAGCTGTCAGAGAAACCAGGCAGGTGGCAATAAAAGGATAAGCAACCTACATGCATTATCTTTGAAAAAACAAGGATGGGAATTTAATTCTAGAGTCTACATGATCTGCCTTGTCTTTTAGGCTGGGTCTTCAATATATAACTCTCACACACTTTCCATGTTTGCAGCTCCCATCATAAAAGTCTATACATTAGAAGTAAAATGACCGCAGGTTTCTTTGCTCCTCTGCTCTCCATTTTCGTTATGATGCAATGCTTTGGCAACGCATATCCATTACCTCAGCTCTATAAGAGGGTTTATCAGTTAACTGAGATGAGATGCTCTCCTATCAAAGACCATTTCTTAAACCAGCCTCAGAGGGTTCCTCCATTAGATGTCTTATCAGGAGCTTTCAAAGATTAAACATTGCCAAAGCAGGGTGAGGTGCAGCATGGTTTTAAAATAGTCAGAAATTTTGTGCTCATCAGAAATGAAATCTTTTGTGCAAATCTGTCACAATGTCCTGGAATATATGTAATGATGGATGGAATCTTGTTGCAGCCTAAAAAGTTAACACACTGATGATGACAGAGTTTGCAGTACATTAGAATTGGGTGTAACAGATGGACAACACTTTATGCTTCAGATGAATGTTTTCAAGGCTTCCATAGATGCAGCAATGGTAGTGAAAGTGGCACCATAATGCTATAACTGTGCAATGTGAAAGATCTCCAAAGGCTTATCTACCAGACTCACCATGAATTGGCCACTAGTTGTTTCTGATGAATATCCCAGGTGTTTTGTCTTTATTTCAATCGGAGCCCCCAGTGGCATAATGGGTTAAATCATTGTGCTGGCAGGACTGAAGACTGACAGGTCAGAGATTCGAATCTGGATGAGCATGGATGAGCTCCCTCTGTCAGCTCCAGTTTCCCATGCAGGGACATGAGAGAAGTCTCTCACAAGGATGGTAAAACATCTGGGCATCCCCTGGGCAACGTCCTTGCAGACGGCCAATACTCTCACACTATGTCATGTACTATGTTCTATAACTGATGGTGGTGGTAGGCTTAGCAGTTGGTGATGGAAGGGTTAATGTGAGACTTAGTTCTAAAGGGTTGTGTAAACTGTGAGTAAGAATCCATGGGTGAAAGCAATTAAGGGTGGAGGTATGCAAGAGATGGGTTGCAGCTGAGTGTTTCTGGATATAAGGAGCTAGCCTTGGGACTGATCTTCAGGAGAAAAGTGTTGTTATATTTTGGTGGTGGATGCTGCTGGTTTTCCCCCCAGGTCTGTTGGATTTTGGGCATCCTGACCTGTCTCCTGTAATCTTGGAACCCTGGAACCTTGAACCTTTGGACTGGCTTTTGACTACGGTATAGACTCTTGATCCCTGGACTTTGTTTATTGTACTTTATTGTTTATTGTACTCTTGGCATTTGACCACTGGACTGGACCCTTTGAGTACGGTGTATTTATTATTTATTTATTTATTATTTATAGCATTTTTACCCCGTTCTTCTCAACCCCCCCGGGGGGGGGACACACCTCAGAGCGGCTAACAAAAGGCAACAAAAGGCAACAATTATAACACAGTATAAAACCATAAATACATACAGAATTAAAACAATAGCAATTAATTAGCCAAATTATCATAAGTCATTAAAACAGTACACAGTCCACAAGCCCACTGATAGAACAATAAAACCGTATCCTCATACATATCGTCCTGCCAGTCTATTTCCAGTCAAAGTGCTGTTTTTTGTTTATTGTCCGAAAGCCTGGTCCCAAAACCAAGATTTTCATTTCTTCCTGAACGCCAGGAGGGATGGAGTTGATCATATTTCATTTGGAAGTGAATTCCACAGGTGGGGGGAGCTACAGCTGAGAAGGCCCTGTCCCCGCCAGCCACGTGTAGTTTTTGCTATCAGTTTTTGTTTATTCTGTGGCTGTGGTTTTATATTTTAGTCTATTAAAACAGCCAGCAAGTAAGTGCTGTTTTAATTAAACTGGGTGTTTGTTTGATTCACCTCTCAACAGACGAAAGTAGACCAGCAGAATGGCAGTCACCATGGCAACACATGGACACAGCCTAGCGCATGCACGAATTGATGAAACTGGCAAGTCAGCGTCCTGACACAACCACGGGTAACGCGAATCATTAATAACAACTTGCCTCTGATCTAAGCTAATTAGTCTTATGTGAGGGATATCTCGGGCTTGCTGGAACACTTCTGGAAGTATCCTGGGGTTGCCTAAGGCATGTTTATGAACATCTAAGCGATAGGGATTCGACTCAGCACAATCTTTAGTTGCTAGAAGACATGGAACCCACGCATCCTACTATCTTTCCTCTGCACACTCATACAGTACGGGGAACAAAAAAAAAAAAGGGAAGGGATATGACAGAGGCGCCATGTTCTAGCCGATGTAGCAGGTCACTGCAGGGAAAATATTCTGGACGTCAGAATGAGATGGCACACCGAGCGTGATGCCTATCCAGCATAGGAATTATGGGAGATATATCACATACAAATACCTCTTCTAAGATCACAAAGTATGGCCTTCATTCTTGATATCAGGCAAAGCGTGCACCAACACTATAATGGCAGGAGAATTGGGCAATGGAATTCTTCCATAGATGCTAACTGGATTGTCGCAAAGGATGGCAGACATGCACAAAGTTAGCGAACAGGAACTATCGGGATGATAGGTGTTCCTGCATGGCTAGGGGTTTGGAAAACTATGAGTGGGGTCATGTGGTACTGTTCAACGTTAATAATTTCATTCATACAGCTGCATCCCATATGCCATGTGTTTATGCTCCGTGGCACCCACATGACAAGGAGTATATCTAGTGTTGCGGATGTTCGTCTGGGATTTGCGTCCCAATTCTATCATGATGGTTTACAAGAATTGCTCGATTTGATTGTAGGTGAACTATAAATCCCAGCAACTACAACTCCCAAATGTCAAGATTCTATTTTCCCCAAACTCCACCACTGTTCACATTTGGACATATTGAGTATTTGTGTAGAGTTTGGTCCAGATTCATCATTGTTTGAGTCCACAGTGATCTCTGTATGTAGGTGAACTACAACTGCGCAAAAACAGAGTAGGACATTGCCGAGCACAAACCGCTTTCCAGGATTTTACTGCTTTGTAATATGGGAACATACTTTAGATAGCAGCTTGGTAGAGTTCATTCCATCTAGGGGGCGCGGGGGGGGGGGATGGTCAGAAATGATACTTTGCATTTAGTGGGATTGATAATTCCGAGGTTCACAAGTCTACACACATCCCAATGTTCAAAAGACCCATTACTATTCTTCTCCAAACTCCCCATTGTCCATTTGAGAGGCACACTTGATGTGCTGTTCGTGTATAGTTTGGCCTCCAGGATCCGAACAATTGTGTGAAGTCCGCACAAGCTAGAGTAAGCGGCTGGGCTCAGGATTTCCGTTTACGTTAATTTCGTAATTCGTGGTTTAAAATATCGTATTTTTTTATATATAACGACACAGCGGATACAACGAAGCCCTATCAGAAAGCATCTAAACCACGAACACAGCCAATTTAAATTTCGTTCAGTAATCTGCTCAGACGATTAGTTTAACGATATTCATTTCGTATATTGTTATGAAAATCGTTTCCTATATATTGACCAACAGTGTACTGGGCAAGTGAATAGATTGTTGTATTCGGATAAATCACTGGTGAAAAAAAAAAGTATAAATATACCACCAACAGTGCAGAAGCAACTAGCGGGAGGAGGGAAGCTGTCAGGAAGATCCCGCCCATTGGAAGGTTTTTAGCGTATGATAATGCA
>NW_026846588.1:9741170-9939825 GCF_025583915.1 Anolis sagrei ordinatus
ATTTAAAATGAACTTTGTATCTCTTGGCTCAATTATGCAATGCTGCATTCAACAATCTAGGCCAAACCAACTTGTAATTGGGTGTGGCAGAAGGGAGTTCTGATCGGGTGCGCTGCACCTTGATCTTGTGTTTTTTATATATTTTTTTAGCTGGTTGAATCCTATTGGTTAGTCCCAGGAAGGGCAGGCCAATTGAATCAATAGTCAAATGAGAAATCAGCAAAAATGTAAATCACATTGATTCAATGAGTCTCCTCTACTAACCCTACTAATATAGGCTGATCTTGAGTCATTTTCCAGCCAAAGTATAGTGCCTGTGTGGGTGGGCTCTAAGGCCATGTCTACACAGGCCAAATGATGTCGACTCACCACTCAGCTGTTGCAAGCAGTCTACATGATACATGGGTAAATTCACCACAGAAGTGCTGCATCCAATCATTAATGCCAGTCAAAGGGAAATGGTGTGCAGGTACAGCTGTACCAGGAGCTCCTATTTTGTTTGCTTTGCATTGAATGTTTGTTGTAGTCCTAAGTTTCAGGGACTCTGCAGATAGGTGGCTTCTTTTGGCTGCAATCATAGGGCAAGCCACCTGTCAATTATCGTTAGGTTCCCTGGTCCCGCCCCCTTTTTTGGGTTTTGGAGGGAATAGGAGCCATTTTGGGTTCAGTCCACACAGAGAAACCTTGCATGCAGAACATAATATCAAGAGCTCCTGTAGAAAGCTTCGTCTTCTACATCTTGGCCCAGGAGATATACAGCCACAGCTTGGCTGAGGTTTTACAGCCCTACAGCTCCTTTGCTGAAGGACTTCAGCCAGCCATCACCAAAACCTGAACTCCTTTTCCCTTGGAAGTCTACAAAGCTCTGCTTGGTAAGGGTCACTCGCGGAAGCCAGAAGCAGTTGGTACCGGGTGTAGGGGCTCCACGCCAACAGAGGCAAAGACAGACTGCCCAGATTAGAAGTTAAGGATTTCCCCATTAGTTAGTATACAGTTATGAAGATAGTGCCTGTTCCCTATGGACAAGATTGGGAGAGCCAATAGACTGTTAAGAAAGCTTGAAAGTACCTGTTCGTTTTCATCAATAAAGAACTTTGTTGAACCTTTAAGCATTCTAGAGACTGTGTTTTAAGGAAATCCAAAGGCCTTTAATCTGAGGCAGCCCTGGCATCCCATTGGGCACACAGAATTTATGTCCTGTCTACAGTTTTATGCACAGGCCCAGCGTGCGACAGCACAAATGGGATTTACTCCAGATAGCTCCAAATAGACCCCAGAGGTGCCTAGGAAATTTTTATGGAATTAATGAGGTTGCCATATATCAACATGTGACTTCAAGGCACATACAGACAAGAAAATGTGGGATAGATAATGACTCAATTATTGGTTAATCAATCATACCATAGAATCATAGTCATTGTAAGCCACCTTGAGTTGAGTTGTTGTAGGTTTTTCGGGCTATATGGCCATGTTCTAGAAGCATTCTCTTCTGACATTTTGCGTGCATCTATGGCAAGGTCTGAGTCGCCTTCGGACTGAGAAAGGCAGCATAGAAATGCAGTAAATAAATAAATAAATAAATAATGCAGTTAGACATCACTGTAACTGGTATCCCTGACCACCCGATGTGCGACAGGAAGTTGCTGCTAACTGTGAGAGAAATAAGATTGAACACTGTGAAAGCCACCCACTGCATGGCTATCAGCCTCCTCCCAGTAGATTCAAATCAAGGAAAAGCTTCATGAGAACCACCACTCCTCTTACTGTTCCCCCAGCAACAGCTAGAGTATCCCTTTGGGCAGCTAAACTAGGGAATCCCAATTGGATTCCCCCCGTCCCCACGAGGGTCTGTCTCCAGGGGCAAACCAAGAATGGGAATCTTGGAAGTCCTTGAACAGATTCGAAAGCGGAGTGGGCAAATCAAAAGACAACCTGGCAGAATGGCGCTACCAAGAAGAATCTTCCACCTTGTGCGACTGAAGCAGAACAAACAACTCAACAACTAGGACACGGAACAATGGCTTCAAACTAAAAGAAAGGAGATTCCACCTGAACATTAGGAAGAACTTCCTGACTGTGAGAGCTGTTCAGCAGTGGAACTCTCTGCCCCGGAGTGTGGTGGAGGCTCCTTCTTTGGAGGCTTTTAAACAGAGGCTGGATGACCATCTGTCAGGGGTGCTTTGAATGCAATTTTCCTGCTTCTTGGCAGGGGGTTGGACTGGATGGCCCATGAGGTCTCTTCCAACTCTATGATTCTAAGATTCTATTATTCTATCTGTATGCTTGTCCACATTGCCCGGCCTCATGTACAAAGGAAGAATTGTTTAAGCCTACAGGCAAACATGCTCCACAGATCTACCCAGGGGTGGCTCAACCCATTATGCAAAGTAAGCATTTGCAGTATAGTTGATTTTGCCCAGGGGCACTCTTGGGGAAAATAGACCTTGACATATGCAAGTTGTAGTTACTGGGATGTATTGTTCACCTACAATCAAAGAGCATTCTGAACTCCACCAATGATGGAATTGAACCAAATATGGCACACAGAACTCCCACGACGAACAGAAAATATATATCAGTGATTGGTTGGGGGGGGGGGGGGGCAAAATACTGTTTGCTTACCATTGAAAATTACCTAGGGCCGCCTCTGCTGGCCACATGACCTTGGAGGTGTCTACAGACAACGCCGTCTCTTCTGCTTAGAAATGGAAATGAGCACCACCCCCAAGAGTTGGACACGACTGGACTTAATGTCAGGAGGAAAACTTTACCTAACCTTAACCTACAGACAATGCAGTTGCTGTTGCCCGTTTTTGCTCAAAGATTATTTAGCTGCTTGTGCTCCCTCTATTTTTATCAGTTTTATACTTATTTATGCAATGCTTTTGACACAAAATAAAAAAGCCCATTGTAACTCAGTAGTATAGAATAATGACATTTGTAGTTTGATGGGGCATTGTCACCGTTTGGCAGAGAAGATCTTGGAAAGTTACAACTCTCATGATCCCATAGCATTGAGTCATGGCAGTTAAAGTGATGTTGAACTGCATTTGCTCTACACAATATAGACGCACACAAAGAATGCCCATTAGTGGATCCTTGTCAAAATGGAACAAATCAGCAAGCGAGTTGATCTTGGATTATCTCCAACTCCAGCTCTGCCAAGCAACTTTTCAAAAAGATGCACAAGTAGATACAACTTGGCATTTTTTCAGATAACATCAAAGTATGTTGGGTAATACCCTTCAAAGGAAGATTGCATTCATCTCAGAAGCCCGAAAAAAAAGAGCTAAAACATATGCAAGCTATTTGAGCAATATAGGTTGACTGACACCTGACAGTTAAAATGAAAAGGAGCTTAAGGATTTAGGAAATTGCAATGTAAATAATATGAATGGGCAGCACAATCAATAGCTGGAAAAATCACTAATGCAACTGAAAATGATGTCTCAGCTAAAGTAAACTTCTTAGATCAATTTTTAAGTGTTAAATATGTAGATAAATTCCATTGTGTTGATAGGTTTGCTGTAGTCTGGATTCATGTCAAGGCCTGGGCTGTTGTTTCCAGGGGACCATATAATATTTATATTGTATTGTCGAAGGCTTTCATGGCTGGAATCACTGGGTTGCTGTAGGTTTTTCCAGGCTATATGGCCATGTTCTAGAGGCTTTTTCTTCTGACGTTTCGCCTGCATCTATGGCAAGCATCCTCAGAGGTAGTGAGGATGCTTGCCATAGATGCAGGCAAAACGTCAGGAGAGAATGCCTCTAGACCAGTGGTTCTCAACCTGGGGGTCGGGACCCCTGAAGGGGTCATGCAGGAGTGTCAGAGGGGTCACTAAAGACCACCAGAAAACACAGTATTTTCTGTTGGTTATGGGGGTTCTATGTGGGAAGTTTGGCCCAATTCTATTATTGGTGGGTTCAGAATGCTCTTTGATTGTAGGTGAACTATAAATCCCAGCAACTACAACTCCGAAATGTCAAGGTCTATTTTCCCCAAACTCCACCAGTGTTCACATTTGGGCATATTGTAGCGTGCTAAGTTTGGTCCAGATCTATCATTGTTTGAGTCCACAGTGCTCTCTGGATGTAGGTGAACTACAACTCCAAAAATCAAGGTCAATGTCCACCCTGTATTTTCTCTCAGTCATGGGAGTTCTGTGTTCCAACTTTGGTTCAATTCCATCATTAGTGGAGTTCAAAATGCTCTTTGATTGTAAGTGATCTATAAATCCCAGCAACTACTAATCCCAAATGGCAAAATCAATCCCCCCAACCCCACCATTAATCAAATGGTGTATTCACTGGGTGTATTCCAGTGAATGAAAATACATCCTGCATATCAGATATTTACATTAAGATTCATAACAGTAGCAAAAGTATATGAAGTAGCAACGAAAATAATGTTATGGTTGAGGGTCACCACAACATGAGGAACTGTACTAAGGGGTCGCTGCATTAGGAAGGTTGAGAACCACTGCTCTAGAACATGACCATATAGCCCGAAAAAACCTACAACAACCCAGTGATTCCAGCCATGAAAGCCTTGGACAATATAGTGATATTATTGCACTTTAACTGCCATAGTCCTAACCTTTGGAATCCTGGGATTAGCAGTGTACAGAGGAGCATTCATAATTCTTAGCCAGAGAGTTCTATTATCTCCCCAAACTACTAATCCAAGGATTCCATAAGATAGAACCATGGTATTAAAAATATATACACATGATCTCATAATTTCACTTAAGGGAGGAGGAGGAATATTTTGAAGACTTTATTTGTCTTTTCCACATGTAGGGATGAACTAGGTTCGATCCCTAGTAAACAATACACAATTCAGCCTTGTCCAAGGCAGGTTATGAGCAAAATAGTGCAAGGACAGTCTCTCTGAGATCCAAGAAGACTACTATGTAAATACATATAATACATATAGAGAGGATACTGGTATACAATAGGCTAAGAACTTTATCAATCCCCCCAACCCCATCAGTATTCAAATTTGGGCATGTGCTGACACGTGCTGGGCCTATACCAATTGTCTTTTAAAATAGGACATACTCTTTGTGCCCAGCAGGACGCCGGGGTGCCTCGGCTGAGAGGCCCTATGGATTTTCCTAAACAAAGTCTTTAGAAACTTGGAAAGTTTAACAAAGTTCTTTATTATTGCTTAGATCTTCAACAAAACACACAAATTCTTCTTAACTTGCCCACAAAGGACAGGCAGCTTGCTTCGTGAACTATTTCTTTCTTTTACAAGGAAAACCCTCCGACCCCTCCCTGGGCAATCTGTCTTTAGGCTGGCTGGCATGGGGCCTTACTCCCGGTTCCAATTTGCTTTTTGGGTACCCGAGTAAACAGAGGCGGCCCTAGGTAATTTTCAACGGTAAGCAAACAGTATTTTGGCGCCCCCCCCCCCCCCCAACCAATCATTGATATATATTTTCTGTTTGTCGTGGGAGTTCTGTGTGCCATATTTGGTTCAATTCCATCATTGGTGGAGTTCAGAATGCTCTTTGATTGTAGGTGAACTATACATCCCAGTAACTACACTTGCTGCCTTGCCTGGCCCGCTTTGGGTCCGGAGGCGTGCCTGAAGACCCCGGCGTGTGCACCAAAGTCACCTCTTCTCCTGACTTTCTCCTCAGCCATTGGGACCGAGAGAGAGAGAGAGAGAGGTGGAGATGCCCACCTTTCCTGAAGGTAGCCGCAAAAACAAAGGAGGGAGTGGAGGTGGGAGATACCTCCAGCCGGAGGGGCTCTCTCTCTCTCGTCTTCAGACACGCCTCCGGACCCAAAGCGGGCCAGGCGCGGCGGCTCCGCCCCTTGGCCCACCCATGGATTGGGGAGAGGAGAGGAGGCGGGTGGAGCGCCGGGGGATCGGGAAAGGGAGCCGGTCATGGGGAAGGGATCGAACACGGAGAACGATTGAGCGCCGGCTCTGCTCGTGCACCCGTTGGCCGGGTGGAGCAGGAACGAGAGGGGCTAGGCGAGGGTCAAGGGCCCGGCCCCTTTGGGAAGAGGATCCCTGCTAGGGCTGTTGCGAGCTGAGGGGGCGCTCCTCAAGTGGCAGTCGAGGGGCATTTACAGAGTGCCCCTCCCTGGGCAATCTTTCTGGTGTGGGACCTTACTCCCGGTTCCAATTTGCTTTTTGGGTACCCGAGTAAACCTTACCGGCCAAAACTTTAGAGATTTTCCAGCTGGAGACCTTTGGATCTGTAAAACTGTTTTCTTCAGAAGCTTTAGGGCTGTCTTCCCCAGAGGCTTGTAGAGCTGTGAGGCTGTAAGTTCCCCAGCCAGAGCTTTGAGAACTGTCTTCCCCAGAAGCTTTGGGACTATTTTCCCCCATAGCTTTGTAAGAAACAGAGCTTCTCTACAGGTGGGAAAAGCTCTCACGTCCTGTAACTGAGCTTCTAAACTGTAAGACCGAACTAAAAACTTTCTTTTCCCTCCCAGAACCCTGGGGAAAGGGGCGGAACTAAAGAACTTAACGATGATAGGCAGGTGGCTGGCCCTATGGCTGCAGCCTGGAAGGAACCACCCAACTGCAAAATGCATGGCCAAAACAAACACATGCATAGAAAGGAAATTTAGGCTTCTGGTACAACTGTACCAGCACAGGGCATATCAGGTATTTGTGCCAAATTTGGTCCAATGAATGGAAATACATCCTGCATTTCAGATATTTATATTCATAACAGTAGTGAAATTACAGTTATGAAGTAGCAATGAAAATAATGTTGTGGTTGGGGTCAACATGAGGAATTGTATTAAGGGGTTAGGAAGGTTGAGAAACTCTGCTTTAGAGGAAGGAACAGGTAAAACCACCATAACTTGACTGTTGTCATAACTTGCCTGTTGACTTGAAGGTACATACGCATGTATCACATAAATTGGGGACTACATAGGAATCATGAATAAAAAACAGTCACATAGGTTATGCATTCATAACTGCCCAACAAAATTCCAGCCAGGATTACTCATCTTTAAGATTTATATGGCAACAGATTCAATATGAGTTGTTGTAGGGTTTTTTTGGGCTATATGGCCATGGTTTAGAGGCATTCTCTCCTGACGTTTCACCTGCATCTATGGCAAGCATCCTCAGACGAAACGTCAGGAGAGAATGCCTCTAGACCATGGCCATATAGCCCGAAAAAAGGCTACAACAACCCAGTGATTCCGGAAATGAAAGCCTTCAACAATAGGTTCAATATGATATTCTCAGTTTGGGGAATAGATATGCCTATTAAATGTGGTCAGTCCAGATGCAGAAGATGTTATTTCACTTTGTTTTTGAAGAATGTTCTACTGACCAAAAATGTCTTCTTATGTGAGATAGAAAGAACTTGAGGTTTTAAAAATCTCTTGTTGTGGGGGGAAAGTAAAGGCTGATGTACGATCAGGTGACATGCAGTTCAATGAAAGTTGACAATGATCAATGTGCAACTCACTGGCTCTTCATCGGAGTAGCTTATAGAATTTCCTCAGCCCATTAAATATCTGATTAAGGGCATTCTGTCTGGGAACAGTTACAGGGTATGGAAGTCATTATTGATGGCATATCTAGGCATGCCTCCACTAAGAATAGCCACCATTAAGAACCTGAAAACATTATTAGAAAGATGCAGAGAGAAAGTCTGAAATCAAATCCAAATAAGATTCAGGTGGAAATCAACAGCGTTCTTTATTATGGTCAGAGAGTGACTGGTGAAGGAATAAACAGGATCTAGGCCATACTGTGCCAACAAATGAAAAGCCCAAAAACATTGACCAAGATCATAGAATCATAGAATCATAGAGTTGGAAGAGACCTCATGGGCCATCCAGTCCAACCCCCTGCCAAGAAGCAGGAATATTGCATTCAAAGCACCCCTGACAGATGGCCATCCAGCCTCTGCTTAAAAGCTTCCAAAGAAGGAGCCTCCACCACACTCCAGAGCAGAGAGTTTCACTGCTGAACGGCTCTCAGAGTTAGGAAGTTCTTCCTCATGTTCAGATGGAATCTCCTTTCTTGTAGTTTGAAGCCATTGTTCTGCATCCTAGTCTCCAGGGAAGCAGAAAACAAGCTTGCTCCCTCCTCCCTGTGGCTTCCTCTCACATATTTATACATGGCTATCATATCTCCTCTCAGCCTTCTCTTCTTCAGGCTAAACATGCCCAGCTCCTCATAGGGCTTGTTCTCCAGACCCTTGATCATTTTAGTCGCCCTCCTCTGGACACATTCCAGCTTGTCAATATCTCTCTTCAATTGTGGTGCCCAGAATTGGACACAGTATTCCAGGTGTGGTCTATATCTTTTTTGCATAGTTTAATCTACACTCACATAGTCAAAATAAGGTTGTGTTGAATGACACTTCTGATGGGTATCAACATTGTTCAATCAATGTTCCAACCCATGTACCAGCTGATTGTTCCCTTGTGCAATGGAAGATGCACAAGGGCAGTTCTGCAATCCCATTAAAGAAGGCGTTAGACTGAAGGCACAGGCCGATAGGTATGCATCATCCAAGACACACACACACACACATACACACACACACACTTCTTTAAATAAACTTCTACTTACCAAATTACTTAAACAGAATGTGGTTTGTGGTGAAAAGGTGTTTCAGGGCTCTTGCGCCACAGGTATAACAAATGGATAACAAATGCTGGGTGTTGAAGGCAATATTTGAGAGGAAAGAACTGGCAAAATCACCTCTGCGTATTCGTTGCCTGGGAAAATCCCATAGAATTAATGGGGTCACGCAAGTTGGCAGGTGACTTGAAGACATATTCACCATTATATTAACAATGAGAGATTAGAAGTCAAAAGATATAAACAATGCAATGAAAAGATATACCAGAAATCAAAGAAAATGAACACATCTTTTGGAATCAGTTTAAGATTAATGTATAACTGCTACACATTTTCATCTTTCCCTTAATATTTTTACAAAAAGAATCAATGTGATGAAGAATAACAGCAACAGGTTTCACTGTGTGCTAGAAACATAGGAAGTTCACGGAGACACAGAATGCCAGACTGAAAAGAGCTCTAAGTTATTGGAACACAAAAATGAATCCAATTTAAAGAGAGGAAATCTCATCCATCTTTTCTCAAGTAACAAGGACAATGTGACTTGTGGGTAGCTCTATTATTGTTTATCAGACATCCATAAATAGATTCCAGATGTTGCTCACTAAAAGCTGAAGGAGAAGAGGAGACGGAAGAAGAGGAGGAGGGGGAAGAAGAAGAAGAAGAAGAAGAAGAAGAAGAGGAAGTAGAGCTGTGGTTCTCAACCTGTGGTCCCCAGATGTTTTTGGCCTTCAATTCCCAGAAATCCCAACAGCTGAGATTTCTGGGAGTTGTAGGGCAAAAACATCTGGGGACCCCAGGTTGAGAACCACTGAAGTAGAGGAAGAAGAAAGCATGATAGCGTGGTGGATATCCGTTGTAATTAGTAAGTGGCATATCATGACTTTGTTGTCAGCAGTGGCAATGAATCCACTCCATAAAATTATGGATACCTGGAGTTGGAAGAGACCCCAAGAGCCATTCATTCCAACCCCATTCTGCCATCCAGGAACACACAACCCAAGCCCTCCAGACAGATAGTCTTCCAGGCTCTGCTTAAAACCTCCAGAGAAGGGAGGTTCCACCACACTCAAGGGCAGCATTCTCCACTATTGAATAGCTCTTACCCTTAGGTAAAGGTAAAGATTTTCCCCTGACATTGAGTCCAGTCATGTCCAACTCTGGGGGTTCGTGCTCATCTCCATTTCTAAGCAGAAGAGCCGGCGTTGTCCATAGACACCTCCAAGGTCATGTGGCCAGCATGACTGCATGGAGCGCCATTACCTTCTTGCTGGAATGGTACCTATTGATCTACTCAGATTTGCATGTTTTCGATCTGCTAGGTTGGCAGAAGCTGAGGCTAACAGCGGGTGCTCATGCCGCTCCACGGATTCGAACTTGTGACCTTTCGGTTGGCAAGTTCAGCAGCTCTGCGGTTTAACTCACTGCATCACCAGGGCTCTGCTCCTACCCTTAGGAAGTTTTATTATTTATTTATTTATTTATTTATTTATTATATTTATATCCCTCCTTCCTCTACCCCGGAGGGGACTCAAGGCGGCTTACAGATAGGCAATAATTCAATGCCCTTTTTTCCTAATGTTTAGGTGGAATATCTTTTCTTGAAATTTGAATCCATTGCTCCAGGCCTGGACCACTCTCACAACCACCATGTCAGACTACACAGAGAAGCCATTGAAATCCACAAGCATGTGGACAATTTCAACAGAAAGGAAGAAACCATGAAAATGAACAAAATCTGGCTACCAGTATTAAAAAACTCAAAAATTACAACAGCAAAACAACAGAGAGAAAACAATCAGGCACATCAAATCACTCTCAACAAAAGATTCCCCCCAGGCCATTGAATGCAAATCAAGGTGATCAGCTGAAACATTACCCTGGTCATTCCACAGATATATAAACCAATTTTTCCTACTTCCAACAGACCTCACTACCTCTGAGGATGCTTGCCATAGATGCAGGCGAAACGTCAGGAGAAAAATTGCCTCCAGAACATGGCCATATAGCCCGGAAAAACCTACAACAACCCAGTGATCCGGCCATGAAAGCCTTCGACAATACATTAAGTACATTGTGTTACTCGAGGTTGGAAAGAGGTTGAAGAGAGGCTGGAAAGAGGCTGGAAATAGGTTGGAGAAAGGTTGAAGATTGAAGAGAGAGTTTGGAGCCCAAGGCTGGAGCTGCCGGAGGTGTATTATTGCTACAAAGTCTGAAGAACAAGACTGTGGCGTCTCATCTGGAGATAAAGACTTTGTGTTTACAAGCCATTGTGTGGAAGCAGCTGGATATTCCAAGGACTCTGCTTTATTTGTGAATACCTTTATATAAGTATTTCTTTGCTAATAGACAGTTTGTTTCTGTTGGGTTTTTTCCTCTCTGGACAAAGGGGCGCAACTTCCTGGATTCATTGCTGAGCCTGGAACCCCAAGGTCTCAGCGGTGGCCAGGAGGGCTTTTGCACAATTAAAACTTGTGCGCCAGCTGCGCCCATACCTTGGGAAGCCTGATCTGGCCATGGTGGTCCACGCTCTTGTTATATCCCGAATAGATTACTGCAACGCGCTCTACGTGGGGTTGCCTTTGAAGACTGTTCGGAAACTTCAATTAGTCCAACGGGTGGCGGCTAGATTACTCACCGGAGCATCATACAGGGAGCATACCACCCCCCTGTTATGTCAGTTCCGAGCACAATTCAAAGTGCTGGTTTTGACCTACAAAACCCTATACGGCTCCGGCCCAGCGTACCTGTCCGAACGTATCTCCTTCTACATCCCATCTCGGAGTTTAAGATCTTCTGGGGAGGCCCTGCTCTTGGCCCCGCCTTTATCACAAGTGAGACTGGTGGGGACGAGGGACAGGGCCTTCTCGGTGGTGGCCCCTCGCCTGTGGAATGCGATCCCCGGGGAAATTAGGTCATCAACATCCCTCCTCTCTTTCAGAAGGAAGTTAAAAACCTGGATATGGGACCAGACCTTTGGGTAAGCTGGCTGATGGATAAAAGACAATGACGACCAGAGTAGGAAAGGACAATGACAATGGTGGATGGATTATGGATTAATGAATTGACGAACGTTGACCACAAGATGATTTTATTGCTGCTATTGTTTTAATTTGACTGTTTTAATTAGTTATAACTGTTATCGTTACATTGTAATTTGTATATTGTATTTTGTGAATTGTTGGGCATCGAATTGTGCCTTTTGTAAGCCGCCCTGAGTCCCCCCCCCCCAGGGGGTTGAGAAGGGTGGGGTAGAATCACCCCAAATAAATAAATAAATAAATTCCGCAGAAGGGGTTGAATGTTTGGAACCCCAGTTTGATAGCTGCGACAAATATAAGAGTTTTAAAAGCCTCTAACAATCATTCTTGTTAAAATAAAACTTTTGAAACATTAATTTAAAATAGCTCCATCCCATGGAATGCAAATATGTATCGTCTGTTGTGGCACCAGAGCTCTCTGTGAAAACGACAAATTCAAGAATTACATGGCATTGAGCCATGTCCGTTGATGTGGCGTCAAGCAGTTACAATTCTCCAGTGTGGATACAGACTTCATTTTGGATTTTAAAAGTCATCAATTTGCGAGGAAAGAATGGATTACTTAATCTCCTCCTCCAGGCCTGCCCAGCAATTCTCATCACATGGCTGCTAAACCACTGAGAATCTGGAGACAAGGAGGTGGGATTAGGAAAAACAGGGGGAAACGTCACTTAAATAAAAATAAAAGACAATAGCGAAAGGGGAGAAAGTGCTGGAGAGATGCCTGAAAAGATAACTGCTCCGAGCAATCAATAGATTGTGGGGGTTTTTTCCAGGAAAAAGGCAAGACCAAGCGAAAGAGATATTCAAAGTGAGATGCTTCAGATCACTGAACTTTTAATGTTTTCCATCCTCTTCCTCTTAATGGTGCATTTTCTGAAGCAGCAATGGGCACGTAACAAGTTTCCACCTGGACCAACTCCTCTTCCAATTATTGGCAATCTTTGGCAACTGGATTTTTCACTCAAGCGAGAGTCTTTGGCTCAGGTAATGACTGGAAGTGGAAGAAAGCATTAACGATCAATACCTTAATATAAACAGGGAGAGGGTGTGTCTAATTTGGTGTGTTGTTAATTCATTAATGAAATCATAATGTTTTTTAAGGGTGAATTAATGTTGCTTGACACCATTTAACTGTCATGTCTCAATACTATGGAATTGGTTAAGTTGTAGTGTTGTAAGATCTAGAACAGTGGTTCTCAGCCTTCCTAATGCCACAACACCTTAGTACAGTTCCTGATGTTGTGGTGACCCCCAACCATAACATTATATTTGTTGCTATTTCATGACTGGCATGGGCTGGTCCATGAGGTCACAAAGAGTCAGAAACAACTGAATGAATGAACGACAACAACAAACTTCATAACTGTAATTTTACTACTGTTATGAATCATCATGTAAATATCTGATATGCAGGATGTATTTTCATTCAATGGACCAAATTTGGCACAAGTACCCGATATGCCCAAATTTGAGTGTTAGTGGGGTTGGGGGGGATTGATTTTGTCATTTGGGAGTTGTAGTTGCTGGGATTTATAGTTCACCTACAATCAAAGAGCATTCTGAACTCCCCCAATGAGAATAGAACCAAACTTGACACACAGAACTCTCACGACCAACATACTGGAAGGGTTTGGTTGTCATGGCCTTGAGTTTTAACTCTCAACTTCTCGTTAACTGCCTGACTCTCTCATATATGCTTGTCTTATATTTAAGTTACAATAACTCTACTAGCGATGGAATTGAATCAAACTTGGAACACAGAACTCCCATGACCAACAGAAAATGCTGAAAGGGTTTGGTGAGCATCGACTTTGAGTTTTGGAGTTGTAGTTCACCTACATCCAGAGAGCACTGTGGACTCAAAAAATGATAGATCTGAACCAAAATATTCAATATGCCCAACTGTGAGCACTGGTGGAGTTTGGGGGAAATAGAACTTGACATTTGGGAGTTGTAGTTGCTGGGATTTATAGTTCTCCAATCAAAGAGCATTCTGAACCACACCAATGATAGAATTGAACCAAACTTGGCACACAGAAATCCAATGACCAACAGAAAATACTGGAAGGGTTTGGTGGGCACAGGCCTTGAGTTTTGGAGTTGTAGTTCACCTACATCCAGAGGGAGTGGGGCTGTATTTTGCCATTTGGGAGTTGCCCAAATGTGAACACTGGTGGAGTTTGTGGAAAATAGACTTGACATTTGGGAGTTGTAGTTGCTGGGATTTATAGTTCACCTACTCAAAGAGCATTCTAAACCTCCCCAATGATAGAATTGGGCCAAACTTCCCACACAGAACCCCCATGACCAACAGAAAATATTATGTTTTCTGATGTTCTTTGGCAATCCTCTGACACCCTCTCATGACCCCCAGGTTGAGAAATGCTGATCTATATCCTTCTCAGCCAGAGTGCTGGCATCACAAACTACAGCTCTCAAAATTCCATAAAATTTAAAAGTAGTTCTCCAAGTTCTACCAAGGGTATAATTCTTTCTACGCCTTTCAAATAACTGGTTAAATTTAACTAGTTATTTGCTCAACAATGAAGTGTAATGTAATACGTCATAAACAACTCTTACTACCAGAATACAGAAATGGCTTGGTTACATTTAATTAAGTCATGAATTAATTCAGTTCCCACTTCCTCAACAAGGCTTTCCAAGTAAATTTGCTGATCAGGTGTAGTTACTGTTACTGCAACACAATGAATGAAAGGCTTGACGCAATCATTGCATAGGGGAAGTGTCACAAGAGTGATGGGACGGTTGGAGAGTGCTGAGGTTGTCTGAAACCGAAAACTGTAGGACCCGGAAGTTTGCTTTTAAATTGAAATTCATTATGTAACCTCATTTGATTCATTACCATTCGCAAAGAAAACTGGAAGGAGGGTGTGGAAAGAATACTATAGATCAGTGGTTCTCAACCTTCCTAATGCAGTGACCCCTTAATACAGTTCCTCATGTTGTGGTGACCCCCCAATCATAAAATTATTTTAGTTGCTACTTCATAACTATAATTTTGCTACTGTTATGAATTGTAAATATCCAATATGCAAGATGTATTTTCATTCACTGGACCAAATTTGGCACAAATACCCCATACACCCAAATTTAAATACTGCTGAGGTTGATTTTGTCATTTGGGAGTTATAGTTGCTTGGATTTATAGTTCACCTACAATCAAAGAGCATTCTGAACCCCACCAATGATACAATTGGGCCAAACTTCCCACACAAAATCCCCATGACCAACAGAAAATACTGCATTTTATTATGGTCTTCAGTGACCCCTCTGACACCACCTCATCCCCCCCCAGGGGTCCCGACCCCCAGATTGAGATACACTGCTATAGATTCTACTTTAGCTTACATATACTTGACCTACAAGACTAAAACTCACTGCTGCTTCACTCTTTTGGTTTTTAACCAATTTTTTTATCTAAGTAATGTGTTTTCACTCTTCTAGTTAACAAAGAGCTATGGAAACATCTATACCTTATGGTTGGGGACATCACCCCTCGTTGTGTTGAATGGCTACAAGGCAGTGAGAGAAGGATTAGTGACTTGTTCAGAAGAGCTTTCTGCAAGAGCCCTCACACCTCTCTTTCTGAATCTGATGGGAGAAAAAGGTAAATACTAGGCTTGTTTGGTTAAAAACATTGTTCAAAACTTGTTTTGGATGTAGGGGGCGCTGGTGGTTCGATCCGGAAATCAATTCCCATTTTCACAGAAAAAAAAATGTTCAAAACTTTTCAAAACTTCCAAGGCTTCTGAATCCTTCCTTAATGGTTTGAAAGTGTTATTTCCTGTTTCATTGGGTGGTCTTTACTTTGAAAGTAGTTGTTTTACTCCAGAAGGGCGGGGGAGCAAAGGAAGGAAATTCATCCAGTCTGGTTTAAAATGCTTTCCAGGCTCCAGTCCAGAAGCCAGGGGAGAGAAAAGGCAGGAAATCCATCCAGTTTGTTTTAAAATGCTTCCCAGGCTCAAGACCAGAAGCAGGGGGAAAGCTGAGTCATTTCCGACTCACTTACTACTTCATAACAGAAATGGTGGAAAAAGCTTCGGAAGGGCAAAGGGACTTCCGGATTCCTTAAAAACTTCGATATTGCTTCAAAAAGCAAATCTTTCCTAATTTATTCCAAATTACGAAGATTCCAACTGAACCTAACCATTTCTAGTAAATACCAGAATTGCTCTTTTCTTAGACTAATGTGCTTTTTAGAGCTATTTCTCAGAGTTATGTGACAAAATACGGAAATTAGTCCTGTTGGAGAAACTGAATTTTAGTTTGAAAATTCACCAATAGTTGTCTGTTGTTGAAATGCAAGCTTTCATCACAATCCCATGCCATCCAATATTTCACAGATGAAAATCTCTGGACACTTGCAGCCAAGCAAATTCAGAATGTGGTGAAAATGGCAAACTATTATGATAATTTGGGGATCTGCAAATTGGGGCTCAGGAACCTCATGTAGCTTATGGGTAGGGCATTCCCCATTGCTGTGACACATGATTACCAGTCCTGAGATGAAACTACCAAGTTTTAGACCTGGCTGCTCTTGCAAGTCCATATGCTAAGATGGAAACAGAAATGTATGTCATGACCTGGAACAAGGATTCTCTTGATTATTGTTCTTGTGTGGTTTCAAGTCATTATGACTTGAGGCAGCCCTCATGGGATCCTCTTAGAGGGGATTTGTTTGGAGGAGATTTGTCATTACCTTCTTCTGGTGCTAAGAGAGTTGTCCAGTAGGTTTCAATGGGCAAGAGAGGTTCAAACCCTGGTCTCCAGAACCACAGTCCAATAGTCAAACTGTTATACCACATTGATTCTCACTCTCTTGATGCCACAGGTGTATTTCTTACAAGTGGCCATACCTGGAAGCAACAGAAACGCTTTGTCATGATGGTCCTAAGACATCTCGGGATGGGAACAAAGGAATTGGAGGACCAAATACAAGAAGAGGTCCAACATCTTCTGAGAGTGTTTGCAAGCAAACAAGGTAAAAACATATAACCAGGCAACTTTAGTATTTCTTTGTTATGGTTAGTATTTAATATCAGCTATTTAGCATACTCAACTGAAGTTATTTTTGCCTAAGTCATTGTGCTTTCTTTCCAAGAACCTATCTGTGTCCCAGTTGTTTAGGTCTCATTTCCTAACAGCAAGCATGGCTGAAATCCTGCATCAGGAGAAACCTACTGCTCCATGTCTCGGTCTTTGGAGCAACTGTAAACAAGTTTGCTCCATCTTCTATACACCATCTTTTCAAATATTTAAGCATGGCTTCCTTTAACTTCCCCTTAACACAGTGGCTCTCAACCTGGAGTCCCCAGATGTTTTTGGCCTTCAACTCTCAGAAATCCTAACAGCTGGTAAACTGGGATTTCTGGGAGTTGTAGGCCAAAAACATCTGGGGACCCCAGGTTGAGAACCACTGCCTTAACATATCCAGCACCCTCAGCTGATTCATGAGGGCAGAACTATATCTTAATCAACTTCTTTATAGGAAGACATAATTCTGCTAAATACTGGGAGAGGGTTCAGCAACAATGTGAGATGTTTCTGAGCCTGAGATCCAATGGAACAGTTAGGACCACAGGGCAAACCAAGGACTTCATCACACATGATTAAATAAGCATTTCTACACAAGAAACTGCCACTAATGGTCCCCTTCAGACAATGCAAGCTTTGAATGTGAGGTAGGGGTATTTTGCCATTTCTAAAGTGTATTTTTTCCCCACAGTTACTAAATCAATTAGCAATCAACTTCTTTTTCAATTCCCTGCTTACAAATGTGTATAAAAGACCAATTTACCATGTGATGGGAATTTTCCCTTGTCTGCTTGTAAAGATAATGATGACATCATTGTGGAGGGAGGAACTGAGATAGGCAGAATCTATTCTTTTCTGTCACCATTACCTTTTTTGGGACTGAGGAGGTATAGCAAACAAGGTATTCAAAACTTTTAGGAGAAAAATAGAAAGTATACAAATCCTGCACTTCTCATTCTCAGTTGCCTGTCTGAAATTCCTGCAGTTCTGTTAGGCTTTTGTTTTGCCTATCAAAAGGCTAGCAGGGAGACATATAAGAGAGCTAAAGCTTCATTTCCCCCCTCCATCCTTTTCTGAATTCTACAATGTAAGAATAACTCCTTGTGAGTTCTTTGGGCTGTAAGCTAACCTCCCAAGATAAGTGAGAGAAGTTTTTAAAAAGAAAAAGAAAATGGGGGAGGGGCAGTGAGGGAAACAAGTCTGTACAATGTGATGGCAAATCAAATGGATACATCTTAAAGAAAGCAGAGAGAAGGATTGGTGTGAAGGGAGTAGGAAAATCTTTCATTTAATTTCCAAATGGGACTTTAAGGAAACCCAACTCTCTGAAATGCTTGACTTATCCTGTGGGATGAAGTCCCAAGAGGCAGAATGGAAGAACCAGCAGACATAAAGACTGAAGATCAACCAAAGGATACATCATAGTTCAAGAAGCTTTGATGCACAAGACATACTTGGGACAGGACGCGCCAATGGTTGAGAGCAGTAGATCCATATTCCTCTTGCAAATTCTTCTTATTTTTGTTGCATAATATTGCCAACTTATCATAATTAACACTTTTTGCATTTGCAGGAAGAGCCTTTGAACCCAGGATCCATATTGTCCGTGCTGTGGATAATGTCATATGCTCTTTTTTGTTCGGCCATCGCTTTCCCTATGAAGATGAGTCTTTCAACAAATTGATAAAAGCTGGCTCTTTGATAGTTTACACGCCATTTACTTTCTGGGGCAGGGTAAGTTTCCTTGTGTTCTGAGCTCTCTGTTTGAATGTGTCAAGGATGTAGCCAAGTTACCTTTTTCTTGTTTTACTGTCATAGCAACCTATAAGAAGCCATACATGGCCACAGTGGTCCATGCTCTTGTCACATCTGGGTTAGATTACTGCAACGCCCTCTACATGGGGTTGCCTTTGAAGACTGCTCTGAAGCTTCAAATACTCCAGCGAGAGGCAGCCAGGTTAATAAATGGAGCGGCATACAGGGAGCACACAACTCCCATGTTACGCCAGCTCCGCTGGCTGCCAGTTTGCTACTGAGCACAATTCAAAGTACTGGCTTTGGCCTATAAAGCCCTAAATGGCCCCGGTCCAATTTACCTGTCCGAACGCATCTCCCCCTATGAACCACTACGGAGATTAAGATCTTCTGGGGAGGCCCTGCTCTCAGTGCCACCACCATCACAGGCGCGTTTGGCGGCGGCGAGAGACAGGGCCTTCTCAGTGATTGCCCCTCAGCTATGGAACTCCCTTCCTAATGAGATCAGGTCAGCCCCCTCCCTCTTGTCCTGTAGAAAGATGATAAAAACATGGCTGTGGGACCGAGCCTTTGGGACTGTGCAATGGAAACTTTGTGTTTTGTTTGTTTGTTTTTTAATGCAATACAACTGTTTTGGTTTGCTCCTGACACGATAAATAAATAGTGCCTTCCAAGTCGCCCAGTTTTCTGTGTACCCAGGAGCGAGTCTCTCATTTGGTATCAGCCATGGATTGAGGAGCTGGGTTTTAGCCAGCCACTTTTGGACTTTTGCTTGCTGAGGTGTTCCTGCGAGTATTTCTGCATATCTTAGAAAACTATTTCTTGATTTAAGTCATTGGCGTGCTGGCTGATATCTGAAGAGGGGATAGGCCAGAGATGTCACTGCCTTGGTCCTTTCATTATTGGCTGCTACTTCCTGACAGATGTCAGGTGGTGCAATACCAGCTAAACAGTATAATTTCTCCATCGGTGTGGGGCGTAGACATCCCGTGATAATGTGGCATGTTTCATTAAGAGCCACATGCACTTTTTTAACATGGTATGTGTTCCACATGCGTACTCAGCAATAGAGTAGCAAAGTGCAAGGGCAGATGTCTTCACTGTACCTGGTTGTGATCCCCAGGTTGGGTGAGCTGCAATGCTCCAATGGGATTCCTTCCCAGGTAATCCTCAGAGTTCGGGATGCTTGTCTGTTCTTAAGATGAAAAGCACACATCTGCATTTTAGATGGATTAGGAATCCATCTAATCCATCTGGGTATTTGGAAAAGAAGACAAAGGTAAACTTGAAGATCGCCATAAAGGGGATTCAGTGAAGGAAGATATATGGGTAGTTGCTGGATAGTTGTGTGATCCTTTTTTGAGGGGCTTCAGAGGTCATGGGATGGGGTTCACGGGTGTGGGGGATAGAGCGTTAAGAAATGTTAAGGTATAATTAATTGTACAGCTAAGTCTGATTGTTCATATGTTTAACGAGCACTGAATGTACACACTTTTGTAAATCTTTTGCATATTTTGGTTCATTTTTTCTTTTGTTCATTGATTTTGTTTCCTATATACACTATAAAACAATAAAAAATTAAAATTAAAAAAAGCAATCAACTGGTTTTCCCTGTAATAGACAGTAAGAGCACCTAAAGCTTTGGAGAGCTCCTGCTCAACCATCTCAAAGCTCCCTGCTTGAGAGGAGCTCCCTCTTCCATGTGAATTAACCAGAATCAAAGTAACTCATTGAAAAGTAAGATACCGTTCAATGTATTGTCGAAGGCTTTCATGGCTGGAATCACTCAGTTCTTGTGGGTTTTTTCGGGCTATATAGTCATGTTCTAGAGGCATTTCTCCTGACGTTTCGCCTGCATCTATGGCAAGCATCCTCAGAGGTGAGGTCTCAGACCTCACCTCTGAGGATGCTTGCCATAGATGCAGACGAAACGTCAGGAGAAATGCCTCTAGAACATGGCCATATAGCCCGAAAAAACCCACAAGAACTGAACTAAGATACCACTTGCTAAAGTGGTCAAAGTGTCTTGATTCAATCTCAATACTGTGTAATTAAAGCACTGTTCAGCTAGGTGATAGAAAAAAGTGTTGTTCAACCGAAATATTGGGAAATCAATCAGACAATTAGGGGTTTTATAGTCAAATAAACATGAGTTAGCATAAGACCGGTTCAGAATGAATCTTCAACCGTAAAGATGCAATTACTGTTTTGTTAGAAAAAAATACAACCATCCATCCCCAACATATTGAAGTTTCCTCACAAAGTTGTGGGCCCTTTCCCCTTTGTCTCCATTTTGTTTTATCACCCACAGATGTATGACGCTCTCCCAGGGATTATGAATCACCTGAAAGGACTTTATCAAGAGGTCTTGGGATGCAATGACTTCATACACAACCTAGTGAAGGAGGAGATTCAAACCCACCAGGAAAGGCGGAAGGAAGGTGATGAACCCCATGATTTCATTGATTTCTACCTGGTTCAAATGGCAAAGGTAAGAACAGAGCTTTCCCTCACCTTAAACTTCCTTTTATTTGGTCATCAGGATGGGATTCAAGCAAAAAGTGAGCGCTAGAATAATATCATACAAAAGCTGACTGGCACAACCTGGGGATCACAACCAGACACAGTGAAGACATCTGCCCTTGCGCTATGCTACTCTGCTGCTGAGTATGCATGCCCAGTGTGGAACACATCTCACCACGCTAAAACAGTGGATGTGGCTCTTAATGAGACATGTCGCATTATCACGGGGTGTCTGCACCCTACACCACTGGAGAAATTACACTGCTTAGCCAGTATTGCACCACCTGACATCCGCCGGGAAGTAGCAACCAATAGTGAAAGGACCAAGGCAGTGACGTCTCCAGCTCATCCCCTGTTTGGGTATCAGCCAGCACGTCAACAACTTAAATCAAGAAATAGTTTTCTAAGATCTACAGAGACACTCGCTGGAACACCTCAGCAAGTGAGAGTCCAAAAGTGGCAGGCTCAAACCCAGAACCTCAATCAATGGCTGATACCAAATGAGAGACTCCCCCCTGGGCACACAGAAGACTGGGCAACTTGGAAGGTGCTGAACAGACTGCGCTCTGGCACCACGAGATGCAGAGCCAACCTCAAGAAATGGAGCCAGAAAGTGGGAGAAGAGCAAACCACAGACCACCTGCTGCAATGCAACCTGAGCCCCGCCACATGCACAATGGAGGACCTTCTTGCGGCAACACCAGAGGCACTCCATGTGGCCAGCTACTGGTCAAAGGACATTTTATCAACTACCAAGCTTGCAAAGGTTTGTTTGTTTGTTTGTTTGTTAAAAATGCAGTGCAACTCTTTGATCTGCCCCTGACACAATAAATAAAAAATCAGGATGGGATTGGAAAGTACAGGCTGAGTGTATACAACCCTCAGGACTATTTTTGTGACCCCCAGGTTTCCCAGTGGCCAATTGTAATTGTTTGCCAAGTGGGCATAGGGACATTTTTCTTCAACTATGAATATTTTTGTTGTTATCTCATGAAATCTATACTGTTTTCTTTTGTTTCTGAATGCATTCTGATTTTAGACCAAACATGACCCAACATCCACGTTCAATGAAGACAACTTAGTTCAAACATCAGTCGATCTGTTGCTTGGAGGAATGGACACCATGGCTACCACCTTGTGTTGGGGATTCTGCTATCTGTTGAACTGCCCAGATGTTCAAGGTGGGTAAATGCACATGCAGAGGGTATTAACAATGTTTATGTGTTCATTAAGCGAAAATAATTCACCCTGACCTGGCACGGATGTGGATCTAAATCAGGCATGGGCAAACTTTGGCCCTCCATGTGTTTTAGATTTCAACTCCCACAATTCCTAACAGCCAGTGCACTACAAAAGATCCTGGAGAAGTTGTTATTGTTTATTCGTTCAGTCGTTTCCAACTCTTTGTGACCTCATGGACCACCCCAGGCCAGAGCTCCCTGTCAGCCATCGCCACCCCCAGCTCCTTCAAGGTCAATCCAGTCACTTCAGGGATGCCATCCATCCATTTTGCCCTTGGTCGGCCCATCTTCCTTTTTCCTTCCATTTTCCCCAGCATAATTGTCTTCTCTAAGCTTTCCTGTCTTCTCATGATGTGGCCAAAGTACTACTCATGATGTGGCCAAAGTATCCTTCCCTCCAATGAGCAGTTGGGCTATATTTCCTGAAGTATTTCTCGCAGTCCAAGGCACTCTCAGAACTTTCCTCCAACACCACAGTTCAAAAGCATCTATCTTCCTTCGCTCAGTCTTCCCTAAGGTCCAGCTCTCACATCCGTAGGTGACTACAGGGAATACCATTGCTTTAACTATGTGGATCTTCGTTGCCAGTGTGATGTCTCTACTCTTCACTATTTTATCAAGATTGGTCCTTGCTCTCCTCCCAAGAAGGATGTCCTGGCTGCACTCTGCGTCTGCAGTAATCTTTGCACCTAGAAATACAAAGTCTGTCACTGCCTCCACGTTTTCTCTTTCTATTTCCCAGTTGTCAATCATTCTTGTTGCCATAATCTTGGTTTTTTTATGTTTAGCTGCAACCCAGCTTTTGCACTTTCTTCTTTCACCTTGATTAGAAGGCTCCTCCTCCTCGCTTTCGTCCATCAAAGTGGTATCATCTGCATATCTAAGGTTGTTAATGTTTCTTCCAGCATTTTCACCCCAGCCTTGCATTCGTCAAGCCCCGCACATCACATGATGTGTTCTACATATAAGTTGAATAGGTTGGGTGAGAGTATACAACCCTGCGGGACACCTTTCCCAATCTTGAACCACTCCATTGTTCCATGGTCAGTTCTTTCCAGTTCTTACCTGGATAAGGTAAGAAAGTTCTACAGTGTCCAGTTAGAATTTGCTGGCTCTGGTGGGAATAGTGATGTAGTTACTGGTATAGTTAGGAATACTATTCTCCCAAATAAAAATTTTCTGCAAACACCTAGCATTTTAGTAACATACAACTGCAGAGTATTTATTTACCCATATTTCAGTTTGGGTTTTTTTGCATACAAGTTAATGGAATCATTTATTGTATTCTGGAGAGAGGTGTGATACATACCCATGATCATAAAGTGGGTCAATATTAAAAGAGTTGTTTAAAATACAGGGAGAAAGAGGAAGAAGCAAGTTTCTGCTGCTATATATTCATCCAGTTGTTTGTCAATAGAAAAGAGCTACAAGGAAATCAATGCTCTTCTGGGACCTTCTCACACTATCACTTATGAGGACCGGATTAAACTGCCTTACACCAATGCTGTGCTTCATGAGATCCTGCGGTTCAGCAACACAACCGGCGTTGGACCCTTGAGGGCCTGCTCAAAGGACATCACTGTGCTGGGCTTCTCCATCCCAAAGGTACAATATCTCCCACCCCTCAAGAATAAATAGCACAATGCAGTGGGATCACTAGGGGTTGCAATCCGCACCATGGGATGTTAGATAGAGAAGGAATGTTAGAAAGGAATGTGTTGGCAATAATCCAATTGTGTAAAATACAGTTCTAATGGACATGTGTTCATATACTTGCAGAATGATTAAGTGGGTGGTGATATGTTACCCAAGTGACATTCTGAAAAGGCTGAGTCATGACCATGTGATATTCATGACAAGGGTTGCATCATTCATTTTTGTCTCTGGCTATTTATATTATTATTATTATTATTATTATTATTATTATTATTATTATTATTTACGGCATTTATTGCCCGCCTTTCTCAGCCCTAAGGCGACTCAGGGCGGGTTATAGGTTGGCAACAATTCAATGACATACATTCATAAAAAAAATACGATTAATACAATCAGCATAACAATGTAAAAACATATATAAACCATTAAAAACAAATAATCATCAGTGTCGTCCTGATATTTAAAAAGGCAGGAAACGCTTGTTCTTTCTCTTGTCATATGAACTCTCTTGCTGTATGTCTCTTGCCAATAATAATAATAATAACTATTTTTGTATCTCGCTATCATCTCCCTGGAGGGACTTGAGGGGGGGGGCTTACATGGGGACCAATAATAATAATAATTAATAAACTTCATTTATACCCCACCACCATTTCTCCAAAGCGGACTCGAGGCGGGTCACATGAGGCCAAGCCAAAAATACAATACAGCAAAATAAAATACAAAACAACAAAAATTACATCACAATATTTAACAAGATAAAATAAACAATGCAAAATAACATAATAGAAAGTCAAACACAATGTGCGGGCTAAATGCACAAGATAAAATGATAAAATCTTGGTTGAGATAGGAGTGGGGGGAAAAGTGTATTTGTGAGGGAGTGTATTTATGAGGGAGGAGCCCAAAAAGACAATCAATGGGGTTGGGCCTTCACTAAGGATGGGGGAAAGTGCATCATGAGGACAACACTGTAGATCAATGTTTGTCAACCTAGGGGTCGGGACCCCTGTGGGGGTCGCAAAGGGGTGTCAGAGGGGTCGCCAAAGACCATCAGAAAACATAGTATTTTCTGTTGGTCATGGGGGTTCTGTGTGGAAAGTTTGGTCCAATTCTATCATTGGTGGGGTTCAGAATGCTATTTCATTGTGGGTGAACTATAAATCCCAACAACTACAACTCCCAAATGGTAAGGTCAATTTTCTCCAAACTCTACCAGTGTTCACATTTGGGGGTATTGAGTAGTTGTGCCAAGTGTAGTCCAGATCCATCATTGTTTGAGTCCACAGTGCTCTCTGGAGGTAGGTGAACTACAACTCCAAAAATTCAAGGTCAATGTCCACCAGACCCTCCCAGTATTTCCTCTTGGTCATGGGAGTTCTGTGTGCCAAGTTTGGTTCAATTCCATCGTTGGTGAACTTCAGAATACTCTTTGATTGTAGGTGAACTATAAATCCCAGCAACTACAACTCCCAAATGACAAAATCAATTCCCCAACCCCACCAGTATTCAAATTTGGGTGTATCGGGTATTTGTGCCAAATTTGGTCCAGTGAATGAAAATACATCCTGCAAATCAGATATTTACATGACGATTCATAACAGTAGCAAAATTACAGTTATGAAGTAACAATGAAAATAATTTTATGGTTGGGGGTCACCACAACATGAGAACTGTACTAAGGGGTCGCAGCATTAGGAAGGTTGAGAACCACTGCTGTAGATGGAATAAACAAATATGGGATGTATGGTCACTCTCCAAAGACCAAGCCCAGTTAGGCATAAATTAAAATATAGCACAGTAAAATTCAAATACAAAACATCACAATAACATAACCATCAACAATTGACAATCAAAGCAACCAATGACCTAACCTAGAGGCCATATACTGAACAGACGTGCGAGGCACGAGCTTGTGCAAAACAGTTGCAAGGACAGGGCTGATAGAAAAGTCCAGGAGTCAGGTGATAAGTATGGGCTAAATGGGCCAAGTCAATATGTGCAGCACAGCTAAAAGGCAGGGACAATGGTAAAGTGCGGGAGCCAGATATTAAATCATGGCTAGAGGGGCCAAAATTATCTAGTGAACTGATTAATCAAAAGCACATTGGAACATACAAGTTTTTAGCTCGTTGCGGAAAGTGGACAGGGTGGGCAATATCTCTTGCTCGTGTATCTGTTTGCCTACATCATGAGCATATCGCTGTATATGCCATTGACTGATTGGGGATCAAGGGACCCTGATCTGAGTGTGTATATTTGTATGTAGAGCAACGTGTCAAGATTAAAAGCCTCCTGAGCTTGGATGAAAACTGAATCAGAGTTTCTTCTAAACAGTGAGCACTACAAGGTCAGATGATGCAGATAAACACTGCGGTATGGTTTATTTTCAGCTTGCCTCTAAGGCATTCAATCCAGTATGCAGAGTTTCCAAGGAGGGGGTGATTGAGGAAACAATAAATCATGGCACCTATCCTCCCTCGACAGGGGACACACTCAGATTGTGTGTCACCAGCATGACTTGTCTATTAAAATATATAAAAATAGAACTGTGGTTCCATTACAATCATGTGGTGTTGTTTGCATGTGCTACAAGCACTTGCTGTTGTTCTTATTGTCTTTTGAACCAGACACTTACTTAGTAGGATTGTCCTCCAAGATTGGTGTACTGGCGGTAGGTCTGTAGGTGACTGTGGAGTCCTATTCTTGACCTGCATCTTCTCCTGCAGTGAGGGCATTGGTTTCCAGGTGGAAGGCAGTCCCGGTTGGGGTTGGCTTGACACGCCTTCCTCTTGGCACCTTTCTCTCTTTCGCCCTCCATTCGTGCCTCTTCAAATTCTACAGCACTGCTGGTCACAGCTGACCTCCAGCTGGAGCTCTCAAGAGCCAGGGCTTCCCAGTTCTCAGTTTCTATGCCCAGTTGGCTTTGAGCCCATCTTTCAATCCCTTTTCCTGTCCTCCAACATTCCGTTTTCTGAGTTTGGAGTAGAGCAACTGCTTTGGGAGACGGTGGTCGGGCATCCGGACAACGTGCTGGTCCAGCGGAGTTGATGGCAGAGGACCATCACTTCAATGCTGGTGGTCTTTGCTTCTTCCAGCACGCTGATGTTTGTCCGCCTGTCTTCCCAAGAGATTTGCAGGATTTTCCGGAGGCAGCGCTGATGGAATCGTTCCAGGAGTTGCATGTGACATCTGTAGACAGTCCACATCTCACAGGCATATAGCAGGGTTGGGAGGACAATAGCTTTATAAACAAGCACCTTGGTATCCCTACGGATGTCCCGGTCCTCAAACACTCTCTGCTTCATTGAAAAATGTTGCACTCTCAGAGCTCAGGCAGTGAACCAGCTACACCCCTTTCCATATCATCAGAGAATAAATAAGTCAATTTGAGGGACTGTAACTCCCGGAACATCCCAGCTGTGGTGGCTGAGGGATTCTAGAAGTTATCTAACAAAAGTAGTTTCTCCAAAGCATTTTTGCCCATGACCTTGAGAACAAACAAAGTTAATTATGCTTATTTGCTCCACTTGCAGGGAACCTTGGTCCTTCCCAACAATCACTCTGTGCTGTATGACCCCAATTTCTGGGAAACTCCTTGGAAATTCAACCCAAGGCACTTCCTCGATTCAGAAGACAATTTTGTCAGCAACAAAGCTTTCTTATCTTTTTCAACAGGTATGTACTCTTACCATTCTTTCTCCCAAAATTCAGACTGTTATCAATTTAGAAATCAGTGACATTAACAGGTTGAGCATCCTTTAACCACAATTCTGAAACACTCCAAAATCTGAAATTATCCCCATGAGATAGTGGCATTATTGCTTTCCAATGGTTCAATGTACAAAACATCATTTTATGCATAAAAATATTTAGAAGGTTACCTTCAGGCTATGAGTGCAAAGTGTATATGAAGCTTAAATAAAGGTCATGTTTAGACTTTGGTCACATCTCCAAGATGTCTCACTATGTACATATATATATATATATAGCAAAACCATTTACCTACATTGCAAAACTGGGAGTCCAATAGAGACTGAACGTTGCCCTCTAGTTTTCATTTTTCCAATGTTGCATTTGATTTGTTCCAAAGTTTCAGAATGTTTACATTTTTCAATATCGGTAGGAAAATTTTTCCTAGTTCCAACAGACCTCACTACCTCTGAGGATGCTTGCCATAGATGCAGGCGAAACGTCAGGAGAAATGCCTCTAGAACATGGCCATATAGCCCGAAAAAACCTACAACAACCCATTTTTATTATTATTGCTGGTTGCTTGAGAGTTGTGGTTCCTTGAGCTCGAATTAATTAAGTTTACTGTATTGATAAGGATCCAATAAGCCCCTTCTCCACAATAACTCTGCTTTCTTACTTCTCCTTGCAGGCCGTCGAACATGTGTAGGAGAACCACTAGCCCAGATTGAGCTCTTCCTATTCTTTACTAACCTGATCCGCACTTTCAAGTTCCAGCTGCCGGAGGGAACAAAGCAAGTCAGTTTTGAGTACATCCTGGGAGGTACAAGGCACCCGCTCCCTTTTGAGTTTCATGCAATTCCACATTAACCTACCTCTCTTTAAGATGCTACTGGGTCCAGTACATTAGGACAAGTGTAGAGATTTTGGACACATCGGTGTTTCATTTCTTGGGCACATGGTCCTGCTACATCTATTACTATTATTATTATTATTATTATTATTATTATTGTTGTTACCCCACTTTTCTCTCTTGATTGAGACCCCAAACAACTCAAACACTCTGGGAAGCTGCCCAGAAAGAAAAGGAAGCAAGAATGTTTAGCTGAGCTCCATCTTGCAATTTTAATACATTGGGACATAATGTGGCCAAGCAAAGTCAAAATGTGATCAAGATGGCAAAACCTATCAATGAGGATTAATAGAATCATAGAATCCTAGATTTGGAAGAGACCTCATGGGCCATCCAGTCCAACCCCCTGCCAAGAAGCAGGAATATTGCATTCAAATCACCCCTGACAGATGGCCATCCAGCCTCTGTTTAAAAGCTTCCTAAGAAGGAGCCTCCACCACACTCCGGGGCAGAGAGTTCCACTGCTGAACGGCTCTCACAGTCAGGAAGTTCTAATAAATAAGCTAGGAGAAGCTTCAGCATTTTGCTTTTGCCTGGGCCTATTCGGAAGGGGAGATTCTGCCTACTTTTCTCTTGGATCTACATTGTAGAATTAATGCAGTTTTGACACTGGTTTAACGGCCTGGCTCAATGCTATGGAATGTTGCATTATAGTTTTTTAGGATCTTTTGCCTTTCAAAAGCATGCTGGTGCCTTTCTAAGCTATAATTTCCAGGATTCCATAGCATTGAGCCATGGCAGTTAAACTGATATCAAACTGCACTGATTCTACAGTGTAGATGCACCCTTGGTGTGGACGAATTCAGAAGTACTTGCCTTGTTGCCCTTTCCCCCTCCAATTACGTAGCTTAATACTTAATCTTGAAATATTTGTAAGTATTATGTGGATACATTGCATGAGCATTTCATGCATACTAATCACGATGGTATGGTTATTATAATGACATAATATGTGTTACAATATATGAGTTATCATTTATGTGCTTACAATCTTCAGAAGCCTGTGTAATATTTATTTATTTATTATTTATTTAGAAGTTTTGTATACTGGTCTTCTCACCTCGAACGAGGGACTCAGGCCATGTGTTCAAAAACAATAATATACAAAAACAACACAATGCATCATCATTACAGATTAAAATATAAGTACAATAAAAACATCATCATCACATCATCACCAAGCCAAGTCGTCGATACAGTCACAGTTCATCGTCCTCCTTCCATGTGGACAAATGTCATAGATTCAGTCCTCAAATGCCACGTTCCAAAGCCAGGTCTTTATTAGTTTCCTGAAGGTCAGGAGGGAGGGAGCAGATCTAATCTCTAGTGGGAGGGAGTTCCAAAGGCGAGGGGCCACCACCGAGAAGGCCCTGTCCCTCGTCCCCTCCAAACGCGATTGCGAAGGTGGTGGGACCGAGAGCAGGGCCCCTTCGGAAGATCTTAATAACCTTGATGGTTCATAGGGGAGAATCCGTAGATAGTCCAGTAGCTGGGGCTTTATAGGCTAAAGCCAGCACTTTGAATTGTGCTCGATAGCAGACTGGCAGCCAGTGGAGCTGGTGCAACAGAGGAGTTGTGTGCTCCCTGAGCGCCACTCCTGTTAGCAACCTGGCTGCCGCTCGTTGGACTAGTTGAAGCTTCTGGGCAGTCTTCAGAGGCAACCCCAAGTAGAGAGCGTTGCAGTAGTCTAAACGGGATGTAACCAGAGCGTGGACCACCGTGGCCAAGTCAGGCTTCCCAAGGTACGGGCGCAGCTGGCGCACAAGCTTTAATAATAATAATACATGTGTTAGCCTTAAAGGTGCAAAAAATATGGCTGGCAACAAGCTGAAATGGAAACATTTGGAAATTATAGTTGTCATTTCATATTCAGATTCTTCATCTACAGATTCTACTATCCATGGCTTGAAAATATTCCACATATATATCAACCCTGTGTGTGTGTGTGTGTGTTGGTTGTAGTCATCTCTCTGGTGTCTTTAAAAGTTTCCTGCCTCTGGTGCATGCATATACATACACACGTATATACATACGTTTTGTTGTTCATTCGTTCAGTCGTTTCCGACTCTTCATGACCTCATGGACCAGCCCACGCCAGAGCTCCCTGTCGGCCGTCACCACCCCCAGCTCCTTCAAGGTCAATCCAGTCACTTCAAGGATGCCATCCATCCATCTTGCCCTTGGTCGGGCCCTCTTCCTTTTTCCTTCCATTTTCCCCAGCATCATTGTCTTCTCTAAGCTTTCCTGTCTTCTCATTATGTGGCCAAAGTACTTCATTTTTGCCTCTAATATCCTTCCCTCCAATGAGCAGTTGGGCTTTATTTCCTGAGTATGGACTGGTTGGATCTTCTCGCAGTCCAAGGCACTCTCAGAACTTTCCTCCAACACCACAGTTCAAAAGCATCTATCTTCCTTCGCTCAGCCTTCCCTAATGGTCCAGCTCTCACATCCGTAGGTGACTATGGGGAATACCATTGCTTTAACTATGCATCTTCGATGCCAGTGTGATGTCTCTACTCTTCACTATTTTATCGAGATTGGACATTGCTCTCCTCCCAAGAAGTCAGCGTCTTTTCCTGGCCAGTCTGCATCTGCACTCATCTTTGCACCTAGAAATACAAAGTCTGTCACGGCCTCCAAATTTCTCCCTCTATTTTCCAGTTGTCAATCATTCTTGTTGCCATAATCTTGGTTTTTTGATGTTTAGCTGCAACCCAGCTTTTGCACTTTCTTCTTTCACCTTGGTTAGAAGGCTCCTTAACTCCTCCTCACTTTCAGCCATCAAAGTGGTATCATCTGCATATCTATCTGTGTGCCCAGGGGGGAGTCTCTCATCTGGTATCACCCATGGATTGAGGTGCTGGGTTTGAGCCTGCCACTTTTGGACTCTCGCTTGCTGAGGTGTTCCAGCGAGTGTCTCTGTAGATCTATTTCTTGATTTAAGTCGTTGACGTGCTGGCTGATACCCAAACAGGGGATGAGCTGGAGATGTCTCTGCCTTGGTCCTTTCACTATTGGCTGCTACTTCCCGGCGGATGTCAGGTGGTGCAATACCGGCTAAGCAGTGTAATTTCTCCAGTGGTGTAGGGCGCAGACACCCCGTGATAATGCGGTATGTCTCATTAAGAGCCACATCCACTGTTTTAGTGTGGTGAGATGTGTTCCACACTGGGCATGCATACTCAGCAGCAGTAATAATAATGCAAAAAAGATCACATGACCAAAAATATTGTGCTTACAGGATGCCACTGACCATTTTATTTATTTTTTTCCAAAAGACATTTCAACCACCACCTTGCTGATTAAAAAAAATAAAATATTTCAAAATCGCACTTAAAAATGCCTTCCAGGAAAAAACAAAGAGAAAACAAACAAGGTCAATTTGAACCAGAATCCTGCACACAGAGGAGGAATAACCCTCCACCCAACAATGACATTCAATAATACTTCCTTGCTTAATCTGATCACTATTTGCACCTTTTTTTAATTTCCATCTTTAGAAACAAGCTTCATAACTTAAATTCGCTTAATAAGTTAAATAAATATTTTAAAAGATTACATCCAAGTTGCTGGAATACCGTAACTGATATTACCTACACAGGTAACTAGTATTGTATACAATTAGTGCCGATGACTTTGCTGTGAGAGAGGTTTACTTTCAGTTGTCACTCGAGCCTACCTGTTGGACATGACAGATTCAAGAAAAGTCCTGAAGGCCAGGGTGCAAAACATGAATGCTACGGAGTGGGAAATTAAGCGTCGGAGGAACAAGAAAGGCACATGGGGCCAGTAATTGTTTATCTTGAATATAGTGAGTGGTTTTCTTATCTATGGTGTACTGGATCTTGTCTGGGTTTCATATTAGACCTTGAAATTGTATTGTCGAAGGCTTTCATGGCCAGAATCACTGGGTTGTTGTAGGTTTTTTCGGGCTATATGGCCATGGTCTAGAGGCATTTTCTCCTGACGTTTCGCCTGCATCTATGGCAAGCATCCTCAGAGGTAGTGAGGTCTGTTGGAACTAGGAAAAAGGGGTTTATATATCTGTGGAATGACCAGGGTGGGACAAAGGACTCTTGTCTGCTGGAGCTAGGTGTGAATGTTTCAACTGACCACCTTGATTAGCATACAATGGCCTGACCACCTTGATTAAACTTTTGTTGAGAGGCAATTAGATGTCCTTGTTTGTTTCCTCTCTGTTGTTGTGCTCTGTTGTGCTGTTGTAAAATTACGACAGGACAACAAGAGAGAGAAAACAAACAAGGATATCTAAACACCTCTCAACAAAAGTCTGCTCCAGGCTCTGTCAGGCCATTGTATGCTAATCAAGGTGGTCAGTTGAAACATTCACACCTAGCTCCAGCAGACAAGAGTCCTTTGTCCCACCCTGGTCATTCCACAGATATATAAACCCACTTTCCTAGTTCCAACAGACCTCACTACCTCTGAGGATGCTTGCCATAGATGCAGGCGAAACGTCCGGAGAGAATGCCTCTAGACCATGGCCATATAGCCCGAAAAAACATACAACAACCCAGACCTTGAAGTGTTGGAACTGTTCCGTGACTCGACTATGGGCCTCATCTCGGACTTGAATGGAGCTATCCAAGGTGCTGGAACTATTTCGTAACTCTGCTTTGAGTTTCCTGGGGGAGATAGTACAGGCTACAAATAACATTATTATTAACTTTCATAGAGTCTAATATGGATTTCAATACTTTCTGGAATGGATCTACTCAAGGTACTGGAACTATTTAGTGATTCCAGGGTTGGTTCAATATCATATTTGATGGAGCTATCCAAGGTTCTGAAGATGTGCAGTGACATCATTGTGGGTTTCATGCCAGTCTTCAGTGGAGCTATCCAAGGTGCTGGAACTCAAGTATGAGTTTGATGCCAAACTTTGATGGAGTTATCCAAGGTCCTGAATCAGCTGAGTAATTCTTCTATAGGTTTCATGCCAAATTTTAATGGAGTTATTCAAGGTACTTGAATAGTTTAGTGGCTCCAGTATGGGCTCGGCATCAGGCCTTAATGGAGCTATCCAAGGTGCTGATCCTCAGCCAACAAACAGGTTCCATATCTTGGATAGCTCCTTTAAAGGCTGGAAATGAAACCAAGAGTATTTTTGCCACATCATTGAGATGTAAGATGCCAACCACTGATGGATAGTCCAAACCCTTTTCTTCCTCCCCGCAACCATCCTCATCATCATTATTTCCTCTGCAAAATAGCTCAGCCTGAAGGGCCCAAGGATACTGAAAATGGAGAGGCTTTACATGGAAAAAACATCCATGGTCTTGACCCAAAGACTCAAGTCTCATGCATTTATTGCCTCCACAGAGCTGGAAAATAGAGGTTGTCAAGTACTAGGCAAGTGGGGTATAGTACAGGCATGGGCAAACTTGGGTCCTCCAGGTGTTTTGGACTTCAACTCCCACAATTCCTAACCGACAATTGAAGGAGTTGAAGTCCAAAACTCCTGGAGAGGTATATAAATATGGTAAATAAATAAATAATTTTACATCAGACATGGGCAAACTTGGGCCAGTTTGCCCATGCCTGATGTAACGTCATTTATTTATTTACCATATTTATATACCGCTCCGAGTCGCCTCTGGGCTGAGAGGGGTGGTATAATAATAATAATAATAATAATAATAATAATAATAACTGATAAATAATAATAATAATAATAATAATAATAATAATAATAATAATTACTGATAGATTTTTCTTTTTTCACAAATAGCTCCCAGAAACTCCCATTAAAAAAAGTTACTTGGGGATTCTGGGAGTTGTACTCCAAAGCTTCAGGTGCTATTATTTATTGATTTATTTACCATTATTATTGTTGTTGTTATTATTATGGTATCTTTGCCCCACCCCAGTCATTCCACAGATATATAAACCCATGTTCCTATTTCCAACAGACCTCACTACCTCTGAGGATGCTTGCCATAGATGCAGGCGAAACGTCAGGAGAGAATGCCTCTAGACCATGGCCATATAGCCCGAAAAAACCTACAAGAACCTAGTGATTCCAGCCATGAAAGCCTTCGACAATACAAATAAATCATAATTTATTATTATGAAATAAATCAATAAATAATAGCACCTGAAGCTTTGGAGTACAACTCCCAGAATCCCCTAGTAACTTTTTAAGTGGGCTGCAAGTTTCTGGGAGCTATTTGTGAAAAAAGAAAAATCTATCAGTAATTATTATTATTATTTTATTTCTTACCCACTTCTTCTCATCAGTATGTCACCAGGCCTGAAAGACTCACATAAACAAAAACAAAACCAGCTCTAACATTCTAATTTTCCTTTTTTGGAAAAAAACAATCCTCTTTGTAATAACCTTCCCTTCTTCTCTTGAGCCTCCTTTTCCCTGTCATCACTTTTCTTGAGTTTCCTCGTGATTTTTCACTATGAACACACACTATACACATTGAAAAAAGAGAGGGAAAGGATTATCAACGGCGAACTGACAATGATTTGAACACGGCACAGGGACCACATTATTCTTCCACTTGAGAGGCAGGTGGGATGGGGATGGGGATAGAGAAGCACACAGAGCAAAGTCCATGGAAACACAACAGCAAGCGACCTCAACACCGGCTGAAGTTCAAATGGACATGTCATTCTTTAAAAAAATCAGGAGGGATGTGAGTCTGTTTTTATGAAAAGGTTGAAAGAGAGATGCTACTGTGCCCAAAAAAATGACTGGGCTTGACATTACTTTGCACTGTTTAATTTCAAAGAGAAATCAGCTTGACAATTTCTTCTTTCTGGTTGTGTTTCCTCCAATATTGGATGCAGGAATGCCATGCTATACTTTCATCACAGCTTTAAAGGAGATCTGCAGAAATGCGGTGGAAACAAAAACAAAGTCACATCAAGCCATTCAAATACAATTTTATATATTAAATGAGAAAGAGGAAAAAAATCAGGATGTTGAAGTCAGACAAAGAAGAAATCTGGGTCAGGATTTTGAAACAGGATTTGTTGGGTGCCAAGAAGGCCAGAGAACTTGAGCACTTATAAATAAGATAAAAGTTTAGTCCTTGTGACACATTTGGAAGGAATTTCTAACACAACAGCAGGTACATCCCAGTTAACAAAATTAATGTGTTCATGGGTGTTATATCGATATCTATTTCGGACCACCATCCATAAAAGCATACAATAATAGAGATGGGAAGGAATGAATAGAAGTCACTATTTTAAAAAATGCTTGGCATGACCACAGCCAAATCAACAGCATTATGACTTCAAGTCATCATTTGGGATTATGAAGAGGATGTAAGAAGTAAGGACAGGTTTATACACATATAGAGATGCTTCTCGTGATGTTTGAATAATCTTCCAGCAAATATATTGAAGATTACTGGATTATTTGGTTATGCATGTGTGTTTTTCAATGTGTTTCTATGTAATTCAAGATGGATTAAGATGTATTTCAAGATGGATTCTATTCTGTTCAATTGTGTATTAGAAATACTGTGCTGAGGCTGTGAAACTGTAACCTTGACAGAAATGAGATAACGTGTTCTCTGGCTGGGAAGAAGAGGGAGGAACTGGTCTCAGCCAGAAGTCAGATAAGCAGATGTTCAGAGACTGTTGTTTTTGCCTAGGAGTTCCTGTCTGTAGCTTTCTGTGAACAGACGTGTATAGATGTACTTAGTAGAACTTAGTTTTCTGTTGTAACTGAAAGTCTGCGGAGTCCTGATTTTTGAACACAGTGTCTGTTGATCTAGCAATCCTTCCGCTGGCAAGCGTCATTGAAGTTCTGTCACAAAAATTAAATCCTAAATTCACACATTACCTATTAAACCCCATACTCACCTCTTGCAATCTTTGACCCAAAGTCTCCTTGCTTCGAATGCTTTTCCTATGCGAAAGCACACACAAAAACATTATTTATTTCTTTATTTATTTCTTTAAAACTTTTATATCCTGATCTTCAGTCCTGATTTTTGAACACAGTGTCTGTTGATCTAGCAATCCTTCCGCTGGCAAGCGTCATTGAAGTTCTGTCACAAAAATTAAATCCTAAATTCACACATTACCTATTAAACCCCATACTCACCTCTTGCAATCTTTGACCCAAAGTCTCCTTGCTTCGAATGCTTTTCCTATGCGAAAGCACACACAAAAACATTATTTATTTCTTTATTTATTTCTTTAAAACTTTTATATCCTGATCTTCTCACCTCCGCAGAGGGACTCAGACCACCTTATAGCAAGGATTCAATGCTACTAATACAAGTTAAAACATCATACAACAATACAAGATTAAAATACATATAGATAAAATACATATATACCAGATCGACAAGGTAAAATCACGTTCAACTCAGTCCGCATATGTGGTCACTCACTTTGGTCTGTAATCAGTCTCAGCCATTATTCTGGGCATGCTTCTTTCCATAACCAGGATTTCACTAGCCTCCTGAAGGACAAGAGGGAGGGGGCAGATCTAATCTCACTCTGGAGAGAGTTCCATAGCTGAGGGGCCACCACAGAGAAGACTGTCTCTTGTCCCCACCAAACGCGCTTGCGAAGGTGGTGGGACCGAGAGCAGGGCCTCTCCGGAGGATCTTAGTGTCCTTGATGGTTCATGAATGAGTGAAGTGGATTTATACATATATTCTGGATCTCAGTTTCTAGATTCCCTGATTGTTGTCACTCACAGCTGAATCCAAAACATCTGTCCTAGAAAATATTAGGCTGGAGACTGTCCTTTAAAGAGCTCTGGGAGTTCATTTGAAGTGCTTGCATGAATTACACATCGCTTTGGGAACCTTGGTGGGTCAAGAGGTGGTAAACCAAAAGCCCTAAATAAGTAAATAAGCAAGTAAATAAAACAAGAAATGGGTTGTTGTAGGTTTTTTCGGGCTATATAGCCATGGTCTAGAGGCATTCTCTCCTGACGTTTCGCCTACATCTATGGCAAGCATCCTCAGAGGTAGTGAGGTCTGTTGGAACTAGGAAAATGGGTTTATATATCTGTGGAATGGCCAGAGTGGGACAAAGGACTCTTGTCTGCTGGAGCTAAGCATGAATGTTTCATCTGACTACCTTGATTAGCATATAATGGCCTAATAGTGCATGGAGCAATCTTTTGTTGAGAGGTGATTAAATGTCCTTGTTTGTTTCCTCTCTGTTGTTGTGCTGTTCTAATTTTAGATTTTTTTAATACTGGTAGCCAGATTTTGTTCATTTTCATGGTTTCCTCCTTTCTGTTGAAACTGTCCACATGCTTGTGGATTTCAATGGCTTCTTTGTGTAGTCTGACATGGTGGTTGTGAGAGTGGTCCAGCATTTCTGTATTCTCAAATAAAATGATGTGTCCAGGTTGGTTCATCAGGTGCTCTGCTATGGCTGACTTCTCTGGTTGAACTAGTCTGCAGTGCCTTTCATGTTCCTTCAAATGCTAATCAAGGTGGTCGGTTGAAACATTCACACCTAGCTCCAGCAGACAAGAGTCCTTTGTCCCACCCTGGTCATTCCACAAATATATAAACCCTTTTTCCTAGTTCCAACAGACCTCACTACCTCTGAGGATGCTTGCCATAGATGCAGGTGAAATGTCAGGAGAGAATGCCTCTAGAACATATAGCCCGAAAAAAACTACAACAACCCAGTGATTCCAACCATGAAAGCATTCGACAATACATTAAAGCAAGAAATGATGGGTACTTAAATCCGAGCTTTGCTGATAAATACATTTATTTATTTAGTAGAAGAGACATAAGGGTAACTTTACCTTTCTATTTTGGTTGCTACAATAACTGTGAAGGTGCCTTCGGTATCGGGCAGGTATGTTGAGGGAACGATGGCATAATTTCCCGAAGGCAGTCGGCAAAGCTGGCTGACTTCTTGCGAGTAGCTGTGAGGCACACAACTAACCACGGGCTCCAAGTGCAAGAAGGCTGCTGAAGGCATTTTGACATTGTTGTTGTCAGTGGGAACCTGCAAACCATCAGAGGCTGATAAGAATCCCCCCCAGGCGGCAACCAGCCAGCTTTGAAGCCACAAGGCCATTCAATGGTAATCAAGGTGGCCAGTTAAAATATTCACAATTGCTCCAAACAGACAAGAGTTCTTTCCCCCACCCTGGACATTCCACAGATATGTTAACCTCACTTGCCTAGTTTCCAACAGACCTCACAACCTCTGAGGATGCCTGGCATAGATGTGGGCGAAACGCCAGGAGAGAATGCTTCTGCAACATGACAGACAGCCCAGAAAACTCACAGCAACTTGCTGATAAGGATGCTTCCCTTTTATGATATATTCCTGGCATCAACCTGGTTTTATGTCTAAGTCACAGCATGAATTTTAAACCTCATGCAACCCACAAACTCTGTTTAGGTTGGGACTGAAAATGTGATCCAAGACTTCTAGTTTAAGCTATTTTGCTAGCCATGGTTTGTATTAACTGTGGCTATTAACTGCTTACTGTAAAAGGGTCTATTACAAAATAACCCCTCCTCTTATCTTTGCCTTGAGCCACACAGTGAGGTAGGTATTATTATTATTATTATTATTATTATTATTATTATTATTATTTCTAGAGATACAGTCCCAGACTTCACATGGATCCAGAACTGCACATAACAGTGAACCATAGTGTAGACTCTCAAGTTAACTGGCACCTGTGGGGATTGGGTTAATCCGTTGTACTGCGGTGGCGCAACAGGTTAAACCATTAAACTGTTGAATCTGCTGACCTAAAGGTTGGCAGCTTGAATCCACAGGTCGGGATGAGCTCCCACTGTTAGCTCCAGCTTCTGCCAACCTAGCAGTTTGAAAACATGCAAATGTGAGTAGATCAATAGGTACCACTTCGTCGGGAAGGTAATAAAGGTGCCCATGTAGCCATGCCGGCAAAACACGACCACGAGATCTCTATGGAAAACAGGCTCCTTGGCTTCAAAATGGAAAAAGAGCACCTCCCCATGGCCAGAGTAGAGCATCGCCTCCAGGAGACGGAGATTAAAGGGGAAGCCTTTACTTTTGTTCTGTGTATTTGTGTCATTGTTATTCCACTGTATTAAAGGCACTGAATGTTTGCCTATTTGTGTATGTTGTAATCTGCTCTGAATCCCCTTGGAGAAACAGAGTGGAATATAAATAAAGTGCTATTATTATTATAATTATAATTATTATTATTGGTTGGTTCCAGATAAACATAGTTTCTGATGACTTGAGAGTTAGCATTAAAAATAGACCTACTTATTATTATTCCCCATACATACTATACCATACTATAAACTCTGTATCGACTTGATGTGAATATTAAAATACAGTAATTAAAATCAAATTAGGACAAATAAAGACAAGCTTAACTTAATGTAACACAGTTTTACTGTATTATTAAAAACAGCTTTGTTACTGCTGTATGCATTTTTTTATTTTGTTATGGTTGCTTAAGAGTTCTGCTTGTTTGTGAGTTCCAGTTAACTGAGAGTCTGCTGCATATTACAAGAACACTTGGATCTATATTAAAAGAAAACAGTCACATCTCACATGATAACAACAACAACGGTGTGGTTTTTAACTCTGAATATATTTTGATGGATTTTAACTGAATTTTTTTAGTACTGGTTGTGTTTAATTCTGTTTTAATGTTTGTATATTTATATATTTAAATTCGTATGCTAATGCTTTTATATTAAGTCGCTTTGAGTCCCTTTTGGGGAGATAAAGAGCAGTATAAATCAATATAATAATAATAATTTTAGATGCAGAAAAGGCATTTAACAATGTAAACTGGGAATTTCTACAAAAAGTATTCAGAAAGTTGTGGAGCTAACTTGGGATTTAAATGTAAATAATAATAATAATAATAGTTGTTGTTTTTGTTGTTGTTGTTGTTGTTGTTGTTAACATCATTATCAGCATAATAAAAGCAGACGGGTATATTCTATGGTAAGATAGAAAGGGTGAAGCAGATATCCACCAGCATTAAAACTAACATTTTGAACATGCGTAGCTTTTACTCTCAAATTTATAGTTGTCTTTCTCTTCTCAAGGTAGAGTTTTCCATTTTTAACTGGAAATTATGCAGGAACTCTTAACCCAGATCCAGAACAAGATATCTATGTCTCAGGTTTTGCAATGTAATCACCTCTGCTTCCAACAACTGTAATGCTCACCATAGTTAAGACCCTCTAATAGGTTTTTTTCTTATGTGGGCAGAAGAAGGAGGGCTGAAGTTTGCTATGCCTGACCTACAATCACTGACCTGGAAGATATGAAACCCAATTGGGTGGCACTTGTTGTCTGGGCAGTGCTGGCGGAGGGCAACGCGGATGCCCCTCTGCCCCGCGCCCGGAGGGACCGAGAGAGGGAGGCGGGGATTGCTGTGGAAGGAGGGAAAGTTCCTGCTTCCTCCTGCACTCTGCCCTTTCTTCCAACATCCCTCCATCCGGGCCGTCTCCCACTCGCCTCCAGGGAGCTCCTCACGAACCGCGTTGTCAGGTGAAGGCAGCTTTATCTCGCTATTGGAATGAAGAAAAGTGAAAAAGGGGAGGAGAAAGAAAAGAAAGTAGAAAAAAGAGAGGAGGACAAGAAATTATGATTTTCCTCTCTTGGAATATGGATTCCAACAATGCAAAGCAATGAATTTAAACCTGGCATGGGCAAACTTTGGCCATCCAGGTGTTTTGGACATCAACTCTGATGAGTCTGTCACCTCTAGGAGAGGTGATTTTTGCATTCCTGTTATTGTTCCCAAGCAAACAGGGATAGTAAAGCCAGTTCTCTTGGAACCAGTTCTCTTTGGCTGATGGAGAGTTTTCCCAAGAAGCCAGATTAGATTTGAGAATTGAGGGAGTGAAAAATAGACTAATTAGATGGTCTGAGAGAATCTGTGAGAAGACCTTGAAGCCAAAGTGCGTTCAGCATGATCTCATGGCTACTTGGTCAGGCTTAAATTAAGTGGTGTTGGGCCTTCAGAGGAAAGCAAAGGCAAAGGCCCGTTTAAAGTATCTTGCTAAGAGAACTCCATGATAGGTTTACTTTGGGTTTCTGTAATCCAGAAATGACATGAAGAGCCACAACAACAATTTGAGGATTCAATCCTCAGAATTGTTAAAGTTCAGATGAGAATCCAGACTGGACACTTTGCTTCACTGATACCAGAGACTTATAAGAATGTCCCCATCTCCCCGTGAAGGTCCTTCAGATGAACACACCTGAGTGAGATTCGCCCGCTAGCGAAGACCCGAAGGAGGAAGTTTCCTTCAGCATCATTGAGGAAAGTGCTTGGGACAACAAGGTAATACCCAGGAGAGAGGTCACAATGAAGGTGCACTTCCCGGTTGTAGGAATGGCAAATGGTGCCTGAAATCGGGGGCATGGAGAGGGTCTTTGGAAGGTTAAACTGTTTCTTTTCCACCTAGAGGGAAAGACAAGGGGAAAAATCAATATGATTCTGTACATCTCAATGTGGAAATAGTTCTAATTTTACAAAGTTGTTTGGAGTAGGTCATGGATGTCATGTCCAGGGAAGGCTATTTACAATGTTTCCTTTCTCACCCATCCCAATGGGCACCATGAAAAGCCTACAATAGAGCTTAGAAGGTTATTTCTTGGGGATTACAACACTCAAAATCACCTTCTCTGGCTAAAAAAAGGAGAAGAAATGGAGCACAAGTAATCATTTAAAAAAGGAAATGAAATGGAGCACAAGTAAGCAGAACAAAGTTGGCAAACGGACTTGAGAGATGTCCCATGATGTTCAGACATCAGAAGATCTGCAAGACCGAGAACAAGCCACGAGAGTCAAGACGAAGATCCACCCAGAGGAAAAGTGTTCTTGCCATACATCAAGGGAACCACTGACCGCAGAGGGAAGCTGATGAGGAAACACAACATACAAACTATCTAACCCACCAAGAAAATCCAACAAATGCTACGTTCAGCAAAGGACAAGAGGGATCCTCTCACCTCTGCAGGAGTCTACCGTATACCATGCAGCTGTGGACAAGTCTACATAGGGACCACCAAACGCAGCAGCATTGCCCAAACATGAAAGGCACTGCAGACTACTTCAACCAGAGAAGTCAGCCATAGCAGAGCACCTGATGAACCAACATGGACACAGCATATTATTTGAGAACACAGAAATGCTGGACCACTCTCACAACCACCATGTCAGACTACACAGAGAAGCCATTGAAATCCACAAGCATGTGGACAATTTCAACAGAAAGGAAAACCATGAAAATGAACAAAATCTGGCTACCAGTATTAAAAAAAAACTCTAAAATTACAACAGCACAACAACAGAGAGGAAACAAACAAGGACCTCTAATCACCTCTCAACAAAAGATTGCTCCAGGCACTGCCAGGCAACAAATGCTAATCAAGGTGGTCAGTTGAAACATTCACACCTAGCTCCAGCAGACAAGAGTCCTTTGTCTCACCCTGGTCATTCCACAGATATATAAACCCTTTTTCCTACTTCCAACAGACCTCACTACCTCTGAGGATGCTTGCCATAGATGCAGGCGAAATGTCAGGAGAGAATGCCTCTAGAACATGGCCATATAGCCCAAAAAAACCTACAACAATCCCATGATATTCTTATTGAAGTCTCACTTTTCCGGTCTCTGTCCTGTGCGATTAATGTGTATTCTACAGAAATGCTTTGATACATACATTTTATGGAACTGCATTTTAATAAGGAGTGTTTGTAGAATTTTTATAGTGTTTGTGTGTTTTTGACTGTGCTGTGAATTGGTTATCTTGTGCATTTTAGATAGCTCTTGTAGTTTTTTTTAAAATGTTTATAAAAAATTAGAAAATTCCCCAAAATTCCATGGATAAGTGAATTGTTATGACATTTTGTGGGCTAACAGTGGTAGAAAGCTTCACTTCAGCAGCTTTAAAAATGAGGGATATAGGCGCTCCTGAAGTTTCCTCACTGATAGCAATTTAGTTATGTGCATGCGCAATTACTGTAACGAAATAGTAACAAAATTTTATTTATTTATTATTTATTTACAGTATTTATATTCCGCCCTTCTCACACCGCAGGGGACTCAGGGCGGATTACAATGAACACATATATGGCAAACATTCAATGCCTATTTTGACATACAATGTATACAGACATACACAGAGGCTATTTCTTTCATCGTCCATCTGCGACACTGATGAAGTACTTCCGCATTCCCCGCATGCTTTTGCTGGAGTGCTTTGCTGGAGTCTTTTTTATGGCCTCATAAATTAGTTAATTTAGCCTCCCCACACAAGGTGGTACCTAATTTTCCTACTTGACAGATGCAACTGTCTTTCGGGTTGCAAAGGTCGACAACAGGCTACACAATTGGTTGGAAGCCCACTCCAACCCGGGCTGGCTTCGAACTCATGACCTTTTGGTCAGAGTGATCTTAATGCAGCTGACACTCAGCCAGCTGCGCCACAATCCCGGTATTAAATTCCATTTAGTAATGAAATAATGAAATGAAAATTCATTTATAGTAACAAGTTTTTTTACTAAGTATACTTTAGAAACACTTTGGCAACAAACAACCAGTGTTTTATAAGTACTTTTAAACCATTTTTTTTATGGATCGCACATACCTAGAGGTTAGGTAAAAGTTCAAATGACCTTTTAAAGTCAGGCATCATATCCACAAGTCTTGTAACTAAGTCCAAACCCCTCTCCTGATTAAACAGAACAAACTGCAGCCTTCCAGATGTTACTGTATCATAACTTCCATTAGCTCTAGTCACGATTTCTAATGATATGGTATATAGAAGTTGGAGTCCAGCGTCTGGAGGGCAACAAAAATTGCACTTAAAGAAATGCTTCACCCTATTGACCCCATCCCACTATACCCAGCTCACCCTCCAATTACCTTCCATAGGTGCAGCCCCACCGCGTGGTAGTTCTTCCCTCGGATGCCATCGGCCACGGGCGGTTCCGCTTCCACTAAACGGGGCCAGTTCCGAATTCGGCCTGCCCAATCCGTGCTGTGCTTGCGGTGCTTCTGCAGGAGAGCGATGCACACCTCGCTCTGCTCACAGACCCTCAGCCAGAACTTGGGGTTGGTAGGGAAGGTGCTGTTGTTCCGGCAGCCGCCCGCCGATTGGCCTCTCACCCAAGAGCCATACAGTTTCTGAGTATGGCTCAGCACCCTGTCTGTTGGGGAAGATGATGGAAACACAGACAGGTTGCTAGAAATTGTGGGACTCTCACACCTCAGGGTAATAGCACCTTGCTTAAGACATAAATAAAATAAAAGATAAAAAGTTCAAAAGGCAAAAGTATATTTCAAAAGATCAATCCAAGGTAACACAGGCAAACAAGATCCATAAAGGCATAGGCAGAGCAAAGTTCCATGAGAACATGACAAAGTTCTGAAACATATGTATATCATCATCATCATTTAATTACTTATTAATCGCCCTCCATCCAAGATGCTCTAGGCGATTTACAAGCTAAAATTGTAAAGGATAAAAAAACATACATACAGACATTGATAAAATTAACAAAGATCAAAAGCTCTAGTAAAAAGCCAAGTCTTAAGTGCTAGGGTAAAAGGCCCTAACTCACGCATGGCTCTCATGTAGGGCGGCAAGGAATTCCACAAGGCAGGGGCAGAAATAGAGAAAGCCCACCTGCGCCTGGTCCTTTCCAAGTGCACTTCTCTAGGACCCGGTATATGGAGTAAGTCACGTTGGGCTGGTCGTTGCGACCTCCGATGATGGGAGAAGGAGAGGCGGTCCCTAAGGTACGATGGACCCTGGCCGTAAAGAATTTAAAGGTCAGAACTAGCATCTTATATAGACCACGGTAATCAGTTGGAAGCCAATGCAAATGCCGCAACACTGGTGTTATATGGCATTTCATGGGTGTTCTTGTGAGTAGCCTGGCTGCCGCATTCTGAACAATACGGAGCTTTCGGTCGTAGACATCGGAAGGCCCACATACAGGGCGTTGCAATAGTCCAGCCTAGACGTGACCGTGGCATGGATGACAGTTGCCAGAGCCTCATCAGATAGGTAGGGTGCCAATTGCCTCGCTTGTCGTAGATGGAAAAAGGCCTGTTTGCTGGCAGCAGCGACCTGAGCTTCCATTGTCAGCTGCGAATCCAAAACGACACCCAAGCTCTTAACGGTAGGCGAAGGAGATAGGGCAGCACCATTGAAGGTGGGTAGCAAATGGGTCAGACCAATCGAGCGGCCATGCCAGAGAATCTCAGTCTTCGCTGGGTTCACCTTCAGTCTACTAGCACGTAGCCAGTTCGACAGAGCCTCCAGACATAAGGTGAAATTGTCTGGTATTGACGTTGCTCCAGGCTCCAAACGCAAAAGGAGTTGGGTGTCGTCCGCATATTGATAGCACTAGGCCGAAACTCCGAGCCAAACTAGCAAGGGGTCTAACATAGATGTTGAAGAGAAGAGGGGAGAGAATTGCACCTTGGGGTACCCCACATAGGAGGGGAGATCTTTCAGAGACTTGATCCATATACTCCACGCATTGGCTCCAGTTTCGGAGAAATGAGTCGAACCAATTGAGGGCCTGACCGCGAACTCCGGACATAGCAAGACGGTGAATCATTAGGTGAATCAACATGAACATGAAAAGCTGCAAGATGAATCCAAAATCTCTTGATTGAAGTGGGAAGTTGCTCTGACACTGAGGCACATTCAAACAGCCTGTTTAATACTCTTGAGACAACATGAAGGCGTTCCTCTGGCCCAGAGCCTCCCTCTCTCGCCTGCTAGCGATCCTGACACTCCTTCTCACTTTGAATTCCAACCGATCAGCTCTATCTAAACCTCCGGCTCCATCAAGGTCAATTCCCTCATTAACTGGCTGAGAACTATCCTCCCTTCCTACATCCTTCCTCTCAGTAGTTTCACTTTCCCCAACGTCATCCCTTACTGTGGGAAACAACTGAACTTCTGCCCCGTTCCTGGTCTTCTTCATCTAACACAGGGACATCCTTGCTTTGCATCTGACTCTGAATACCATCATCCCCATCAGAATCATTGACACTATCACTCTGTGATTCCAGCTGAGTCACAACAGGAGTTGAGGTCCAAAACACCTGGAGGGCCCAAGTTTTCCCATCCCTGGTCTACATCATACCTGTGTAGAGGCTCTGCAGCTGCCCCTCTTCCGTAATCGGGTACCCAGTGATGATCTCGTCGAATTCTGCAAAAAATTCTTCCTCTTCTACCCAGAATTCACCTTCCTGTATCTGGGACAACAACTCTGCAGCAACCACCGGATCTAGTTGGCTCCACCCAGGACCTCTGAAGTAGAAAAAACACCCCAATATAATAAAAATAGATAGTTATTGTGCTTCCTATTTAAAAAGTTCTGCACATTTCACAGAGAAGTGGGAATCATGTCACACCAAAGCTCTCTGGATTACAAATCCCATCAGGCCTTGCCAGAATAACCAATGGTAAGGAACACTGGGAGTTGCAGTCTAACAACCACATGATTCCCAACAGTGATGTCCATCCCAAGCAGGGAAAGGGCTTCCAAGCTGGAAATTGGCAAAAGGCAAACCAATGAGCATCAACTCCATGGGATATTTCACCACCAAAAGTATACCTTCTGCAGTTTTTATATATGTGTTTAAGGAGATCTCTAGTACCAACTCTCATAAACATTTCTTGGTTCCCATAATACAACTGTCACACACCAAGGCTGGAAGCACACCTTTGAACCCACAAACACTCCAAAGTTCTTTAGCAAATAAACAGTTTATTGAATAAATGCAAGCAGTAAACGAAAAAAGTGAAAAAGGCAAGTAAAAGATTATGAAAGAAAGTCTAAAAACAATCCAACCCAGCAGGTAGGCAAATATAATCCATAAAAGAGAACGGAGTTGACTCTTAATTCCACAGCAAAAGCCACAAATGCATAGTCCTTAAAACCCACAGAGGAAAATGTCCAAAGTCTCTTGAAAGCCAGGGGACAAGGTTGCACAGATCCAAAATCCACAGAAGAATTACACAGGAAAACATTCACCAACAGCAACTTGAACATGAGTCTTGAGCAGAGAGTTCCATGAATCTTGACATGACATACATACAAGACTTGACCGGTAACCGACGTTGCGCTCACTGAAGGCAATGCTGTGAAAGCCCTATATTTATTCAAAAAGACCTACACAAAATGCATTCCGATTCCCTTGAGAACTCTCCTTCAAATTCCTCTTTTCCCTTATCCTGACAGACCTTCTGACTCCCCCTTGCAGGTGGCGATCTTGACAGATTTGACCCCTTCTATCAAAGGTTGATTCCTCCCGGTTGCTTGTTAACACATTCCTTTCACTTTCCTTATCTAGCAACCCAAACTGGTTCCCAACAGACTGTCTGGAAACCATTCTATCATGAGAACTAACAATCCCAGAGTCTTCCAACTCCCTTTGCTCTGCAGTTTTTTCTGTGCCCTCTTCTTCACTCACAATTCCCTGAGAATCTACATTAAAATCCAACATGGAAATCTCTGAAGGGTCCTCCTCTGAAGGAAATTGAACATAACCATAATCCTCATCCTGAGGCACTGCAACAACCCCAGTCGGCTGAGCTCCTACAACAACAGACATAACCACAGTCGTCAACAGTAAACAATATAACCTGGAACAGCTTGCTTCACAGTACTAGGTTAGCAGGACAATGAATATACTCCAGGTTTTAATCTAGGTTTAAAGGAGATCCAAGGTGCCTGACTCCATTTTCCCAAACACATCCAATACCTTGGATAGCTCTTGTGTGTGTAGGTATACAGTGGGTCCTCGGTATCCACTTGAGATTGGTCCCAGCCTCCCAATGATACCAAAATTGGTGGATGTTCAAATCCTATTTTATACAATGGCATATTAAAATGGCAAATTGCTTTTGAGAATTTGCCTGTGAGACATGGACTGTCTACAGACGTCACATGCAACTCCTGGAACGATTCCATCAGCGTTGCCTCCGGAAAATCCTGCAAATCTCTTGGGAAGACAAGCGGACAAATGTCAGCATGCTGGAAGAAGCAAAGACCACCAGCACTGAAGCGATAGTCCTCTGCCATCAACTCCGCTGGACCGGCCACGTTGTCCGGATGCCTGACCACCATCTCCCAAAGCAGTTGCTCTACTCTGAACTCAAGAACGGAAAACGGAATATTGGCGGGCAGGAAAAGAGATTTAAAGATGGGCTCAAAGCCAACCTTAAAAACTGGCATAGACACTGAGAACTGGGGAGCCCTGGCCTGTGAGCACTCCAGCTGGAGATCAGCTGTGAACAGCAGTGCTGCATAATTTGAAGAGGCACAAATGGAGGGCGAAACAGAGAAACGTGCCAAGAGGAAGGCGTGTCAAGCCAACCCTGACTGGGACCGCCTTCCACCTGGAATCCAATGCCCTCCCTGCGGGAGAACATGCAGGTCAAGAATAGGGCTCCACAGTCACCTACAGACCAACCCTGGAAGATTATCCTACTCGGACAACAAGGGATCGCCTAAGTAAATAAGTTAGGAATTGCCGGAGTTGAAGTCTAAAACACCTGGAGGGCCAGAGTTTGCCCATGCCTGAGTTAGAAAGATGGATGGATAGATATATAGATAGTCCCAAAGGGAGAGGTCTCCTAAAAGATCGAGGACTCACCCTTCCCTCCAAGGCCCTTTCCAACAACGTCTTCCCCAAGGGTTGCGTATCCTCAGCAGGATAACATCTTTCCTGGACACTTTGGAGAGGTCTTGCATGTCAACCACAATGAAGGCATGGAACTCCCCCAATTCGCTGGTCCCTGGCATAAAGAAAAGGCAAGGACATTATCCAATATTCAGTTCCATCCACGTATATACAGAGTAGCTTCCACCATGTCCTCCAATACAACTGTATGGGTGGTTTCCAGCAAATGTGGCTAGAGTTATACTAGAAATTCCTCAATAAGACTATTTTAATAAATATGTGAATAACCAAATCTGCCAAAGATAAATTGGAGAATGTGGTGGGAATTGTCTCCCTACTTCTTTCACCAGAAAATGTGGACTGCTTTCAATGATGCATGGTCACAACTAAGAAGAAAGTGACTGGGCCACGTTCAGAAGAGGACAGAGGTGTGGAAAGCAACCCATCTGTTGCTCCACAGACTAGACCATGAGACAGTGGATCCAAATTACAATTATTTATTATTTATTTATTTCTTGCACTTATTAACCGCCACTCTCAGCCCTAGGGCGACTCGTGGCGGTGTACAACAACATAGAAAGACAGTTTACAATAAATCAAGACAATAAACACAATCTACTACTACATGACAACTACTTATACTAAAAATCCGCTTCGTCATATCCTGGGGTCATAATCAATCTCATAGTCATAGTCCATTCCGGTCGTCATTTCCAATAACATAGCACTCAGTTGAAGGCCAATTCGAAAAGCCATGTTTTCAGGCCCTTGCGAAAGGCCATAAGGGAAGGCGCCTGTCTAAGTTCAGCAGGGAGAAAAAGAGTTTACAAGAAAAGAGTTTCCACCTAAATATTAGATAGAACATCTTGACTATAAGTGCTGTTTAACAACTGTTTAACTGTTTAACAATGGATACACTGCCTCAGATGGTAGTCAACTCTGAAGGTCCTTAAATAAGAGCTGGATGGAGATATTTGAGGAGTCCTGCTGTCCAACAATGCCTCAGAGGGTAGTCAACTTTGAAAGTCCTTAAATAAGGGCTGGATGGAGATCTTTGAGGAGTTCTGCAAGGTAGAAGAATGGACGAGGTGGCCTTCATGGTCCTTCAAACTCTTTAAGATTCTGTGACTTGGAAGAACCTTTCCAGCACAAACAAAGGACCAAAGAAGGACTGGATGAGATGAGCAGCTTTATCTTTGGGAAATGTTCTCACCAATTGGACCACCCAGAAACCTTCTGAAGAAGTCTCTCCTTACCTTGCCGTGAGCTGAAGACAGAGCAGCTCATAACGCATTTCTCCTTGAGGTTCATCAGTCTCCTAAAGACTGATTTCTCCAAGACTTTGCCTGCCCTCTCCCTCTCTGTGCTTCGCCCGGGGTCTTTTAGGGTCCACCTTTCTGCTAAGCCTCCGGTGAGATCCACAAGAGCATCTGCAACTTGCCCGGCCCAGAGTTGCTCATAAGAGCCATGTACCCTAAAAACGTATGTATAGACCAAAAATGAAACAAAAAGAAAATTGTCAGAGGCATATCACTGAAGACCAAAGGCAGGATCAACCATACTATATTGTATTTCTAGTTTCTGCATATAGCTGCAAAAGCAGGAGAAGAACAAAATGAACCCAAGAGTTCTATGGAAGCCATGGATGGCCAAAATGACCAATAAATGGGTTTGAGAGCAAATCAACCTTGAACACTCTTTAGAAGTCAAAATGACTCAACTGAGGTTCAAAGATCCAAACTAAGCAAAAGGTAAAAGGACAATCCCAGAATTGTATGGATTCTTACCCAACTTTCTTCTGATCTAAATGAAATTCTAGACACTGATTTAGCGTCTTCACACCATAACAAAGAAATATAATAATATTTAAGCCCTGGAGAGAGTGGGGAGAACAAAAATTAAAGAACAATCCCATATTAGATGCTGGAGTTTATTGCACGAGACTAGTAAACTGGCATTGCAGCTGTACTGTCGTCTTTGGTCATGGACCCTATCACATTAACAATGTGCATCCCTGTGGTGAAGTGTGAATTTTAACCTACAGTTATGTATAATTATAGATAGGTGTTTAAAAGAGTAAGTATTTAAAATAGCATAACTGGGGGGATGGGAGCCAGTTCAGCTCACTCTGAGCTGGGTTGCCATGGAAAAAGAGGAGGAGCCAACTGCCACTTGGCAGGGCAGGCATTTTAAAACGGTCAGTCTGTAGTCTGAGAACTGCAGGAAAGGCTGGTTCTACAGTGTTGAGAATCAGGGAAGTAGTCTGTAGTTAGAGAACTACAGGGAAAGGCTGGTTCTACTGTGTTGAGAACCAGGAAGGTTTAGACTTTTAGCCTGTGTGGTTTGGGTAGGTCAAGTTGACTTATTTAGATTAGTAGTTAGTGTATGAGCAAAAAGGGGGAGAGAACTCCAGTAAAAATCTTTACTGCACAGAAATAACATCAGGAAAGAATAAGCTAGTACCTGAAGTGAACTGTTAAGGAAAGAAACTCAGTTTGAAGAAAAATAAGTTTAAAACCTGTTTAGTGGAAGGAACAGTCCTCTCAAGAGTTGTTTTATGAAATGTTATAAATGTAACCTCTAAAGAAATGGGCCTCTAGGAGTTAAGAAACATTGAAACCATTAAGCTTCTTCTATACTTCAATAAACTTGTTACAGTTTCTCTTAAAGCCAAGTCTTTGTTATGAATACTTTCAAGTCAAGCCGCGCTACACATTAAAGAAAGCCCAACAAAATATTATAAGCTATTAGCTGTGTTATCAATTTTATAAATCCATTACAAATAGTAGGAGACCCTGATAAATCAGTAACGGTCCTACTGCTTCTGGTGTCATTTTTACAAAGTGGTAGCATCGTTACAAAGTGGTGGCATCTTTACAATCCCATTGCTGGTCTACCTTCCCATCATGTTTATCCTGACCTTAGCTATTGATGGGGACCAGAAGGAAAACATTGCACAGAAGTAAGTGTCACGAGCGTAGACTTAGGAACGATTGATGGGTTTTACCTAGGAATAGTGCACTAAGGTTTTACCTTAGTTTTACTAAGTTTTACTAAGTTTTACTAAGTTTACTTAGTTTTACTTAGTAAAACCAAGTTTTACTAAGGTTTTACCTTAGTGCACTGGGTCCCTTCCGGTTCTATGCTGGCCTGCTGGCAGTAAAGTGATATCAGAAGATGGGATTTCACTTCTACTCCCCTCCCTCTTGATAATCTCAATGTGTCTGTTTCCCTTTCCCAAACAGTGGGAAGGGGGACGACAAGGAAAATGGCAAATCAGGGCCACTGCATAATTGAATGTACCCACTATCAATGATAAACACAACTGTAGAGGACTAGTGGGTTCATGCAATAAGGTCCACTATCTCATGATACTATATATGTTAAGGCACAGCTGCACTTCACATACTTGGCATAAGCTTTTTCCAGCAGCGGGAGCCAAAACACATCCTCCATCTGGCACTGGGAGAAGCAGAGTTTCCCTCCCAAGCAAGGCAGGCGGTCGTCTATGGTGACCTCCACCCAGTGTCCGAACTGCCAGATGCGACAAGTGAAACAGCCTCTGTATTTCTCATCTCTCCAACTGGGCTGACCAGGAGGGATCACCTGCGGAAAACAGAAGATGGGGCCAGCAAGTCGGCATAAACAGATGGGATCGGAATAGCCATCACATATTGATATATTTGATTTAAAGGCCAGTTTTCTCTTGAATAGGATTCATATCTTCCCATACCTTGAGAAGTCAGACTTGGCCATGCTCTGGTTACATCCCAAATAGACTACTGCAACACACTCTATGTGGGGGTGCCTTTGAAGACTGTTCGCAAGCTACAAATGGTCCAATGGGTGGCAGCCAGATTGCTCACTGGAGCAACGTACAGGCAGCATACACCCCCCCCCCCCCCGGTTACATCCGCTCCACTGGCTACCAATCACAACTCAAAGTGCTGGCTTTAGCCAATAAATCCCTAAATGGTTCTGGCCCAGCTTATCTGTCTGAACGTATCTCCCTCTATGAACCATCATGGAGTTTAAGATCATCTGGGGAGACCCTGCTCTTGGTCCCGCCTCCCTCACAGGCACGATTGGCAGAGACAAGAGACAGGGCCTTCTCAGTGGTGGCCCATTGGCTGTGGAACTCCCTCCCCAAGGATGTTAGATCAACCCCCTACCCCCTGACCTTCCACTAGAGAGTGAAAACGTGGCTTTGTGACCAAGCCTTTAGAGAACTTGTACAATAGATAGACTTGGAACAATGTGCAATGACCATCGGAATGGTCCAAATTACACTCGTGGATTACATGTTTAACTCTGAATGTATTGTTTTAAAATGTTTTAATAGTTTTTAATGTACTTTTTAATTCTATTTTAATATTTATTTAAGTGTACATTGTGTTTTAAGGCATCGAATCCTTGCCTATATGTAAAGCTTCCTTGAGTCCCCTCCGGGCTGAGAAAGGCAGGGTAGAAATGTCATAAATAAATAAATATGTTACAACCACAAAGTTGGAAGAGACCCCAATGGCCATCCAACTCTTTTAGGGAAAACAGACTCTCCAAAGCCTTTTGGAAAGGATGACCTTTTGGAGATTAACTGGCATTCACACCATTTGGAATCATCATAAACTTTTTGTAAAGTATGATCTTCCTGAGAATTGAGAAAAAACTCAATTGAGTGAATCTCTTGGTAAATAATACCCATAGAAGGCAAATTGAGTTTCTCAACTGATATACCTAGTTTATCTCTGAACTGTTAGTAACAAAGATTATGCCAATGCACAAAATAAATAGATCTTCAGAAGTGTTACTTCAGATGCCCAAAAAACTCTACTCTCCCATATTGTTTTTAAACCATGCTCTCAAGACACCAAAAATAAGTAGTCTTCGTTGAAAAGTAACATAGTTGATTTACTTACAAACTTCATGTGTTTATACAGATACATTGCTTATTAGTTGATTCAGATAATTCTGGGCACCACAATTCAAGAGAGATATTGACAAGCTGGAATGTGTCCAGAGGAGGGCGACTAAAATGATCAAGGGTCTGGAGAACAAGCCCTATGAGGAGCGGCTTAAAGAGCTGGGCATGTTTAGCCTGAAGAAGAGAAGGCTGAGAGGAGATATGATAGCCATGTATAAATATGTGAGAGGAAGCCACAGGGAGGAGGGAGCAAGCTTGTTTTCTGCTGCCCTGGAGACTAGGATGCAATGGAACAATGGCTTCAAATGACAGGAAAGGAGATTCCACCTGAACATGAGGAAGAACTTCCTAACTGTGAGAGCTATTCAGCAGTGGAACTCTCTGCTGAGTGTGGTGGAGGCTCCTTCTTTGGAAGCTTTTAAACAGAGGCTGGATGGCCATCTGTTGGGGGTGCTTTGAATGCAATTTTCCTTGGCAGAATGGGGTTGGACTGGATGCTCCATGAGGTCTCATCCAACTCTAGGATTTCATGATCTCACTCCACCAAAACATGCAATGCATTTCTGATCCTGGCATGGACAACCATATGGCTCTAACACAATTTTTAAAAAGCCCATACCTTGGCTAAAAGGTATTTACTCTTCTGTAAAGCTGCACAAGCGCAGAGGAACCAGCAATCTCCCAGCATCCCTTGCTTGACTTGCCACTCATAATGATTGTCTGAAAATAAGCGAGGTAGAGAGCATATCTCCTAGAAGGGAAAAGGAAGAAGGTAAGTTTTACAAAGGAAACAACGTGATGGCAACAGAAAAAAAGCAAATTTGAAAATTTTAAAAATCACAGTTCAACAACACCTAGGATGCATCTACATTGTACAATTAATGCAGTTTGATAGCACTTTAGTTGTAATGGCTCAATGCTATGGAATCCTGGGAGTTGTATTTTGGTGAGGCACCAGCCTTCTTATCAAACTACAAGTCTAGAAATTCCCATTATATTGAGCCATAGCAGTTATAGTGATGTCAAACTGCATTAACTCTGCAGTGTAACTGCACCCACGCGCTATGCTTCCAAGTAATATTATTCAACAGCTCACGAAACACATAAGATATCAGCAGTATCAAGAGCACTAGGCATTCAGGATGTGATTGAAGCATAAGCAGAAACCAGCAGGACCAACTTCTTTCAAAATGAACCTCCAAGTTGCAAAGAGTTTAGAGCAGTGGTTCTCAACCTTCCTAATGCCGCGACCCCTTAATACAGTTCCTCATGTTGTGTCTTAAAAAGCCAAAAAAGCAAAAGACGCTACAGCATGTGCAAAAACGACTCCCCTGGCAAACAAAACACACAAATAACACATCCACACTCTTTTGGACTACAGCTCTCAGCATCCCTGAGACCAGGCCCTTTAGGAGAGGAGGATCGGAGGATCATCCAAATGCATGGTTTCCAAGCTGCAAGATTTCTTCTTGGATTTCTTTGAGAGCATCCCAAACCCTGCATATTTCTAATTTCCTATTCCTGGATTGCAACTCCCAGCAATCCTTCAGATAGATAGATTAGAGAGAGAGAGAGAGAGAGAGAGATCAGGAGGACTGCTGGGAGTTGCAGTCCCAGAATAGGTAGAGAAGGAAGAAAGGGGAGAAAGAGGAAGGGAAAGAAAAGGTGGGGAAGGAAGGGAAGGAAGAAAAAAGGAAAGAAAAAGGAAGGAAGGAAGGAAGGAAGGAAGGAAGGAAGGAAGGAAGGAAGGAAGGAAGGAAGGAAGGAAGGAAGGAAGGAAGGGAGGGAGGAAGGAGAGATAAGAAAGAAAGGAGAGAAAGAGGGAGGAAAGGTTGGCCACAGCAATGCATGGCAGGTACAGCTTTTATATATCTATACTAGCTGTACCCGCCACACGTTGCTGTGGCCAACCTTCCCTCTTTCTCTCCTTCTTTCCCTCCTTCTTTCACTCCCTCTTTCCTTCCTTCCCGTCTTTCCTTCTCTTCTTCCTTCCTTCTCTCTTTCCGTCCTTCCCCCTTTTTTCCCTCCCTCTTTCTCTCCTTTCTTCCTTCTCTACCTCTTTCCTTCCTTCGCACTTTACTTCCATGCTTCCTTCTCCCTTTCCTTCTTTCTTTCCCTCCCTCTTTCTCTACATCTTTCCCCATTCTTTTGCTCTTTCTTTCCTTCCATCTTTCCCTTTTATCTTTCCTTTTCTCCTTCCTTCTCTAACTTTCCTTCCTTCCCCCTTTTTCTTTCCCTCCCTCTTTCTCTCCTTTCTTTCTTCTCTACCTCTTTCCTTCCTTCTCTCTTTGGTTCCATGCTTCCTTCTCCCTTTCCTTCTTTCTTTCCCTCCCTCTTTCTCTACATCTTCCCCCCTTCTTTCGCTCTTTCTTTCCTTCCATCTTTCCCTTTTTTTCTTTCTTTTTCTCCTTCTTTCCTTCTCTAACTTTCCTTCCTTCCCCCTTTTTTCTTTCCCTCTCTCTCTCTTCTTTCTTCCTTCTCTACTCCTTCCTTCTCTCTTTGCTTCCATGCTTCCTTCTCCCTTTCCTTCTTTCTTTCCCTCCCTCTTTCTCTACATCTTCCCCCCTTCTTTCGCTCTTTCTTTCCTTCCATCTTTCCCTTTTTTTTTCTTTCCTTTTCTCCTTCTTTCCTTCTAACTTTCCTTCCTTCCCGCTTTTTTCTTTCCCTCTCTCTCCTTTCTTCCTTCTCTACCTCCTTCCTTCTCTCTTTTGTTCCATGCTTCCTTCTCCCTTTCCTTCTTTCTTTCCCTACTTTTCTCTTTCTTTCTCTCTCTCTTACTCTCTTTCTTTCTCTCTCTTTTTCTCTTTCTCCCTTTCTTTCTCTCTCTCTTTCTCCCTTTCTCTCTCTCTCTCTTTCTCTCTCCCTTCCTTTCTTCCTTTTTTCTGTATTGTCATTTAGCTTTGGGGGGCTTTTTAAGTCCCTTCTGCTGTGTTTTTCAGTGTTTTTATTAGTGAAGGACATACATTGGGTTGTTAAGTGTCTTGTGTCCAAATTTGGAGTCAATTCATCCAGTGGTTTTTGAGTTCTGTTAATCCCACAAACGAACATTACATTTTTATTTATAGAGATGTGTGTGAGAGATGCTCCTTGGACCATACTGGGAACCCACCCAAAGAAGACATCAGTGAGAAACCAACCTGAGGTCTCAGCCAACAAATCTCTCCTCTGAAATGAGCCAACGGAGTCGAGTAGTTAAAAAAGAGAGAGTCATCGTTGGCCGGAAACGAGAGGTCCTTGTAAAGGTCTCCCGCGAGATCCGTCGTTACCCTGTCTCCCAGCATCTCCTACAAAACGGCCAAGTATTTGCAGCTATTTCCCAAAACTGCAGGACTCTTGATTTAAGCCTGCAAAACAAATTAAGAGAAATAAGGGTGGGACAAAATTAATATTGAAGGAATTGCCATCATTACCATTATACACACAAACAGAGTGGGTCCACTTTTGATATGAGTTCATTGAAAGCACTATTTCAGTTACAAGGGGAGCACTTTGAATACCATAGAACTACACAGGAGGATCTACCAATGCCCAGAGAGGTGTCCTTTCCTTCTAGGCCCCCAGTGCAATTCTATGGTCAGCTTCTAGAAATATCCATAGAAATATCCTGGAAACCTAGAGAGAATAACACTTCTTAGATATAGAATCATAGATAGAATAATAGAATCACAGAGTTGGAGGAGACCTCATGGGCCATCCAGTCCAACCCCCTGCCAAGAAGCAGGAAAACTGCATTCAAAGCACCCCCGACAGATGGCCATCCAGCTTCTGTTTAAAAGCCTCCAAAGAAGGAGCCTCTACCACACTCTGCGGCAGAGAGTTCCACTGCTGAACAGCTCTCACAGTCAGGAAGTTCTTCCTCATGTTCAGATGGAATCTCCTCTCTTGTAGTTTGAAGCCATCGCTCCATTGCGTCCTAGTCTCCAAGGAAGCAGAAAACAAGCTTGCGCCCTCCTCCCTGTGGCTTCCTCTCACATATTTATACATGGCTATCATATCTCCTCTCAGCCTTCTCTTCTTCAGGCTAAACATGCCCAGCTCCTTAAGCCGCTCCTCATAGGGCTTGTTCTCCAGACCCTTGATCATTTTAGTCGCCCTCCTCTGGACACATTCCAGCTTGTCAATATCTCTCTTGAATTGTGGTGCCCAGAATTGGACACAATATTCCAGGTGTGGTCTAACCAAGGCAGAATAGAGGGGTAGCATGACTTCCCTAGATCTAGACACTATGCTCCTATTGATGCAGGCCAAAATCCCATTGGCTTTTTTTGCCGCCACACCACATTGTTGGCTCATGTTTAACTTGTTGTCCATGAGGACTCCAAGATCTTTTTCACACGTACTGCTCTTGAGCCAGGCACTGTCCCCCATTCTGTAATTGCATTTCAGATATTGCTTTCTATGGGCAAATCAGATGGCAACTGGAAGATGCCACCTTATGTTCTTCATCTCAAAAGCTAGAGCTGATAAAGGAAAGCTGATAAGGCTATTTTTTTGGAACCATTGGGTCAAATATACCCCAAAACAGGACTAACATCTGAGGCACCAACCTATGTGTAGGCCAATGCAATAATATAATACCATGTCCGTTCTTTTCTTCATCACTTTAAATAGTCTTCTTCAGACATCACAGCAGACTCATAGGGAATCTGGAAAGCAAGACAAGATACAGATATTTATCATCAAGGTTGGCAAAATGCAATTATACCAGGCATGGGTCAACTTTGGCCCTCCAGGTGTTTTGGACTTCAACTCCCACAATTCCTAACAGCCTACCGGCTGTTAGGAATTGTGGGAGTTGAAGTCCAAAACACCTGGAGGGCCAAAGTTGGCCCATGCCTAATCTATATTGTAGAATACATCGGCCTTGTACTGTACAAACATTATTTAAATCTACAAAGTACTATGAGGCTGTTTAAATATTTTTTTCAAACCTGTTTAAATCACTGCTATTTTTACTAGGTTGGATTGTTTAATTAAAAAAATATTAGAACCATTATTTTTACTGTAATAATAATAATAACAACACTAAAGAAGGAAACAGAAGGCCTGATTCTTGCAGCCCAGGAGCAAGAAAAATCAGCTGATGACCCAAAATGCAGACTGTGCAAGAAAATCGCACAGATGGGACTACAAACAAAGGCACAACTCTGTGGCCCAAATGATTTACTAGAACTTATGTCACAAGTACCACCTGCCAGCAGTAAAGAATTGGTGGGATCATAAACCTGCAAAGGTTGTGGAAAATGAACACACAAAAATACTGTGGGACTTTCAAATCCAGACTGAGGAAAAACAACAGGAAAAACTCAACCATTATCAGGACCTCAAAACTGAACTGCAAAGACTCTGGCATAAACCAGTACAGGTGGTCCCAGTAGTCATTGGCGCACTGGGTGCCATGCCAAAAGACCTCAGCCGGCATTTGGAAACAATAAACATTGACAAAATCAGGATCTGTCAACTGCAAAAGGCCACCTTACTTTGATCTGTGAGCATCATTTGAAAATACATAACAATCCTAGACACTTGGGAAGTGTTTGACTTGTGATTTTGTGATACAAAATCCAGCATATAGATCTTGTTTGCTGTGACATAATGTGTTTTTGTGTAAATAATAATAATAATAATAATAATAATAATAATAATAATAATAATCCTTTATTTATATTCCCCCCCTTCTCCATGAGGGAACTCAGAGCAGATTAAGTGTGTGTGTGTGTGTGTGTGTATACATACATACACAGATATAGGCAAACATTCAATGCCTTATTACATGACATACAATGAAACACAAATAGACAAACAAAGGCAAAGGCTTCTCCTTCCATTTCCGGCTCTTGGAGGTGGTGCTCATCTCTGACTGGAGGGGAGGTGCTCTTTCTCCATTTCCAAGCCAAGGAGCCTGTGTCCGTAGACAACTCTTGGTTGTGCGGCCGGCATGACTGCTTAGAGTGCCTTTTTGCCTTTTTCCTGCCAAAGCAGTACCTATTGATCTACTCACATTTGCATGTTTTCGCACTGCTAGGTTGGCAGGAGCTAGGGCTAACAGCGGGAGCTCACCCCATCGCGTGGATGTGAACTGCCAACCTTCAGGTCATTAAAACTATGTTTTAATCTACCAGCTGCTGTAAATCCCACACTAGGACAAATTTAGGACATAAATTAAATGACTAGAGCTGGAGGGAAGGAGGGAAGAAATAAAACTCTTTAAAAACAAAGGGATGCCTGCCAACTGCTATTATAAACCTGGCAGTGGAAATATCTAAAATATTAAGGGATACAAACCTGCATATAATGGAAGCACATAAAATGACACCGTCTGTTTATCTTGTTGTCTCTCCTTTCTAATACAAAAATGCTAAGAAATACTTCCCTAAAAGCAATAGGATGGTTTAATCTCGTAGCTTTTGAATCCCCTAAGCAGAAAGCGCTGGATTAATCCCTTCTAAGCCTCATAAAGTTCCAGGCTATCTGAAGCGCCATATTCCCCTGTATGAACTAGCCTTTGCTTTTCAGATATACTGCTGGGAATATATTGTTATGTATTGCTTTGGATATATTATTATATATTGCTGGGGATATATTATTATATATTGCTGGGGACATATTGTTATATATTATTGATAATAATATTATGACGTCATACAATATAATACTAGTAATAATATGATATAATAATTGTATATTATAGCAATTATTATATCGTATTATTACTAGTATATACGATGCGACGGAAAAATGCATTTAGTGATGAGACACTGAGGACTTGTGCTTTATGGTTTTTATTTTTAATTGCTTTTATATGGTTTATATTATATGCAATGCTTTTAACTGTATTTTATGTTGTTTGGGGGCATTAATTGCCGACTGTAAACCACCTCGAGTCGCCTCCAGGTTGAGAGGGGTGGTATACAAATATAGTAAATAAATATATTGTCGAAGGCTTTCATGGCCGGAATCACGGGGTTGTTGTAGGTTTTTTTCGGGCTATATGGCCATGTTCTAGAGGCATTTTCTCCTGACGTTTCACCTGCATCTACCTCTGAGGATGCTTGCCATAGATGCAGGCGAAACGTCAAGAGAAAATGCCTCTAGAACATGGCCATAGAGCCTGAAAAAAACCTACAACAACCCAGGAAATAAATAATATTATATATTACATATATTACTAATATATTACATATATTACTAATAATATTGCAATATAGTGGCATAGTACAATGCAGTAACATATAATACTAATATTGTGCTATGCTAATAATTATAATATATTGTATGTGCATATACTATTGATCATAATATTGTAATACAATATAATACTAATAATAATACAATATAATAATTAGATATTATACATTACATGTAACATTACTAACAATATTGCAGAATAGTGGTATGTACAATATACATGATACTAATATTGTGCTATGCTAATAATTTTAATATATTGTATGTACATATAATATTGATCATAATATTGTAATACAGTATAATACTAAAAATAACACTATATAATAATATAATAATTAAATATTATACATTACTTGTAATATTACTAATAATATTGCAATATAGTATTATAGTACAATATAGTCAAAAATAATACTAATATTGTGCTATGCTAATAATTATAATATATTGTATGTACATATAATATTGATTGTAATATTTTAATACAATATAATACTAGTAATAATACAATATGATAATTACATATTTTATATTATGTGTAATATTACTAATAATATTGCAGTATATTGGTGTAGTACAATATAGTAATATATAATACTAATATTGTGCTATGCTAATAATTTTAATATATTATATGAACATATAATATTGATCACAATATTGTAAACACAATATAATACTAATAATACAATATAATAATTAGATATTATATATTATATGTAATATTACTATTTATATTGCAGTACAGTGGTACAGTACAATATAGTCATATATAATATTAATATTGTACTATGCAAATAATTATAATATATTGTATGTACATATAATATTGATCATAATATTGTAATACAATATAATAATTAGATATTATATATTGCATGTAATATTACTAATAATATTGCAGTAAAGTGGTATAGTACAATACAGTAATATATAATGCTAATATTGTGCTATGCTAATAATCATAATATATTTTATGTACATATATTACTAATACAATATAATAATTAGATATTATATATTACATGTAATATTACTAATAATATTGCAGTATAGTGGCATAGTACAATATAGTCATACATAATACCAATACTGTGCTATGCTAATAATTATAATATATTGTATGTACATATAATATTGATCATAATATTGTGATACAATATAATACTAATACAATATAACAATATAACAATTAAATATTATACATTACCGTACATGCAACATTACTAATAATATTGCAGTATAGTGGTGTAGTACAGTATAACAATATATAATACTAATATTGTGCTATGCCAATAATATAATATAGTGTATGTACATATAACTTGTAAGCTGCTCTAAGCGGGATATAAATGTCATAAATACATAAATAATATTTCTCTGTGCTACCACCTTCAAAGGCACATCAGTGGCTATCCCAGAAGTTGCATCTACACTGCAGATTTAATGCAGTTTGACACTACTTTGCTGTGGCTCAATGCGACCGAATCCTGGGGGTTATAGTATAATAATAATAACAATAATAATAATATAACTATTATTATTTGAAACACAACAAGATGAGTCCACAGCAGACTAATTATTATTATTATTATTATTATTTGATAATAATAGAACTATTATTATTTGAAACACAAGTCCACAGCAAACTATAATAATAATAATAATAATAATAATAATAATAATAGAACTATTATTTGAAACACAACAAGATGAGTCCACAGCAAACTATTATTATTATTATTATTATTATTATTATTATTATTATTATATTTCTTACACACCTCTCGTGGCTCGAGGCGGGTTGCAGCATAATTAAAACATGTAAACATTGTAAATATTCTATAAATACACATCTTAAAATGTATTAAAATCTGTCAAAATTAAGAAGTTTAGTGAGGCCCCAGCACCTTTTGACAGTGAAGGCAAAATACCTTGTGAAACTACAACTCCCATTGGATAGTTTCATTGGGCAGACTCCAAATGGAGCACCTTCTCTATTATTGTCATTCCTTCTGTGTCATGAATTTTGGAAAAACCTGGCTTCACTGACCAAATGCCCAAAATTACCTTATTTTTCCAAACAGCATCCTCAAATCCTCCCATTCCTCTCCAAGCCCTAGCAAACAAAAGCTCTCTCCTTGCTACCTTTGCATTCTTCCTACTAGATCTCCCACTTCTTTTGCAAACCCAAGCATGCAGAATTGCAGTAATGCATGCATGCAAAATGGGAAGGAACCACCATGCAAGGAAAGGAGCATGCATGCAGAATTGGAGGAATGCATGCATGCAAAATGGGAAGGCTCCACCATGCATGCATGCATGCAAGGAAAGGAGCATGCATGCAGAATTGCAAGCCCCTCCACCCCACCCTCTGCCCAAAATGCGACCCCCAAGCCAGCCTTCTTCCCCTTCCCCACAAGCCCAACCTTTCACCCAAAGTGCATCCAGGGCTCCATCTCTTCCAGGCTCAGCTTCATGAAGCCACCCCTGAGCTGTGCATTTGCAAAAAGGGAGAAGGTGCAAACCGGGACACCGCCTTTGTGGCCCAGAAAACTAACACTCCCATCATGCCAAGGCTTCAGGGAGGAGCCAAGGTCCTCCCATCACCCATTGCAAGAGAGAAAAAACTACACCTCCCAGTATGCCTTGGAAAGTGGGTTGAGCTTGCTTTTGTTTTTCCCCTCCCTTTTGGAGGTTTAAAGAGGCAGCATGGCTCTGAATGGGAAGGAAAAAACATTGTATGCATTGGGTTGTTGTAGGTTTTTCCGGGCTATATGGCCATGTTCTAGAGGCATTCTCTCCTGACGTTTCGCCTGCATCTATGGCAAGCATCCTCAGAGGTAGTGAGGTCTGTTGGAACTAGGGAAAAGGGGTTTATATATCTGTGGAACGACCAGGGTGAGACAAAGGACTCTTGTCTGCTGGAGCTAGGTGTGAATGTTTCAGCTGACCACCTTGATTAGCATATATTAGCATATATTATATATTATATTAGCATATATAATATATGCTAATATGTTAGCATATATTAGCTAGGTGTGAATGTTTCAACTGACCACCTTGATTAGCATATATTAGCTAGGTGTGATTGTTTCAACTGACCACCTTGATTAGCATATATTAGTATATATTAGCTAGGTGTGAATGTTTCAACTGACCACCTTGATTAGCATATATTAGCATATATTAGCTAGGTGTGAATGTTTCAACTGACCACCTTGAATAGCATATATTAGTATATATTAGCTAGGTGTGAATGTTTCAACTGACCACCTTGATTAGCATATATTAGCTAGGTGTGAATGTTTCAACTGACCACCTTGAATAGCATATATTAGCTAGGTGTGAATGTTTCAACTGACCACCTTGATTAACATATATTAGCATATATTAGCTAGGTGTGAATGTTTCAACTGACCACCTTGATTAGCATATATTAGCTAGGTGTGAATGTTTCAACTGACCACCTTGAATAGCATATATTAGCTAGGTGTGAATGTTTCAACTGACCACCTTGATTAGCATATATTAGTATATATTAGCTAGGTGTGAATGTTTCAACTGACCACCTTGATTAGCATATATTAGTATATATTAGCTAGGTGTGAATGTTTCAACTGACCACCTTGATTAGCATATATTAGCATATATTATATATTATATTAGCATATATAATATATGCTAATATGTTAGCATATATTAGCTAGGTGTGAATGTTTCAACTGACCACCTTGATTAGCATATATTAGCTAGGTGTGATTGTTTCAACTGACCACCTTGATTAGCATATATTAGTATATATTAGCTAGGTGTGAATGTTTCAACTGACCACCTTGATTAGCATATATTAGCTAGGTGTGAATGTTTCAACTGACCACCTTGAATAGCATATATTAGCTAGGTGTGAATGTTTCAACTGACCACCTTGATTAGCATATATTAGTATATATTAGCTAGGTGTGAATGTTTCAACTGACCACCTTGATTAGCATATATTAGCTAGGTGTGAATGTTTCAACTGACCACCTTGAATAGCATATATTAGCTAGGTGTGAATGTTTCAACTGACCACCTTGATTAGCATATATTAGCTAGGTGTGAATGTTTCAACTGACCACCTTGATTAGCATATATTAGCTAGGTGTGAATGTTTCAACTGACCACCTTGAATAGCATATATTAGCTAGGTGTGAATGTTTCAACTGACCACCTTGATTAACATATATTAGCATATATTAGCTAGGTGTGAATGTTTCAACTGACCACCTTTATTAGCATATATTAGCTAGGTGTGAGTGTTTCAACTGACCACCTTGATTAGCATTGCATGCATTGTATTCTCGAAGGCTTTCATGGCCGGAATCACTGGGTTGTTGTAGGTTTTTTCGGGCTATATGGCCATGTTCTAGAGGCATTTTCTCCTGACGTTTCGCCAGCATCTATGGCAAGCATCCTCAGAGGTAGTGAGGTTTGTTGGAACTAGGGAAAGGGGGTTTATATATCTGTGGAAATACCAGGGAGGGACAATGGACTCTTGTCTGCTGGAGCTAGGTGTGAATGTTTCAACTGACCACCTTGATTAGCATTTGATGGCCTGGCAGTACCTGGGGGAAACTTTTGTTGAGAGGTGATTAGATGTCCTTGTTTGTTTCCTCTCTGTTGTTGTGCTGTTGTAATTCTTGAATTTTTTAATACTGGTAGCCAGATTTTGTTCATTTTCATGGTTTCCTCCTTTCTGTTGTCAGACTGCACAGAGAAGCCATTGAAATACACAAGCATGTGGACAATTTCAACAGAAAGGAGGAAACCATGAAAATGAACAAAATCTGGCTCCCAGTATTAAAAAACAAAAGACGTTTGTCGGAACACAGGCGCCTTAAAGGGCCAGACTCAGAGTTAGTTCCAAAACAGAGTTAATTAAACAAAGGAAAAAGACTCAGAGACACTTAATTCAATGTCTCTGGTCAGAACTCAAAGGTAAAAACCAGTCCTGGTTCAAAAAGGTTAACCAAAGTAATAATCCAGATTATCCAGAGAAAAGAACAAAGTACTTCGAAAGCCACACAAAACAGCACAGGATGCAAATGGTTAACAAAACAGAGAAGCCGCAGGGAAGTAAGCATAGTCAAGCAAAGTCCAGAGTTGTAGCAAGCAGAATCCAAAGTAGCGAAGTTCCAAGGTCCATGGAAGCAGCGTTGTAGTCAAACCGGTCCAAGAACAAGGAAGGGGGAAATCCACACTCATGAGAATCCAAGCCAAGTCGAAAGCACACACGAACAGGAGCAGCAACCTGCAGATCCCAAACCCAACGCCAATACGGAACAGGCAGTGACAAGTCCAAACAGTACCCAGTGCACGAATGTATACCAACACCTTGCCTTCTGCAAAGATTCCCCATTTCAGAGCCTACTTTTATCTTACACATCATCATCATTAGATGAGCTGACCTCTGCCCCATCATTATCCCTTGCAGCTGTTCTTGATTCCACATGTGAATTCCTACTCCCATCTCTCCAACTTCTCCATCTTCTGTCAAGACTTAGATCCCCCCAAGACTCAGATGTATTCCCCGATTGCCAGTCCTCATTACCAGAGAACCCTACAAATGTATCACTAGACGTTGGCTCCGCATATACAGCTTGTACCTCTTTTACCTTAGTCCAGTCCAATGTGTCATCCCCGTCTTCATCACTCCCTAACCCATCACCCCCAGAGAAACCCACAAATGATTCCTCATCTGTAGGAGCAGTAAGTATATCCCGGATCCTCTTTCTCTGTCGCTCCTGATCTGACTCCTGCTCACAAGTAACCCTCTTTGTTCCCCTATTCCCATCCATTGTATCTTCTTCCTCTCCTTCACACATTGACCCTTCGTCCTCAGAGAACCCCTCTGTTCTGTCGCTGCTGGGCTTAAAATGAAGTGCTTTTAAAACAAGATGTGCAACTTGAGCCCAACAGGAAGCCAGGAGGCCCGAAGAGAAGCCTTTAGAGATTTCCCCCCCATAAACAGTCTTTAGAGGGCTTGAGCTTAAATACAACGAAGTCTTTTATTGATGAACAATCAAACAGAAACTTCTTTTGTCTTCAAAGGTTAAACAAATGCTTCCAGGCTTCAAGCAACTGGTGGCTTCTAACTGTTTCTTTGCTTTACTTCAAAGGAAAATCCCTTTCTAGCTCCTCCCAGGCTAACTGTGAACCTAAACCTGATGTGGATCCACTACCGGGCTGAACTGCATCTCAAAACCGAGTGGACCTACCAGTAGGCCTGTAGTCACTTAGCTGGAGTTCTTGGTGTTTAAAGCGGTTATTCCCTCCAAAAATTTCCTCAGGGCTGTAAGGCTGTTTCCTTGGCACCTTTGGGAATCTTTAGATGCTCTTAAGACTGTTCTCCCCCAGGAAGTCTTAAGGGTTGAAGCTTTTGCACAGAAGACCTGGACACATCCTGTACATTAGATATTCTTGCTAAGACTAACTAAAAAATGGCTCCCTTCACTTCTCTATACCCAAAAGTGGGAGGGACTAGAGAACCTAATGATGATGAACAGGTGGCCTGCCCTATAACTGCAAACTTTAACAGGAAGCCACCCTTCTGCGGAATCCCAAGCCTTGGGCTGCAAGCAAGCACTTAATACAAGGCAAATAAAGTGGGAGCTTCTGGTATAGCTGTACCAGCACACCCTCAAATGAATCCTCATCGGTAGGTGCCATAAGTATATCCCGGATCCTTTTCCTCTGTTGTTCCTCATCTGACTCCTAGAATCATAGAATCAAAGAGTTGGAAGAGACCTCATGGGCCATCCAGTCCAACCCCATTCTGCCAAGAAGCAGGAATATTGCATTCAAATCACCCCTGACAGATGGCCATCCAGCCTCTGTTTAAAAGCTTCCAAAGAAGGAGCCTCCACCACACTCCGGGGCAGAGAGTTCCACTGCTGAACAGCTCTCACAGTCAGGAAGTTCTTCCTCATGTTCAGATGGAATCTCCTTTCTTGTAGTTTGAAGCCATTGTTTTGCGTCCTAGTCTCCAGGGAAGCAGAAAACAAGCTTGCTCCCTCCTCCCTGTGGCTTCCTCTCACATATTTATACATCGCTATCATATCTCCTCTCAGCCTTCTCTTCTTCAGGCTAAACATGCCCAGCTCCTTAAGCCGCTCCTCATAGGGCTTGTTCTCCAGACCCTTTTTCCCCTTCTGGCACCCATACTACTGCTGGCAACATTACTTACAGGCTCTACTACAACAACGTGTGTAGAGAGCACGTGGCAGAAAAGAAGAGCAGCAAACCAGAAAGCTTTGGAAGTCACAGAGTTTAGTTTAATTCAACAAATTATCAGTGATGTTATTGTAAGGCATCAATGTACATTTAAAAGGAAGTTCCACCAGGGTTACATACATTCTCCCGGGGGGAAAAAATCGAGTAAAAACGGAGGCCTAAGGCAGCAGGAGGACAAACGTAGTGGCTGCTGGTCTTTGCCAGGCTGGAAGTGTGGTGCTGCGTACCAGGAACGTCCAACTAACTGTTTGGCATCTTACCAATGGGAGGTAATTCTGTGATATACGTATATATTTGCTTTTGAGACGGGGATGATTCCCCGCCGTAGTCCCTGCTATTTAGGTCAAGTGAATCTCTGTGAAAGTGAAAAGAAAAAGTTTCCTGAAATTGCAAAGTATTTCACAACCTACGAAGCATCATCTTTCAGAGTCCCTGGTTCTTTATTGCTTTAATCCCATTTTTTATCTTATGTTGGCAAACACACACACAACAAAAAATAAATAATCAACAAGAGGATGGGGAGAAATCAGGTTAATGGCAAGTAGCTCCACTCGCACGGGGTTGTAAACGGCTTTTTAAAAGGTGGACCTCAGCCTTCGCTTCTCCATCCCTGCCATCCATGTCATGACGTGACTGCTCTCCACCAACAACTCACCCCTCAAAATGGGCAACACCACCCAAAATAATTCTTCAATAGGAAGGCGACTAGCATGACGAGCAACGTCCACATGTGCCGGAAGCAGCAGTCAGGTAAAAGCCATGGCAGCAGAATTGTGTGTGTCTGATTGTGCAATGGACATGTGCCATGGTGCCAAGCTACTAAGGGCACTACTAGGGTAAAAGACTCTTCAATTCACAGATTACTGCTGCATGCATTCGTGTGCCCATCTACCACAAAGAGTAAAGCAGCCTTCTTGCGCAAGGCATCTCCCAAAGGTCAAAAGGATGTAAACAAATCCATGTTCCCACACAGTCCATGCCTTTCAAAGGTGGTGAATAGATCCAGCACTTTCCTGGCTGCGTTGTTGTAGGTTTTTGGAGGCTATATGTCCATGTTCTAGAGGCATTCTCTCCTGATGTTTCGCCTGCATCTATGGCAAGCATCCTCAGAGGTAGTGACCTCTGAGGATGCTTGCCATAGATGCAGGCGAAACGTCAGGAGAGAATGCCTCTAGAACATGGCCATAAAGCCCAAAAAAACCTATAGCAACCCAGTGATTCCGGCCATGAAAGCCTTCGACAATACTCTCCTGGTTGTTTTTAAAAGGCTCCTGTTTTGTTCAATCATCGGCTCTGATTATTACCCCAAACTTCCCCTTCCAATGAAAAATTAAAAACCCAGCCATTCCCACATCATGAAAATCTGAGCCTCTATCACGTTGCTCAGCGTTGGTCACTATCTGACCGGTGCACCAGTGCCACACGCACGGCTACCTCTCCACTCATTTCTAGGCTATCTGTATGAGAAAGACGTTGCATAGTGAGTTTTGTTTGTGTCTGCCTGCCGGCCTAAATATCAGTAAAGAAAAGTTTTGGTGAACAGCAGTGTGGGTAGGTTAAAAAAAACATTGTTGGCTAGCAACGTAGCTCTGACCCCACATTTGGCTTGGAAGAAGCTGACTCTAAGATCCAACAGTCGTTTTCTCATATGGAGAAAAGTTTGCAAAAAAATGTCTTTGGTAAGACACAAGCTTTTCTGGGTCTCAAAAAGACATTTCTGAATGGAAAAAAATAATGTAATTTAATGTTGCCCTAACTTGCTCCCAACACTGGGAACGCATCCAGCATGATCTTTGGTCCCAGTGCATCCACCAGGACGTTCTCTTGCGCACACGTTGAACAACCTACCCCAAAATGTATTTTGGGTGGATTGCACCTTGCTGATGCAGACCATGTATAGATTTGGAAGAAGAAGCAAGGTAACATAGCTCTCCAACTGTTTTCAGAGCCACATCTCAGACACGGATGAAGGCTGAGGCTTAAGATTTGCAACAGAGCTGGAGAATATTTCCCCCAAATCTAATGCAATTGAACAACCTAACCCAAGATGTATATGGGTGGATTGCACCTTGCTGATGCAGCCCATGTTTAGATTTGCAAGAAGAAGCAAGGTAACATAGCTCTCCAACTGTTTTCAGAGCCACATCTCAGACACGGATGAAGGCTTAAGATTTGCAACAGAGCTGGAGAATATTTCCCCCAAATCTAATGCAATTGAACAACCTAACCCAAGATGTATATGGGTGGATTGCACCTTGCTGATGCAGCCCATGTTTAGATTTGCAAGAAGAAGCAAGGTAACATAGCTCTCCAACTGTTTTCAGAGCCATATCTCAGACACGGATGAAGGCTGAGGCTTAAGATTTGCAACAGAGCTGGAGAAAATTTTTCCCAAATCTAATGCAATTTAACAATACTTGCGTATCGATCATCTCACGAAAGAGAAAGGAAAGGCAGGAGGCTGTTGGATCCCTGCCCAAGTCTCCCAAACTTTGACACCTAAAACTTGATTCCTCCAGATCTCCAATTCCTGAATCGCACAGTAAAGAGCACAAAGGGAAACAGGTTCCCCTCACTGTCATTTTCGTTCCATTTTTTAAAAAGACCTTCTTCTTTGTGAATCCCTGCCTCACTTTCAAAAGTCCATGATCCTGATCATCTCTTCATCTTACTACCTCAACAATACGCACCCGAAGGCGACGTTCTCCAACTATCTCGTCTTGGAGATCAAGCCGACTTTCTCTATCTCTCTCATCCTGGAGGTCAAGCCACCTGCCAGGTGATGCCTGAAACAAAACTGTTATTATTATTTTTCCTGCTTGCAATGGACACCCTGGAATTCACATTCATGATGCATCAAGTCAGAAGATCCATCCCAAAACAGCTCCTGCTTGCAGCTAAAAGGAGATATGTCCCTGATATCTAGCTGTGCCAATATGTCAGGCACCTGAAGGCACATTTGTGGTGGGCTGGAGATCGTGGAGCGGAGATCGTGGAGCTATGGCACGAAGGGGGAGCAGTGCTTTCTTCATATGGCCTCCTTCCTTCCTGCCTGCATTGGCTGCCCGCCCTCCAGCTTCAAATGCCCGGCACGAGCTGGTGCGCTAAGCAGACACGTTTACATCCCTGAGAGAAATGGCACTGTGGACGGCTTCCGGGGACCTGTCCTCGTACCCAACCGCCAGGGCCTCTGTGGTAACCGCCGTCGTGTCCATGGCAAGGAGCGGGTTCAAGCCCTGCGTCAAGATCTGCTGGATGGTTTTCCGCAAGTTGGGGTGCAGCTGGTTCTGGGTCTGATAGAAAACTTCTAAGGCAAAGGACTTCAAGGTGCCAGTGCAGAGGTCCTCGTACAATGGGATCGTGTACATCCGGGACATCTGTAACAGAACAAGCGGGGCATCATTCAAAAGATGAGCAGGGAAGAATTAAGAAGGACAACAGTAAACAAAAATGACAGAGCATAATAGATAAGAACCTAAGCTCAGGAAGTCTAACAAGATGGATTCCAACACAGAGAAATGTACACTTATTACTATTATTATTATTATTATTATTACTATTATTATTATTATTATTATTATTATTCGAAACACCACAAGATGAGTCCACAGCAGACACTCTGCTGGCTGTTGTATTGGATCACACGTCGGACACTTCCCAAGTGTCTAGGACTGTGTGATGTATCGGCGAATAATGCGTGCAGATCCCAGTAAGGTGGCCTTCTGCAGCTGGCAGATGGTAATTTTGTCAGCCGATTGTGTTTAAGTGCAGGCCAAGGTCTTTAGGCACTGCACCCAGTGTGCCCATCACTACTGGAACTGTTATTATTAGAAACAGAACAAGTTGAGTCCACAGCAGACACTCTGTTGGCAGTTGTATTGGATCACACGTCGGACACTTCCCAAGTGTCTAGGACTGTGTGATGTATGGCGAATAATGTGTGCAGATCCCAGTAAGGTGGCCTTTTGCAGCTGGCAGATGGTAATTTTCAGCGCCGATTGTGTTTAAGTGCAGGCCAAGGTCTTTAGGCAGTGCACCCTGTGTGCCGATCACCACTGGGACCACCTTTCGAAACACAACAAGATGAGTCCACAGCAGACACTCAGCAGACACACAGCAGACACACAGCAGACAATTATCTGCTGGCTGTTGAATTGGATCACACGTCGGACACTTCCCAAGTGTCTAGGACTGTGTGATGTATCGGCAAATAATGTGTGCAGATTCCAGATTCCTTTTGCCGCTAGCAGATGGTAATTTTATTGGCACCAATTGTGTTTAAGTGCAGGCCAAGGTCTTTAGGCACTGCACCCAGTGTGCCGATCACCACTGGGACCACCTTGACTTGTGACTGGCTTGTGCCAGTCTTTGCAGTTCAGTCTTTAAATCCTCATGTTGTGTTAGCTTTTCCAGTTGTTTCTCTGCAATCCTGCTGTCACCTGGGATTGCAACATCAATGATCCATACTTTGTTTTTTAACACGATTGTGAGGTCAGGAGTATTATGCTCCAAAACTCTGTCTGTCTGAATCCGGAAGTCCCAGAGGAGTTTGGCGTGTTCATTCTCTGTAACTTTTTCCGGCTTGTGATCCCACCAGTTCTTTGTCGCAGGCAGATGGCACAAAATAATAATAGTTGTTGTTGTTGTTGTTGTGTGGTTTTCTGGCACTGTATATTTCTGCCGCTTCTGTGATTGTTCATTTGTATTTTGATTCTGTCAATGGATTCTGTCAATGCTCACTTGTCAATGGATGTCCAGAATCAGCAGCATCCACCGCGGTCCTTCTTATCCTGGGCGTCGACAGAGCAAGTATAGATTTCATTTTGGTTTGTTTCTCCATAGTGCTAATGGGTTAGGTGCTCTTAGGTCCACTCTTCAGCTGACCTCAAAATCGAACTGCAAAGGCTCTGGCATAAGCTAGTACAGGTGGTCCCAGTGGTAAAAGGCACAATGGGTGCCGTGCCAAAAGATCTCAGCTGGCATTTGGAAGAAATAAACATTGACAAAATCATGATCTGTCAACTGCAAAAGGCCACCTGACTTGGATCTGTGCATCATTCGAAAATATATCACACAGTCCTAGACACTTGGGAAGTGTTCGACTTGTGATTTTGTGATATGAAATCCAGCATATAGATCTCATTTGCTGTGTTTTTGTGTCAGTAAAATAATAATAATAATAATAATAATAATAATAATAATAATAATAATAATGGTGTTTTAATGGGTTCTTGTGGGTTTTTTCGGGCTATAGGGCCATGTTCTAGAGGCATTTCTCCTGACGTTTCGCCTGCATCTATGGCAAGCATCCTCAGAGGTAGTGAGGTCTGTTGGAATTAGGACAATGGGTTTATATATCTGTGGAATGGCTGGGGTGGGGCAAAGAGCTCTTCTCTGCTGGAGCTAGGTGTGAATGTTTCAACTGACCACCTTCATTAGCATTTGAAGGCCTGGTTGAGCCTGGGAAAATCTTTTGTTGAGAGGTGTTAAGATGTGCCTGGTTGTTTATGAGGATGCTTGCCATAGATGCAGGCGAAATGTCAGGAGAAATGCCTCTAGAACATGGCCCTATAGCCCGAAAAAACCCACAAGAACCTAGTGATTCCAGCCATGAAAGCCTTCGACACTTTGACACAGAGGTGTTTTAATGGGGACTCGCAGTGGGTTAAACAGCTGAGCTGCAGAACTTACTGACCGAAAGGTCAGCAGTTCAAATCTGGAGAGTGGGGTGAGCTCCTTCTGTCAGCCCCAGCTTCTGTCAACCTAGCAGTTTGAAAACATGCAAAATGTAAGTAGATCAATAGGTACCGCTCCGGCAGGAAGGTAACGGCGCTCCATGCAGTTAAGCAGGCCACATGACCTTGGAGGCGTCTATGGACAACGCCAGCTCTTCAGCTTACAAATGAAGATGAACACCACTCCCCAGAGTCAGACGCAACTAGACTTAATGTCAAGGGGAAACCTTTACCAATGTAGTATCGTGTTTAATTGTGTTTTGGGTTTTTTTATCATGTTTTTAGCTTTATTTTGTTTTAGTCTTGTGTTAAGACAACTTGAGACCCATATTAGGAGAAAGGCAGGGTATAAATTAAACAATTTGATTAATTACAATCTGTTGACAGTTCATCTTGCTTTGCCATTGTTCTAACGAGGATAGGAAGCTTCAACGTGAAACTGATGATTCATTTCTAGGTCAAGACAATGCAAGCTTTGCCAAACTTGGTCCCTCCCAGTGTTTTGGATTATAATTTAAGGACTTAGAGCATCAACCAACATATCCAAAGTATGTTCAAAAACTATGTTCTAACATCTCAGTCGCTTGTATTTAATGAGAAATGGAAATGTTGACAAATTACCACTCAGCAAAAACTTGGCCAGGAAGACACTGTTTCTGGATTCGTTGCAGGCGACATATTTCAGCCCTCCATCACATCCCTCAGACAATATAGAGCTTTTTTATATAACCTATCAATCAATACCTGGTTTTCCAAGAAGCGCCGGACTTTGTGAAGGTCAGGGTAGTAGTCGTTGCGGACAATGATCTGCAGCCAGCGGATGCGAATCTCTGCGTTCATGCTGTCCAGGTGGGCCGAATAGCATTCGGAGAGCTTTGATATCACCTCTGAAAAGCACACGTTAGGAGGTTGAGAGTTAGTCCCAAAATTGCAGGTGGTTCAATGAGCTATCAAATTATCAGGCGTTCCTAACCATTTTGAACCAGAAACCAGTCTAAAAAGTAAATCTGTACTTCTGTCTGGTAACGTCTCCGGGTGTTATAGTCTCAGTCCATCCTCCAGGCATGATCATCAAGTTTGCAGACGACACCAAATTGGGAGGGATAGCCAATACTCCAGAGGACAGGAGCAGGATTCAAAACACTCTTGACAGATTAGAGACATGATGGGCCAAAACTAACACAATGAAGTTCAACAGTGACAAATGCAAGATACTCCACTTTGGCAGGAAAAACGAAATGCAAAGATACAGAATGGGGGACAATGCCTGGCTCGAGAGCAGTACGTGTGAAAATGATCTTGGAGTCCTCGTGGACAACAAGTTAAACATGAGCCAACAATGTGATGTGGCGGCAAAAAAAGCCAATGGGATTTTGGCCTGCATCAATAGGAGCATAGTGTCTAGATCTAGGGAAGTCATGCTACCCCTCTATTCCACTTTGGTTAGACCACACCTGGAATATTGTGTCCAATTCTGGGCACCACAATTCAAGAGAGATATTGACAAGCTGGAATGTGTCCAGAGGAGAGTGACTAAAATGATAAAAGGTCTGGAGAACAAGCCCTATGAGGAGCGGCTTAAGGAGCTGGGCATGTTTAGCCTGAAGAAGAGAAGGCTGAGAGGAGATATGATAGCCATGTATAAATATGTGAGAGGAAGCCACAGGGAGGAGGGAGCAAGCTTGTTTTCTTCTTCCTTGGAGACTAGGACGCGGAACAATGGCTTCAAACTACAAGAGAGGAGATTCCATCTGAACATGAGGAAGAACTTCCTGACTGTGAGAGCCATTCAGCTGTGGAACTCTCTGCCCCGGAGTGTGGTGGAGGCTCCTTCTTTGGAAGCTTTTAACAGAGGCTGGATGGCCATCTGTCAGGGGTGATTTGAATGCAATATTCCTGCTTCTTGGCAGAATGAGGTTGGACTGGATGGCCCATGAGGTCTCTTCCAACTCTATGATTCTCTTTGATTCTATGATTCCACCCAATTCCCTTATTTTCAGGGTTTTATTTTATTTTAATTCATTTATAGCTGTATTGCCTCTCCTGTCCACCCTGCAAAACTCACCATGAGGCAGCGGTGAGCCATCCAGAAGCCTGTCCAGGAAAAGCACTGTCTGGAACGTCTGCCACTCGGTAATGTTGACGCTGTTTGCCACAGACACCGCATCCAGAGGCTCCGTGGTCCAGAGGCTGAAGAGGGTCTCCACGGGACTGGTCAGACTGGATCCCTGAGATAAGTCTGGCTCAATTAAAGGAGGGCCCGTTGCATTGAGCCAGCGTTCGAACTCGAGCCCTGCAAGAGACACACCAACATGGATCACAGGAGGTTGAAGAGAAGAAGAATCAATACCTGTGTACAGAGCAATCAGGGGCAGAGGGAGTCCTGTGGTGCAGGCCTGCTTCCTTGTTTTTCACCTCTGTTTCTTAGATCTTTGTAACACAAGGAGTTTTGCTTTTTGCCTGCATGCAGAAAGCAAAACAGTTGAATAGGTTGGGTGAGAGTATAAAACCCTGCCATACCCCTTTCCCAATCTTGAACCAGTCTGTTTTTCCATGGTAAGTTCTTACTGTTGCTACTTGGTTATTATACAGATTCCTCAGGAGACAGACAAGACGGCCATTCTTGTGCTTTCCATATATGCTGGCATATGGCATGCATCACCTTGACAGTATCCTCTTTCAAGATTTTAAACAGTTCAGCTGGGATCCCATCATCTCCTGCTGCCTTGTTGTTAGCAATGCTTCTTAAGGCCCATTCAACCTCACTCCTCAGGATGTCTGGTTCTAATTCACTCACCACACCATCAAAGCTATGCTCGCTACTATTATCCTTCCTATATAGATCTTCTGTATAATCTCGCCACCTTTTCTTGATCTCTTCAGCTTCTGTTAGGTCCTTGCCATCTTTGTTTTTGATCATGCCCATGTTATTATTTATTTATTTACTGCATTTCTATGCTGCCTTTCTCAGCCTGAAGGCAATTCAAGGCAGCTTACAATGGCATGATTCAATGCCACAATGAACATAAACAAAGTATTGTCGAAGGCTTTCATGGCCGGAATCACTGGTTTGTTGTAGGTTTTTTCAGGCTGTATGACTATGGTCTAGAGGCATTCTCTCCTGACGTTTCGCCTGCATCTATGGCAAGCATCCTCAGAGGTAGTGAGGTCTGTTGGAACTAGGAAAAAGGGTTTATATATCTGTGGAATGACCAGGGTGAGACAAAGGACTCTTGTCTGCTGGAGCTAGGTGTGAATGACATCTAATTACCTCTCAACAAAAGTTTGCTCCAGGCACAGTCAGCCCATTGTATGCTAATCAAGGTGGTCAGTTAAAACATTCACACCTAGCTCCAGCAGACAAGATTCCTTTTCATGCACAAAAATATTACAAATATTTAAATGATTTTAAAAATATTATAGTTTCCTATTTATTTATTTTTGCCCCACCTGTTTTGCTCTCAATGCATTGTTCCTTCAGTTCTGGGAAGAAAGCCAGGTAGGAATCCAAGAGGTCCTGGGCCACAACGCTTGTGAACTTGTACTTCTCGATATAGGCCTGAAAAGGAGGAAAGAAAACGTGTGAATGACTTGGAAAACATCAAGGGAAAAAACAGGCAAAACATTCAAATATCAGGGAGGGAGAGCAATCATGGGGAATTAGCAGTAAAGCAAAGGCGGCAGGGAGACAATCTATATATATATAAATGCTCTGTTTGTTTTGAGAGACATCATAACTCAAAAACCGCTGGACTAATTGCTGCCAAATTTGGCCACAAGACACCTACCAACCCAAGGAGTGACCATCACTAAAATTTTTGATTTTGTCATTTGGGAGTTGTAGTTGCTGAAATTTATAGTTAACCTACAATCAAAGAGCATTCTGAACTCCATCAACGATGGAATTGAACCAAACCTGGCACACAAAACTCCCATGACCAACAGAAAGTAATGGAAGGGTTTGGTGGGCATTGACCTTGAGTTTTGGAGTTGTAGTTCACCTACATCCAGAGAGCACTGTGGACTCAAACAATGATGGATCTGGACCAAACTTGACACAAAGACTCAATATACCCAAATATGAACACAGATGGAGTTTGGGGGATATTGATTTTGTCATTTGGGAGTTGTAGTTGCTGGGATTTATAGTTAACCTACAATCAAAGAGCATTCTGAACTCCATCAACGATGGAATTGAACCAAACTTGGCACACAAAACTCCAATGACCAACAGAAAGTACTGGAAGGGTTTCGGGACATTGACCTTGAGTTTTGGAGTTGTAGTTCACCTACATCCAGAGAGCACTGTGGATTTAAACAATGAAGGATCTAGACCAAACTTGACAAAACCAGCAATTAGCTGGGTCAAGTTTGGTCTAGATCCTTCATTTGACACAAATACTCAATATACCCAAATATGAAAACAGGTGGAGTTTGGGGGATATTGATTTTGTCATTTGGGAGTTGTAGTTGCTGCTATTTATAGTTCACCTACAATCAAAGAGCACTGGTTACAATGCACTCTACACTGCTATAAGGTAAAGGTAAAGGTTTCCCCTTACATTAAGTCTAGTCATGTCCAACTCTGGGGGTTGGCGCTCATCTCCATTTCTAAGCCGAAGAGCCGGCGTTGTCCGTAGACACCTCCAATGTCATGTGGCCAGCATGACTGCATGGGGCGTCATTACCTTCCCATAGGAGCAGTACCAATTGATCTACTCGCATTTGCATGTTTTCGAACTGCTAGGTTGACAGAAGCTGGGGCTAACAGTGGGAGCTCACCTCGTTCTCTGGATTTGAACCATCAACCTTTCGATCAGCAAGTTCAGCAGTTTAACTCACTGCGCCACATTGCCATAGATAGCAAATATTTCTACAATGACTTAGATCAAATAGATAAAGAAAGAAGGAACAAACACAAACACAGAGGCCCTAACTTTCGGGTGCTGCCTCCCTTGCTTCCCTAGATATCCCATCTAAAGTGCACACAGGTAAGGGCCTCATCATATACACACAAAGGTGGATACAACCCAGCCATGAAACCCAAATTACTAACTCGGAGGAAGGCATCAAAGCGCATTGGGTCTCCGCAGAGCTGAGACAGGTAGTAAACAAAGCAGTAACCTTTCTCATACGTGAAGAGGTTCATCAGATTGCTAGGATTCACACCTGGAGGAGAAGGAAACAACAACAACGTATTGGTAAGGATATACACAACACATGGCGCTCAAAGCCAAGAATACAAAAAGAAAGCCATTGTAGTTTATAATCTACAATGGGATGGGAACTAACTTCCATTCTCCTCCCTCGATTCTGGATAAAAATCCATCCAATATTTATCAATGTGTTGGAGTTCAGCCTGTGATTGTGTTTCAAGATGATCAAAGGGCTTTAGATCATCTGAGGGTCAAGTTGACAGTAGTCTCGTCAACTATATTAATGCAGAGACAAACAATGATGGATATGGACCAAACTCTACACGAATACTCAATATGCCCAAATGCGAATACTGGCCAAGTTGCTGGGATTTATAGTTCACCTACCATCAAAGAGCATTCTGAATTCCACCAATGATAGAACTGAACCAAAAGTGGTACACAGAACTCCCATGACCAACAGAAAATACTGGAAGGGTTTGGTGGGCATTGAGTTTTGGAGTTGTAGTTCATCTACATCCAGGGAGCGCTGTGGACTCAAACAATGATGGATCTGGACCAAACTTGGCACAAACACTCAATATGTCCAAATATGAACACCGGTGCAGTTTGGGGAAAGTAGACATAGGCATTTGGGAATTGTAGTTACTGGGATTTATAGTTCACCTACAATCAAAGAGCATTATGAACCCCACCAATGATAAAATTGGGCCAAACTTCCCACACAGAACCCCCATGACCAACAGAAAATATTGTGCTTTCCGATGGTCTTTGGTGACCCCTCTGACACCCCCTCGCGACCCCCCAGGGGTCCTGACCCCCAGGTTGAGAAACACTGTCTTAGACAATCCCTCGTAGTTCGAGGATGATGGTCTTCTAGATGTGGTGTCTTGGTGGTGGGTCCGTAGGTGGCAGTGGAGTCCTATTCTTGATCCGCATGTTTTCCCGCAGTGAGGACATGGGCTTCCAGGTGGAAGGCGATCTTGGTCAGGGTTGGCTTGATGCGCTTTTCTCTTGGCATGTTTCTTCCTTTCACCCTTCATTTATTCCTCTTCTAATTCTGCAGCACTGCTGGTCACAGCTGACCTCCAGTTGGAGCATTCAAGGGCCAGGGCTTCCCAGTTCTCGGTGTCTATGCCACATTTTTTGAGGTTGCCTTTAAGCCCATCTTTAAATCACTTTTCCTGTCCACCAACATTGCATTTCCCTTTCTTGAGATGGGAGTAGAGTAACTGCTTTGGGAGACGGTGATCGGGCATCCGGACAACGTAGCTGGTGCTGCTTTGGTCAGACCTCACCTGGAATACTGTTTCCAATTCATGAAGGATATGGACAAGCTGGAACATGTCCAGAGAAAGACAACCAAGATGATCAAGGCTCTGGAATCTAAAGCTTATGAGAAAGGTATGTGTTGGTTGGAGAAGACTGAAAGGTGGTGTGGTACCACTGTGACATTAAATTTATATTTAAGTTTAATGTGTTCAGGAAGAGAAAAAAGAAAATACAATAAAATTTAACAGGTTTTGACACTGTCAGCCAGAAGTACTCTAGCTCCTGTTTTGTAAAAGCAAAATGTACCTGGCTCCAGCTTAACCTGAAGCTTGCTAACAGGGTTGTCCTCACCAAGGAGCTTCATTTGTCTGTGGAGGGCATCAAGGCGGAAGGCAGTCTCCAGGCAGGTAAAAGCAGCACCTGTCCAAACATAAATGCACCTCTTCAGGTCAGGTATGGGCAAACTTCAGCCCTCCAGGTGTTTTGGACTTCGACTCCCACAATTCCTAACAGCCTAGCTTTTTTTGCAGTCCAAAACACCTGGAAGGCTGAAGTTTGCCAGTGCCAGGTATAGATCAACAGCAGATTTGCAGCTATTTAGCTGTTTAGCACATTGTGAGTGGGCACAACTTGAACTCAATTAAGAATGCATTTCCCTCCTTACAATATTACTTGGGAGTCCTAGTGTTGTAGTTCAGCGTGATGGTAACGTTACTACTACTGGTAGAAGGGAGAAGATGTCTGCGCAGGAGTTAGAAGAGGAACAACAGCGAAAGCGCATTAGGGAGATAATCATGGCCCCAAGTGATTCGGAGACGTTTGAGGGCTTCTCCGATTGTGAAATGGGGGATGGGGAGGAGAGCAGGGGAGTAAAGAGGGCTACTCGTGATCCGGAGTCCGATGAGGAGCTTCAGAGGAAGCGCATCCAGGAAATACTTAGCGCTCCTACAGAGGACGAGGATTTCATGAGGTTTGAAAGGAGTGATGGGTCTGGGAGTGATGTGGGAGAGGAGGATGAGCTGGATTGGACCCGTGTTCAACAGATTAGGGACATTTGTAACCAACCCACCTCCAGTGATGAATTTGAGGGGTTCACAGGGGATTGGCAACCAGGGAGCATTTGGCAAGATCTAAGTCTTGGCAGACGCTGGCAGAGGTGGAGAGATGTGAGCTCGGGTTCAGCTGCGGGGATGGAAGCAGCTGAGAGCGATGAGGAAAGGGTGGGGAGCTCACCATCCTCTAATGAGGAACTGTAGGATAAAAGTGGGTTCAGAATGTATGGCTCTTTGCAGAAGGCAAAGTGTCTTTATGGGACATAAATCTTTGTTACTGCCAACTATCGAGCTTGGGTCCTTGGACTACAAATTCCTGTGTTCCTGTGCTGCTGTGATTCCTGCATTCCAGTGTTTACATTACTACGGCTGGACCACGGACTGGTTTGACCAACGCTTTTAGCTTTTTGGACTTAAGACATTGCTAACTTCGTGATAGAACATTGCATTGTTTTGGGACTTCGTTTTCTACCTTTTGTGACTGTGTTTTTGAACTGTGCAAACTTTGAAGCAGATTGCTGAACTTTGTGTTTAACCCGGATTAAACAGTGTTATAATCCGGGTTATATTTTTGTTCTTGGTATCGTGATGCCAAATTGCTGCTCTGACTCTTTGCACTGAAGTTAAGTGCTTTGAAAGGCTATTTTTGTATAATAAAGCTGTGTTTGAACTCTTTATCTTGTGTTTGGCTCTACTTAAGGCTTCTGGGTCTTGACACCTAGGCAATGGCAGGAAGAGTTGAGGTGCCCCAAAAGCCCTGATCACCCTAAGAGAAAGCAAGCAGCTCACCATATGTCTCAGTGGTGATCCGGCGCTGAGCGTAAGTGGCCAGCCCCTCGCTCAGCCACATCTCCTCCCAGGTGGCGTTGGTAACCGCGTTGCCAAACCAGCTGTGCGCCACTTCATGGATGACATCGATGATGAGGAACTCATCGCTCTCCAGGATGGAAGAGATAATGAAGGTCAGGCATGGGTTCTCCATGGCGACCATTGGGAACGAGGGGGGAAGGAAAACGATGTCGTACCTGAAAGGGCCAGAAGGGAAGGAGAGAGAACCAAACCCATTGTCAGGAAAGTGGAGCCGAAATGTTAAAAGCATGTGTTCGTGCAAAAGAGAGATTTCAGAGAAGATTGGTGCACCACAAGCACCAATACTGAACCATTTAGATCAATCATAGAGCCACTGGAATCCATCCAGTCTCTTTGGGACATACATCTTGCAATGAATTGTGCAGTTTGTAAGTTGTTACGAGGATCAAATGGAAAGTAATGCCTCCACCTTCATAACTCCTCAACAGATGGCAGTATTGGTATGCGGCAGGTACTGGCTTGTTCAGTAGACTCTCCCCTACAGTTCCATTTTGGTAGGAAGCCTTAGCATTGAATGGTTGTGTTGTTAAAGTGCGAAGTATAGATCCCTGCTCCGACACTCAGTCAATGCGACTTAAGCAACATGCAGTAATTGAACTCTTGAGAGCAAAAGGTTTCACGCCAAAGGAGATTCATCAGGGAATGCAAGCTGTTTATGGTGATTGTGTTGATGTGAGTACTGTGCGTCGTTGGGTGAGAAAGTTTAAAGATGTTGAGGTGGGAACATCTGATTTGCGTGACAAACAAAGAGTTGGACGTCCTGTGACAGCAACCACCGAGTTTCACAAGCAAAAGGTGGACAGATTGATTCAGGGCGATCGTCCTATCACTCAGAGAAAAATTTCAAGCATAATCAGCATTTCACAAGAATGTGTGGGCCACATTATTTCTTTGCTTGGCTATTGGAAGATCTGTGCACAATGGGTATCCCAGGATGAGAGAACTGTGAGATGCTGGTTGTGGAAACAGAGTGTCAACTTCTTCCGTGATGGCTTTAGAAAACTTATTCATCGTTGGCAGAAATGTATCGAATTGTCTGGTGATTATGTGGAAAAGTGAATAGTGGTAGTTAAAGAGCACATTCTAAGAATTATTTCTGCGTTTGATTTATTAAAATATTCCCATCCAAACCCGAGTAACGAAGGTGGAGGCATTACTTTTCATTCAACCCTCGTAAGTTAGCATTTGCAAGGCTTGCTAAACAGGCTGATTTTCCTTTTAATGAAGTACAGCTGAAGCATCTTATGCCGAATCCACTGCCAATGCTGTACAACACATCTAAAACAGCCACAAAATGGCATTGAGAAAACTTCCATGTTAGTCAAATTATTTGGGACCCCAACATTGAGCTAAGGGGACCCTATTTGGGCTCTCATGTGGCCCACAAAATTAACGTAAATTCCTGTTATACATGAATTACTGTTTCCACAGCTCCCCACTAATCCTTAAGCAGTAAATGTGTATTTGATGTCTCCTTTTTGCTCTATTATTTTTAGTCCAAATAGTCTAGTAATCTAATGCCAGGAAACTGATATCATAGCTTTCTTTTTTCTGAAATATTAATTAGACAAACAAGGGGCCACCATGGCGCAACAAGTCAAACTGTTGAACTGTTGAATATGCTGACCTAAATGTGACCAGTTCGAAGCCACAGGTCAGGGTGAGATTCTGCTGTTAGCCCTAGCTCCTGCCAACCTACCAGTTCGAAAACATGCAATGTGAGTAGATCAATATGTACCGTGTCGGCAAGAAGGTAATAAAGGTGCCCATGCAGCCATGCTGGCAACACAACCAGGAAGTGTCTACGGATAACACGCTCCTCAGCTTGGAAATGGAGCAAGAGCACCTCCCCATGGTCAGAGTTGAGCACTGCCTCCAGAAAGCCGGAGATGAAAAGGGAAGCCTTTACCTTTGTTCTGTGTATTTGTATGTCATTGTGATTCCACTGTATTAAAGGAATTGAATGTTGCCTATTTGTGTATGTTGTAATCTGCTCTGAGTCCCCTCGGGGAGATAGAGCGAAATATAAGCATAGTGTTGATACTGTTGTTAATATTATTATTGTATCTTGCAATCAGAACCAATGAGCAAATTTCCCTTTGGGATTCATGTTCATGTGTTGATCTTGTTTCCTGGATTTACTAATTGCCTTTGGGACTTGCTTCCTTCATTCACTCTTGGATTTTTACCCTTCCATTTGCTTATGGTGCCTTTTCCCTTTATATATGTGCTTTTATCAATAAACTGTTTGTTACCATGTTTGGTGTTTTGGTGAGTACTGCGAGCATGGTGAACTCCTACTGAGGTGCAACAAGCTGGGGCTAACGGCGGGTGCTCAAATCCGACTCGGGATTGAACTGCGGACCATCCGATGAACACTATTTTTCTGCCTGCTGTGTTAAGCCCAGCCCCATAATTTGTGAATTCCAAACAAACCTGGACAGTTGACATGCGAAGCCCCCTCCCCGAATCTTACCTGCCCCAGATGTAAGGGCCATAGAGGCTTTCTGCTGCACTGAGCCAGCGTTCAACTCTTCCAGAGAGTTTGCCAATTGCTGTTGGAAGGAGGCACGGCTCTGCCCACACTTTGCTCCTGTTGCAAAGAAGGAAAAATACTGACATCGCAATAGGATTGACACTTGACACAATTCACCCAGACTTTCAGATTCTTACTATGAAATTCGACATGTTCAAACACACATAATTTCAAGCTTGAAGAAAAGTTCCTAATAAATACTTATAAGTACTCAGCTTCATAAGTTAGCACAGGCATGGGTCCACTTCAGCCCTCCAGGTGTTTTGGACTTCAACTTCAACTCCCAGAAAAAATGTTCATGTTAACTCAGACATGGGAATTGAAGTTTGCCCACGTCTGAGTTAACATGAGCAGTTTTTCTGGTCCACATTGTTGTGGTAAATCATAGCAGGACCAAGTGTGTGTGTGTTGAAGAAAAACCTTATGTTGTTACTTATTATGTACAGCTGGTAATGTAGGTCAATGTTGTGACTCAGCTGGAAGCACAGAGTGCCTCTGGCGAGGATGATGGGATTCAGGTTGACAATCTGGTTCAAAATGTCCCTGTTGTAATCAATGAGGAACAGGGTGTGGAAGTTCAGTTTCCCACAGCAAGAAATGAGTTTGTTGATGCTGAAACGAGCCAGGTGCAGGTGCAAGTTGACTCAGAAAAGGAGGACAGTTCTCAGCCTGTTAAGGAGCAGGAAGCAAACTGGATAACAGTAACAAACAGACTGACCTTGATGAAACGGAAACCTTAGATCGTGCTGACCGTTTGGAATTCAGAGTTCGAAGGAGTGTAAGAATAGCTAACAAGAAGGAGGCCAGAGGCCAAAGAAATGCCTTCATGTTTTGCAAAGGATATTAAGCAGTGTGTTTAAGACCAAACCTTTGTCAGAGCGACTTTTCGTTTAACCAAGAAGCTTGCATTTTGCTTGTTTAGATTACCTAGCACTTCTTGTGTTCATGGTCTCAGGACTCAGTCATGTTCTTATGGGATTTTGCTTTGCTGGTGCCTATTTGGATCATGCTTTCAAGGTTTTGTTTTGTATTGATCTTTTAGAACAGTGTTTCTCAAACTGGGTTGGTCATGGGGTTCTGTGTGGGAAGTTTGACCCAATTTTATCATTGGTGGCATTGAGAATTCACTTTGATTGGAGGTGAACTATAAATCCCAGGAACGACAACTCCCAAATGTCAAGTCTCTTTTCCCCAAACTCCACTAGTGTTCACATTATTGAGAATTCATGCCAATTTTGATCCAGATCCATCATTGTTTGAGTCCACAGTGTTCTTTGGATGTAGGTGAACTACAACTCCAAAACTCAAGGTCAATGTCCACCAAACCCTTCCAGTATTTTGTCATGGGAGCTCTGTGTGCCAAGTTTGGTTCAACTCTTATCGTTTGCAGCGTTCAGAATGTTCTTTGATTTTAGGTGAACTATAAATCCCAGCAACTACAACTCCAAATGACAAAATAATCAGACAGCTGTGACTTACCTAGGACCAATGTCTGCAGGCACAAGGTCCCCTGCCACCAGCGCCACCAGATAAGCAGGGATTGGGTATTCCATGTAGAATTGGTATATGCCCTCTTGTTCTTCATAGGAACTTTGGGTAGCACTCATCAAAACCTGCATGCCTGCAGGAGCCTGGAAAACAGCACAAAAAGACTGTCAGGACTGTTTGATAGATCAAGGAAAATAATGGCTGACTAATAAACATCCAAAATACACTTTTTTCACTCTCACGCCTCTAGAGGCACTTAAGCAGAGGCTTGCTGGGCAATGCCATCTGTTTGAGGTTGTACTGGATGTCCCTTGTGGCCTCTTCCAACTCTGTGATTCTACATTAAGGAAGCAACAGTGAGGAAAACAGGCTTTACATCACTGAGTCCTGACCTTGACGATAGCAGAGTAGGTGCACTTGACCGCCGGTGTGTCAAAGCAGGGGAAGAAGGAGCGGTTGCACACGGAATGGCCTTGGGTGAAGACAAAGGGCTTGGAGTTCCCATACGTCAGCTCAGGATCCAGCCACCAGATCTGATGGAGGAAGAAGAAGGGATGCGTGAGGAAACACAACCAAGAGAAACACAAAGCTCAGACCACAGCAAGCAGGGTCTCTAGACAAGGAAAACAACAACCCAAAACTGGGGAGAGACACTTTGGTAGCACTCTCAAAATCTTCCTCATCACCTCTGCTGTTTCAGAGAAGAAGGAAAGAGACAAGTAGGTCATAATTAAGCACTGGCCTCTTCTGCTGTAGCTTGGCACGGAGAGCAGAGGAGGAGAGTGCTTCTTTCATGACCCGCTTTTCTCCTTCTCTTCATTCTCTGAAACAGCAATGGTGATCACAAAGATTTGGGGGGATTCTTGTCTGCCTTCAGAAGGTCAGAAGGACAAGGAAAATCCAGATGACCAAGACATCACTTGAAAATATTTGTTTGTTTATTTATCATGTCAGAAGTGAATTGGGAAGACAGTTATAATGTATAGAAATACCACAAGCAAAGTTAAAAACGTATTATACTAAATTTCCTTTGACCAGAAGCTGGTGTTGCAATAAGAAGGTCCTCCATTGTGCATGTGGCAGGGCTCAGACTGCACTGTAGTAGGTGGTCTGTGGTTTGCTCTTCTCCACACTCAAATGTTGTGAACTCCACTTTGAAGCCCCATTTCTTAACACTGGCTCTGCACCCAGTGCGCCAATGACCACTGGGACCACCTGGACTGGTTTATGCCAGAGCCTTTGCAGTTTGATTTAGAGTTCTTGATAACGACTGAGTTTTTCCTGTTGTTTTTCCTCAACGTGACTGTCACCTGGTATGGCAACATCAATAATCCAGACTTTTTTCTTTTCCACAATCGTGATGTCTGGTGTATTGTGTTCCAAAACTTTGTCAGTCTGGATTCGAAAGTCCCACAGTATTTATGCGTGTTCATTTTCCACGACCTTTGCACATTTATGATCACATCAATTCTTTAACTACCAGCAGGTCCAACCAAGCCAGAGAGGTCTCAGCTGAGGAGTGGAACCAAGAGCACCTAACCCATTAGCACTATGGAGAAGCAAACCAAAACGAAGTCTATACTGGCTCGGTCGACATCCAGGATAAAAAGGACCGCGGTGGATGCTGCTGATTCTGGACATCTATCAAAAAGTGGGCTACAGAATCAAAATACAAATGAACCATCACAGAAGCGGCAGAAATATACAATTATTATTATTATTATTACTACTACTACTACTACTAGCCGTCCCCTGCCACGCATTGCTGTGGCCCACATGGGGGTTCTGTGTGGAAGGTTTGGCCCAATTCTATCATTGGTGGGGTTCAGAATGCTCTGTGATTGTAGGTGAACTATAAATCCCAGCAACTACAACTCCCAAATGTCAAGATTCTATTTTCCCCAAACTCCACCAGTGTTCACATTTGGGCATATTGAGTATTCGTGTAGAGTTTGGTCCAGATCCATCATTGTTGAGTCCACAGTGATCTCTGGATGTAGGTGAACTACAACTCCAAAACCAAAGGACACTGCCCACCAAACCCTTCCAATATTTTCTGTTGGTCATGGGAGAACTGTGTGCCAAGTTTGGTTCAATTCCATCATTGGTGGAGTTCAGAATGCTCTTTGATTGTAGGTGAACTATAAATCCCAGCAACTACAACTCCCAAATGACAAAATCATTTTTTTTTTTAGTGAAGAACATACATTGGGTTGTTAGGTGTCTTGTGTCCAAATTTGGTGTCAATTCGTCCAGTGGCTTTTGAGTTCTGTTAATCCCACAAACGAACATTACATTTTTGTTTATATAGATGCTGTTGGACTTGGCTTCATGTAAGCCGCCCCGATTCCCCAATTTTTTTTTTATTTTATTGTTGTTGTTGTTGTTGTTGTTATTATTATCAACTTTGGACCCTTTTCTTACCCAATTACCCAGCTTCCATTATGGAAAATTATGGGTATTCCAGACAACATCCTTGCAAATGTCCTTGTCTTCTTACCATCTCCTCTGTCCTTTCCCTTTACACACACACACAAACAAACACACAGTTAAGCAAAAAAGACCCAACAGCTGAGAAGCATCTTTGGAGAACAAAATTATGAGTCTTCCATCAAGAAGCACCTCTAGGCATCCGCACTGTTAGGCTGCTTTTGAGCCTTATCTCCTAGAACAGTCTTAATTTCCCCACTTAACAACAAAGCATTTCTAAAGAAACAGCTGTGTGCCCTAATGGATCGGACACCCAGTGTAGCCTAAAACAAACAAGCCCTGTCATCAATGAGCCAAGAACACAGAATCAGATGGGAGGCTACACTGAGTAACACTGGGACATCGTGGCCCAGATCTTGCTTCGAGGGAAAAAGTGTAAATAAACACAGAGATGTGTGGCAGTTAAAATACGCGGCCTTGTTCATTTTATTTATTTATTATTTGGACTTATATGCGGTCACTCCCCTGGGGCTCGGAGCAGCTTACAAGAATGGCTAAAATCTAACAAAATTTAAAAGCAATTTAAAACAATTTAAAAACAACACTATCAAACATTAAAAGCCTGTCGAAACAGGTATGTCTTACATGACCTGCGGAAAGCTGGTAAGTCCCGCAAGGCACGGACTTCAGGTGGCAGAGTATTCCAGAGCGATGGTGCCACTGCTGTGAAGGCTCTGCGTCTGGTTGCGGTTAGACGCAAGGTCTTGACACTGGGGACTTCCAATAGATCTTGGTCCTCAGAACGGAGGGATCTCTGGGGTTGGTAGGGGGTGAGGCGGTCCCTCAGGTACATCGGCCCCAGACCATGCAAGGCCTTAAAGGTGAGTACCATCACTTTGAAAGTGATCCGGTGCTCAACTGGTAACCAATGCAGCTGCAGTCAGTTTGGGGTGATGTGGCATCTCATTGGAAATCCCGCAAGAAGCCGAGCAGCTGCATTTTGTACCAGCTTGAGCTTCCGGATCACCGACACAGGAAGGCCAATGTAGAGGGCGTTACAGTAGTCCAGTCTTGAGATGACCGTGGCCTGGATCACCATAGCTAGGTCGTCCCTGGACAGGGAGGGGGCCAGCCGTCTAGCCTGCCGCAGATGAAAGAAGGCGGTTCTGGTAACGGCGGAGACCTGGGCCTCCATCATCAGCAGAGGGTCCAAAAGGACTCCCAGACTCTTGACCAATGATGACGGGCGTAGTGCCTCGCCATCCAGGGTAGGCAGCTGGATGTCCCCACTGCCCAGTCAACCCGGCCATAGGATCTCCATCTTTGCTGGATTCACCCTCAACCTGCTGGCACGCAGCCATCCAGGCACGGCCTCGAGGCACTGATGGAAACAATCGGGTACAGAGTCCGGTCGGCTTTCCATCTTCAGCACAAGCTGAGTGTCATTGGTGTACTGATAACACTCAAGCCCAAAACCTCGAACCAGCTGAGCAAGTGGTCGCATATAGATGTTAAACAACATGCATTCTAACACTGCACTACCCAATTTTCAATGCACACCACTGTGCAATGTGCAAAACACAATTTTCGTAGGGAAGCAGCAATGAAAATAATGTTATGGTTGAGGGTCACGACAACATGAGGAAGTATATTAAGTGGTCGCTGCATTAGGAAGGTTGAGAAACACTGTACCACACCATGCTGTGACATACAGTTTTCCCATATTCAACCTTCTGAATTCAGCAGTGTCAGCTAAGCTGCCATACAGTTGCATTTGTCTGTAAAGGCTCTTTATGCCCTCCCAGGAATCCTGACTCTGTTGCAAAAACAGCATGCAACGAAACGAAACCGGCACCCAATGTTTGCCTGAGTCATTTGGAAGAACAGCAGGGAGGAGTCCAGAAACAGAAGGGAATTAATCCGGAGCCGAGTCAACAGCTCGAGCGAAATGGCACAGAGGTCTCCAGCTGTCCTGGCCAAGGGCAGCTTTCCAAAGGCAGAGCAGAGAGAAAAGGGCATTCCACCACCGCTTTTTATAACCTGACGGACAAGCGTGGTTTGTCCTCTTGTCAAGAAAAGAACACATCAGCAAAGACAAAAAAAAAAAGGTTCCATTCCAAGTTAGTCATTTGGAAAATTAAGCTGGAGTTGTTGTTGTTTCAAAAAGTAAACCCGCAATAACACTTTCAAATCTTTGTTGAGTGAGCACAAACAAGCGAAAATGATGAGAGAAATCACATTCCGCCAACCACGAGCGAATCTGTCCAAAGGCAGGCTTATTTTCTCAGCTCCAAACAAATCTTGCTAAAAGAACACCTCAGGGTGGCCGTAAATCACAAACTCCTTGAAGGCACACAACAACAACACCTTTAATTTTCAATATTAATTGTGGAAACCCTTTTGCAGCCAGAAGAAACACTCACATCAAACAGAGGCAGGCAAACCTGATTTTCATTCAAATGAAATTCTCAAATGCTTCCTGTTTTCAATATCCTACTAGGTATCTTTTTTCAGAGCACAATTACAAACTTTGCAATAAAAACTAGGTAGTATTGTTGTAGGTTTTCTGGGCTATATGGCCATGTTCTAGAGGCATTTTCTCCTGACGTTTCGCCTGCATCTATGGCAAGCATCCTCAGAGGTAGTGAGGTCTGTTGTAACTAGGAAAATGGGTTTATATATCTGTGGAATGACCAGGGTGGGACAAAGGACTCTTGTCTGCTGGAGCTAGGTGTGAATGTTTTAACTGACCACCTTGATTAGCATTTAATGGCTTGGAAGTGCCTGGGGGAATTTTTTGTTGAGAGTGATTTGCTGTGCCCTGATTGTTTCCTCTCTGTTGTTGTGCTGTTGTAATTTTTGAGTTTTTTAATACTGGTAGCCAGATTTTGTTCATTTTCATGGTTTCTTCCTTTCTGTTGAAATTGTCCACAGACATGTGCCTTTCATCTCAAGAACAGACAAACATCCCGAGCTCTGAAGATCACCTGGGAAGGAAAACTCACAGCAACCCAGTAATAGTAGTCCTGCTTATATCCTGCTTTTTCTCTCTCACAGGAGACTCAAAGCAGCTATTTTTATTGTGTTTAAAATTACCTTCAAGTTATGTGTGTATATGAAACACAAATGAATTTCCTGTTTAAACTTGGTCCCATCTCCAAGATATTGCATTATGTATAGCAGTGCTTCTCAACTTTCCTAATGCCACGACCCCTTACTACAGTTCCTTATGTTGTGGTGACCTCCAACCATAATATTATTTTTGTTGCTATTTCATAATTTTGCTACTGTTATGTAAATATCTGATATGCAGGATGTATTTTCATTCACTGGACCACATTTGGCACAAATACCCAATATGCCCAAATCTGAATACTGGGGGGTGATTTTGTCGTTTGGGATTTATAGTTAACCTATGTTCAAAGAGCATTCTAAACTCTACCAATGATGGAATTGACCCAAACATGGCACACAGAACTCCCATGACCAACAAAAGAAATACTGGAAGGGTTTGGTGAGCATTGACTTTGAGTTTTGGGGTTGTAGTTCACCTACATCCAGACAGCACTGTGGACTCAAACAATGATGAATTTGGACCAAACTTGACTCGAATACTCGACATGCCCAAATGTGAACACTGGTGGAGTTTGGAGAAAATAAGACCTTCACATTTGGGAGTTGTAGTTGCTGGGATTTATAGTTCACCTACAATCAAAGAGCATTCTGAACTCCACCAGCGATAGAACTGGGCCAAACTTGCCCAATCCCAAACTCAAGGTCAATGCCCAACAGACCCTTCCAGTATTTTCTGTTGGTCATGTGAGTTCTGTGTGCCACGTTTTGGTTCAATTCTGAACTCCACGTTCAGAATGCTCTTTGATTGTAGGTGAACTAACTTATTTATTTATCGTGTCAGGGGCAACCAGACCATTGTATTACATTTATAACAGAACAAAGCAAACAAACAGACAAAACACAAAAGTTTGCAAGCTTGGTAGTTGATTAAATGTCCTTTGAGCAGTAACTGCCCACTTGGAGTGCCTCTGGTGTCGGCGCAAGAAGGTCCTCCATTGTGTATGTAGAAGGGCTCAGGTGGTCAGTGGTTTGCTCTTCTCCACGCTCGCATGTCGTGGATTCCACTTCTCGTGGTGCCATGACAGGAGACATGAGAGAAGCATCCTCGCAGGATTGCAAGACGTCCGGCCGTCCCCTGGGCAACATCTTCGTAGACGGCTGATTCTCTCACTCCAGAAGCAACCAGAAGTGACTTGCAGCATGCAAGCAAGCAAGCAAGCAAAACAACCAACGAACCTTTTCAGGACCAACCATGACAATAATTTCAATCAAGATTGAAGGCATGTCAGCTGCCAAAGAACAACTGCTGTATGAACTGTGCCAAGATAAGAAATGTGATGTGCTGTGTGTCCAAGAAACACACAGGGATGAACAATAGAAATGACCAAAAGTTCCAGGAATCCCAGCAACTACAACTCCCAAATGTCAAGGTCTTATTTTCTCCAAACTCCACCAGTGTTCACATTTGGGCATATTGAGCATTTGTGCCAAATATGGTCCAGTGAATGGAATGCATCCTGCAAATTAAGTATTTCTTTTGATTGTAGGTTAACTGTGCTATCGCACGCTGGGCCTGTGCATAAGACTGTAGACAGGACATAAATTCTGTGTGCCCAACGGGATGCAGGGGCTGCCACAGATTAAAGGCTTTTGGATTTCCTTAAAACAGAGTCTTTAGATTGCTCAAAGGCTCAACAAAGTTCTTTATTAAAGAAAACAAACAGGTATTTCAAGGCTTTCTTAACAGTCTATTGGCTCTCTCTCAATCTTGTCCACAGGGAACAGGCACCATCTTCATAAACTATACATTAACTAATGGGAAAATCCTTAACTTCTAATCTGGGCAATCTGTCTTTGCCTCTGTTGGCGTGGAGCCCCTGCACCCGGTACCAACTGCTTCTGGCTTCCGTGAGTGACCCTTACCAAGCAGAGCTGTGTAGACTTCCAGGGAAAAGGAGTTCAGGTTTCGGTGAAGTTCCTCAGCGAAGGAGCTGTAAGGCTGTATGATCCTCGGCCAAACTGTGGGCTGTATATCTCCCCGGCCAAGCCATGGGCTGTATAACCCCGGCCAAGCTGTAGAAGATGAAGCTTTCTACAGGAGCTCTTGGTATTATGTCCTGCATGGAAAGCTTCTCTGTGTGGACTGAACCCAAACTGGCTCCTATTCCCTCCAAAAACCCAAAGGGGGCGGGACCAGGGAACCTAACTATAATTGACAGGTGGCTTGCTCTATGATTGCAGCCAAAAGAAGCCACCTATCTGCAGAGTTCCTGAAACTTAGGACTATAACAAACATTAAATGCAAAGCAAACAAAATTGGAGCTCCTGGTGCAGTTGTACCTGCACATTAACTATAAATCCCTGCGACAACAATTCCCAAACGACAAAATCACCACCCTGTATTCGGATTTGGGCATATTGGGTATTTGTGCCAAATGTGGTCCAGTGAATGAAAATACATCCTGCATATCAGATGTTTACATTACGATTCATAACAGTAGCAAAATTATGAAGTAGCAATGAAAATAATGTTATGGTTGGGGGTCACCACAACATGAGGAACTGTAGTAAGGGGTCGCGGCATTAGGAAGGTTGAGAAACACTGCTCTAAAGCAATACAAGTTGCTTTGAGTCTCCTGCAGGAGAGATAAAGAAGTGTATAAATTAATATAATCATAATAATACTCCACTCAGATGACACGTCAACATCATCACCACCACCACTACCAGCAGTATTAGCATGGCTGCCGCCACCACGGCCATCAAAAACATATTATAACACTTACAAGTAATGTTTTCTGCAATAGAATACACAGTCTTCCTTGGGCTGAGGAAGAGGCTTTAAGGATGGGATAACTTCCTCATCTGTTATTCCGTTTGAAGAAAACAGCTCCAGGCACCGAACTGAACCAAAACTGAATAATTCCTTTGCGGAACAAGAAGACTTCTGTTTACCCAAGGCCCATCTGGAAATCAGGCCATACTGGAAACATGACGGGGTCGTAGGTATTATTGACACTACTGTGGCAAACTCACAAACACTATAATTATGACCATAGAGAAGGCACGGGCCAACTTGGGCCCTCCCTCCAGGTAGAGGGAGAGCCAAAGTTGGCCCATGACTGGTCTAAACACTATACTCAACAGCCTTACCAGCTGTTAGGAATTGTGGGAGTTGGAAGTCCAAAACACCTGGAGGGAGAGCCAAAGTTGACCCATGCATGCATGTAGACACTATACTCAATGACCTTACTGGCTATTGGTAACTGTGGGAACTGTTGGGAACTGTGGGAGTTGGAAGTCCAAAAACCTGGAGGAAGAGCCAAAGTTGGCCCATGCATGTATGTAGACACTATACTCAATGACCTTACTGGCTGGGTTGTTGTGGGTTTTTTTGGGCTATATGGCCATGGTCTAGAGACCTTACTGGTTGTTGGGAACTGTAGGAGTTGAAGTCCAAAATACCGGGAGGGAGAGTCTGAGTTGACCCATGCATGTATGTAGGCACTATACTCAATGACCTTACTGGCTGTTGGAACTGTGGGAGTTGAAGTCCAAAATACCTGGAGGGAGAGCCAAAGTTGACCCATGCATGTATGTTAGATACTACACTCAACAACCTAACTGGCTGTTAGGAACTGTGGGAGTTGGAAGAACAAAAACCTGGAGGGAGAGCCAAAGTTGACCCATGCATGTATGTAAACATTATACTCAATGACCTTACTGGCTGTTGGGAACTGTAGGAGTTGAAGTCCAAAACACCTGGAGGGAGAGCCAAAGTTGACCCATGCATGTATGTAGACACTATACTCAACGACCTTACTGGCTGTTGGAACTATGGGAGTTGAAGTCCAAAACACCTGGAGGGAGAGCCAAAGTTCACCCATCCATGTATGTAGACACTATACTCAACAACCTTATTGGCTGTTGGGAACTGTGGGAGTTGAAGTCCAAAACACCTGGAGGGAGAGCCAAAGTTGACCCATGCATGTATGTAGACACTATACTCAATGACTTTACTGGCTATTGGGAACTGTAAGAACTGTTGGGAACTGTGGGAGTTGGAAGTCCAAAAACCTGGAGGGAGAGCCAAAGTTGACCCATGCATGTATGTTAGATACTACACTCAACGACCTAACTGGCTGTTAGGAACTGTGGGAGTTGGAAGAACAAAAACCTGGAGGGAGAGCCAAAGTTGACCCATGCATGTATGTAAACATTATACTCAATGACCTTACTGGCTGTTGGGAACTGTAGGAGTTGAAGTCCAAAACACCTGGAGGGAGAGCCAAAGTTGACCCATGCATGTATGTAGACACTATACTCAATGACTTTACTGGCTATTGGGAACTGTAAGAACTGTTGGGAACTGTGGGAGTTGGAAGTCCAAAAACCTGGAGGGAGAGCCAAAGTTGACCCATGCATGTATGTTAGATACTACACTCAACGACCTAACTGGCTGTTAGGAACTGTGGGAGTTGGAAGAACAAAAACCTGGAGGGAGAGCCAAAGTTGACCCATGCATGTATGTAAACATTATACTCAACGACCTTACTGGCTGTTGGAACTATGGGAGTTGAAGTCCAAAACACCTGGAGGGAGAGCCAAAGTTCACCCATCCATGTATGTAGACACTATACTCAACAACCTTATTGGCTGTTGGGAACTGTGGGAGTTGAAGTCCAAAATACCTGGAGGAAGAGCCAAAGTTGACCCATGCACGTATGTAGACATTATACTCAACGACCTTACTGGTGGTTAGGTATTGTGGGAGTTGGAAGTCCAAAACACCCGGAGGGGAGGCCCAAGTTGGCCCATGCCTGGTCTAGACGCTCTACTCAACAGCATTACTGGCTGTTAGGAATTGTGGGAGTTGGAAGTCCAAAGTCCTGGAGAGGAGGCCCAAGTTGGCCCATGCCTGGTCTAGAGACTATACTCAACAGCCTTACAGTCTGTTGGGAAGTGTGGGAGTTTGAAACACCTGGAGGACCAAAGTTGGCCCATGCCTGTATGTCCGTGGTTTTCAACCTGTGATCCGAGGACCACCAGTGGTCCGCAAGAACGAAAATATGGTCTATGGCCTCACCATTACTACACAGTTGCCTTGAAACCATGTAGCAACTAGAGCAGTGGTTCTCAACCTGGGTCCCAAGATGTTTTTGGCCTTCAATTCCCAGAAATCCTAACAGCTGGTAAACTGTTTCAGTTTGGTTATTTGGGGTGCTGATTCAGAAAACTGCATTGGACAAACCACATCAACTCTAGTTTCTGATATAATACATATGCCACCCAGTAGTTGCCATCTGTTCATCCACAGGATCACAACCAGATACAGTGAAGACATCTGCCCTTGCGCTGTGCTACTCTGCTGCTGAGTATGCATGCCCAGTGTGGAACACATCTCACCACACTAAAACAGTGGATGTGGCTCTTAATGAGACATGCCGCATTATCACGGGGTGTCTGCGCCCTACACCACTGGAGAAATTACACTGCTTAGCCGGTATTGCACCACCTGACATCCGCTGGGAAGTAGCAGCCAATAGTGAAAGGACCAAGGCAGAGACATCTCCAGCTCATCCCCTGTTTGGGTATCAGCCAGCATGTCAATGACTTAAATCTAGAAATAGTTTTCTAAGATCTACAGAGACACTCGCTGGAACACCTCAGCAAGTGAGAGTCCAAAAGTGGCAGGCTCAAACCCAGAACCTCAACAAATGGCTGATACCAAATGAGAGACTCCCTCCTGGGCACACAGAAAACTGGGCGACTTGGAAGGCGTTGAACAGACTGCGCTCTGGCCCCACGAGATGCAGAGCCAACCTTAAGAAATGGGGCTACAAAGTGGAATCCACAACATGAGTGTGGAGAAGAGCAAACCCCTGACCACCTGCTGCAATGCAACCTGAGCCCTGCCACATGCACAAGGGAGGACCTTCTTGCAGCAACACCAGAGGCACTCCAAGTGGCCAGATACTGGTCAAAGGACAACTACCAAACTCACAAATTTTGTATTTTGTCTGTTTGTTTGTTTTGTCCTGTTAGAAATGTAATACAATTGACTGGTTGCCCTGACACGACAAATAAGTAAACCTCAGCAAGCAAAAGTCCAAAAGTGGCAGTCTAAAACCCAGAACCTCAATCAGTGGCTGAGACTGGATGAGAAACTCCCTCCTGGGCACACAGAAGATTGGGAGACTTGGAAGGCGCTGAACAGACTGCGCTCTGGCACCACGAGATGCAGAGCCAACCTTAAGAAATGGGGCTACAGAGTGGAATCCACGACATGCGAGTGTGGAGAAGAGCAAACTACAGACCACCTGCTGCAATGCAACCTGAGCCCTGCTACATGCGCAATGGAGGATCTTCTTGCAGCAACACCAGAGGCATTCCAGGAGGCCAGATACTGGTCAAAGAGCATTGAGCATAATGCCTTGTTTGTGTTTTTAAATGCATTTTAACTGTACCCTCTACTCCAGTGGTTCTCAACCTGTGGGTCCCCAGGTGTTTTGGCCTACAACTCCCAGAAATCCCAGCCAGTTTACCAGCTGTTAGGATTTCTGGGAGTTGAAGGCCAAAACATCTGGGGACCCATAGGTTGAGAACCACTGCTCTACTCACTTATGACAAGATAAACAACTCCTGTATGTGGATCACTGGTTCCCAACCTTTGGGCCTTCAGCTCCCACAGTTCCTAATAGCTGGTAAGTTGGCTGAGATTTCTGGGAGTTGAAGTCCTAAACACCTGGAGGACCAAAGGTTGGGAACCACTGATGTAAACACTCAACTCAACAAGTCAACTTACCGCTGGTGCATCGATGGTGGTGTAGCGTATGATGACCTGGAAAGGCTGGTGCGGCTCCAGCGAAGAAGGCAATGAGATGGTGAGCGCCGAGCCGTAGTCGGTGAAGGGGTCCACCCTGAAGAAGAGCGGGCGAGGAGGCAGAGAGGAAGACAGCGCTGGGGGGTCCGGGAAGGTGGGCACTGGCGGAGGGGGCACCTCGGGGAAGAGGGAGCAGTCCGAGAACGGGAAGGCCTTGAGGTCGACGGTGGGGTCGTCACCGTGAAGTCCCTGCTGGTGCTGCTGCAAGGATCCCGAGGGGAATCCGGGGTGAGCGGAGGAGGAGGCCAAGGCAGTGTGGTGGGCATCTGAGGGTCCCAAGGGGCAAGCTTGAGCAGAAGAGGAATGAGGATCCATCACAGCCTTGCAGTGGTCGTGGGCCAATCGGGAGTCCAACGAGGGACTATCAGAGTGGGCAGAAGAAAGGGTCGGAGAGGGGTGTTGAGCATGAGCCTTTCGGGAGGTCAACGGGGCTCTTGAGGGGTCAGGGCTCGACGATGGGTCTTGAGGGGTCAACAGGGGTCTTGAGGGGTATGGACTTGATGATGGGTCTTGAGGGGTCAATAGGAGTCTTGAGGGGTATGGGCTTGAAGAGGGGTCTTGAGGGGTCAACAAGGATCTTGAGGGGTACGGGCTTGATGAGAGGTTTTGAGGCATCAACGGGGGTCTTGATGGGTCAGGGCTTGAGGAAGGGTCTTGAGGGGTCAACAGGGGTCTTGAAGGGTATAGACTCAACGAGGGGTCTTGAGGAGTCAATGGTGGTCTTGAGGGATCAGGGCTTGAGGAAGAGTCTTGAGAGGTCAACAGGGGTCTTGAGGGGTATGGGTTCGAAGAGGGGTCTTGAAGGGTCAACAAGGGTCTTGAGGGGTCAGGGCTTGAGGAAGGGTCTTGAGGGGTCAACAGGGGTCTTGAAGGGTATAGACTCAACGAGGGGCCTTGAGGAGTCAATGGTGGTCTTGAGGGATCAGGGGTCAACAGCAATCTTGAGGGGTATGGGTTCGAAGAGGGTTCTTGAAGGGTCAACAAGGGTCTTGAGGGGTCAGGGCTTGAGGAAGGGTTTTGAGGGGTCAACAGGGATCTTGAAGGGTATAGACTCGAAGAGGGGTCTTGAGGGGTCAATGGTGGTCTTGAGGGGTCAGGGCTTGAGGCAGGGTCTTGAAGGGTTAACAGGGGTCTGGAGGGGTCAGCTGAGGGTCCTGAGGCCGAGAGCGCATGGGAATTGGTGTCCCCCCTGGAGACCCCCCGCCTTGGGGAGGAGGAAGAAGGGGGCGAGGAGGAGCTGGGGTGGGCCTTGGGGGTCCCTGCGGAGTGGAAGACGAACCCGCATCGCTTCTCCCCCAGGGGGGAAGGCCTGAAGCCCACCGAGGCCACCCTCAAGGCGGGGTGAGTGTCCAGCACGAGCGTCCAGAGCTGCTTCCTCTTCTCTTCCTCCTCCTCCTCTTCTTCCTCTTCCTCTTCCTCTTCCTCGCCCTCCCTGGCGCAGAGCTCCAGGACCAAGCATCCGGCCAAAGCCCGGGCTTCAGGGCGGAGGTCCAGCCCGAGGCGGAGGTGGCGGAGGCGGAAGAGCGAGGAGCTGGACGCCGAGGCCACGTCGCGAGGGGACTCCGTGGGCCCGGCCATGCCGAGGGAGGGAGGGAGGGGAGGGAGGGCTGGAGCTAAGTGAAATCCATGGAGGGAGCCGAGGAGGAAGGAGGAGGAAGGAGGAAGGGGAAGAGGCTCGGCTTGGCCAACCCCACCCCGCCGCGGAAGCACAGGCAGCACCGCCAGCACCAGCAGCAGCAACGCAGCCGACGCCGTCGCCGCCACTGCTCTTATGGGCGGAGTGAGTGGGCGCTTGGGCGGCAGGGGGCGCCAGAGAGAAGCCAAGGGCGGCGCAACGCGAGGCGGAGTCTCTCCGCCGCCACCAGGGGGCGCGCCAAACCAACCCTAATTTAAACCAATGCTTCTCAACTTTCCTTGTTGTTCATTCGTTCAGTCGTCTCCGACTCTTCGTGACCTCATGGCCCAGCCCATGCCAGAGCTCCCTGTCGGCCGTCACCACCCCCAGCTCCTTCAAGGTCAGTTCAGTCACTTCAAGAATGCCACAAGACCAAAGTTTGCCCATGTCTGCCATTACTGCTCAAGCAGGGAGCTTTGAGATGGTTGAACAGAAGCTCTCCGAAGCTCTAGGTGCTCTTACTGCTGTGTTGTTCATTCGTTCAGTCGTCTCCGACTCTTCGTGACCTCATGGACCAGCCCACGCCAGAGCTCCCTGTCGGCCGTCACCACCCCCAGCTCCTTCAAGGTCAGTCCAGTCACTTCAAGGATGCCATCCATCCATCTTGCCCTTGATCGGCCCCTCTCCCTTTTGCCTTCTACTTTCCCCAGCATAATTGTCTTCTCTCGGCTTTCCTCATTTGTCCCATTATTTTTTTCCTTTACTTGTATACCGCAGTTTCTCAGCCCAACAGGCGACTCAACGCGGTTTACAACAAGGATAAGAATCAATCAACGATATACAATTTAAAACCATAAAAGCATAATATACAATATTGACACAACAATAGACAACACAATGCATCTCATAACTAGAGTCGTGATCCAATTTGTCGTCCAAATTTCCATTCCTGTAATCATCACATTCATTGCACTGTTTAACCGAATGCCCGTTCAAACATCCAAGTTTGTGGCCAAAGTACTTCAACTTTGTCTCTAGTATCCTTCCCTCCAATGAGCAGTCGGGCTTTATTTCCTGGAGGATGGACTGGTTGGCTCTTCTCGCAGTCCAAGGCACTCTCAGAACTTTCCTCCAACACCACAGCTCAAAAGCATCGATCTTCCTTCGCTCAGCCTTCCCTAAGGTCCAGCTCTCACATCCGTAGGTTACTACAGGGAAGACCATGGCTTGGACTAGGCGGATCTTGGTTGCCAGTGTGATGTCTCTACTCTTTACTATTTTATCGAGACTGGACATTGCTCTCCTCCCAAGAAGTAAGCGTCTTCTGATTTCCTGGCTGCAGTCTGCATCTGCAGTAATCTTTGCACCTAGAAATACAAAGTCTGTCACGGCCTCCACATTTTCTCCCTCTATTTTCCAGTTGTCAATCATTCTTGTCATGATCTTGGTTTTTTTGATGTTTAGCTGCAACCCAACTTTTGCGCTTTCTTCTTTCACCTTGATTAGAAGGCTCCTCAGCTCCTCCTCGCTTTCGGCCATTACTTATTTTTATTATTTCTCGTGTCAGGGCAGCCAGTCAGTTATATTACATTTCTAACAGAACAAAGCAAACAAACAGAGAAAATACAAAATGTGTGAGTTTGGTAGTTGACTAAATGTCCTTTGACCAGTATCTGGCCACTTGGAGTGCCTCTGGTGTTGCCACAAGAAGGTCCTCCCTTGTGCATGTGGCAGGGCTCAGGGTGCATTGCAGCAGGTGGTCAGTTCTTTGCTCTTCTCCACACTCGCATGTCATGGATTCCACTTTATAGCCCCATTTCTTGAGGTTGGCTCTGCATCTCGTGGGGCCAGAGCGCAGTCTGTTCAGCGCCTTCCAAGTCGCCCGGTTTTCTGTGTGCCCAGGAGGGAGTCTCTCATTTGGTATCAGCCATTGGTTGAGGATCTGGGTTTGAGCCTGCCACTTTTGGACTCTCGCTTGCTGAGACGTTCCAGTGAGTGTCTCTGTAGATCTTAGAAAACTATGTCTTGATTTAAGTCGTTGACGTGCTGGCTGATACCCAAACAAGGGATGAGATGGAGATGTCTCTGCCTTGGTCCTTTCACTATTGGCTGCTACTTCCCGGCGGATGTCAGGTGGTGCAATACCGGCTAAGCAGTGTAATTTCTCCAGTGGTGTAGGGCGCAGACACCCCTGATAATGCGGCATGTCTCATTAAGAGCCACATCCACTGTTTTAGCGTGGTGAGATGTGTTCCACTCTGGGCATGCATACTCAGCAGCAGAGTAGCACAGCGCAAGGGCAGATGTCTTCACTGTATCTGGTTGTGATCCCCAGGTTGTGCCAGTCAGCTTTTGTATGATATTGTTTCTAGCACCCACTTTTTGCTTGATGTTCAGGCAGTGCTTCTTGTAGGTAAGAGCACGGTCCAGAGTGACTCCCAGGTATTTGGGTGCGCTGCAATGCTCCAGGGGGATTCCTTCCCAGGTTAAGCCAGTGTTTCTCAACCTTCCTTACTAGCACCTTATCACCAGGGAACCAAATCAACCTTTTGCCCCTTGTTAATTTGGTTCCCATCCCCTTTAACCATTATGGAACACCAAAACACTAGACCAGCATTTCTCAACCTGGGGGTCGGGACCCCTGGAGGCGGGGGGTTGCTAGGGGGTGTCAGAACAGTCACCAAAGACCATAAGAAAACTTTCTGTTGGTCATGAGGGTTCTGTGTGGGAAGTCTGGCCCAATTCTATCAGTGATGGGGTTCAGAATGCTCTTTGATTGGAGGTGAACTATAAAGCCCAGTTGTAGTTGCATTAAATTGCATTAAAAACACCCCCAGCAGATGGCCATCCAGCCTCTGCTTAAAAGCCTCCAAAGAAGGAGCCTCCACCGAGGCAGAGAGTTCCACTGCTGAACAGCTCCCACAGTGATGAAGTTCTTCCTAATGTTCTGTCTGAATCTCCTTTCCTGTAGTTAAAGCCAGGGCAGCAGAAGACAGACTTGCTCCCTCCTCCCTATGACTTCCCCTCACATCTTGATCCATGGCCCTCATCCTGACTCCTCTCAGCCTTCTCTTCTGCAGGCGAAACATGCCCAGCTCTTGAAGCCGCTCCTCATAGGGCTTGTTCTCCAGACCCGTAATCATTTTAGCCACCCTCCTCTAGGCACATTCCAACTTGTCAACATCTTCCTTCAATTGCGGTGCCCAGAATGGGACACAGTGTGATTCCAGGTGTGGTCTGACCAAGGCAGAATAGGGAGGTAGCATGACTTCCCTAGATCTAGACACTAGACTCCTACTGATGCAGGACAAGATCCCATTGGCTTTTTTAGCTGCAGCATGACATTGTTGGCTCATGTTCACCTTCCTCCCCAGGAGGACTCCAAGATCTTTTCCACACGTCCTGCTGTCGAGCCAGGCATCGTCCCCCTTTCTGTATCTTTGCATTACATTTTTTTCTGCCTAAATGGAGTCTCTTGCATTTGTCCCTGTTGAACTTTCTTAGTTTTGGCCAATCATCTCTCTAATCTGTGAAGATTGTTTTGAGTTCTGCTTCTGTCTTCTGGGTATTAGCTAACCCTGCCAATTTGGTGTCGTCTGCAAACTTGATGATCATACCTTCTATCCTTCATCTAAATCAGGGGTCCTCAAACTAAGGTCCGGGAACCGGATGCGGCCCTCTAAGGTAATTTACCTGGCCCTCGCTCAGGGTCAACCTGGGGTCCCCAGATGTTTTTGGCCTTCAACTCCCAGAAATCCTAACAGCTGGTAAACTGGCTGGGATTTCTGGGAATTGTAGGCCAAAAACATCTGGGGACCCCAGGTTGAGATCTAGGTGTTTAAGATTGTCTGGAGAGGCCCTGCTCTCGGTCCCACCTTCTTTGCAGATCCGATTGGTGGGAACGAGAGACAGGGCCTTCTCAGTGGTGCCCCCTCGGCTATGGAATGCCCTCCCTAGGGACATTAGATTGGCCCCCTCCCTCCTGACATTTTGAAAGAGAGATAAGACCTGGCTGTTCGAGCAGGCATTTGCAGACACAGTATAACTGATTAATTGAGACTAATGGAACGACAGGACGATGAGATGAAAAATGATTTTAATGATGAGACGCTGAGAACTGTATTTTATTATTTTAATTGTTTGTTGTTATTGTTTTTATACGGTTTATACTATATGTAATTGTTTTTGACTGAATTTTATCTTGTGGGGCATTAATTGCCAAGTGTAAATCGCCTCGAGTCGCCTCCGGGCTGAGAGAGGCGGTATACAAGTATAGTAAATAATAAATAATAAATAAAGCAGGCTCACACTTCCCATTGCAATACTAATAAGTTTATATTTGTTAAAATTGTTCTTCATTTTAATTATTGTATTGGGTTGTTGTAGGTTTTTTCGGGCTATATGGCCATGTTCTAGAGGCATTCTCTCCTGACGTTTCGCCTGCATCTATGGCAAGCATCCTCAGATTATTTCACAGCAGGCGAGACGTCAGGAGAGAATGCCTCTAGAACATGGCCATATAGCCCGAAAAAACCTACAACAACCCAGTGATTCCGGCCATGAAAACAATTATTGTATTGTTTTAAAGTATTTTTTGCACCACAAGTAAGATATGTGTAATGTGCAAAGGAATTCATTCATGTATTTTTTTTCAAATTATAATCCGGCCCGCCAACAGTTTGAGGGACTGTGAACTGGCCCTCTGTTTAAAAAGTTTGAGGACCCCTGATCTAAGTGGTTGAACAGGACCGGGCCCAGGACGGATCCCTGCTGATGGCACTCCACTCCTCACTTCTTTCCAGGATGAAGAGGAAGCATTGGGGAGAATCACCCTCTGGGTTTGTTCATTTAACCAATTACAGATCCACCTAACCATAGTTTTGCCTAGCCCACATTGGACTACTTTCCTTGTGATTCCAGGTTTAGAATCGGGTGTCGGTGGTGGCAGGGAGGGCCTTTGCACAATTAAGACTCGTGCACCAGCTGCGACCATACCTCGTGAAGGCGGATCTGGCCAGGGTGGTCCATGCCTTAGTCACCTCCAGATTGGACTACTGTAATACACTCTACGTGGGGCTGCCCAGAAATTTTAATTGGTTCAACGGGCGGCTGCCAGGTTGTTAACTTGTGCTCCTTACAGGGAGCGGTCAACCCTCCTGTTTAAGGAGCTCCACTGGCTGCCGTTCATTTTCCGGTCCCAATTCAAAGCCCTGAACAGTTTGGGACCTACCTACCTACGTGACCGCATCTCTGTGTATGAACCCACACGATCTCTTCGATCATCTGGAGAGGCCCTGCTCATGCTCCCACCTCTTATCGCTGGCACGATTGGTGAGGACGAGGGAGAGGGCCTTCTCGGTGGTGGCCCCTCGACTCTGGATCTCGCTTCCCAAGGAGATCTGGGATGCTCCAACTCTGGCAATTTTTAGGAGGAGCCTGAAAACTTGGTTGTTCCAGTGTGCCTTTCCAGAATAATGAATTTCTCAGCAATATGCCCTCAAAATGCACTTTATTATTCATTTAGGATTGATTGATTTGCACGCCCTATCCCCTCCGAAAATTTCCATCCCAGTTATATCCTACCTTGATCATGCCCAGCATTATTTTTAAAATTTTAATTTTACATTTGGCCCAGCCGTAGGTATAATATAATCCAGATTATATTTAAGTTGGGTTTTTTGCTTAGCGGTTGCTATAGACTCTTTGTTTCTGCTAGAGGCACTGAATTAAGTGTCTCTAAGCCTTTTTGTGTTTAATAAACCTTTGTTTGGACCTTTTATATTGTGTTTGGCGTTCTTGAGGCTTCTGGGTCTTGACAGGGACCTTGTCGAAGGGAGGCCTTCCTGAAATCCAGATGTTCTACATCCACAGCATTCCCTGCATCTACCCAGCTTGTAACTCTAATAAACCAACCAACGCCCCAAAGACAAGTTCCACACAGGTGTTTACAAAAGCCAAAATAGTTTTTATTCACTTTCTCGGATGTTTGTCTTGACAAGACAATTAGCAAACATGCTAAGGCTATGAAAGTCCAGACGGACCAGAGAAAGAAACCCACATGCGACGCTGACCGATGGAAAGTTAACGGCTATTACAGGACTGACCATGCCCGCCAGGGCTACTGGGCCCATACGACGGGGGCGGCCTACAGCCACCATGGTAACGTGCTACACAGGACTCGGCAACCTGAGGTAGGTCTCTTTACTGTAAGAAAATAACATTTCCTACAGCGGTCAAACCCTGATCAGCAGAGGGAGGGACCTGCTAAAAATTGCAGATGGGGGGATGAGGGGAGCAACTTCAGGAACCAATATCCAGGGGGGAAGGAAGTGGCCACATATATGGAGCAATGTAAACTGTTAATTGTTACAATTATCAAAGTATCTGAAGAGCTTTCCAAACGAAGCATTAGTAGTATCTCTAAATCAGTAATTCGGCAGAGGCAACTATGAAAGCTTTTGCAAAGCAGCACCACAGTCCCAAACCTGAAGAGTCCTTGATTTACGAGCAGGAGCGTTTGTTCGGCTGAAGGAATGTGCATGTCCTTTCTATAAAACTCTACAGGCAGAGAATGTCCTCACATTCCCTTTATTGCACTGGTGTGAGCGACGACGAGTCCTCCTTCGTTAAAGATACCTGAGACAAATGGGTAGTTCTTCCCCTACTGCGAGCGACATAGTTCGCTCGTGAAATCGGAAATAAGGAAAGTAACCGAGCTCCATCTACAGAAAGAGGCGTGGGAAGCAGCTCTTGCTACTTCGACGCGCCCTAGCAATACGCCGCTGTGCTCAACAGGTACGGTGTGACCGCATCACATAACCGGAGTCCACATCCAGAGCCAATTCAGGAGAATCAGGACACAGAAGGACACTGCTGCAAAAGTTCGACTTCCATCCAATGATCTGGGAAAGCCCAGCGCTAAAGAGAAGCCTGACCGTAAGAGACAAAAAGAGCGCCCTTTGCGGCCTGGCACGCACCAGATTCCCAGGATCACAAAACTGTACAAAAAAAAAAAAAAGATAGAAAAAGAATATGCACTGGCATTAACACAGTGCTTATTTTAATATAAAATAAACAGCTTACATTTCCACTGTAAATATAGGCTATGTACAGAATTCTGTATAGATACAGCTACATGTATAAAGCTTCAATATAGGCCTCTCGAGACATTTATAATCATGGCTCCCTGAGCCACTTCTGTAGAGTGCATGTAATTGCAAAAACAAAAACAAAACAAAAAATTAGAAAGAAGAATATGGAATAAATACCATAATAAAAACATAAAGTAATCCTCCTTACAGTACTTTTTTTTCTTTTTGACTCGCAATGCTGAAAATTAAAAGAAGAAAAGGCAAAAATCTGCTTCGAGAACATGGAGATGGAGGAAGTCGAGGAGGAGGAGGAGGCAATACCTGCCACAGGCAGAATGCAATACCCTCCAGGTTAAAGTGACGTTGCCCTGAATTTTAGCCCTTGACAGCAATCTTATTATCTGCAGCAGCAAACATGGCATAGAAGCGGGAGTTCTCATTGGACAGAAGAGCAGACGGAGTGTCGAATTCCACCACCTAAAACAAATCGAGAGGGGGGAGAATGTGAGTGATGCATGAAAATAACCACCGTTCATCCTTTTATTTATGAAACAGAACTAAGGCCAAGAAACTCATAAACCCAACCAGTCTGCACACAGAATCCAACGTGAAAGGGAACAAAACGATCACAGAATCCAAACGCCTTCTTCAAAAAGCAAATTAAAATCAATTTTGAAATGAATTCGGATTTGTTATTATTTATTTATTTATTTGGAACTTTTATATACCGGTCTTCTCAACCTCCGCAGAGGGACTCAGTCCGGTTCACAACAAAAGATTCATAAACAAAGGTTTAAAACATCACATCTCATAATACACTTACACATTAAAAATACAATCATATAATTACACAAGGCCAAGTTGTCAGAATGAAGTCACAATTCATCGCCATCCGTCCATGTGGTCAGGAGTTAGTGACTCACTCATCAAATGCTAAATTCCAGAGCCAAGTTTTCACCAGTTTTCTAAAGGTCAGGAGAGAAGGGGCAGTTCTAATCTCCAGTGGGAGAGAGTTCCAGAGCCGAGGGGCCACCACCGAGAAGGCCCTGTCCCTCGCCCCCATCAGACGCGATTGCGAGGGTGGTGGGACCGAGAGCAGGGCCCCTCCAGGAGATCTTAACAACCTTGATGGTTCATAGGAGAGAATCCGTTCGGACTTCCAGCTTTTGATTGTGCCTGCATCTGATCTCTCTGGGGATTCTGGGCCTGTTGGTCATTCTGATAACACTGGGGATTCTGGGTCTGCAAGTCCGCAGGAAAGCCAGCAAGAGATGTTAAGCCCTGATCCTATTAATTTGCTCTGTTTTTATGATATTTCCTATGCTATTATACATTGCCATCCACCTCACTAAAAACCTTATCCTTTAACCAGCTCGCATAGTGGTCTTCTCCCCCCACCCTCCAAAATTAGTCTGCTGTTACTGTTGTTGTTACGCTGTTTTATGCTGTCTTAATTGTTATTGCTTTGCTTTTAATTGTATTCTGCCTTGGGATTGGCCTCATGTAAGTCGCTCCAAGTCCCTTCAGGGAGATGGAGACGGGGTAGAAAAATAAAGTTGTTGTTTTTTGCCTCCTCCTCCTCTTCTTTCTTTTTCTCATTTCTTTCTTTCTCTTCTTTCTTTCTTGCTTTCTTTCTTTCTCTTCCCTTCCCTTCCTTTCCCTTCTCTTCCTTTCTCTTCTCTTCCTCCCTTTTCTCCCTTCCTTTTCCTTTTTCTCTTCTTCTTCTTCTTCTTCTGACAATGTGTCTGAAGGCCACATTCCTCAAAGGCAGTCCAGTAAGGAAGCAAGGTCAGGAATAGATCGGAGTTCAGAGGATGAAACTGAAAGTCCAGGTAGACAGACTAATGAGCATCTAGATAGGAGATTTATGTTCCATCAACACAGAGCTTCTCAGGAGAGTTTACAAAGGTCAAAACACTTATTAGCAAAGAAGTTCTTATCAGTTTCCCAGGGGAGAAAGCATGATTGGCCTGTCAGTCAGGGCAATGTTGGTGTTTGAGTATAGAACTACATAGAATTCTATGATTCTATGATTTTACTGTCAAGTCAAAGGATTTCTAATTTCATGTTCCATAGAATCATAGAGCTGAAAGAGACCTCATGGGTCATCCACTCCAACCCCCTGCCAAGAAGCAAGAAAATTGCATTCAAAGCACCCCCGACAGATGGCCATCCAAGCCTCTGTTTAAAAGCTTCCAAAGAAGGAGCCTTTACCACACTCTGGGAGTTCCACTGCTGAACAGCTCTCACTCTTAGGAAATTCTTCCTAATGTTCAGATAGAATTTCCTTTCTTGTAGTTTGAAGCCATTGTTCCATCGCGTCCTAGTCTCCAAGACAGTAGAAAACAAGTTTGCTCCCTATGACTTCCTCTCATGTCTCCTCTCAGCCTTCTCTTCTGCAGGATAAACATGCCCAGCTCTTTAAAGCCGCTCCTCATAGGGCTTGTTCTCCAGACCCTTGATCATTTTAGTCACCCTCCTCTGGACACATTCCCACTTGTCAACATCTCTCTTCAATTGTGGTGCCCAATGTTTCCTTTTGTTCGTGTTTCATGATAACACGTTTTGAGGACTGTTCCTGAAGCTCATGTTTTGGATTTATTCGGCTTTTGTATTCCTGGCTTTTGATGCTACTCCTGTACTATGATTTCTGTGGATTATTCTTGATATTTGGACTTGGGTTTTTTAAAACTTTTGGCTGAACTGCTTTCCATATACATTCTGCAATAAACCGCTTTGCTAATTTTACCTTGGACTGGAGTTTGTGTTAAATACAGAGGTGGTTCCCAGCCTTGGAGTACAATAGGATCCTTCTTATCAACCATTAAGAGAGGTTTACCAAACCATCTCACAAAAGCAGCATGTTTCACTGCTGAACCACTTTTCACCTTGGAGGCTGTGTTTTATCTCGCTCTGCCAACAATTCACTTAATTATGCAGAATTCTACAGAGTTCTGTCTCAGCTTGGAGAGGCTCAATGCAACAAGGCTGTGCATGTATTTCCAGAGAGGGAAAAGGCATTCAGTTCTTGCTCACCTGGCCTTGCATCAGCACCATAATCCGATCAGAGCCCAGAACTGTATGAAGGCGGTGAGCAATCGTCAGCATTGTACAGTCTGCAAAGGCCTCTCTGATTGTTTCTTGGATCAGTAGATCGGTCTCTGTGTCCATGGCAGCTGTCGCTTCATCCAGGATCAAGACCTAGAAAGCAGAACATCTTGTTTTAAAAGGCAAACACACTTTGCTCCAAATGGGATTGCAAAATTAAAAGAAAATGAGTACATAGAGGAGGAAGATGTATAACTTTTCCTTTAACCCCCTTTCAGATAGGCCCTATATCCCAGGATCTGATCCCAGGTTTTCTGGCAGTTTAAAGCAGAAAACTTGGGATCAGATCCTGGGATATAGGCTGTTGATGTGTTTTGAAAATGTGTAATGTAGTTTTCAAAGTGTGTTTGTATGTTTAAAATGTAATGCTGTGTGCCAAGAGTATTCCTGCATGGAAAGGGTTAATTCCACACAGGAATTAATCCTTAAATCTTAGTACAGAGAGCAATGGACGCAGTAGTGCGTTGTACGTCATACGTGACTCTGGAATGCAGGAGGTGTGGACTAATGCTGATAACAACATGTTCTGTTCTTCAAGATGTAGCAGCCAATGGAGAGGAAGCAGTTTTTTGAAGGAGTGATGACATTATTATGTCCCATTGAAGTGGCGATGCGCCTCTGGGTTATTACTGGCAAACCATTCTAGTCTGGACGCGCATGGGAAATTCCAGACCCCTGACACTTACGCTTCACACCATTCTGACAAAGTATACAGGGCATCATGACCTGGGACTGGTAGTAGGCTACCTCACCTATGATGAGCTCACCCTTAAGAGTCCAACCAATCACCTGGCCATTATGTAATCCCCCACTGTTGCTATGCAGACCTTTGCTGAAGAGCACCAGAACCCATATAAGCTTTGCTTGGGCAACAATAAAAAAGCCATCATCATTCACTTCTACACCCTGTCTCCCGCCTGGTCATTATCGCGTCTCTACAGTTTTTACTATGTGCTTAGCTTCTTATGTAAATAGTTGTACAATAAATTAGTTTAAAGGAGACTGTGATCAATGTGTTTCCTTGCCTTGCTGTGCGGAGGCCATTGACATAGACCCTGTCTGGAAGGGCTGAAACTTACTCCCTAGGCTCTGTTTGCTGCACTACCATAGACTTATACACAGTGATTTCCAAACAGAAACCACTTAAGCATCAGTTGCATTAGGATCTGTTGCTAACATCCAAATCTTAAACTCCTACTAACAGAACAAATAACAAAGCCGTTTAGCCGACAGGATGAATGCCATCCAGAATTTTTAATAGACTCATATAAGTTAATACTTAGTCATTTATTTTCCTAAGAATCTTAGCTTTCATTTTAAAAACAAAAACCAATGTGTACATTCTGCAAAGGATTTCAGCCTTGTTTCTTGTGATAAGAAACAAGAATAAGAATTCAGTAGCATACATAGCTATTGTCCCAAACTGTGAACCTAATTAAAAATCAGAATGAATTCTGTTCATAGATATAGTGATTTTACAGCTATTAGGGGAGCCCCCGGTGGCGCTGTGGGTTAAACCCCTGTGCCGGTAGGACTGAAGACCGACAGGTTGCAGGTTCGAATCCGGGGAGAGGCGGATGAGCTCCCTCTATCAGCTCCAGCTCCTCATGCGGGGACATGAGAGAAGACTCCCAAAAGGATGATAAAAACATCAAATCATCCTGGCGTCCCCTGGGCAACGTCCTTGCAGACGGACAATTCTCTCATACCAGAAGCAACTTGCAGTTTCTCAAGTCGCTCCTGACACGACAAAAAAAAAAAAGCTATTAGGGAAGATAGCTGGTGGAGGAGTGTAGAGATAGATCCAGGAAGGGACTATCTGTGGTGGAGTTTAGAATTACTTTCAAAGAAGAAATCCTGTCAGTAATTTCTGGAGGGGAAGAGGAGTGTTTATGTGCAACTAAGTTTGAACTGCTGAAAGAAACTACACGCTTTAAAGTCAATACTTCTGAACAGCTAAACTTATTTTCTGTTTGGTTCAAGTTCTCTTAAATAAACATCATTGTTTTATTGTTCACAACATCTGCCTCACATGTGCCTCTGTGGATGAAGTTTTAGAAGCAGTTTCCAGCAGCAATCAAGAGTTTAATGGTGGCAGCATATATTTTTAAAGAGTAATCTTTTCAATGTTACCTCAGAACACAAGCCTGAGTGCTAATCCAGCACACTCTTGCCTAAGATATTTCAAGTAAGCCAAGGGCTTAACTTTCCTTTTAAGTTTGGTGGGTGCCAGAGCTCTTTCAAAAGGATTTTCCGGCCAGAAGTTTGTTCCAGCTTATTTGCAGCTTTTTGATTTTGGGTTTTTAAACACTGAAGCCACATTCAATCACAAGTGGTGTACAGCGGGTGGGATTTATAGTCCCTACCTTTTATAATTGGTGTCAGCTTGTGGGATTTTGTTCCCAAATAAATATCTATCTTTTATAATTGGTGGCAAGCGCTGGGATTATTTTCCCCAAATAAACCCCTGCTTTTTACAGATGGCCTTTTCTGCATAGATTTTATCGACATTTAGTCTAGTGCAGCGTTTTTCAACCTTGGGGTCGCGAGGGGGAGTTTCAGAGGGATCATCAAAGACTATCAGAAAACATATAGTTCTGATAGTTTTAGGAACCCCTTTGGCAGAGAAGGCTGAAGATCTCTCCACTTGTCCTCTTCCTTTTTGGAAACAGACAGCAAATTCTCCCACCAAAAGCCCTCCTCCTGCTGTGACTGTAGGTGAACTATAAACCCCACTGTTTGAGTCCACAGTGCTTCCTGGATGTGGGTGAACTACAACTCCCAACCTCAAGGTCAATGTACATCAGCAAGGATTTTTTTTAATCAGCACTATAGCTAAAATTATGATTAAATGAAAACAGATTTGGATAAAGTGAGGCTGAATGGACTGTGAGCTCAGTTTGGTGACAAAAACAAAGTTCCTGGGGCTGAGCTTGTTGCCTAAATAATAGCAGAGAGGTGAGCAAGACAGAGAATAAAACAGACATTTAACACCCCCATAAATCGTCATGCTCTTTAATTCCCCAACTTACCTTACAACGACGCAGCAAAGCTCTGGCAATGCAAAGCAGCTGCCTCTCTCCAACAGAGAAGTTTTCACCATTTTCCATTACTTCAGATTCAAGTTTCATGGGCAGCTGAGAGATCTAGTTGAGGTTAAAGAAACAAAGCCATGACTTTAAAATGCTACATCCATTTTGGAAGCCAAGCAATTTAATTAATACTAATGAGAAAATGCTAGCTCCACCCAACAGCCAAAATACTCCTCAGCCACTGGGAAAAACACTCAACAAAGATAACCCAAATTATTTTCCAAAACCTTCAACAGGGGCTGCATCAGACTGACTCAGGGTCACCAACACAAGTCTACTCCAATCTGTAGTGTACACAATAAGTTGTTGACTCTGATGGTGACGATGATGAGGATGATAGCAACAAAAACAATGACAAGAATAACGACAACAACAACGACAACATTTTATTTGTACTCTGTCCTATTTCCCTGAGGGCACTCAAGGCAGATTCCTGCATAAACAAACACAAAGGCAAACGTTGAAAGCCTAGAAACAACCAAACACAGATAAGGGTGAAGGCTTTCCCTTCTGGCTCTGAGGGTTGGTGCTCATCTGCATTTCTAAGCAGAAGAGTTTGCGTTGTCCTTAGACACCTCCTAGATGATAACGCCGGCATGACTGCATGGAGAGCCAAGTTTACCTTCCCTTTGAGGCGGTACCTATTGATCTACCCACATTTGCATACTTTTGAACTGCTAGGTTGGCAGGAGCTGGGGCTAACAGAGGGAGCTCACCCCGTCCCACGGATTCGAATCGCCAACCTTTTGGTCAGCAAGTTCAGCACAATGGTTTAACCCATTGCGTCATCATGGCAACAATCTTTGATTGATTTCTAACACTTTATAAATATGGTGGAGCAGATGGCCAATTCTCTCACACCAGAAGCGACTTGCAGTTTCTCAAGTCGCTCCTGACATGACAAAAAAATAAATATGGTCTTTGATTTATAACACTCCCTTTTAACTATGCTTTTATTGATGTTGTGAAATATGTTTTATTGGTCTTTTGTTGTGCTTTGTCTTTTACAATTGAATGTTTTATACTATTTATCTGTCAACAATTATTGTCTTCAGCTCTTCAAAAATGAACAGAAAGGCCACCCATGAAGTTTATTAAAGGGTGGCCTTCCTCCTTCATATTGTCTCACCACAAAGAGCCAACTTCTCCTTTGGTGTTACCCAAGCTGGGTGTAATGGAAAAGGTAATTGTAACAGAGGTTTTTTTGTCTATATTTACTACTGTTGATATTATGGAAAGGGCAATCAGGAGCTGGTTACATCTGATTGGTCGTTGTGCCACCATGGATACGTAGCCTTTGCAGTAGAAATGTATGCATTTTAGAGTGGCTAGCAAGAAAAGGGGTGGAGCTAGATAGAAAAAGTGGGAACATTTAAAAAAATCTCTAGCCAGGAGCTAGAAGGAAGAGGATCGGTATTTACGTTTGTAGCTTCCAAGTAAAGAAAAAACTAATATAAGTATAATTCTTAGTTAAGTAAAACTGAGAGATAGAGATTCCTTTGGACTAAGTTTTCAGTCAGACTATTGATGGAAGAGAGTGACTAAAAGTCATAAGCTAGCCATCCAGGAGGCTGTGGAGAAATATATTTTGAAGGAGAAGAAAGTGGCTTAAGAGAGTAGAATTAAGTTAAACTGTTTTGAAAGTTACATAATAACAATTTTTATATATTCAAAGGCGTGAAAGACAGTTGCAATAATATCCAAGTGGAACTGAAGCAATGTACTTTGTAACAGATAAGCTTATGTGCAAAAGAGCTCATAAATAAACATTTCTTTGTTTCAACATATATATTGAAGTCTTGTGTCAAGTTACAGAACTAAATTTACATGGCTGCAAATCAGTTGGAGATTACACTGATGTAACCTGTGAGGAGAGGTTGGAAGCTACATATTGACTCCAGGATTGGGTTACACATTGAAGAAATATACATAGACATCTAAACATTGCATACTGTAACAAATACATATAAAGAAAGGCGACACAGAGACAAAGATAGTGTGTTTCAGGCATGAACTATAAGTGCTTCGATTCCTCACTCTCCTCGTATCGCCTCATTACCTCACGTGCACATACATATATGTTCCATGTAGGCAGAGGTGGGATATCCAAGGTCTTGGTATACAGCCCCTTGGGAATGCCCGCCCTGTCTCGTTGCACTGGGTCTTTCAAATAAAACCCTCTCATAGAAATGGGGCTCAGCTTTTCCCCAGGTATGTGGGTAAATGAGAACCCTACCATTACTACCAATTCCTGTACTTACACAATCCTTCATGTGGGTCCTTTCCAAAGCATCCCAGATCTGTTCCTCACCATACTGTGAGAATGGATCTAAGTTAGACCTGGAGGAGGAAGAGAAGAACAGAAAATGACTGCCAAGTGTCCTCTGAAATACACACCATTCAAAGAAAATAGTCAAGACATCCAAACTCAAAAGGTATTGAAAGAGAGTTGATAGGAAAGTTGTCCAAAACAAAAAAATTTGCCTGGCTTCCAAGCAGTACCTTTTAGTATGCATGCAGCACACATTTTAGGAATCCATAAAATAAAAGATTCCCAGGCAGACAAAAATTATTTTTTCAAACAACATACATAAAAAAGGAAGGCTAGCTCAAAAAGTGGGGGAAAAAATCCAAACTCTAATATGTTATGTTCTCAAGTGGGAAATCTATCTGTTTAAGAGTCTTAAACAGAAGAAAGCCCTATGAATTTCATAGGGTTTCCATAAGTTGATAGGTGCTGTACGTCAGCCTGTTCAGCCTGTTATTGTGTCTGATGTTCATGTTGATGTTTATGTTGGGAATTATGTTCATGTTGATGTTCATAATGAGAATGGGGATGATGTTCCTGATGATGGGCCTGGGGATGAGGATTTGCTTGGGCCTGAGTTAAGTCTTGAGTTAAGTTCAGAAGAGAGGCTTGAGCTGTCTCAAGAAGATTCACAAGGCCACATTCTTGGAAGAGGCCCTTCATTGCTTTTCTCACAACAACTGTCTGACCATGATTTGTCGGGTGCAGGAGTTAATGAGGGCTAATATAATGAAAGCTTGGACAGAAAATGAAGTTTTAGTAAACAGAGGCAAAGTCTTCAGAGACTGAGAAAATCAGTTCTGCTTCAGCAAAAGAGAGATAACAAACCTTTATCTGGTGTAAAGGTCAAGAAAAATGCTTTCCTTTATGTTTTGGGTTCTGAGAACGCTTTATAGTGATTCATGGGAGAAAGTTGCCCCAGTCAGGCCAATGTTGTTATTTTATCAAAGTCTTGCTTTCAAGTGCTCTGAGTTCCATGCACCAAGTTTTTGCCATGCTTAAGTTCTGTTTATGGGGTTTTCCTGCTGTCTTGTTTCATGGATTCAAAAGTGCCTAGTTTCATGGATTTCTAATGTACTTATGGATCTTGTTTTCCTTTGAAGCTTATAGACTGTTTCTTATATTGTATCTATTGGACTATATGATTTAACTGGTTTATATGAATTTTTATTGTGTGATATTAAATGTTTTTAATTTATATGTATGCATGTATGTTGTGGCATCTAACTGTTGCCAGTACGTCACTGTGAGTCGCTTTCAAGCTGAAAAGAGCGGGATAAAAATGTGGTAATAAATATTGTTGTGCTATTTTTTACTGCTTTGCCTACATATATTTAACAATAAACTGCTTGCTGATTTTACCAAGCTGGTATTGTGTTTAACGTCCAAGGTGTTCCTGCTCTGGTAACTCAAAGGCACTTTTGGCAACCCCATCAAATTTGTAGGGCTCTCTTTGCTACATGGAGTAAAAAAGTAACCAGAAGCCGTAAGACAAGTGTAGGTAATTCCGAAAGCAGTTAATTTTGTGCTATATTTACTAGTGGAATGTCCACTTTGCTTGTGACTTGCTCCATACTATTTGGAAGGCTGCAGAAGTGACAATCTCTTTTTCATCTCCTTTTGTGATGAGTTCTACTAACCTGACAGTACCACTAAACAGCACAGGCTCCTGGGGGATGATGGACAGCTTGCTCCGGAGATCTGCCAAGCCAATGTCATTGATTTTCACTCCATCGATTTTAATGCAGCCCCCTGAGAGTTCAACCAAACGAAAGAGAGCCATTCCCAGAGAGGACTTTCCTGAAAAAAAGCAAGGAAGAATAATAATGATAAGACAATACTGATGCAAATAAATGTTTCATATATAACAAAAAGACAGAAGAACTAACAGTTCTGGCTTATATTGATGGAAGGTAGTGATGTTTGCCCAAACAACAATCCTTGGCTGGTTACTTTCCAAATTCAGGATTCAGAATACTTATTTGCTTTATGATTGGTCCACTAATCAAACAAGCTAGGATTGTCTGTTCAGATGCAATGCTGAACAAGCCACAGATTGAGCTTTTCTAGTTTATAGTCATCCCTCCAGATTTGATTATTTGCGGATTATTTGCTGCTGCCCCTACTGAGGGAATATGTGCAAGGTCTGGCCTAGCCGCCTAGCCACCTTGATTTCTTCCCAGTGGTCAAAGATTTGACCACTGACAAGCCTGACTTAAATGAGCAGAGCTCAAGAAGGACACCAATCTTATCACAGTCCTTATTAAAAGTAGCATAGGACAACAGCAGAGGGGGCAGCAAATAATTGGTGAATCATACCAAAACTTAAAAAAAAAATTATTAAACACCCACAGAAAATATTTTTAGACACATGTAAGGTACTTTTTTCTCTGTGCTAAATACAGTTTGAGGTCCCTAGAGATATTTGTGGGTTTCCCCATTTCACAGGGGCACTGAGCTCTCAATCCCTTCAAATGTGAAGGAACAACTGTATTGTCATATGTTCCATAGTTGATGGTGGTTGGTTGTGGTAGACCTGGCAGTTGGTGATGGAAGGGTTAATGTAAGTTTTGGTTCTAAAGGGCTGAGTAGTTTGTAAGTAACACTTTACAGGTAAAAGCAATTAAGGGTGGACGTATGCAAGAGATGGGTTGCAGTTGGGTGTTACTGGATTTAAGGAACTAACCTTGAGACTGATTTTTGGGAGAAAAGTATCTGTTGCATTTTGGTGGTGGATGCTGCTGGTTTTTCCCGCAGGTCTGTTGGATTTTCAGTATCCTGACCTGTCTCCTGTAACCTTGGAATCCTGGAACCTTGAACCTTTGGGACTGGCTTTTGACTACGATATAGACTCTTGATCCCTAGACTCTGTTATTGAACTCCCGGCGTCTGACCACTGGACTGGACCCTTTTGACTACGAAGTTATTTTTGCTATCAGTTTTTGTTTATTCTATAGTTGAGTAATATCTTTATGTTTTATATTATGGACTATAAAAACAGCCAACAAATAGTGCTGTTTTAATTAAACTATTTGATAAAACTGGGAGTTTGATTAATCTCTACCTAAAATAAGTAGAGCCCTGGCAACGTGACATGTATTGAGTCACTGCTTCTGGCAGAAGAACTGAAGCAGCGTGATCCAGCTGTATAATTTGTTGTCAAAGGGTATCATAGCCGGAATCACTGGGTCGCTGTGAGTTTTCTGGGCTGTACAGCCATATTTCTCTCTTGACGTTTCGCCCACATCTATGGCAGGCATCCTCAGAGGTTGTGACGTCTGGGTTGTTGTAGATTTTTTCGGGATATATGACCATGTTCTAGAGGCATTTTCTCCTGACTTTTCGCCTGCATCTATGGCAAGCATCCTCAGACCTCACTACCTTTGAAGATGCCTGCTATAGATGCAGGTGAAACGTCAGGAGAAAATGCGTCTATAACATGGCCATATAGCCCAAAAAAACCTACAACAACCGAGTGATTCCGGCCATGAAAGTCTTCGGCAATATGTTGTGAGGTCTGTTGGAAACTAGTCAAATAGGGTCTATATATCTGTGGAATAATGTCCAGGATGGCAGAAAGAACTCTCGTCTGCTTGAGGCAAGTGCAAATGTTGCAACCAGCCACCTTGATTAGCACTGAATGGCCTTGCAGTTTCAAAGCCTGGCTGCTTCCATCCTGGGGGAATCTTTTTTTGGAAAGTGTTCGCTGGCTTTGACTGTTTCCTGTCTGGAAATTCCCCTGTTTTTGAGTGTTGTTTTTTATTTACTGCCCTTCTGGTAGCTTCTGAAGGCGCTGAACAGATGGCACTCTGGCACCACGAGATGCAGAGCCAACCTTAAGAAATGAGGCTACAAAGTGGAATCCACGGCATGCGAGTGTGGAGAAGAGCAAACCACTGACCACCTGCTGCAATGCAACCCAAGCCCTGCTACATACACAATGGAGGACGTTCTTATAGTAACACCAGAGGCACCCCAAGTGGCCAGGTACTGGTCAAAGGACATTTAATCAACTACCAAGCTTGCAAACTTTGTGTTTTGTTTGTTTGTTAAAAAATGCAATACAACTGTTTGGTTTGCTCCTTTTTTTTTTTTGTCGTGTCAGCAGTGACTCCTGGTGTGAGAGAATTGGCCGTCTGCAAGGACGTTGTCCAGGGGACGCCTGGATGATCTGATGTTTTTATCATCCTTGTGGGAGGCTTCTCTCATGTCCCCGCATGAGGAGCTGGAGCTGATAGAGGGAGCTCATCCACCTCTCCCCGGATTCGAACCTGCGACCTGTCAGTCTTCAGTCCTACCGGCACAGGGCTTTAACCCACTGCGCCACCGGTTTGCTCCTGACAAGATAAATAAATAAATATATACTGCCCTGATTTTAGAGTTTTTTTTAAATACTGGCAATCAGATATTGTTTATTTTCACTGGAACACTGTTCATAACTCCTAGCTTGTGAAGTAGCTGTAAAGGACGCTGCTCTTCCATGCCTTTTTTAAGAAAAAAAAAGAACTGCTAAGGGCAGACTCACAGGCAAAGCTTGGGAACAGATGTCTACCGTTCTGGTAGACTTTTACTAGCGCACCAAGAACACTTACGCAACCTGTAATATCAGACATCTCAAGCAAACTACTATGATAGACTTCGCAACTGGTAACAAGGATGTGCGTGCATGCATACACAGACAATGAATAGTGTGCATTAGTCACTGCAGCCTCTATAAAGCTGCAAAGCTATGTAAGCACATAGATTTTCTGCAACACAACAGCAGAACTAACTTCTACCAGCACGGCCTTCCACTAGATGGCTCCCGTCGGCTTACATAGATGCCGTGTTTTCAAAAACATGCACAGAATGAATTTGAGCTGCCTAAGAAGTTCTCTGTGTTCCTCTGTCCTCACCTGACCCCGTCCTCCCCACGATGCCAATCTTTTCCTTGGGTTTGATAGTGAAGCAGACTTTCTTGAGGACAAGCGGCAAGTTCTCCCGATACCGCATTTCTGTATTTTCAAAGGTAACTTCTCCTTCCTGAGGCCAATCCAGAGGAGGAGCTTTGTTCTTAATCCGAGCCGGAGCCTCCAAGGAAAGAGTCTGAGAAAGCAACAGGGAAAGGAGAGAAAGAGAAAAAGACAAGAAAGGAGTCAAGCCTTGGGTGCAAACAGTGTTCCGGGACATATTTCCTCTTAATGCATTTCAGGTGAATACAGGTTGCTGTATATTCATTACACAATACAACTCAGAATTTAAGAGGGATTTAAAGCTGTGTACAACAGTAAAGTCAGAGAAGCTCGTGCCTAAAGACCTGGCATATTAAAGCAGGGAAGCCCAACAGTCTTGCAAAAAAATTGTTTCATGCACAGAATTATTAAAAATATTGTGAATAAAACTACCATCAGAATACATTATTTATTTATTTACGACATCTATATGCCGCCCTTCTCACCCCAAAGGGGTCTCAGAGCAGCTTACAAGGTATATATTACATACAATATATTATATTATTAGCATAGTACAATATCAGCATTAAACATTGCTATATTGCACCATATATTATTATTATTATTATTATTATTATTATTATTATTATTATTATTATATTGCATTACATTCGCTGGAACACCTCAGCAAGTGAGAGTCCAAAAGTGGCAGGCTCAAACCCAGAACCTCAACCAATGGCTGATACCAAATGAGAGACTCCCCGCTAGGCACACAGAAAACTGGGCAACTTGGAAGGCGCTGAACAGACTGCGCTCTGGCACCACAAATGCAGAGCCAACCTCAAGAAATGGGGCTACAAAGTGGAATCCACGACATGCGAGTGTGGAGAGGAGCAAACCACTGACCACCTGCTGCAATGCACCCTGAGCCCTGCCACATGCACAATGGAGGACCTTCTTGCAGCAACACCAGAAGCACTCCAAGTGGCCAGATACTGGTCAAAGGACATTTAATCAACTACCAAACTTACAAATTTTGTATTTTGCCTGTTTGTTTGCTTTGTTCTGTTAGAAATGTAATATAATTGACTGGTTGCCCTGATACGACAAATAAATTGCATTACATTATAATATTATAAATATTGTATGTATATACAGTATATTATACTATATTATTACAATATAACAGGAGGCAAGGTGGGTTGTCCCCTGGCCTCCCCTCTCTTCACTCTTATACATGTATAAGGTATATATGAAACATCAATGAATTTCGTGTTGAGCTTTAGGTTCCCTCTACACATTTTCATTTGCAAATACAGATATTTCAAAATCTGGGGGGGGGGGGGGGGTGGAATCCAAAATGGAAAACACTTCTGGCCCCAAACAGTTTGGATAAGGGATGCTTAACATGTAATGCATTCACATATACAGAGCACAAAAATGACCCACAATAAACTATCTTCTGTCAGTTCTCAGAGTTAATACACATCTGAATGTCAAAAGGTTTTAATATTTAAGTTTGTTCCTTAGGTGCAGAAATCTTCACAACTGAAAGTCTTCCTCGAACCCAAGATGGAAGATATCAGTCATCACCACAAGATGTCACCTTCTCCATAACCAAAAAGCAGGCACAGTAATGAAGCCCAACACTTCGTTAAGCATGTACACATGCGCAGCATTCCTAAAGACCAGTCACTAATGTAAGATTCATTGTGCCAACAGATTGAAAAAGCAAGACATTGTATTCAAACCAGTATCCTCAAAATGTTTCCAGAAGTAAGTCATCTGTGAACACGACAAGCAATGAGCAAAACACTGGGAAATCCTTACCTTGATATAGTGATCAATCCTCTCTACCGAGGTGAAGCGGGCTTCTGTCTCTGAAGCCAGCCTGACCGTGAATTGGAACAAGCCTGTTAGCTGAAGAGGAAACAGAGAATAGTTGACCACAGTCTGTGCAGAATGAATGAATTAACATTTGTTTATATTTGCAACCTAGATCATGACTTACGGCCAAAGCTTTACAATACACACAAAACAGAACAGAGGCAGAGAGGCCAGAATTCAGTTAGAAACATGGGCAAGCATAGGTGCCACATGCATGCAGAAGTCCTTTTTTCGGAGCCTGTTGGGGTGTATTATTTTCTCCCCATCACTGCACCCAATGACCCTCTAGCCAACCTACTCTAAGTCCCTGAAGCTGCCTTGCATGGCCATTCTATGCTTTGGGGCAAGCAGAATTGGAGATGTATCTAGCTCAGGTATGGGCAAACCCAGGCCTGGGGGCAGGATACGGCCCCTTGGGCTCTTTTCTCAAGCCCTCCTCTCTTACACTATCTGATTACTTGTCCAAACGTATCTCCCGCTACGATCCACCGAGGGCCCTAAGATCATCTGAGGAGACCCTACTCATTGTCCCACCCATTGTCGCAGTCGCGTCTGGCGGGGACAAGAGACAGGGCCTTTTCTGTGGTGGCCCCCCAGCTGTGGAACTCCCTCCATCCCTCTTGTTGGTGGGGTTCAGAATGCTCTTTGCTTGAACTATAAATCCCAGCAACTACAATTCCCAAAAGTCAATGTCTATTTTCCTCCAAACTCCACCAGTGGCATATATTTGGACCTATTATTCGTGCCAAGTTTGGTCCAGATTCATCATTGTTTGAATCCACGGTGCTCTCTGGATATAGGTGAACTACAACTCCCAAACTCAAGGTCAATGCCCACCAAACCCTTCCAGTATTTTCTGTTGGTCCTGGGAGTTTTGTGTGCCAAGGTTGGTTCAATTCCATCGTTGGTGGAGTTCAAAATGCTCTTTGATTGTAGGTGAACTATGAATCTCAGCAACTACAACTCCCAAATGACAAAATCAATCCCCCATCCACCCACCCAAACCCAACAGTATTCAGATTTGGGTGTATCAAGCATTTGTGCCAAATTTGGTCCAGTGAATGAAACAACATCCTTCATCTCAGATATTACAATTCATAACAGTAGCAAAATTGCAGTTATGAAATCGCAATGAAAATGATGTTATGGTTGGGGGTCACCACAACATGAGGAACTGTACTAAGGGGTCGTGGCATTAGGAAGGTTGTGTAACACTGTCCTATCTGCTTGAAGTGAAGACAAAATGTCCATGCAAGGTGACTTCAGGGCTTTACAGCAAGTTTGTATTTATTGCATATCCTACTTTTCTCCCAGCACTATAGGAGGAGGATACTGTTAAACATTGCATATGTCTAAACCCTTATATTTACACCACACTGAGAGGATGTTGGATTGCAGCCATAGTGTTATTAACTATGCAGCCTGCTAGTGAATACTGTGCCCGGGACATTAGCCTACTCCACAATCCAAGGCTGTACTTTAGATAATGAAATGGTACTAATCGGGAAAGCACATAAAAGGATTAGCTATGTTTTAACATTTTTTTGGCTTCAATCTGTCTTAAATTTCATCAATTAATTTGACATCATGTACAGAGCAACACTCTGGCTCGCGTCCATTTAGGGACATAAGGATCCGCAAGCCAAAAGGTCACCACTGTGCAACAACACATGCATTCTGCCAACAGCTGCAGAAGCAAAATTGTGCAGATGGGATATGCCTTGTGTTTTTTGTATACTGTAATTGTGTGATACCATTGTGCACTGTGGTTGTGCATCATGCATTATGCACTGTACAATAACAGATGTTCATTGACATGAATTGTGCGATGTTGCTATTCTACATAGGGATTAGTTATTATTTATTTGGGTTGTAGGTTTTTTCGGGCTATATGGCCATGTTCTAGAGGCATTCTCTCCTGACGTTTCGCCTGCATCTATGGAAAGCATCCTCAGAGGTAGTGAGGCGAAACATCAGGAGAGAATGCCTCTAGAACATGGCCATATAGCCCAAAAAAACCCACAACAACCCAGTGATTCCGGCCATGAAAGCCTTCGACAATATATTATTTATTTATTTTATTTAAAATATTTATATTCCGGCCTTCTCACCCTGATGGGGACTCAGGGCAGAACACAGCATATATACGGCAAACATTCAATGCCGGGACACAAATTCTTATATACATACATAAACATTAAAAACATTTATCAAAATATTAAAATACACCATTTAAAACCGTCCTAGTCATCCACGTCAAATCTAATTAGCCTGGTAATCTTTCCTATTGCTGCTTTGTTGCCCTGTCCCAAAAACTTGGCCCCACAATCAAGTTTTTACCCTCCTTCTAAAGGACAGAAGAGAGGGAGCCGACCTGATCTCACCAGGAAGGGAGTTCCATAGCCGGGGAGCAATCACCGAGAAGGCCCTGTCTCTCGTTTATAGTTAACTATAAATCCCAGCAACTACAACTCCCAAATGACAAAATCAATAACAACCCCCCAACCCCACCAGTATTTAAATTTGGGTGCATCGGGTATGTGTGCCAAATTGGTTCAGTGAATGAAAATACATCCTGGATATCAGATATTTTACATGATGATTCATAACAGTAGCAAAATTACAGTTATGAAGTAGCAACAAAAATAATTTTACAGTTGGGGGTCACCACAACATGAGGAACTGTATTAAGGGGTTGCAACATTAGGAAGGTTGAGAACCACTGATCTAGAGATTCCTACAGAGAACATTTTGATCAAACCTGCAAATCTGAAGACCAACTGTATTGCATATCAGCAGAGTAACTTAGCTAATGGCTCAGAGATCAGACAGACAGAACAGAAAGAAAAAGGCAGACAGTGTGAACTGTGAAATCACAATACAGAGCTTTAAAAAAGCAAATTATCTCTGCAATTGTACAACTCCAGCATCCTTACTAGTAACCAGAGATCAAAAATCCAAACACATGTTGAAAGACAAAAGATCTCCTCACCTGAACAGCATAGGAGATGGCAAGCCCAGCATATGCAGGAGGGATCTGGCCATGCATGAAGACAATCATTAACCCAGTAGTCGTAATGAGGGCAATGCTGACAATATCCAGCCTAACAGCCAGCCATCGCATTGCACAGCTGAACAAGTAGAAGGGTGCTTGGTTGTCATCGAGCAGCTCTTGGTATCTAGAAGGAAGGAAATGTTTTTCCAAGGAAATGTCTCACATTATAGGTAATAGCCGTCCCCTGCCACGCGTTGCTGTGGCCCACATGGGGGTTCTGTGTGGGACGTTTGGCCCAATTCTATCATTGGTGGGGTTCAGAATACTCTGTGATTGTAGGTGAACTATAAATCCCAGCAACTACAACTCCCAAATGTCAAGATTCTATTTTCCCCAAACTCCACCAGTGTTCACATTTGGGAATATTGAGTATTTATGTCAAGTTTAGTCCAAACCCTTCCAGTATTTTCTGTTGGTCTTGAGAGTTGTTTGTGCCAAGTTTGGTTCAATTCCATCACTGGTGCCATTCAGAATGCTCTTTGATTGTGAGTGAACTATAAATCCCAGCAACTACAACTCCCAAATGTCAAGAATGTATTTCCCCCAAACTCCACCAGTGTTCACATTTGGGCATATTGAGTATTCTTGTAGAGTTTGGTCCAGTTCCATCATTGTTTGAGTCCACAGTGATCTCTGGATGTAGGTGAACTACAACTCCAAAACCAAAGGACACTGCCCACCAAACCCTTCCAGTATTTTCTGTTGGTCATGGGAGAATAGTGTGCCATATTTGGTTCAATTCCATCGTTGGTGGGGTTCGGAATGTTCTTTGGTGAACTATAAATCCCAGCAACTACAACTCCCAAATGACAAAATCAATTTTTTGGAGTGAAGGTCATGCATTGGGTTGTTAGGTGTCTTGTGTTCAAATTTGGTGTCAATTCGTCCAGTGGTTTTTGAGTTCTGTTAATCCCACAAACAAACATTACATTTTTATTTATATAGACTAGCTGTACCCACCACGCATTGCTGTGGCCAACCTTCCATCTTTCTCTCCTTCTTTCCTTCCATCCTTTCTTCCCTCTTTCCTTCCTTCCTTCCATCCTTCCTTCCTTCCTTCCTCCCTCCCTCCCTTCCTGTCTTTTCTTCTCTTCTTCCTTTCTTCTCTATTTCTTTCCTTCCTTCCCCCTTTTCTTTCTCTTCTGCTGTCTCTCTTTTCTTCCTTCTTTCCTTCCCTCCCTCTTTCTCTACATCTTCCCCCTTCCTTCGCTCCCTCTTTCCTTCCTTCTTTCTCTTTTTTCTTTCTTTCCCTCCTTCCTTCTCTAAGTTTCCTTCCTTCCCCCTTTTTCTTTCCCTCCCTCTTTCTCTCCTTTCTTCCTTCTCTATCTCCTTCCTTCCTTCCTTATCCCTTTCCTTCTTTCTTTCCCTCTTTGTTTGTTTGTTTTCTTCTCCTCTTCCCTCCCTCTTTTTCCCTTTTTTCTGTATTGTCATTTAGCTTTTCTTCATTTAGCTTTTGGGGACCTTTTTAAGTCCCTTCTGCTGTGTTTTTCAGTGTTTTATGAGTGAAGGACATACATCGGGTTGTTAGGTGTCTTGTGTCCAAATTTGGTGTCAATTCGTGCAGTGGTTTTTGAGTTCTGTTAAACCCACAAACAAACATTACATTTTTATTTTTTATTTATATAGATTATTGCCAAATGATAAAAGTCAGAACCTAAACCCTTGCAGCATATGTGTTAGAGAAGTCTGACAAGAATGCTGACCTGTGCAGGAACTCCTGCCCTTTATTGTAGGCATGGATTGTAGAGAGGCCTTGTATGCTCGAGGTGATGTGTGAAATGAAAGGAGATTGTGTGATATTGTCCAGTCGCTTTAACTCTCGAATGAAGACTCTGCAGACAAAAAGAGAGAACTAAATGGAAGTGAAAGATCAGACACTGGAAACTACTGAAATAACCTGCTTAGAGCAAAATATTGGGGGGGGGGGGGTCTGAACTATTGTTTATTTACCTAGACACAACATGTAGGATAATAAAAAGGATGACAAGGGGCCCAACTGCCATGAGGAACCACGGGAAGACGCCAGCGATCACTCCCACACAGAAGAAGACCAGGATGACATTCTGTATGAACATTTCGGCTTGAAACGGTAGGCGGACATCAACTGGAAGAGATGGACAGAGATGGAAGTCTTCACATAGCAAACTAAGAATACAAGGTCCAATCAAGTTGAGTGACGCTATTTCTTTAGACCAGGCATGGACAAACTTTGGTCCTTAAGGTATTTTGGACTTCAACTCCCACAATTCCTAACAGCCTAGGAATTGTGAGAGTCGAAGTCCAAAACAGCTGGAGGACCAAAATTTGCCCATGGCTGATTTAGACAATTCATTCCCTGCCATTCAGCCAACCAACCCCACCCCTTCTGTACATAATAGGATGAATGCTTCCCATAAAATTCTGTTTCAGAAATTCCTATTGAACTTCTACTCTACGTACAGAGACACAACATGACAGCACAAGTCTTAGTAATGCAGGTTAAGAGCAAGGATTTGAAGTAACCCATATTATACTTTGAAGGCTTTCATGGTCGGAATTACTGGGTTGTTGTAAGTTTTTTGGGCTTTCTGGCCATGTTCTAGAACAGTGGTTCTCAACCTTCCTAATGCCACGACCCCTCATGTTGTGGTGACCCCCAACCATAACACTATTTTCGTTACTATTTCATAACTGTAATTTTGTGACTGTTATGAATTTTAATGTAAATATCTGATATGCAGGATGTATTTTCATTCACTGGACACAAATACCCAATACACCCAAATTTGAATACTGGTGGAGTTGGGGGAGGGATTGATTTTGTCATTTGGGGGTAGTAGTTGCTGGGATTTATAGTTCACCTACAATCAAAGAGCATTCTGAACTCCACCAATGAGGGAATTGAATCAAACTTGGCACACAGAACTCCCAAGACCAACAGAAAATACTAGAAGGGTTTGGTGGGCATTGACCTTGAGTGTGGGAGTTGTAGTTCACCTACATCCAGAGAGCACGGTGGATTAAAACAATGATGGATCTGGACCAAACTTGGCACGAATATTCAATAGGCCGAAATGTGAACACTGGTGGAGTTTGGGGAAAATATACCTTGACATTTGGGAGTTGTAGTTGCTGGGATTTATAGTTCAACTGCAATCAAAGAGCATTCTGAACCCCACCAACAATAGAATTCGGCCAAACTTCCCACACAGAACCCCCATGGCCAATAGAAAATAATGTATTTTCTGATGGTCTTGGTGACCCTTCTGACACCCCGCTGTGACTCCCCAGGGGTCACGACCCCCAGGTTGAGAAACGCTGTTCTAGAAGCATTCTCTCCTGATGTTTCGCCTGCATCTATGGCAGGGATCCTCAGAGGTTGTGGGGGGGGGGGGCAGGGAATTGGGTAAAGTGCAATAACTGGCTAACAGCAGTAATAGGTATGGCTCTGTGGCTGCTCATTTCCAGGGCCTATTAGAGGAGTGACCAGAATCATAAGTGGGAGGTACAAGGCCATATTCTGACAATGTCTAGGACTGGGCTACCTCTGGTCATTTTCAAAGGCTTGGTGAAACCACCAGGTCTTTATGCTCTTATGAAAAGCCTGTCTTATTTCCCTTGGAAGGCGTTCCTCAAAAACTGTCATCTATTCTCCTCAGAAACATCCACATCTGGCAGCTACAGGAACTGTAAGTTACCTTTCAGATTTTAAGTGTGGACTTTGTTATAGGGAAATCAAGTTAGTGCAAGACCACTTAATAAATTGTTATCATTTCCTCAAAGCAACAGCGTGGACATGGATTCTGTGGGGTTCCTTGCTCAAACAGGAAGGCGGTCCAGCATTCCCCAAGCTGACAGAAAATTAGGACACGTTAATGCTAAAGAGACCTTAAGTCAGTCCAATTACCTTCATCCATATCTTTGGAAAACCTATTAAGGATCCTCCCGGTTGGTGTGGTGTCAAAAAATTTCATAGGGCTACGAAGAATCCGTCGGAAAAGCTCATCATGAAGCCTGGAAGATGCTCTCAATGTCCCCTACAACGGAAAAGGAAAATGAATGGAATCAGGAAGAAATGCTTTGTGTATGAATCTACGAGCTAAGTGGGGGCTCACAGAAGCCTAACAGTTTTCCAACCATCTTCTCTATAGATCCAGGGAAGTCATGCTACCTCTCTATTCTGCCTTAGTCAGACCACACCTGGAATCACACTGTGTCCAATTCCGGGCAATGCATTTGAAGGGAGATGTTGACTCTAAGCTGGAATGTGTCCAGAGGAGGCTGACTCAAAGGCTCAGGGGTCTGGAGAACAATTCCAGCTAAAAGAGCTGGGCATGTTTAGCCCACAGAAGAGAAGGCTGAGAGTCAACATGAAGACAACCATGTATAAATATGTGATGGGAAGTCATAGGGAGAAGGGAGCAAGCTTGTTTTCTGCAGCCCTGGAGACTAGGACATGGAACAATGGCTTCAAACTACAGGAAAGGAGATTCTGCCTGAACATTAGGAAGAACTTCATCACTGTCGGAGCTGTTCAGCAGTGGAACTCTCTGCTCTGATGGAGGCTCCTTCTTTGGAGGCTTTTAAATAGAGGGTCAATGGCCATCTGTCAAGGGTGCTTTGAATGCAATTTTCCTTCTTCTTGGCAGAATGGGGTTGGACTGGATGGCCCACAAGGACTCCTCCAACTCTATATGATTCTATGAAAAGTATTTACAAGGCTATTGCTGCCACAAAGAAGTTAATTTCTCCTCTCATGTGCAAGGAAAGAAGGTTCTAAGGGTAGTAGTTGAGTATACAAGAGAACACCCCCTAGTTTCCATCTACTATAACTTCAAGATCAGGCAAGAGGCCACCCTGCCTCTGTTTTCAGACACACCTACCTTAACAAAGGCAACACCACGCACAGCCTTCAAAATCAGCATGACACCCATTGAGAGGGCATAGATGCCAGCATAATAACGCATGTGAGGGTGGTCCTTCATGCTGTCGCTTACAACGGTTTCATTGCCCAATCTCAAGGTAGTGTTCTGTAAAAAGAAAAAGAAAAAAGCACAGAGTGTTTGAGTACCGAGACATCCGTAGAGATACCAAGGTGCTTGTTTATAAAGCTATTGTCCTCCCAACCCTGCTATACGCTTGCAAGACGTGAACTATCTACAGATGTCACATGCAACTCCTGAAACGATTCCATCAGCATTGCCTCCAAAAAATTCTGCAAAACTCTTGGGAAGACAAGTGGACAAATGTCAGCATGCTGGAAGAAGCAAAGACCACCAGCATTGAAGCGATGGTCCTCCGCCATCAACTCTGCTGGACCGGCCACATTGTCCGGATGCCCGACCACCATCTCCCAAAGCAGTTGCTCTACTCCGAACTCAAGAACGGAAAACGGAATGTTGGTGGGCAGGAAAAGAGATTGAAAGATGGGCTCAAAGTGAACCTTAAAAATTCTGGCATAGATACTGAGAACTGGGAAGCCCTGGCCCTTGAGCGCCCCAGCTGGAGGTCAGCTGTGACCAGTAGTGCTGCAGAATTTGAAGAGGCATGAGTGGAGGGTGAAAGAGAAACGTGCCAAGAGGAAGGCGCATCAAGATCACACATCGGACACTTCCCAAGTGTCTAGGACTGTGTGATGTATTGGCGAATAATGCGTGCAGATCCCAGTAGGGTGGCCTCTTGCAGCTGGCAGATGGTAATTTTGTCAGTGCCGATTATGTTTAAGTGCAGGCCAAGGTCTTTAGGCACTGCACCCAGTTAGCCAATCACCACTGGGACCACCTTTATTGGCTTGTGCCAGAGTCTTTGCAGTATTATTACTACTATTACTATTACTATTATGATTATTATGACCTCCCCCCATGGTGCAGTGGGTTAAACACTGAGCTACTAAACTTGCTGACCGAAAAGTCACCAGTTCGAATCCGGGGAGCAGCGTGAGCTTCCGCTGTTAGCCCCAGCTTCTGCCAATCTAGCAGTTCGAAAACATGCAAATGTGAATAGATAGATCAATAGGTATCGCTCTGGCGGGAAGATAACGGCGTTCCATGCAGTCATGCCGGCCACATGACCTTGGAGGTGTCTATGGACAATGCTGGCTCTTCAGCTTAGAGATGGAGATGAGCACCAACCCCCAGAGTCGGACACGACTGGACTTAACATCAGGGGAAAACTTTTACCTTTACCTATCTTAACAAAGATCTGGAAAGGCACTGCTGCTTAAAGCCGAAAAGCCAGATGAAGAAATTATATGACTCTTTACAGAGAATTTTAATATTTTCATTGTTCATATTGAGATTGTGGGCAACGTGTCTCCTAATTCCTCCAAAATCAATGCAATTAAAAAGGTTCCTTTATTTGTCTTAACAGGTAGGTTTTCCACAAATCAGGCTTGTTTGTTCCTTCCTTTGTACACAGAATAATGTTCCCTCCACGACCGCCGCTCTTACCCCACTGCCTTGCTTGATCCAGTAGCTCAGCCACCAATTGCTGAAGGCCGTGCTGCCCACATTCAGTATAAACAGTGCCATGATGATGATGAAAGCAATGGGGCCTCCAGCTGCTTGGATATAGATGCCATAAACTGACCAGGGGACAGAACCTTTGCCCTTTTCCTCTATCTGCATGAGCTGACCTGAAGCACACACAAAAACACAAAACAGAAGGGAAAAGGAAATAATGTGTTCATTTACTGCATTTCTATGCCACCTTTCTCAGCCGGGGGTGACTCAAGGTGGCTTACATTGGCACAATTCGATGTCACAATGATCATAAAACAAAATTTAAAACATTTAACACACATTATAAAAACCATATAGAAAGCATTAAAAACATATAAACACCGGTAACTAATTTTCCAGACATTGTCAAGCCGTGCCATGTTCATTCTTTCCTGGGTTCCATATTCATCCATTATATTGTTCAAAAAGCCAGGTTTTTAATTTTTTTGGAAAGTTAGTAGGGAGAGGGCCGATCTAATATCCCTAGGGAGGGAGTTACATAGATGAGGAGCCACCACTGAGAAGGCCCCGTCTCTCGTCCCTGCCAGGCAGGCATGCATGCAACGAAGGCGGGATTGAGAGCAGGGCCTCCCCAGAAGATCTTAAATTCCTACCTGCTCATAAGGAGAGATATGTTCGGGCAGGTAGGCTAAAGCCAGCACTTTGAATATAACCTGTCAACAAAAGATTGCTCCAGGCACTAACAAGCCACACCAAACAACTGCCAGGCCATCAAATGCTAATCAAGGTGGTCAGTTGAAACATTCACACCTGCCTCCAACAGACAAGAGTTCTTTGTCCCACCCTGGTCATTCCACAGATATATAAATCCATTTTCCTAGTTCCAACAGACCTCACTACCTCTGAGGATGCTTGCCATAGATGCAGGCGAAACGTCAGGAGAGAATGCCTCTAGACCATGGCCAAATAGCCCAAAAAAACCTACAACAACCCAGTGATTCTGGCCATGAAAGCCTTCGACAATACATTAAACCATACCTTCTTCCTTCTTGATGACCTTCTCTTTCTTCACAGACCCTGTTTTGGTGCCTTTATCTTGATGCCTTTTCAACGAACTGTTTGTGGCCTTCTTTACATTGATCTGCAAGAAGTGGGTGGTTAAACTTCATAAAGGGGAACTCCACCAAGTCACAAATTTAACACAAAGAGGTAAGACATGTTTGGTTAGGATATGGGCAAACTTCGGCCCTCCAGGTGTTTTGGACTCCAGGTGTTTTGGAGTCCAAAACACCTGGAGGGCAGGAGTTTGCTCATGCCTGATATACAGTATAGCCATGCTCCCACATTAACTGCGAATTTCAAATAATCTGAAATGTCCTCATTGTGTGAAAGCACTGCTGGGGGAGAATAGCAATATGATATGTCATTACTTCTTTACATCCCTGGCAAAAGCTACCAGGAAACACATATTGATCAGAATGCTTTCTCACAGTGTACGCTGTGCAACTGCATGAATACTGAACTACATAATAGTGGCACTAAGAAATTATTTTTATTATTTATTATTTACAGCCATTATATTTCACCCTTCTCACCTCGAAGGAGACTCAGGATGGATCACAGAACACATGCATGGCAAACATTCAATGCCATTAAACAGACAGGACAGACAACAGATACAGATATTATGTTGGCATTTTCCCCAACTTTGGTGTCCTGGAGGTTGAGCTTGATTTCGGCCACAGGGGGGTGCTGTCACTCCATCCTCTATGAGAAAGAGCCTTGATCACAGACTTCCTCCTTCCTTTGATTGCTGGAATTTTCTTGTATTTCCTTTATGGTGCTGTAAATTACCTCCCTGCTTAAGCAGGGCCCAGGCATGTAGCTAGGGGGGGCTTTGGGGGCTTCAGTCCCCCCCCCCCAAATTCTCAGAGTGGTCTCAGAGTGGTACATTATTTAAACTGGTATGTTTATTCATATCATGATCTGATCACCATGCTCAATATATCCCATATGCATGGGGTATTGGGATAACGATACAAAAGGTTTGCTAGGATAGATCCTCAGCCCCCCCCCCCGAATCAAACTCAGCCCCCCCCCCCCATCAAAATCCTGACTACGGGCCTGGCGGTGCCTAATTTTTCTACTCACAGCTTACAGCTGTTTTCGAACAGCTTAGGTGAACAGTAAGCTGGGCTGAAGGTTGGGTGCTCACTCCAACCCGGGCTTTGAACTGCCAACCTTTCAATTGGTAAGATCTATTGCTGCTGGTGATTAACCAGCTGTGCTAAAGCCCGGCTCTTCTGTCAGTGAATAGAGAAGACGAATTACAGGACACTAGTAAGAGCGTCCTCATACATAGTTGTATTCCTTAGTGCATATCGAGATGCACAAATAAAGTGAAGCTGGCTTCGCCATGTAGTAACTTAACAGAAGCCCTTCATTGTATACAAACTTTACGAAACTGCCCAATTATAACTTCTACAGATGTCCCACTTATGAAGACATAAATCCCCAACAGATTAATTGTGAAGACCAAGAGTTCCAGTAACTCTCATGTAGGTGGCCAGATTAATACTAAAGACGGCTCCTGAAATTTTAATAATAAATAGGGAATTTCAGCAGGTTTTGCTTATTAACTAACTATGTGGCAAGCAAGAGCTGCTTCTGAATAAGCATTAAAAGTACAGCAGTCTAGTTGCTGCTATTCATTATTTATTTACTGGATTTATATACCATGTTTTTCCTCCTGAGGGGATTCAAAGCATAACAGTGGCAAAATTCCAACATAATAATGGCAAAATTCCAACATAATAATGGCAAAATTCAATGCCGTACATACATGGGAAGACCAAGACATAGAACTAGACAATAATATATAACTATAAATTAAAAACATAACCGTATTAAACATAAAACACAGAACGACATTAGAACATAAACATAAAATTAAAATATTAATAATACAGTAGCATTTGTATTAAAACCCACCTGTTAAACAACATAAGTTATTAAAATCACGCCATCCAAAACAGGCATAGGCAAACTTTTGCCCTCCAGGTGTTTTGGACTTCAACTCCCACAATTCCTAACAGCCTACCGGCTGTTAGGAATTGTGGGAGTTGAAGTCCAAAACACCTGGAGGGTGGCCCCCCGGCTGTGGAACACCCTCCCTGCTGAAGTTAGACAGGCGCCTTCTTTGATGGCCTTTCGTAGGGGCCTAAAAACATGGCTCTTCGAGCAGGCCTTCAACTGAGTGTATTGAATGACAATGGAATGAACTAGGACTACGAATTTGGCTATGACCCCAGGACTTGACGAAGCGGATTTTTAGTATAAGTATATGTTATGTGGTATCTGTTTGGTTTGTATTGTCATGATTCACTGTACGCTGTCGTCTGTGTGTTATGTTGTTGTTCACCGCCCCGAGTCGCCCTTGGGCTGAGAGGGGCGGTCAATAAATGCAAGAAATAAATAAATAAATAAATAATAAAAGTTTGCCCATAACAGATTTAGAAACTTCATCTTCTTATATGTGTTCTTTTACTATAATCCTTGTAATTTCACTTTGCTGTCATTTCACTTATAATATGGATGCAGATTTAAAGGGTATATCACAATGGAAAATCACTGTATAGAAACAGGGAGGAATAGTTAAGCACCTCGATGTGTGGAGTCTCCCCGAGTTGCAGATTGTTGAAAATGGTTGCATAGTCACCATTCAAATTCATCAGATTCTCGTGGCTTCCCCTCTCGGTGATGCAGCCTTCTTTCATGACAATCACTTCATCACAATCCACAAGGTACTGAAGACCGATGACAGGGAGAAGTACACTTATTATGTGGTGTGCCCAAACAACAACCTGCCCCCCCCCCCCATTTCCATTTCCATTATGCCACCAGTTATCACAATACCAGAATGCAATTGTCCCCTTAGTAGGTCATATATCACACAAAGATGTGCAACCATCTCTTTCCCCAAGCCAATCAATGTCACCAAACCAAAAAAACCCCCCACAGATTCTTGAGCTTTTGGGGTAATTTCTTGTTTTATAAACCAAGAGATTTTTCTGAACTAAAGAACATGCAACTTCTGCAGTCTCTCCTTGGGAAGAAGAATCCCCACTACCAACCCTAGTTTTTACTCTGCTTTCTTACATCTCCAATGCAGCTGTACTTACAATTACAGTTGTTAATGTTCTTGATATAGTTTTTAGTAAAGGTTGTTCCCTGACATTAAGTCCAGTCATGTCTGACTCTGGGGTGTGGTGCTCATCTCCATTTCTAAGCCGAAGAGCCGGCGTTGTCCGTAGACACCTCCAAGGTCATGTGGCCAGCATGACTGCATGGAGCACCGTTACCTTCCCGTCGGAGCAGTACCTATTGATCTACTCACATTTGCACGTTTTCGAACTGCTAGGTTGGCAGAAGCTAGGGCTGACAGCGGAAGCTCACGCCGAACCTATGACCTTTCGATCAACAAGCTCAGCAGCTCAGTGCTTTAACCCACTGCGCCACCAGGAGCTCTGGAAATAGTTTTTATTTCACCTTTATTTTCTTGCTCTCTTGGCTACACTAATGCTCTTATAGTAAAGGTAAGCTGCATCCCACTCCATCCCCACCCCTCTTTGTAAACTAAAAGGCAATTTTGGCTATGCAAATTAATAGTTACCACCACTCAAGCCCCATAGGTGTATGAAAATGGTTGGGGAGCATTATTTTACCTGTAGCTGGTGCGTGATAAACAAAACTGTTTTCGACTTCAGATGTTTTCGTATTGCACTGTTGAAGATGTGGTTTCCAACATGGGCATCCAAGGCACTGAGGGGGTCATCAAGGATGTAAATGTCCTTGTCGCTGTATAAGGCTCGAGCAAGGCTGATCCTCTGGCGTTGGCCCCCACTCAGGTTTGCACCTCGTTCACCAATCTACATTAAATAAACTTGGTTAAAAGGCTTATTTTTATATCACCGGTTTATATTTTTCGGTCATACACAATACCTTGCATATGCAACTTGCCATGCCATTAAAAATATCAGCTGTACCTCTAACCCATTTTTTTTTGTCGTGTCAGGAGCGACTTGAGAAACTGCAAGTTGCTTCTGGTGTGAGAGAATTGGCCATCTGCAAGGATGTTGCCCAGGGTACGCCCACATGTTTTTGATGGGTTACCATCCTTGTGGGAGGCTTCTCTCATGTCCCCGCATGAGGAGCTGGAACTGATAGAGGGAGCGCATCCACGCTCTCCCCGGATTCGAACCTGCGACTTGTCGGTCTTCAGTCCTGCCGGCTCAAGGGTTTAACCCACTGCGACACCAGAGGCTCCCAATGAGATCAATAGATCAGTTTTGCTCACTCAGTGAGCTTCAGGGATGGATACCAAACAGGAACTGGAGTCTTTATATGTAAATCAAACTGTAATGTTCGTTGTTAAACCATCAGTGGACAGACTCACAACCCATTAGAGCCCAGTATCTTGTAGGGTAGTAGTTTATTCCATTCATAGTTTACTTCCAAAGCATTGTCTGAGAAACCGCTTTCCAAACACTGCCTCCAATATAAATACACTGCAGCTGTATTTACAAGAGGCTGTGTCTTAAAGGCATCTTACACCACACAAACAGTTTAAGTATAATACAAAATGGCCTTACACATCCCTGGGAATTATTAATATGTAATGTTGTGACAGAGAAGGCCTGCACAATCTGTGCCCCTCCGGGTGTTTTGGCCTCCAACTCCCAGAATCCCTAGCCAGTTGTTTCAATGGTCAGGAATTCTAGGAGATGAAGTCCAAAACACCTGGAGGGCCACAAATGGTGCAGGCCTGTTAGAAAGTCTTCAAAGGCAAGAGCACCGGGACTGTGGCGCAGCTGGCTGAGTGTCAGCTGCATTAAGATCACTCTGACCAAAAGGTCATGAGTTCGAAGCCAGCTCGGGTTGGAGTGGGTTTCCAACCAATTGTGTAGCCTGTTGTTGACCTTTGCAACCCGAAAGACAGTTGCATCTGTCAAGTAGGAAAACTAGGTACCACCTTAAAGTGTGGGGAGGCTAAATTAACTAATTTATGAGGCCATTTATGAAGCACTCCAGCAAAAAGCATGCGGGGAATGCGGAAGTAGTTCATCAGTGTCGCAGATGGACGATGAAAGCGACAGCTCCCCTGGCGGTCAGAAAAAGTTAAATAGACTCTGTGTATGTCTGTCTATGTTGTATGTCAAAATTGGCATTGAATGTTTGCCATATATGTGTACACTGTAATCCGCCCTGAGTCCCCTGCGGGGTGAGAAGGGCGGAATATAAAATCTCTAAGCTAAAGCTAAGCTAAAAAGAGCTTCTCAAGGCAGCTTAAAATATTCAAAAAATAGAATATATTTGCCAGCTTTCTCCTGGCACAGGTACCAAGGGGATTACAGTTCATTAAAACAGTATGAAATATTGAAATGGCATCCTGTTTATAAAGGATGAATAGCCATTTTAAAAAGCAGTAATTGCATTTAAAACACAGTATGGTTTGGCCAACAAACCAGAACACTGAAATGAGGGTCATTTCAGGACAAATATCACACCACATTCAATATTCACTCAAGCTGGGACAGAGTGGTACACGATCACAGATTAAAACTGTTTGTGGGTATATATGTTTGGTTATTCCAATCTTTATACCAGCTTTAATGCAATATACAGGGTATGTATGTCTTAGCTAGAAACCCAAAATGCTCCAAAATCCAAAACTGTCCACATGGGTGGCTGAGATAGTGTACACAAACTTTATTCATGCACAAAATTATTGCAAATATCATGTGCAAAATTGCCTTCAGACTATAGGAATAAGGTGTATATGCAGCATGTTTAGACTCCAAAATATCTCATCTCAAATGCTAATATTCCAAAATCCAAAACACTTCTGGTCCCAAGTGTGTCAGATAAGGGAGACTCAACCTGTCCCAGATCAAATACCAAAATGAACAACAACAATATTGCAATACTGATTACACTCCGGAGCCAAAATTTAGTAGTGACATTTGCAAAACGCAAGAGAAGCTCTTTATTAGTTCCCAAATATGACCTCCTCTTGCTAATCAAATCCTTCGTAGAATGCAAGATCACAACTGTCATGCACAATTCCTACCTCTGTCATGTCCCCATTTGGCAGGATAGCCAGATCAGGTCTGAGACAGCAGTTATTCAAGACAGTATTATATCTGAGGGCAAAAAGTAAGATGTAAGAGTAGCAACATATGCATTTTTCTGGCTTCATATGAAAAAAACAGCATAGTTTCAGAGTGTCATAAAAGTTCTTGTGGGTTTTTTCGGGCTATATGGCCATGTTCTAGAGGCATTTCTCCTGACGTTTCGCCTGCATCTATGGCAAGCATCCTCAGAAGCAACCTCTGAGGATGCTTGCCATAGATGCAGGCGAAACGTCAGGAGAGAATGCCTCTAGAACATGGCCATATAGCCCGAAAAAACCCACAAGAACTTAGTGATTCCAGCCATGAAAGCCTTCGACAATACATTGTCATAACAATGTTTCAGCAAAATCAATTAATGAAAGATAATAATAATAATATCCATGTTAGACAATTATGTCCTTTCAACAAACAGTGTTGTGACCGTGTAAACAACTTACAGCCACTTATCTAAAGTATTCACACAACAGAGACCTGACAGGCAAAACAAATGGCTATGAAAGATGATTAATTAAAATGCTTAGCAAGCTCAACTGCATTTGCAGTGCTAAAATATTTCACTGGTTCATATCTTGCATTACTCCAGATTTTAAATCCCTCCAAGACTAAGCAGATTCTCAGGTTCATATATTTTGGCCCTACTTTCTTCCTAGGTAGCCTGGAAGGTGACTTTTACTACATTTAGTTAGACTTCCAGTTGGAAACACCTATGACCATCGCACCACACAAGTGTCCAGGAATATAAGCAGTTTATTGTAAAACACATAAAACCCATAAGAATAAGAAAGAAAGACATATAATCCAAAAAGATTTAGCAACAGGTGATAACCAAACAATAATCCAAATGTCTCTTAAAGTTCCAAAGGTGATAAAGTCCAGAAACAGCCAGAAATCACAGGTACAGCATAAGTTCACAAGTAAGAAGGTATAACTAGTTAAAACTTTAACAGGAGTAAATGAACAGGAACATAGAAAACTTCCAGGATATTAAAATCCAAAACCAAGGCTTGACTTGAAACATGAACAAGAGAACTCGGGCTTAGCTTCTCACTCTAACGCAGCGTTGCCTGAACTGCCCTTAAAGTAAACAACTTGTTATTGAATAGACACCCATGAAAGCATTATGTCTCCCATGAATTTTCTTCCCAACTTTCCCACATAATCTCTCAGACTGGCACAATCCATTTTCGGCTCTGATTTGTAAACTTTTGTTGATCTTCATAGCTACAGGTGATTACTCCTGGGAACCCTCCTTATCATTCAGCTCTTCACTCAATTCCTTATCTGCTGTTGCTACTTCTGACTCCTCGGACTGGCCTTGAGGACCTGCACTTTCTGAGCCACTTAATCTCACAGAGAGAAACATCATATCCCAGACCTAAAATTTCCAGATTTGAGAGCCCATAAGTTTGTGCCACGGGAAAGCCCACAATCCTCTCTAAATCATCAGGTAACCCATCAGCCTCTGGCAGATCTACAACACTAGGAATCAAAGTCAATGAATCTAAAAGGTTAGGGATTCCTGCCAGTCACATGGGAAGAAGAGGTATGTGAGACTGAGATTTTGTCTGGTCTCCCAGAACTTTTGTTAAGTAATGTTCAATCCTGGTTTACGGTTACATACAAAGGGGATCAAGCCTGCGTTAAGAGCTGAGGAAAATGTACACCAAAGGCAGAAACCTGTAGAGGCCAGCCGAGGCAGAACGCCTAGTTAATGATTCATGATTTACACTGCTATGCAAATATACAGTGGCTGCCCAACAAGGGTGAGCAAAGTGCAGCCATGAAGAAACAGGAAGGCTATTTTGCAGCCCTTTTTCCTCCCCAGATTCCTCTGGACAGTTTATTATCTTCAAACCCTCCGGGAACAGATTGCAATATTTTATTGTACCATATAGCATTAAAAACATAGGGTTGCTATGTGTTTTCCTGGCTGTATGGCCAGGATCCAGAAGCATTCTCTCCTGATGTCTCACCCACATTTTCGTGGCTACACAGAGAAGCCACTGAAACCCACAAGCATGTGGACAATTTCAACAGAAAGGAGAAAACCATGAAGATGAACAAAATCTGGCTATCAGTATTTTAAAAAATGCTAAAATCAGGACAGTAAATAAAGAACACCACTCAAAAAAGGGGACTTGTGGTGGAGACTCCTTCTTTGGAAGCTTTTAAACAGAGGCTGGATGGCCATCTGTCAGGGGTGATTTGAATGCAACATTCCTGCTTCTTGGCAGGGGGTTGGACTGGATGGCCCATGAGGTCTCTTCCAACTCTTTGATTCTACGATTCTACGATTCTATGACTTCCAGACAAGAAACAGTCAGGGCCAGCTAATCACCTCCCATCAAAAGATTTCCTCAGGCAGGAAGAAGCCAAGCCTTGAAGCTGCAAGGCTATTCAAAGCTAATCAAGGTGATGAATTCCAACATTCACACTTGCCTCTAACAAACAAGAGTTCTTTCTCCTACCCTGATTATTCCACAGATATATAAACCCCACAGATCCCTCAATCTCTGAGGATGCTTTCCATAGATGTGGATGAAACGTCAGGAGAGAATGCTTCTGGAAAATGGCTATACTGCCCAGAAAACACACAGCAAAGAAGTGATTCAGGCCATGAAAATTTAGACAACACATTAAAAACACAGTGTTTTCAAAATCTCAGGTGGACTTTAACAATTTATATAGCCTTCAGACAGTCTCAGAGACAAAAAAAACCAAGTGTGCTGCAATTCTTCTTCTTTGTATATTTGCAGTATCAAAGTTCTATTAAGTAGCTGTACCAATGCATACTAGCCATAAGTCAACACACTGGAGGTTACAAACCTTTCTTCCTCAAACTCCTTTCCAAATAGGATATTGTCTCTAAGTGTTGCATTGAGAATCCATGCTTGTTGTGCAACGTAGGCAAATGTTCCATCAACAGAAATGCTGCCTTCCAGCAGAGTCATCTGGAACAAAATGCAGAAATTTACAATGAATCCACTACCCAATCGTGTAATTTCCTCCTTCCCTCCCTCACCACCTTTCTGGCATGCAAAGCCAACCCAACACCAATTTAAGACATTTTAAGATCTTAAGTATGACCCGCTTCACTGCATTTTATGATCTGAGGTCAAATTAATTATTTATCATGTGGGCTAAAGGCCCATGATACAAGATGTAGCTGCTGGCAGAGCAGATGGGCACAAAGAGCTTCAGTTTGCCTTGTGGAAGAAAAGCAAGAGAATCAGAAATAACTTTCAGTTAGGAGCTAAATCAATATCTCTCACCTGTCCTAAAATGGCTGAAATAAGTGACGTTTTCCCACTCCCCACGCTGCCACAAATGCCAACAAGTTTCCCCTAGATTAGACAATGGAAAGAAACACTGTCACACAAGAAATACATATTTCATCCTGGTTAAGTGCATAATAACTGAAATGTGTTAATGAATTGGAAAAGAAACCTATCAAATAATATTAGATTGCACAATAGAGAGGCAGGGACAATTTATATTACCCAAGTTTAGAACTAGATTTGTATTATGTAGTTTTAGGTTTAGCCCAACCACATTACGCTCAGTGACCCGCTGTCAAAATCATCTACACTTGAGTTGCAAAGTATCTGGTTCTAAAAAGGAAAGCAACACTAGACTAACAGCACAATCATATGCATACTTAATTTGGAAGAAAAAGGTGACCGAACTAAACCAGATTTTGAAATGTGCTAGCACACACAAGTGTCCCTGGTAGTCATATCACTACATGCTTATTTCTACAAAGTTAAAAATATTTAATTGTGCCAAAGTGCTGAAAATAAGTTTGCTGCCCGGCACTAAAACAACCCTAGTCATAAACAAGATTCTGGCAGGGATTTAGAGTAGATTAGGGGATAGAAGGGCCAAGTACAGAATCTGTGGTCAGACGAAGCAATGTTTGGAACTGGATCAAGACGTAGTGGCGAATCTTGCAGGTCTTGCCTTGGAAAGATTCAAGTTATACCTTGTTTGATTTCATGATCTGGAGTTTCTGTTTTGGGTTTTTGCATGTACTTTGATGGATTTATTTCCTGGATTATTTGTTCCTGCTTATCTTTCTTCCTACTTGGATTTACCTATTTCTTTGGAGTGTTTTACTGCTAATGCTTTTTAAATTACCTACAATAAACTGCTTGCGTTTTTACTCAGCTGTGTGGTGTTTTAAGTCAGAGGGCTTCTTCCTGGCCTGGAGTGCAACAAATAACAACAACAACAACTTCATTTGCATCCAGCCCTATCTCCCCATGGGGACTCAGGCTGGCTTCCAAAATAGTAACAGGCAAACACTCAATGCCTATACAAACAATACAGAGCTAGATATAGATCTATAATGATATATACTAATTTCACATATGCATTTCCTCTGAAACGTTTGCAAATCCTCTCTCTATACATGCATTTCTCCGGTAATCTTTGCAAGCCCTATATATCTATATTCATATACATCTATCTAGGCATGTCTCTATATATAGGTAATTATATCTATATTGGATTTGCAAAGACTTGAAAACATGTGAGGGGAAATTCATATATAAAATTATTTTTATATATATACACATATACATATACATACACACAGAGAGATATAGGTATCTCTATATATTTATCGATATCTATATCTAAATAGGATTTGCAAAGACTTGCAAACATGTGAGGGGGGAAATTCATATATAAAATTGATATATAGATAGATACAGATATGTTAGGTATATAGGGATTGCAAAGGCTTGCAGGGGGAAATGCCTATATATCTGTAGGAGAGATTAACAAATATTTAGGGGGAAATGCTTTTATAAGATTGATATCCCTGACTTGCAAGGGTTTCTCTCCCTCTTGAGAGAGCAAGGGAGGATTTGGAAAAGAAAACACACTGTTAAGGGAGGAAGAGAAATATATCATATATTGCACTGCAACGGCCTCCAGGCTCCGCTGCCCAGCATGACCCCATTATAAGCCGAGAGAGGCTTTTCAGACCCAAAAAAGGGCTGAAAAACTCAGTTTATCTTTGAGTATATATGATACTTTGAGGCCAATTTTTATGACAACAGGGGAACATAAATGAATAAAGTAATGACAGCAACTCTAACCATCAGTAATTCCGTGCAACTTAAAGGCAAGACGTAGTATTCCACCCCTCTGGCTCTTTGTTTGTGTTTGCGGGGCCCCGGAAATTGAGGATCTGCCTCACTATTTGCTTTTCTGCCCTTTGTATTCTGATCCAAGAACCAAAATCCTGGGGTTTATTCTTCACCTCCTTCAGACCAACACTGTGTCTGAAAAGATTTTCTATCTCTTGGCTGGCACTAACCCCGTGGTTACTCACAAGGTGTCTCGTTTTGCCTTGGCAGCACAGAAAATCCGGGCAAAACTAATCTCTGATATTGCAGTTGACTGTGCTGGGGATGCTTTCAACTAATAGTGGCTGTTTATGTAGTTTTAAGAATGCTGTATCTATTTGTTTTTACTTGGTTTTTAATTACGCAGGTATGAGTCTATACATTATGTGGTATTTTAAAGGTGCATCGATATGTAGCATTTTAATGATTTATAGGATTTTATTGTGTATTTTATATTGTATTTAATAATCTGGTGTTCATGTATTTATTTATTTGCCTTGCCTTGTATGTGAAAGACCTATGGTCTAAGCATCGAATAAACTATGACATGACAGTGACAGGATAGTATTCCATTATTCTAGGACAAATCTGAGCCAAAAGAGTGTTTTCTCTCCTCACCTTCTCAATTTCAAGGTCAACATTATACAGCGTCCTCTGAAGTCGGACATTTGACAGCTGGATGTGCTTCTTTTCCTCCTCAGGACTTGGGGGGTCATTGCTGTCCACTAAGAGGTGGTCCTTCTGTTCAGCGAGCATCTCCTGCTGTCCTTCATGCTCCTCTAGCTTCGCATTCTCTTTCTTGCTCTTAGCCATCTTGTCTTTTTTCATTTTAGGGGTCATCTTTGGTGAGCTCTGGACACTAGCATGGGAGGATTCCCATGCCAAGGTGGCATTTTTCACCTCTATGGCTGCGTGAGGATTGGCTGGCTTTTTCTTTACCATATGAACCTCTTCCATTAGAAACAAACTCTGATAGGAGTTGTGAGAGAGGTGCAAAGATGAGACACCAGGTCAAGACTGAGGGGGGGACACAAGCCTACGGCACACTCACGCAGCAAAACACTCAGGCTATACAGTGGGAGGAAGCTGAAGAGCAAAACGTAGCTCATTAGTGAAAACTAACTCCAGGTCCAGAAAAGAACCTGGATATCCATGGATGTGGTGGTTCTCAGACAGAGAGACTTCTGCAGAGCTACCATACTGTGGACGCAGGCTTGGACATAACATAAGCTTATTGCTAGTCCTTTTTAACTCACTTGTTTGGAAGTCAAATTAGGCAAGGGAGGAAGCAGAGGAAAAACTGCTCATTAGAAACAATGCAAGGCTTAAAGAGATGGAATAATATCTTTAGCAAGCTAAATTCTATTCCCTTTGGATCTAACAATTTCTCGTCAGCAAGCCTGGAGTCAGGACAGCACTGTTTAAAATGCAGAGGCTCCATATCATGTTTTTCCACCACATCCATCTATTCAGAAACATTTTCAGAAAGTATTGCAATGCCTGTCACAGTTTGCAAAGAAAAACAAAAGACAAAATAGTTGCTACTTAGTTACAACAGTATTTCCAAGAAAGTAACTCCTTCCCTGACTGACTCCCAACACAGAAACAATTATAGGAATTGCTTCCCAAACTTTAACATCATAGAACTATCTGTCTTCCTTTGTCACCTATGTTTTTCTTTTAAAACATTTTAAAAATAGCTCCCCTTGTCTCTTAAATGCTTTGTTTTAGAAGTAGCTGAAATGGCATGATTAAATTATTTGCCAGCATAATTCCTGCATGTTCAACGCACTCTACGTTCAACGCACTCTACTCTACTACTGCAACACACTCTACGTGGGGTTGCCCTTGAAGACTGTTCAGAAACTTCAACTGGTCCAGCGAGCAGCAGCCAGATTGCTTAGCGGAGCGACATACAGAGAGCACACCACCCCCCTGTTGTGTCAGCTCCACTGGCTGCCGGTTCAATTCCGAGCACAATTCAAAGTGCTGGTTTTGACCTACAAAACCCTTTACGGTTCCGGTCCAGTGTATCTGTCCGAACGTATCTCCCTCTATGTCCCACCCCAGAGTCTGAGATCATCTGGGGAGGCCCTGCTCTCGACCCACCGCTATCACAAGTGAGGCTGGTGGGGACGAGGAGCAGGGCCTTCTCAGTGGTGGCCCCTCACCTGTGGAACTCACTCCCGGGGGAAATTAGGGCATCAACATCCCTCCTCGCCTTCAGGAGGAAGGTAAAGACGTGGTTGTGGGACCAGGCCTTTGGGCAATCTGACAGCTAGATAAGGACAATCAAACGACTAGGACTGACAGGACTGACAATTGTGGAATTGGAATTTAAACTATGAGAGTGTGGAACACTGACCGTCAATGAGGTTTGTATTGGTTTTATTGCTTTTATTGGTTTTATGGTTGTTTTGCCTATAATGATTATTGTTTCTGTTAATTGTTGTTATTGCTAGAATTGCTGTCTTTGTTAACTGATGTTATTGTCTTTTGCTGTTATGTGATGCGGGCATCGAATTGTGCCTCGCCTTTGTAAGCCGCTCTGAGTCCCCCCCCCCCCAGGGTGAGAAGGGCGGGGTAGAAGCAACCGAAATAAATAATAAATAAATAAATGGCACAAGTTTTAAAATCTAAGCCTGTTTATTCATTGAATAAGTCCTGGGCAAACTTGAGCCCTCTACGTGTTTTGGACTTCAACTCCCATAATTCCTAACAGCTGGAAGGCTGTTACGAATTGTGGGAGTTGAAGTCCAAAACACCTGGAGGGACCAAGTTTGCCCAGGCCTGTGTTTAAGCATAAATCAATTTCCTTTCCTCTTCAGGAAGCCCTGGCTAGGTTATTCTGTTAATAATGTATTCTCCCAGAGGGGGAAAGGCTGGGCATTGGCTAGTCTAGGAATTGCAAGAAATGGGACACAAATATCTGCAAGCTCAAAGGAACAAAATGGAAAGGGAATGTGCAGTATTCAGCTGTTTTCCTGTTTGTGATCTGAAAAGCTTTCTCAACTTACTTGGGAAAATAACTTGGCTAAGAGACTGGTAATATGCTTGAGAATTACGTGATTTAATTGTGAAGGTGTGGTCTTAAATGTTTTAAATTGTTTTAATGTATTTTATAATTCTATTTAAATGTTTATTTTAATTATACATTGTTTTATGGCATCAAATCATTACCTATGTGGAGCCCCCGGTGGCGCAGTGGGTTAAACCCCTGTGCCGCCAGGACTGAAGACCGACAGGTTGCAAGTTCGAATCCGGGGAGAGGCGGATGAGCTCCCTCTATCAGCTTCAGCTCCTCATGCACGGACATGAGAGAAGCCTCCCACAAGGATGATTAAAACATCAAAACATGCGGGCAATGTCCCCTAGGCAACGTCCTTGCAGACGGCCAATTCTCTCACACCAGAAGCGACTTGCAGTTTCTCAAGTCGCTCCTGACATGACAAAAAAAAAGTTCCCTATGTGTCAGCCGCCTTGAGTCCCCTGCGAGATGGAGAAAGGTGGGGTAGTAATGTAAATAAATAAATAAATGGACCACACACTTTAGAAATTACCCAGAATTCTCTACAATTCCCAGGGATCCTGGAGCAAGGAAGTCAATACATGTTGTTGTAGGTTTTTTCGGGCTATATGACCATGTTCTAGAGGCATTCTCTCCTGATGTTTCACCTGCATCTATGGCAAGCATCCTCAGAGGTAGTGAGGTCTGTTGGAACTAGGAAAATGGGTTTATATATCTGTGGAATGTCTAGGGTGGGACGAAGGACCCTTGTCTGTTGGAGCTAGGTGTGAATGTTTCAACTGGCCACCTTGATTAGCATTTGATGGCCTGGCAGTGCCTGGGGCAATCTTTTGTTGAGAGGTGATTAGATGTCCTTGATTGTTTCCTCTCTGTTGTTTTGCTGCTGTAATTTTAGAGTTTTTTAATACTAGTAGCCAGTATTAAAATTACCTCTCAACAAAAGATTGCCCGAGGCACTGCCAGGCCATCAAATGCTAATCAAGGTGGTCAGTTGAAACATGCACACCTAGCTCCAACAGACAAGAGTAGTTTGTCCCACCCTGGTCATACCACAGATATATAATAATAACAACCCAGTGATTCCGGCCATGAAAGCCTTCGTCAATACATGTTATTTGAAAACTGGAAAGACTTTGCTCCTCAAACTCTTTCAGGGTCACCTGTCTGTTTTAGTCTGGCATCAAGAGACCTGCACATATATGTTTCACATACTGTCCTATTTTCAAACTCTAAAGGTTTACATTATAACAACTCTGAAATCTGGGGAGACAATTCTATTGAACAAGAAGAAGTGAATGTTTTAGTGGCTGACCCAATATTATACTCAAATAGCTAAGCTTTTAAAGTTTCAAGAATCAGGCATAGACTTCACTGGCCCTGCTACAAAATTAGCTAAGGAAATAGTAAGAGGCTTAGCATATCACTATCTCAAGAGCTATTTCCACATACAAATGCTCCCACCCGCAAGAATGAGCCACAGTAAGATGAATACTCACCTTAAATCTATCAATTGCAACAGATGCTTCAGAAAGAGACTTCACAGAAAAAGGAGTAACTTTCAGAGCAAAGGTCATTGAATTGAACACAGTAACCACTGTAAAAGCCTGAAACACAATGAAATACCTTTGACTGCAACATAACAAAATGAAGTTCAACAGTGACAAATGCAAGATATTCCACTTAGGCAGAAAAAACGAAATGCAAAGATACAGAATGGGGGACGAGGCCAGGCTCGAGAGCAGTACGTGTGAAAAAGATCTTGGAGTCCTCGTGGACAACAAGCTAAACATGAGCCAACAATGTGATGTGGCAGCAAAAAAAGCCAATGGGATTTTGGCCTGCATCAATAGGAGCATAGTGTCTAGATCTAGGGAAGTAATGCTACCCCTCTATTCTGCTCTGGTTAGACCACACCTGGAATATTGTGTCCAATTCTGGGCACCACAATTGAAGAGAGATATTGACAAGCTGGAATTTGTCCAGAGGAGGGCAACTAAAATGATCAAGGGTCTGGAGAACAAGTGCTATGAGGAGTGGCTTAAGGAGCTGGGCATGTTTAGCCCGAAGAAGAGAAGGCTGAGAGCCGACATGAAGACAGGCATGTATAAATATGTGAGAGGAAGTCACAGAGATGAGGGAGCAAGCTTGTTTTCTGCTGCCCTGGAGACTAGGACACGGAACAATGGCTTCAAACTACAAGAAAGGAGATTCCATCTGAACATGAGGAAGAACTTCCTGACTGTGAGAGCTGTTCACCAGTGGAACTCTCTGTCCTGGAGTGTGGTGGAGGCTCCTTCTTTGGAGGCTTTTAAACAGAGGCTGGATGGCCATCTATCAGGGGTGCTTTGAATGCAATATTCCTGCTTCTGGGCAGAATGGCGTTGGACTGGATGGCCCATGAGGTCTCTACCAACTCTATGATTCTATGATTCTTCTAGGTAGTGCCATTTTGCCAGGTTATCTTTTAATCTGCCCACTCCACTTCTGAGTCTGTTCAGAGACTTCCAAGTTACCCATTCTTGGTTTGCTCCTGGAGACAGAGCCTCGGGGGGGGGGGGGGGGCATCCAGTTGGGATTTCCTGGTTTAGCTGCCCAGAGAGACACTCTTGCTGTTGCTGAGGGAACATTAAGGTTCTCATGAAGCTTTTCCTTGATCTGAGTCTACTGGGAAGAGGCTGATAGCCATGCAGTGGATGGCTTTCACAGTGTTCAACCTTATTTCTCTCACAGTTAGAAGCAACTTCGCATCATGTAAGATAATTTTTGGTCCAAAAAGGTTCTAAATAGGGCAGTGAGAAGAGGACAGATTGCTTCTGAGTCCTAACCAGTTGCTAACTGTATCTGGAGCAAATATCTAGGTACTTTACAATTTTGCTGGTCAATGGAAAAAATATAGAAGAGAGAGATCATAACTGCACTCATTCCATCCTTTTTAAAAAAAATGTCAGCAGATTCCCTTTCCATGCAAGAATCAAACAGTAGGGACTGAAAACTGGAAACTCAACAAATTACTGAGTAAGATTTTTGCCAAATAAAATATGAGTCATAATTCTGCATGCCTTCAAACAATATCAGTGCAGCAATAAAATATCTCAGGCAGAAATATATATTCTTTATATTATAATGATGATCTGGATGCAGCTCAAAGAATGAAAATGACAAGGACGAGGCTTCTGCAAAGTCACACATGTGAAGTTAATACCACCTATCTTTATGCAAAGTTACCTGGGCTGCAGTGAGGTCATAGCCAAGAACCATATGGACAGAAAAAGTCACTACGCTGGCAATCACCACTACGATGGGTGCCACTCCCACTGTGATGCTCTGGAAGTATCCTGCACGTTCCAAGATTTTGCGTTCTTCTTCTCTAATTTCTGAAAATACAGAGCACACGTGAGGCTCATAGCAGCACATTCAAGGAATTCTCCAATTGCTCCTTCAGAATATACAGTATTGTAAATAAATGCAAAACCCACAACTTATATAAAAACAAAATAAAATTATCTAAGCTTTGTATGTTTTTCTCTATTATTATTCTATGTATTTTATTTGGTTACTGTTTTAACTGTTTTTCGTTTATGGGATAGGAATTATGGCTATGTTTAAGCGGCATTGAACCTTGCCGGAGTTGTAAGCCACTGTTGTAGTTCAGCATGTTGGTAGCGTTGCTACTCCTGGTAGCAGGGAGAAAAGGTCTGCTCAGGAGTCGGAGGGAGAACAACAGCAAAAGTGCATTAGGGAAATCATTATGGCCCCAAGTGATACTGACACGTTTCAAGGCTTCTCGGATTGTGAAATGGGGGATGGGGAGGAGAGCAGAGGTGTAAAGAGGGCTGCTCGCGATCCGGAGTCCAAAGGGGAATTGCAGAGGAAGCGCATCCGGGAAATACTTAGTACACCAACAGAGGATGAGGACTTCCTGGGGTTTGAAAGGAGTTCTGGGTCTGGGAGTGATATGGAAGAGGAGGGATTAGATTGGACCCGTGTGCAACAAATAAGGGACATTTGTAACCAACCCACCTCCAGTGAGGAATTTGAGGGGTTCACTGAGGATTGGCAGCCAGGGACCTCTTGGCAGGATCTAAGTCTTAGCAGACACTGGCAGAAGTGGAGGGATGGATGCTTGGATTCAGCTGCAGGGTTGGGGGCAGCTGAGAGCAATGAGGAAAGGGTGGGGAGCTCATCAAGCTATGATGAGGAACTTTGAGATAAAAGTGGGCTCTGTTTGCATGATACTTTGCAGAAGGTAAAGCAYCTTTATTGGACATAACTCTTTGTACTGCCAACTCTTACATTTGGGTCCTTGGGCTACAGCTTTGTGTGTTCCTGAATTCCTGTTCCTCGGTGATTCCTGCATTCCAGCRTTTGTTTACCAATGGCTTGACCACGGACCGGTTTGACTACTGTTTTTGGCTTTCTGGACTTTGAACTCTTATAACTCTGTGCTTCAACAATTCCTCGCTTTGGGACTTCGTTTTTCCATCTTCTGTGACTGTGTTTTTGTGCTATACCAACTTTCAAGCGATTTTCTTAACTTTGAGTTTAATCCGGATTATAAAGCAGCGCTATAATCCGGGTTATATTTTTGTTACTGGTATCGCTTTATTTTTGATGCCAAATTACTCCTGGGACTCTTTGCACTGAAGTTAAGTGCTTTGAAAGACTATTTTTGTACAATAAAGCTGTGTTTGAACTCTTATTTTGTGTTTGGCTCTAATTAAGGCTTCTGGGTCCTGACAGCCACCTTGAGTCCCTCTATGGGGGTGAGAAAGGCAGGGTATATAAATGAAGCAAATAAATAAGGTGTCTTTGCATATATCAAGAGCAAAGAATAAGATTTCATTTTATAGCTTTAAATCACTAACATAGCATTGAGTCACCTTAAGATAAATCACAAAAGTGAATAGACTCCTTTAACTTAGGACAGTCATGCAAGTACGCTATAATTTTTAAAAGTGACTAATTTCTCATTTTTTATTTAGGATGCTCTGAAAAAAGAATGTTTGCTGTATGTTGTTTTCAGTTCCACATATTTTGTGAAGAATTAACAGGAAAGTATCTATAATGGGCCCTGCAGTGGCACAGCAGGTTAAACTGCTGAGCTCCTGAACTTACTGGTCAAAAAGTTGGCCATTTGAATCTGGGGAGCGGGATGAGCCCCCACTGTTAGCCTTGCTTCTGCCAATCTAGCAGTTCAAAAAATATGCAAATGTGAGTGGATCAATAGGTACTGCTCTGACAGGGAGGTAATGGCGCTCCATGCAGTCGTGTTGGCCGCATGACCTTGGAGGCATCTACGGACAACACCAGCTCTTCAGCTTAGAAATGGAGAAGAGCACCACCCCCCAGAGTTGGACACAACTAGACTTAATGTCAAGGGAAACTTTTACCTTTACTATCTACAATGGACAACAAGAAAGAAAACTGGCACTCACTTTGAACATTCTGGGAGAAGGCTTTGACCCAGGCATACATTTTAATGAACTTAATGTAATTGAGAACTTCATTCATTTTCTGGACACGCTCATCAGTGACAGCTACACATTTTCTCCTGAAGTAAGCTGTGAAGCGAGATGCAAACATCTGAAACAAAAAAGGCATCATAAATACCGGTACAGACTACTTTCAGTCAACACAGAGAATAAGCCTGTGAGAGATAATTTAATGTGCAAGATAGAAATTGTGTTGCCTGCTATTTTTCCCTTCTCAATAAGGTGTTTCCCCTAGGAAACGAAAGGAAGATGTGTTCTTAAGATACATATCAACACCCATTTTGAAAGGAAGAGAGCTGAAGGGAACTCCTGAAACCTATTATGAAGCCCTCCCATGTAACTCATAAAGTTAGAGTTCCCTGGGTCATAGTTTCCATCTGATATTCAGAGGGCTACACGTTTTCATGAGTTATATTTGTGTATTTTTATTGCAATCAATTGGATAATATTTTGCCCATTATTTTGGGAGAAACTAGCCTGCTTCTGTCTTTCAGCGTTTTCAGTCAATGAAAGAAAACAATGGGTTGTTGTAGGTTTTTTCGGGCTATATGGCCATGGTCTAGAGGCATTCTCTCCTGACGTTTCGCCTGCATCTATGGCAAGCATCCTCAGAGGTAGTGAGGTCTGTTGGAACTAGGAAAAAGGGTTTATATATCTGTGGAATGACCAGGGTGAGACAAAGGACTCTTGTCTGCTGGAGCTAGGTGTGAATGTTTCAACTGACCACCTTGATTAGCATATAATGGCCTGACAGTGCCTGGAGCAAACTTTTGTTGAGAGGTGATTAGATGTCCTTGTTTGTTTCCTCTCTGTTGTGCTGTTGTAATTTTAGAGTTTCTTAATACTGGTAGCCAGATTTTGTTCATTTTCATGGTTTCTCCTTTCTGTTGAAATTGTCCACATGTTTGTGCATTTCAGTGGCTTCTCTGTGTAGTCTGACATGGTGGTTGTGAGAGTGGTCCAGCATTTCTGTGTTCTCAAATAATATGCTGTGTCCAGGTTGGTTCAATGAAAACAATGACTGAACATTCAACTGTCTGCTGTCTTATTCCTTATGGGAGGGACAATATTCTCTGGTACAAAACAATTCAGAAATCCAGGTGTTATAGTGTAACTGTGATTGGGCAGTACTGTGTTGACCCAAGGGCAAAAGACTGCAGGAAAAACAGGAATTCATGACCTTTTTAAGTCAATTTTTCCTGGGGTTTGTAAAAATACAAAACATTATCTAGATCATGCATGTAGGCAAAATTAAATAACATTATACTCATATGGTCTGTTGGAAATAGCAACCTTCTTCAAGCCTCCACTAGTAATTTGTTTGCATATGATTCTGTTTTGCTTACTGTATTGTATATGTGTGTATTGGTATGCAGTTTTCCTTAACTCTAGGTTGTGGGAGGGGCTGCATACCACATGATCAGATCTGGGATTGTTCAGACTCAGACTCCGTTTTAGAAAGACAGACTCCATTAGACTCTCAGACCAGAGATGCTTTACACTCTGGATTCTAAGAAAGATGCCCAGTGTTATCTGCACAGAGAAAATTATTTCAAATCTATCTATAATTGGATTGATAAGCAATGTACTTGTATGCTGAATACATGAAGTTTGTAAGAAAACCAACTATGTTACTTTTAACAAAGACAACCTATTTTTGGTCTCTTGAGAGTATGATTTAAACCAAGATGTTTTAAGGGAGAGTAGATTTTGGGGGGGGGGGGGCACTGAAAAGAACACTTCTGAAACTCTGGTTTTGTGCGTTGGCATACCTTTGTTCCTAACAATTCAGAGAGATAACTATGTATATCAGTCTAACAGATGTGAAATCTAATTTGCTTTGCATGAACTCTAGTGGATATTCACCACTAAGGAGTAGGTTGACTCAAGTGAGTTTTTAACTCTTCTCGGGAAGATCATACTTTACAAAAGGTTACGATCTCTAACAAGGTCATGCCTTTACAAAGGTTATGATTATTCCAAATAGCGTGAATGCCAATTAATTTCCAAAAGGGTCATGCTTCCAAAAGCCTATGGAGATTCCTGGTTTTTCCCAACAGGAAATGAATGCCATTTTCCAAAATGGTCAGAAGCAAAGCTATTGCTAAAAGCATTTTACACCAGCCTTCCAAAATAAGCCAGTCTTATTATAGCCATCTGCAGGGGGGTGAGGGCATGCAGAGTTAGAGCTGCATGTGAAAACCACGCTGCCTGACATTTACTCCAGTGTTATTATTCATTCCTTTACTGAGTTGAGATTTTTTAAAAGGAAATGTTGTGGGCACTGTGAAGTGGACTGCAGCAGCATTGCAATTTATTAAGCACTAGCCGTCCCCTGCCACACTTTGCTATGCCACATGGGGGTTCTGTGTGGGAGATTTGGCCCAATTCTATCATTGATGGGGTTCAGAATGCTCTGTTATTGTAGGTGGACTATAAATCCCAGCAACTACAACTCCCAAATGTCAAGTTTCTATTTCCCCCAAACTCCACCAGTGTTCACATTTGGGCATATTGAGTATTCTTGTAGTTTGGTCCAGATCCATCGTTGTTTGAGTCCACAGTAATCTCTGGATGGAGGTGAACTACAACTCCAAAACCAAAGGACACTGCCCACCAAACCCTTCCAGTATTTTCTGTTGGTCATGGGAGAACTGTGTGCCAAGACTGGTTCAATTCCATCGTTGGTGGGGTTCAGAATGTTCTTTGATTGTGGGTGAACTATAAATCCCAGCAACTACAACTCCCAAATGACAAAATCATTTTTTTAGTGAAGGACATTAGGTGTCCAAATTTGGTGTCAATTCGTCCAGTGGTTTTTGAGTTCTGTTAATCCCACAAACGAACATTACATTTTTATTTATATAGACTAGATCAGGCTATTAAACACAGAATGCCTGGTTGAGGACTGTTTCTCACTGAGGGCATGAGAGACTGTGTGCCATGTCGTTCCTCTGAAGTAGCATTTTATTGTCTTTTTAATAAAAAAGAAAACCTGAATTCCACAGAAGCAGAGACTAAGGGAGGACTGTATAAACAGGTGTACAGAAGTTGATTGTAAATGATAAGATTATAACTGTATTGGTGTTTGCACTGGTTGCCCTAATGCTGGAGCGGCCTAGCTGTGAGGAGTGTGTTACCATGGAAACGATGCTGTAGAGAAGTGGGAGGAGCTTAGAGAGGAGAGTTTTGAAAAGCGACAGTTAAAGTCAGTTAGGGTTTAGGCTCAGAGGAATGAAGAGTTAGGGTTTAGGCTCAGAGGAATGAAGAGTTAGGGTTTAGGCTCAGAGGAATGAAGAGTTGGGAGTTTAGGCTCAGAGGAATGAAGAGTCAGGTTTTAGGCTCAGGGAAATGAAGTGTTGAGAGAGTTTCATTACTTAGAGAAGACTAATAGAAGCTTGTTTAGATCACTAGTTAAAAGTGAACTAGAGATCTGAGGTTTGATCACGGAAGGATCAAACAGGAAGACTATTCACCTCAGGAACCAGTGTTTAATGAAGTGCTTCACCACAGCAAAAGTTATTGATAAGTTGTAACATCAGAAGTCTGTACTGTATCGCAACCAAGTTATATGTAACGTTCTCCAAGTATCTTCCAAGTTTATCACCAAACTGCAACCATACGCTTTGTTTCAAAATAAACTTGTTCTCTTTGATTTTAAGACTGCCTCATCTCCATTGATTCGGCGTTCAGTGTGCCCAATCTCCCAAAATTACCTCACATTACAAATTGGTGGCTCCATTAAGAATAATAAATAATAAATCGTAACTTCTCTCTCCTGAAAACCCCTTTTCTTTGAATTGGGGAGCCCTTCGCAACAGGTCACCCCATCACTCATTTACTATGCCCTTCACACTTTAAATTACCCTTTGCCTAAAGGCTACTTCAGGAACGAATGGAGCAAAGGACAGACATGACTGCTTCATTTGTGTGTGAAAACACATTAATCCATTCTCCAGTAAAAATAGTAGCAAGTCGACATGTTTCTAAGAGGCGAGATAGAGTCCACACATTGCTAAGTCACCTGATCACCAGAAATGACAGAGGAATCGTACCAGGTCTATTTTTAAATCAGCAGCCAAGCATAAAGGTTAAGGCCGGAGTGAAAAGACAGTCAGCAGAGTAATGCAGGATCATTATGGGGACAAAGCAGATTCTGCTTATGAAACAAGACCCTGGACATTGCATGCCAGAACAGCGAAATGATCAAACTGTTCATGCCAGTTACAGCTGTACACAAACTCAGATGCTACCAAGTAATGTCTGCTATTTGGTTATCTCTTAATTACCATCTATAACGAAGCTGTATGATACCAATCTTGCCACTGGCACCAATTATAGAGAAGTGTGAAGTTATATCTTATTATAAATCTCACAGCTGAACACCACTGTAAAGGATTATATGTAATATACCACTACTGGACAATAGTATGGTAGCGAGTTGATGTTAGATAGATAATGGTAGAGTGAACACTGCTTCAGTCTTCTTTTGGTTTAATGCTGCCACTAACCCAAGCTGCCTTAGGATTTTTAAAATGAGTCTTTGAGGTAAACTATTAGGATGTTAAAGAGGCTGTAATTATAACAAAGGATTACTGATAGACTGAGGAATGATTGAGACCTTTTTGAAAGTTAAATAGAAAAAAGATTTATTTATAAAAACAACACACAACTAACTTCTTCTTCTGAGAGGCACCAAACGCTTGACTTGTTACAAAAGTAAACTATAGCTTGATGGTTGCTTGAAATAAGTTTCTTCACTTGGTTGCATACAGAGCTAACCAAACAGATATAGCTGCTGGTTACAAAAAAAATCCCTCACTCTACTTCAGAGTAATAGTAATGAGTCACTGACTAACCTAACCTAGGTAGTCCCCTGAGTTATCAGCTTACTCTCCAAGAATTCTTACTGCTAACTAACTCAGTCTAGAGAGCTAATCCCTTGTGCTATCTCCTACAGGAAATCAGGTAGCTGTCTGACCCTTCCTGTCAGCTAATCAGCCTTGCCTGACACAGTTGCTCTCTCTCTGAAAACCTAGTATCGAAAAACACTTCTTCTTCCACCAACTCCCAATCCTCTCCTCCACAGAAGCTGAAATCTTTTTCCCTCCTAAGGCTTGGCTTCTCCCATCTACTCTAGCCAACCCCAGGAGACCTCAAACTCTTCCCATCTTCTATCTATCCTCACTCAAGATGGTTGCTTCCCTGGCATACACTCTCAAAATGGAGGTTTGCCCTACTGTTATCCAGGCTTCTTTCCCGGCCTTCTAGGTAAGATTCACTACACCATCACATTCATATAACATTTCTTGCATTTAATGCTTTTAGGACTAGGCAATCAATTAAAGCATAATTAGAATAATTATCTCAAATAGTACTAAAACTGGGAAGCATTTGCAAGTCAATATATATATAGCAATATTCCAGAAGACATGTAAAAGTGAAATAGCAAAAGCCGATCGGATGTTTCCTTTATTTACGTTTTGCCCTCACAAACACATGCACCTCACTTATCTACATATTGTCTTATTACACACACACACAGGCAAAGTAATGAGCAGCAACATTTTGCAGGTTTACTCCAGAACAGACAAAAAATGAATAAAAGAAAATCTGACTAAGCCAACAAGTAACATCCTTAAGCATGAGCAATTTGAAACTAAATTCTGTTCCTGCATTACAGGGGAGGATGTGCCCACTTTCTGAACACAGGCCTGCAGAATTGAGTCATTATTTATTTATTTATTTAGAACTTTTATATACCGGTCGTCTCACCTCCGAAGAGGGACTCAGGCCGGTTCACAACAACAGTATCACAGACAATCTTTTAAAACATCATATCTCAAAATACACTAAAAACATTAAAATACTAAAATACAATCATATAATTACATAGGCCAAGTCATCAAAATGAAATCATAGTTCATCACCATCCGTCCGTGTAGTCACGAGTTATTAATTCACTCGTCAAATGCCAGTTTCCAGAGCCAGTTTTTTACCTGTTTTCTAAAAGTCAGGAGAGAAGGAGCAGTTCTAATCTCCAGTGAGAGTTCCAGAGCCGAGGGGCCACCACCGAGAAGGCCCTGTCCCTCGTCCCCACCAGACGCGATTGCGGGGCTGGTTGGACCGAGAGCAGGACCCCTCCAGAAGATCTTAACAATCTTGATGGTTCATAGGGGAGAATCCGTTCGGACAGGTAAACTGGGCCGGAGTCGTTTAGGGATTTATAGGTTAACACTTTGAATTGTGCTCAGAAGCTAATTGGCAGCCAGTGGAGCTGGCGCAACAGAGGAGTAGTATGCTCCCTGTACCCCGCTCCTGTTAGTAATCTGGCTGACGTTCGTTGGACTAATTGGAGCTTCCGGGCAGTCTTCAGAGGCAACCCCACGTAGAGAGTGTTGCAGTAGTCTAAACGGGATGTAACCAGAGCGTGGACCACCGTGGCCAAGTCAGACTTCCCAAGGTATTTTTTAAAGTATGCTAGCATTATAGGAATTTGGCATTTTAAATCCAAAAATGGCCTCAAATTCGAAATTTGCTTTCACTTTATTATTTTGTAATAGTAAGATTGAGTGAGATTTCTTTTGGGAGTAAAAATAAACAGTAAGGAAGGAGTTAAAATCTTCCAAAAATCTTTTAAAACTTTCAAAACACTTTAATTTGCTGATATGAAACACAAAAATCCACCCAAAAGCACTTAAAGAAATGGCACTGGAACATCAACAGCCAACCAAATCAAAACTACATAAGAACTGAATAGTTTGAAATAATTAATTTGTGAAAGAACTGTGTGTGGTATATTTTTATTGTGTTTTTTTCAAAGTCAGCACCCCAAAATAAATTAAAAACAGCTATAATACTGAAAACATTTTTTTTCGTTACAGGCCTGTGTAAAGTCTCAACTTATTCTGCTTGAACTCTTTACAGACACTTTCATTATCTGGAAGAGAAATGGTGAGCATTTCCAACTCCCTACTCACCATTGCTGGGTAGAAAAGAATGAAGATGGCTGATCCCAGGAAGCCTGTTGGTCCGAGAATAATAACATTGTATATCATGCCAAGGATGGCAACGATGGGACCTCCGGCCAGCAAGCTGCCCACAGCTGCAGCTTCAAACATCCTCTGCCCATCATTGGAACAGACATTGATCAGCTAAAACACATAAAAGGCAAGTGAACAATCATCAAGGATAACAGCAGTGGAACAGCATCTGGAGATTATTTTTATTCCATATAATTTATGGACTACTGTTCTGGACATAAACATCCAAAACAAATCACTCTCAACAAAAGATTCCCCCCAGGCACTTCCAAGCCATTAAATGCTAATCAAGGTGGCCACTTGAAACATTCACACCTAGCTCCAGCAGACAAAAGTCCTTTGTCCCACCCTGGTCATTCCACAGATATATAAACCCATTTTCCTACTTCCAACAGACCTCACTACCTCTGAGGATGCTCGCCATAGATGTAGGCGAAACATCAGGAGAAAATGCCTCTAGAACATGGCCATATAGCCCGGAAAAACCTACAACGACCCAGTGATTCCAGCCATGAAAGCCTTCGACAATACGTCCAAAACAAAGTTATTCACGCAATAATCAACCAATAAAAAAGAGCAAAAAGCAGCAAGATTTTAAAAATAAATACCAAATGATTAACTAACATTCTTAGTAACCCACACTTGCGCTTCACCACTTGATGTTAGCCAATGGGAACCAATTAAGACATTGTCAAAGGCTTTCATGGTCGGAATCACTAGGTTGCTGTGAGTTTTCTGGGCTATATGGCCATGTTCCAGAAGCATTCTTTCCTGACGCTTCACCCACATCTATGGCAGACATCTGAGGTTATGAGATCTGTTGAAAACTAGAAAATGTTGCAGTTGGCCAGCTTGATTAGCACTGAATGGCCTATTAGTGCTAATCAAGCTGGCCAATTGCAACATTCACACCTGTCTCAAACAGATAAGAGTTCGTTCTCTCACCCTGGACATTCCACAGATATATAAACCCAATTTGACTAGTTTCCAACAGACCTCACAACCTCTGAGGATGCCTACCATAGATGTGGGCGAAACATCAGAAAAGAATGCTTCTGGAACATGGCCATACAGCCCAGAAAACTCACAGGAACCCAATGTACAAGACCATAATTTTTTTTTATTTTAAATTATTACATTTGGCCCGGCCAAAGGTTTTTAAAATGCTTGTGTGTTACTGTTATTGTTTCTTTTTTTGTTTATGTGATTCATATTAATTATTTATTGATTGTTTTTGTTATTGCTTTTGTTTACTGATGTACTGTGGACTTGGCCTCATGTAAGCCGCACCGAGTCCCTTGGGGAGATGGTAGCAGGGTATAAATAATTATTATTATTATTATTATTATTATTATTATTATTATTATTATTATGGCAAAAGCAGAGCCTGCTTCCTGATCATTAAAACCACAGGTATCTTCTGACAAGCCTAAAAGAGAACCATCACTCCAGTTCTCCTATTGATAACTACATATCTTATTAGAAATGGCTTCTGTAGACAAAAACCATAGAGAATCCTACAAGCAACTCAGTGGGAGACTCTGGATAAAGTTCTGATCTAAGTGATCTAACTGCAGACAATAAGGCTTGTTTCAACACATGGAAGCCACCACTGCGCATCTAAGATATTTTAGCTTAAGCGAATAACAAGCAATCAGTTTCAGCTTAATGGATGACACGATATGAGGGCTTAAAGATCGAACTGCAAAGACACAAGCCAGTAAAGGTGGTCCTAGTGATGATCGGCACTCAGTAGACTGGTGCAATACCTAAAGACCTTGGCTTGCACTTAAATACAATCAGTGCTGACAAGATTACCATCTGCCAGCTGCAAAAGGCCACCCTACTGGGATCTGCACGAATTATTTGGCACTATTTGGCAGGCCCAAACCCAGCACCTCAATCTGTTGGTGATACCAGATGAGAGACTCCCCCCTGGGCACACAGAAGACTGGGCGACTTAGAAGGCGCTGAACAGACTGCGCTCTGGCACCACGAGATGCAGAGCCAATCTTAAGAAATGGGGCTACAGGGTGGAATCCACGGCATGCGAGTGAGGAGAAGAGCAAACCACAGACCACCTGCTACAATGCACCCTGAGACCTGCCACATGCACAATGGAGGACCTTCTTGCGGCAACACCAGAGGCACTCCAAGTGGCCAGATACTGGTCAAAGGACATTTAATCAACTACCAAGTTTGCAAAATCTGTGGTTTTTTTTAATCTGTTTGTTTGTTTTGTTCTGTTAGAAATGTAATACACTGGTATGGTTGCTGATGACACGATAAATAAATTTGCCGATACATCACACAGTCCTAGACACTTGGGAAGTGTCTGACGTGTGATCCAATACAACAGCCAGCAGAGTATCTGCTGTGGTGTTTCTAACAACAACAACAACAACAACAACAACAACAACAACAACAACAACAACAATAATCTTTATTTATATCCTGCCACCATCTCCCATTTTCCTGCTTCTTGGCAGGGGGTTAGACTAGATGGCCCACGAGATCTCTTCCAACTCTATAATTCTATGATTCTAAAAGGGACTCAGGCCAGCATACAAGGCAGACAAAAAATGATACAAGAGTATAAAACAATACCTCTCCCATAGACTTGTCCTTGATATTTTTCAGCTTCAGTATTTTCTTAAAGGCCATGGTAAGGACAGCTCCTCGCAGCCTGACCCCGGTGCGGTAATTTAGAGCCCAGGTTAAAGCCAAGGACCAGGAACGCACTATTTCCATCATTAAGATGCCACAAACTAACAACAGGCCATATTGAAGGTTGGGTTCCATTTGCTGTGTGTATTCAAGGAGATGTTTCACAACAAATGCCTAGAGGAAGGAATGCAAACTTGCATAAACATCTCAACATGCCATAGGACCCATTCAATCATTTTATGTTAAGTTAGAAATAAGGAGCTGCTTTATTTCCCCATGTAAGAAATTTGCATTACTTATTGGAAATCTTTAGATAAGCAGGAATTGTGACCGGTATAGAACACTCTGCTGAAATCAAATTGAGCACATGGGGGAGAATAATTTTGAACTTTCCAATTTGGAATAATGCTCCTTCACATCATCTAACTTAACATAGTCCTCAACTGTTAGCCGAAGCAATCCATCATCATCAACATACGCTTTACAATAATCTTGTACTAATGCAAAAACTGAAGTATGTACGTATTAAAAGATATATTCCTTTACATGACATTAAGACCTTTTTTTATTCTTTGTTTCAAACGTGCTTATTTGATAAAAAGGAACAAGTGTACCTACAGTTGAACTGGGGAAGAGTGTGAGAAGGACATTTTGCAAAACATTCCTGAAAATAAACATCAGCAGTTTAATAGTAAAGCAAAGCACAAGCAGAAAAAAAGGGGGAAAAGGTGATACCACTGATAACATTGCCAAAAGACAGCCCTTGACCCTCCCCCTCCCTGGCCTCCCCCCTCCCTAGCCTTGAAAGACAAAAACAAGGTTACCTCAGGAATCACATTTCAAACACCACCTGCAGAAAGAGAAAAACAGCCCCCAAACCCACATATCCCCCATCATGGGTGTTGTCTGAATGTACAGGGCAGGGTCACAATAACTCATGTTCATCAGCAATATTAAGCACTAATAAATTGGAAGCAGTATTTTTTTATTTTTTAAGAAAGTACCACCATTATAAAACGAGTCACATCTCAAATACACTATACAAAAAAAGAAAGGTGTTGCGGAAAACATACAATCTACATGCACAGGAAAAAAAATATACAAGGCCTGAATCCAACATACAGTCTGGTTTCCAACACATAATCAAGTTCAACTTCACATACACACACAAAATTAAATGATACAGGGGGGAAAAGCAGGACCAATATTTGTTTACAGCGTCCAAAAAGGTATGAAATTTGTATAACTACTCAGGAAGACTTTGAGGATGGTGTGAGTTCTCACATTTGGCTTAACAGAGCTTTACTAAGTGAGGTATTCCAGCTGGGCTTCTCCAAACAATGAGGCCTATAATTCTGGAAACTAAGGTTCTTTAATCGGGGTGGGAAGAGTACCTTTGCCCACTTAAAAAAATAATGAAACCAAAAAGAAGCAGTTTGAAAAGGCTTTCGAAGTCCGCAGGAAGTCCCCTTGACTAAAGCAAGTATCAGAGTTCTGTGCAACACAAGAATGGATGGAAAACAAAAACACACTGCTTCGAGCAAAGGTAATCGCTGCTAAAGCCCAGCCTCAAGTCATAGGTTTTTCAAAAATGAAGGCAGAATGATTATGCACATCCTGAGATGGTGAATTCTGAAGGTGACCATTAATAACTCAGTTGTATAGCATTTTTGTATGAGTTTTCACATAGCACACATTAAGAGCCAACAGTCCATCATGTTCCCCAAATTGACCATTGAAAAAACAAGAATCCTACACAAATCCCTGATCAAAGTGTATAACTCAGGCTCCAAGGTTATGCTATGCCAGTTTCTTCTCCATTAGGTTTGTTTTATATTCTTGGTAGTTGAGGCATAACTGGCTACGCAGAGGGTTTACTGTTAACTTAGCGAGAAGGTGTTTTGACTCCTTTGCCAGGATTCGATCCGACAAAGGCAACTGAGTCACTGGAAGGGTGAATAACCCCCCTGTCACGATGCAGAGCCCACAACATGCTGACAAGTGCTGTCAATCTTCCTTCGTGCATCAAAGCTCAGGAGGAAAACACTCCACGGGAATGTGGGCAATACCAGCAAGATATTCTTTCCTAAATACTCAGAATGACTTTGTTTGGTCCAGAGAATTAGCAAACGCCAGTGAGAAATTGCAGACTTGGAAAACCAGACTTGAAGAATAGTTTTAGAAATATTTAGAGAGAGAGAAAGAGAGAGCATTTGCGATCTTAAGACATTGTTTGGTTAAAGCTAAGAAGAGATCGCTTGCATATGACATTTCATAAAAATGATAGTTACCAAAACTTAGCAGAGGCATGGAAACATACTCCTGAGATTATTATGGCAACAGTTGTCCTTAACCGCCTGGCTCTTAAGCATTCCCATTGAATAAATGTCACCTTACCTTTCGTCTTGGCGTTGGATTCTGCCCAGCTTGACTGTCTCATTCTGATCGCAGAATACAGCCATCCTGGAAATTCTAAAGAACAGCTTCTGTCATTGGTTTCACTACAGAGAAAGAGTCCCCCAAACCACATCCAGCACAAAGCAAGCTGTGACTGGAGCAGACCTGGAAGAGTGGGAGGCTTACCTCAAACGGCTCCCCCATCCAAGCCCCCACTTCCCGCCCCACAATGCCCTCCTCACCAAAGACTAAGTCTGAATGAAAATTGAGCTTCACTGCGATAGGAACTCTGACTGCCCTTCCATCAAGAAAAGCTACTTCTGAGCTACCACCGTGAATGTCTATCATCATCCAATTCAAGGAATTATCCTTTGCTCCATAGAATCAAAGAGTTGGAAGAGACCTCGTGGTCATCCAGTCCAAACCCCTGCCAAGCAGCAGAAAATCAATTCAAAGCATCCCTGACTGATGGCCATCCAGCCTCTGCTTAAAAACCACAAATGCAGAGGCTGGATGGCCATCTGTCAGCAGTGCTCCAATCTGAATGTGAATTGTTTTGAAGCCATCTCAATAGACAGCATATCCGAGGAGAGAGGGTGAATCTTGCAAATGATTAGGGCAGTGRTTCTCAACCTGTGGGTCCCCAGATGTTTTGGCCTTCAACTCCCAGAAATCCAGCCCAATTTACCTGTCCGAACGTATCCTCCCCTATGAACCATCAAGATTGCTAAGATCGTCTGGAGGGGCCCTGCTCTCAATCCCACCGGCCTCACAGGCGCGGCTGGTGGGGACGAGAGACACGGCCTTCTCGGTGGTGGCCCCTCGACTCTGGAACTCACTTCCACTGGAGATCAGGACTGCCCCTTCTATCTTAACGTTCAGGAAACAGGTGAAAACTTGGCTTTGGGAATTGGCATTCAAYGAATGAGCCATGATCCTGTGATATGGATGGATGACRACRAATAATGATTTTTGATGACRACTGACCACTGTAATTATATGATTGTATTTKGCTATTTTAATGTTTTAGTGTGATTTAGAATATGATGTTTTAATGACTGTCTGTAATATTGATGTTGGAAACCGGCCTGAGTCCCTCAAACGGAGGTGAGAAGACCGGTATACAAAACTGCTAAATAAATAAATAGATCCTAACAGCTGGTAAACTGATTGGGATTTCTGGAAGCTGTAGGTCAAAACACCTGGGGACCCACAGGTTGAGAACCACTGGATTAGGGAAATGTAAAGTGTATCAAAGACATGAAGGATAAGTATAAATTTGTAAACAGTGCCAGAAAGGCATTTTAGAAAACATTGGAAATTTGGATATACAAGATATTTGAATTTACCAAAAAAAATCTATCACAAATTTCTTGTGCTTCATATTTAAAGACCAGAAGTAAAATGGTTTGGATTTTATTTAGCAAAACACAAAGGGGCAAGTCAAGTATTCTTTCCCCAGGGTAACATCCTCCCACAGAAAGAGGGCTTGGATTTATTTATTTTTAAATTAAAGCATTGATGTTTCAGTGGCGATACCAATCCAGTTTGAATGTAGTGAAGAGAGTGATTCCAAATGATGCAGATTAGGAGAGTTGCTTATTCTGATTCACAGATGACCAGACATTAGAGCAGTGTTTCTCAACCTGGGGGTCGGGACCCCTGGAGGAGTCGCAAGGGGGTGTCTGAGGGGTCACCAAAGACCACCAGAAAACACAGTTTTTCTGTTGGTCATGGAGGTTCTGTGTGGGAAGTTTGGCCCAATTCAATCGTTGGTAGGGCTCAGAATGCTCTTTGATTGTAGGTGAACTATAAATCCCAGCAACTACAACTCCCAAATGTCAAGATTCTATTTTCCCAAACTCCACTAGTGTTTACATTTGTGCATATTGAGAATTCGTGCCAAGTTTGATCCAGATCCATCATTGTTTCAGTCCACAGTGCTCTCTGGATGTAGGTGAACTACAACTCCCAAAACTCAAGGTCAATGCCTACCAAACCCTTCCAGTATTTTCTGTTGGTCATGGGAGCTCTGTGTGCCAAGTTTGATTCAATTCTATCATTCGTGGAGTTCAGAATGCTCTTTGAACTAGGTGAACTATAAATCCCAGCAACTACAACTCCCACAAGATAAAATCAATGCCCTTCCGCAATCCCACCAGTATTCAAATTTGGGTGTATTGGGAATTTCTGCCAAATTTGGTCCAGTGTATGAAAATACTTCCTGCATATCAAATATTTACATTACTATTCATAACAGCAGCAAAATGGCAGTTATGAAGTAGCAACTAACTAATTTTGGGGGTCACCATAACATGAGGAAGCGTATTAAGGGGTCGTGGCATTAGGAAGGTTGAGAACCACTGCATTAGAGGATCCACATAGGTGGCACATCCAAGTCCAACATAGGTGGAATCCTATTCTGTTGCTTTCTTTCTTGCAGTTTGTACCTGACGTGAGTGCAATTGTCGAGACTAAGATGGTGACACTGCAAACCACTCTGCTGCCCACTCTTTACTACAGGTAAGAGCATCCACAGATCCCTGTAGTGAAACAATGACAGAAGCTCTTCTTGGGGGAAGCTGGTTCTGTTAAAACCTCATACTCTTTGGCAGTGAAAAGTGTATTTTTGGAATTGTTTTAATATTCATCACAAGGCATTAACAAAACAAAACAAAATACCAAAAAAAAAAACATTTTTTTTCTAATATAGAAATGCAAGAAAACTTTCACAATTTAAAGAAATGGGTGGGATTGGGGAGATTTGTTGAAAGAAGAGACAAAAGACAAGACTGTTTTTCAACATTAACCTCAGCTGTACTTACCAAAGCACTGAACCATCCCCGCTTAACAGCACACTGAAATGTGAGAACTACAAGCAATAACACTGCGCCTACTCCTCAAGGGAAATTTGTAGAGAATAGATTTAGTCAACGTGTCAAAAGTGTAAATCTTGCACTGCACGTGCAACAAACAGGTGACAAGAAAATGAACGTGAATGGCAAGTACTCTATTCTGTGCCTTCACTACCAAGTAGAAGTGGCACTGGTAATCTTCCAATCATGCCACTAGGAGGGTAATCTGACTGTCTTTTCATACCAGCCAGATTCTAGTTTTGTAGAGCCCTGGTTTCTAGATTTTTTTAAAATATGATCGGCCAGGACTGTGTTCAAGTTCTCGCAGAGAGCAGCAAAAGAAAGAGACCTACCAAGACCTCATTTGCTGACAGGTAACTGCTTTCCACCCAGAAATTCCCACCCCCCTTCCCTCATCCAATCAACTAGTTCAAGCAAGAAAACACACCAATACAGAGAGAAAACAGTTGAAAAATCTTAAAATTCTCACATTTTTCTGCAAAGCCTATTTCCTCACTGCAAACTGAAAGAAAGGTTTCTAAATAACCAGAATGCTTAGGAAATATTTCGCAACACAACTGGAACACATTAGAACTAGCTGTGGGGTAGCTCCCACTCCTCAGACAAAGGGTGGATAGTACTTACTGGTCCACTGAAGCCAGCAAGTTGCGTAACCATCAAGCAGATTATGGAAATGATGAGCCTGGTGCGACAGAAGCCCCAGATGACTTTCCCAAGGGAGGCATCGGCTGGCCCACATTCATGGAGTTCTTGATGCCACAACCTTTCTAATCTGAAAACAGTACAAATCGTAATCTAAGGAACCTTTCTGTTAAGCCAAATAGATAAAATTTTATTTTAAAATAATAACCAGTTTGCTTAGAGCACAACTCCACTTCCAGAGCCTTGAACTTAATATGACAATTGTACAATGAAGCAAAAGCATGGTCCACAGGCATAATGACCTGCAGAAGTCATTGTCAGAAATATTAAAAAAATTAACTAGGTATTTTTAATTACAAAAATGTGAGTCATGCACTGAAAGGGTTAAATGGATGCAATGACTCAGTAAAAGCTGCAGTTCAATATTTTGATGGGTGAACAATCCGGGCTATGCTTGTTCTCGCTGCCTATTGTTATTCTTATGGTCATTTTAAAGCTAATTGTATTGTTTTAATCTATTTCTGTAAACCGCTACGAGCCAAACTGGGAATAGCGGTATACAAGCTGAATAAATAAATAAATATAAGCAGGTGTGCCTAGAGCAGCATTTCTCAACCTAGGGGTCGGGACCCCTGGGGTGGGTCACAAGGGGGTGTCAGAGGGGTCACCAAAGGCCATCAGAAAATACAGAATTTTCTGTTGGCCATGTGGATTCTCTGTGGGAAGTTTGGCCCAATTTTATCGTTGGTGGGGTTCAGAATGCTCTTTGCTTGAACTATAAATCCCAGCAACTACAACTCCCAAAAGTCAATGTCTATTTTCCTCCAAACTCCACCGGTGGCATACATTTGGACCTATTATTCGTGCCAAGTTTGGACCAGATCCATCATTGTTTGAGTCCACAGTGCTCTCGGGATATAGGTGAACTACAACTCCCAAACTCAAGGTCAATGCCCACCAAACCCTTCCAGTATTTTCTGTTTGTCATGGGAGTTCTGTGTGCCAAGGTTGGTTCAATTCCATCGTTGGTGGAGTTCAGAATGCTCTTTGATTGTACGTGAACTATGAATCTCAGCAACTACAACTCCCAAATGACAGAATCAATCCCCCATCCACCCACCAGTATTCAAATTTGGGTGTATCAGACATTTGTGCCAAATTTGGTCCAGTGAATGAAACAACATCTTTCATCTCAGGTATTACAATTCATAACATTAGAAAAATTACAGTTATGAACTCGCAATGAAAATGATGTTATGGCTAGGGGTCACCACAACATGAGGAACTGTATTAAGGGGTCGCGGCATTAGGAAGGTTGAGAAACACTGGCCTATAGCTTAGTAGCCTCAGTCTGTGAGAGGTCTCTGTGGGAGAAGGGCCTCAGTGTGTTAGTAGGCCTCAGTATGAGGAGGCCTCAGTGTTAGTTCATCTCAGTGGGAGAAAGGCCTCAATCTGAGAGAGACCGCTGTGTACAAAGGCCTCAGTGGGAAAAAGGCCTCACCGTAAAAGAACGCCTCAGAGTGTGAGGTAGACCTCGGTATGAGAAGGCCTCATGTGTGAAGCTCCAGTGTGATGGCTGCTGTATATAAAGCTACTGTGTGAAGCTCCTGTGTAAGTGTGAGAAGAGACTCTGTGGGAGCGAAGCTATTTATCTGCATGAGAAAAAAGCCCAACGTGGAAGCAAAGAGGGAAGTATAAAGGACCATATTTGTGTTATGGAAACCTTGTTCTTGTAAATAGTGCAAAGAAAAGCCTCCTATGGAAGATATAACATTGGTCTGTGTGTTTTTGTTCTTTTTATCACTTTGCTGCTGGAACATGTTGCTGCTAAGTTAATCTGCTATACATTCATGGGCAGGGTCTTTTGTTAATAAGCCCACTTGCCCAACAGTCCTTAATGGGATCACATATTTTATGGGAGATGCCATCACCATGGGTTCCCTGTGAAGAAAATCTCTGCACAAATATTCTAAGATACCCCTACCTTCTACAGTTAACTTCTGAAGACTCTTGAATTGACAAAGGCCACACATCTTCCATTAGTAGCTCTCCTTTTTTGTAAGCTATTCGTGCCAGGGGAGTCAGCCATGAGAAAGTCATATAGGAGAAAAGTCCAGAATTATCAATTGGGTGTGGATACCTATAAATAGAGATGGAAAAAGTTATAACCAGCAACAATGTCCCAAAATATAATTACCCATATTTCATTGCATAATAGTCACACACCCCTTCTTAGGGTGCCAAAATGGAAATTTTGCTTTTCTCACATAATACTTGAACCTGGTGTTGAGTACACCCACCCAATCGACTCTCCCTTCTGACTTAACTGAGGCATGCTTTGGTTAGAGCAGTGGTTCTCAAATTGGGGTCCCCAGATGTTTTTGGCCTTCAACTCCCAGAAATCCTAACAGCTGGTAAACTGGCTGGGATTTATGGGAGTTGTAGGCCAAAAACATCTGGGGACCACAGGTTGAGAACCACTGGGTTAGAGCAACCCTCCCTAGCTCTAAGGGGAGAGGTGGGAGGGCAAACCTTCACCTGACCGTTCACCTGTCAGCGAGAACTGTGGCTAAAAACAGCTGAGGGAGGCATGAGAACTTTCTCCTGCAAGCATACAGTTGAGTGAGCCTTCACCTACCCACATACCTGCCGGACAGAGAGCTATAAGGTCTCTTTCAGCTAGCATTAACCAAGGGAGGCCTCATAGCTTTCTCTAGCAGACAAATGGGGAGGTGAGCCTTCACTCACCTGTGTGGCTGTCAGCAAGAGTTATGGGTTCTTGCTTGGCTGGCAGCCAAAGGAGACTCCATAGCCAATGACTTCCCACATGTGCCAGTGGGTGGGAGTTAAGGGGCCTTGCTCTACTGGCGGCTGAAGAAAGCTCCATAGCATTTGTTGTCCCGTGCATGCCAGCAGGAGAGAGCAAAGGAGTCTCGCTCGACTTGTAGCCAAACGAGATGCCATCACTCTTGGACTCCTGCATTCGCGAGCTAATGCTCCTCACTTGGGTGGCAGCAGCCATGGAAGGCCTCACAGTTCTCATCCAGTAGGCATGCGAGCAGCTTTGTAGCTACAGGGTTTCCATCAGCTGATAACGGAGGAAAGCCCCGTAACTGCTATGTTTTTCTTTGCATAATAGTCGCATCCATTTTTTCAGGAAAAAGGGGGGGAGTGCGACTAATATGCAATGAAATACAAAACTTTTGTTAGTGAAGATACTGACTGACACTTTCTTAGCAAGCATAATATGGAGTAAAAATTTGGTTTTTCTAGCAGGCATGCTTCTACTACATCTAAATATTCCTGTTTTCAGGTCTGCTTCATTTGTAGTTCCAAATCTTACTTGGAAGTAGTCCGGATAGGTTTCATCAAGTTCCAGCCATAGTGATATTTCCCTTTGTGATGGGCTTCATCCAACTCTCCCAAGTGAGAACTTGTCAAGACATCTAATGAAAGCCCTTCTGCTCGAGCAGCTGTTTCCAATGCATCTTGGCATGCCACATTCTTGAAAGGGGAAATAAAACAAGGAATGTAAATACTACAATGATAGAGCACACACAAAAGGTTCCAGATTTCATCCCTGGCCTCACTACATAGAACTAGAAAACGTGGGCCAATCATATGATTTCATATAACAAGCTGGATCTTTGCTGGAGGGGACAGTATTAGACATATCTTTTCATCTTCTAACAGGATATCTGATTGCTGTCATTTAGCACAATGCTCTCTAACAGAAATGCTCCAGAAATCACCAATAGTTATTTATATTCTAGTATTCTAGCCACATGTTAAGTAACTTGTTTTTGGTATCTTTTTTTGGGAGGAGAATTCAAATCACTGTATAAATATATCATTATATACAATAGGCAATCTGGCACCTCTGAGACTAATTGAGAGAAAGAAGTTTGTTGCAAAACTGAAAACCTGGCTGTTCAAACAGGCTTTTGACGATGGTGAATGCAATACCTAACAGTGGGAAGACTTAAATGGGACTAAGTTTTAATTGGACTTCCGCCTTTACCCAGACCAGTAGTTAGGATGTTTTAATTGGTCTACATAACATAATCAGTTCATTTGCACTTTATGAAGGATGGTTTCTGTTAATTTGATATGTTGCTGTTTTTATATTGATTAGTTGTTGCATTGATGAATGTTGCTTGTTGACTGAATTTGCTTTCGTTGTTACGTAATGATTTTTTAATTGCCTGCACTGTTATAGTGTGTAAGCTTCTCCAAGTCCCTTAGGGGAGATGGTGGAGGGATACAAATAAAGTATTATAATATTATAAAGTGTTATTCCTTTATAGACTGACCCTACTTCATTAGATGCTGTACTTACACCACACACACTTCCTTCTCTCAAATATTGGGATTTTAATGTTTATACTAGGATGATATTATGCTTGTCTAAATGTTTAAATTTTATGTGTGTCTTATGTTTGATGGTTTTAATGATTTTAAGTTCATAGTTATATGTAGTAATTAATTATTATGATTTCTTTGTGTAATGTATGTTGGCATTGAATTTTTGCCATTAGTATGTTGTAAACCGCCTTGAGTTCTCCCAAGGATGAGAAAGGCATAATATAAATACAGTAAATAAATAAATATTTCCTTTGCACACTACTCCAGGCTAACATGGCTATGTTTTGAACGAGAACACTCAAGTCATAACTTTTACAACCTTTCAACTCCTCAGAGCTTAGTTCTTAATATCTAGGAGACATGAGCCAACCAGAGTTTTAAGATTTTGGGGAAAACCAGATGGAAACCATAAGAAAAGCGCAAGCTACTGAAAGAAGAAAAATCATGCTGAAATACATTTTGGAAGATGCTTTCAAAATGTCTCTAAAAAGTGGGAATGTTTTGCTTATTATTATTATTATTATTATTATTATTATTATTATTATTATTTGAAAGACATCAAGATTATTATTATTATTTCCTATACCTGTACCACTCCCTTTTCACCCGAAAGGGGACTCAGGATGGCCTCACAACCTGCTGCAATTCGATGCCAAACAAACAAATTGCAAAAATAACAATTACAATTAAAACAGCAATTAAAATAATGCAAATTCAAAATCATAGTCTGGAATCAGTACATTAGTCCGTTGCTCTTCATTATTGCACTGCTACAGTTACTGATCGAATGTTTGGTCCCATAACTATGTTTCAAGTTTTTCCCTGAAAGACAGAATGGAGCAGGCTGTTCTGATTTCACTGGGGAGAGAGTTCCACTAATGAGGGGCCATCACTGAGAAGGCCGTTTCTCATCCCCACCAGTCGTGCTTGCGGGGGGGGGGGGGGGGGGGGGGGGACAAAGAGCAGGGCCTTCCCCGATGCTCTTAATCTCCAAGGTGGGTCACAGAGGGAGATACGTTTAGACAGGTTAGCTGGGCCAGAACCATTTAGCCAGCACTTTGAATTATGCTTGGTAGCAGGCTGCCAGCCAGTGGAGATGACGTAACAGGGGGGTTGCATGCTCCCTGAACGCACCCCGGAAAGCAATCTGGCTGCTGCCCATTGGACTATTTGAAGCTTCCAAACAGTCTTCAAAGGCAACCCCATGTAGAACGTGTTGCTGTAATCTATACAGGATGTAACAAGAGTGTGGACCACTGTAGCCAAGTCAGACTCCCCAAGTTACGGGCGCAACTGGTGCACAAGTTTTAGTTGTTCAAAAGCTCCCGTAGCCACCACCAACACCTGGGTTTCCAGACTCAACAATGAATCAAGGATCACTCCCAAGCTGAGAACCTACACCTTCAGAGGAGTGTAACCCCATCCAGAACAGACTGTAACACTATGCCCTGTTCAGCCTTATGACCGTCTTGTCTGGATTCAATTTCAATTTGTTCGCCCTCATCCAGTCCAACACAGCTGCCAAGCACCAGTTCGGGACCTGCACAGCCTCTTTAGTGACAGATGGAACGGAGTGACAGTTATTAAAGACTTGCTGTTTGCCTGTTTCATTTCACATGTGCATAATCTTAGTTTTGAATTAAAAATAGTTGGAAGATGTCAAACTGCACTTCTCTCCTGTGTTGCAGGAACCTATCCCTATCCTGTCCACATTATTTCTGACTCAGGTACCACGATTTCTATAACAGAAGAAAAACCTATAAATGCATGGACTTCTTTAAGTGAAATATTGAGAAACAAGATTTATGTCAAAGAAAACTCAAACACTCAGAGCCAGGATATTGGTCTTGAGTTCCTGAAGGTGTCAGTTTTCCCACCAAAGACTGGATATGATCAATGCAGTGATCAAGACACCAGAGCAGTCATTCTGCTGCTAGACCATCTGCCAGTTAATATGGCAAAGCCAGCACCTTGGGGAAAATACTAAAATAAATCTATGTTTTATCTCATTTTGAGCACAACGTGTACAGAAACAGGCACCAGTACACTGGACTTGGCAGCCAGACGCTGTTAACAACCAAAGTTTATTAATCTCCTCTTCAAACTTTGGATGAAACAGATGGGGCAGCAATTAGTTAGATAAAGCTGCAAATGGCTTCGCTCTTCCTCTCACAGAGTTTTTCATTTTTCACTTGAATGCATTTTGAGTGTTTTGGATATTTGGCAGAGGATATTCTGTGAAATGCAGCCTATTCACACAAAGCAGCTTAAAGACACAAACTAACATGAAAGCATATTTGCTCTCTTCTTCAAATGTACAAATGCTATCATCCCAAGCAACAATCAAGAGTTGCTGCTGCTACAAAGAGACATTTTCTGCAAAATATTAACTGTATGGTATATATAGTTAAGGAAACTTCAGTTGCAATGTATGCTAAGAATTGCTTGAAAACTGTCTAAGATAGGTGACAAACCTTTTTTTGCTTTAAGGGTAGGGAGTGTCGTACTCCAGAGAAGGAACACCTCTGACCTTAAACAACACACCCGCTTGGTAAAATCAGCAAGGAGTTTATTGTAGAATATATGTAGGCAAAACAGTAAAAAAAATTTAGCAAAACAGCAGAAGTCCAAAACCCAAGATAATCCATAAACTTCAAAGGGAAACCAGGTCCATTAGTACATAGGAATCCATGAAGCAAGGCACTTGAAACCATGAGGCAAAAAAACATGAAAATCCCAAAGGCAAATCAATCTCAGCATAAGTTGTATACATATGTGAGAGGAAGCCACAGGGAGGAGGGAGCAAGCTTATTTTCTGCTTCCCTGGAGACTAGGACGCGGAACAATGACTTCAAACTACAAGAGAGGAGATTCCATCTGAACATGAGGAAGAACTTCCTGACTGTGAGAGCCGTTCAGCAGTGGAACTCTCTGCCCCGGAGTGTGGTGGAGGCTCCTTCCTTGGAAGCTTTTAAACAGAGGCTGGATGGCCATCTGTCAGGGGTGATCTGAATGCAATATTCCTGCTTCTTGGCAGGGGGTTGGACTGGATGGCCCATGAGGTCTCTTCCAACTCTTTGATTCTATGATTCTATGAATTGTTGTTATATGCTGCATTGAATAATTGCTGTTTTTATTGGTTGTGAACCGCTGTGAGTCGCCTTCGGGCTGAGAACAGCGATATATAAGTAAATAAATAAATAAATAGATTTTCAGACAGCTGTTCTGAGAAAAGTGGTGAAAGGTCTCTCCCAGGAATGTGGCCTTCTGAACTTAACTCCGGCCCGAGCAAAACCCTCATCCTCAGGCCCATCATCAGGAACAACATCCCCATTCGCATAATGAACACCAACATGTACATAATTCCCATCGTGAACATCAACATGAACATCAGACGCAATCAGGCTGAACAGGATGATCTACAACAGGGAGGTTCTTGCATAGAACTACCCTGGAGCAATCAGGAGCCTTGTTATTCCCAGGAGCAAGACATTATTATGATCATCAAGTTAGCAAACAAGGATGCTGCTGATGCAAATAAAGCACGGCTAAAGGAAATAACAGTTGCTGTAGGTCTTTGGTTTGTAATGGCATTCTTCCATTTTTATACAATTTAGAAGAGGATTTCAGATATGTGGCATTAACTCTCCTAATAAAAGCCTGCATTTTAAGCAGACAAAACAAAAACCACCCATTTGACATAGAGAAAGCATGCCCAGATTAATTCAACATTGAGTCTTGGATTTCATTGGCAAGTCACTCATCGTTGGATTAAGGAATATCTCACAAGATTGCCCACAAGCTAAAACAGCTCCCTAGAAGACAAGCAACACAAATCCAAACAGGTTCTTTTTTCCCCTATATAATTTTTATTGCAAAATATATGAGGAACGGGGAATAGTACAAGAACGGATATAGAACAGGGACATTTTTAACATCTTGCATCTTCATCTTCTTTTATTGCTATCTAATACAAAAAAGGTTTCTTTGATGTTAAAAAGGGGGAAAAAGAAAACGTTTCTTTTCTAATCTAAGATAGAAGGATAGAAAAGCAGGTGTATAGTGTTTTGAAACAAGGGAAATAGAAAAATTGGGAACTAGAAAATTGAAAGCTAACTAATGTTTCCTACCCTGTCTCTGCTGTCTTTTTCATAAACGAATCCAGCCCAGCCTACCTCTATGAACCTTCTCGGAGATTAAGATCTTATGGTGAGACCCTGCTCTTGGTCCCATCTCCTTCGCAAGCGCAACTGATGGGGACGAGAGACAGGGCCTTCTCAATGGAGGACCTTCTTACTGCAACACCAGAGGCACTCCAAGTGGCCAGCTTCTGATCAAAGGATATTTAGTATAATGCCAAGTTTTTAACTTTCTTTGTCTTTTTAAATACATGAGAACTGTACCCTCAATTTGCTTCTGACATGATAAATAAATCATAGAATCATAGAATCAAAGAGTTGGAAGAGACCTTATTGACCATCCAGTCCAACCCCCTGCCAAGAAGCAGGAATATTGCATTCAAATCACCCCTGACAGATGGCCATCCAGCCTCTGTTTAAAAGCTTCCAAAGAAGGAGCCTCCACCACACTCCGGGGCAGAGAGTTCCACTGCTGAAGCTCTCACAGTCAGGAAGTTCTTCCTCATGTTCAGATGGAATCTCCTTTCTTGTAGTTTGAAGCCATTGTTCCGCGTCCTAGTCTCCAGGGAAGCAGAAAACAAGCTTGCTCCCTCCTCCCTGTGGCTTACTCTCACATATTTATACATGGCTATCATATCTCCTCTCAGCCTTCTCTTCTTCAGGCTAAACATGCCCAGCTCCTTAAGCCGCTCCTCATAGGGCTTGTTCTCCAGACCCTTGATCATTTTAGTCGCCCTCCTCTGGACACATTCCAGCTTGTCAATATCTCTCTTGAATTGTGGTGCCCAGAATTGGACACAATATTCCAGGTGTGGTCTAACCAAAGCGGAATAGAGGGGTAGCATTACTTCCCTAGATCTAGACACTATGCTCCTATTGATGCAGGCCAAAATCCCATTGGCTTTTTTTGCCGCCACATCACATTGTTGGCTCATGTTTAACTTGTTGTCCACGAGGACTCCAAGATCTTTTTCACACGTACTGCTTTCGAGCCAATACGTGTGAAAAATGCCTTCATCTTGCATCATAGGGCGCTTCCACACAACCATATAACCCACAATGTAATGGCAGAATAACCCACAATATCTGCTTTGAACTGAGTTATCTGAGTCCATATTGCCATATATTCCAGTTCAAAGCAGACAATGTGGGATTTTATTCAGCTGTGCGGAAGGGGCCTTAGACACAAATGTGACTTGCAGCAGCACAGCCTCGCTGAATGATTCAAGCCCTGATTAACTTTTCAAAAACATTCTCCGGTTTGCCTCAAAGCTCCCCTGAGATACAGTAATTGAAAATCCTATCATCCTTTGTAATCCCACACACGCTGCTGTTACATGTGATTTGAAAATCACAAGGCCTTTATATGGAAGCTGCTCATTTTCTGACATAACTGTTGGAGAGAGGGCATTCTCATTATATCAAGACATCCACACACAAGGATACAGAGCTCAACAGAAGAGCAAACAAAAAAGGTTAACCTCTGCTCACCTAGATATTGTTTCCAGGCAGGAAAAAGACTTTGTATGCTTAGTTAAATGCCCAAAGGCAATGCTAAAAAAAACCCTTCGAACATATCTAACTGGTTATAATGTTTTCTTCGATGGTTTGTTCTAATGTTACAAGGTAGCTAAATTGATAAATAGTGTCGTAGCAGAGAAGAAAATTGGAAAGTCAACCCCCCCCCCTTATTTTTTTACCTATTGCTTTCCTCTGTTTAAATTCCTTCCCACATTCCTCCACCCCCATTTTTTCCCCGACCTTCCCCTCCCCACTTTTCCTCCCTCATATATACCCTAATCCAGTGTTTCTCAACCTGGGGGTCGGGACCCCTGTAGGGGTCGCGAGGGGGTATCAGAGGGATCACCAAAGACCATCAGAAAACACATTATTTTCTGTTGGTTATGAGGGTTGTGTGTTGGAAATTTGGCCCAAATCTATCGTTTGTGGCAGGCATGTAGCGCGGGGGGGGGGGGCTGGGGCTTCAGCCCCCCCCCCCGAAATTCTCATGGTGGTCTACGAAAAGGCCTTACTGGTACATTATTTAAACCAGGGGTCCTCAAACTAAGGCCCGGGAGCCGGATACGGCCCTCCAAGGTCATTTCCCCGGCCCTCGCTCAGGGTCAACCTAAGTCTGAAACTACTTGAAAGCACACAACAACAACAACAACAACAACAACAGTCCTATCTTATCAGCCAAAAGCAGGACCACACTTCCCACTGAAATACTAATAAGTTTATAATTGTTAAAATTGTTCTTCATTTTAATTATTGTATTATTTTAAGTGATTTTTGCACTACAAATAAGATATGTGCAGTGTGCATAGGAATTCATGTTTTTTTCAAATTATAACTCGGCCCTCCAACAGTTTGAGGGACTGTGACCTGGCCCTCTGTTTAAAAGGTTTGTGGATCCCTGATTTAAACTGTTATGTTTACTCATATCATGATCTGATCACCATGCTCAATATATCTCATATGCATGGGGGTATTGGGGTAACGATACAAAAGGTTTGTTAGGGTAGACCCTCTTTCACTCAGACTCAGCCCCCCCCCCCGAATCAAACTCAGCCCCCCCTCCCCCCCCGAATCAAAATCCTGGCTACGGGCCTGGTTTGTGGGATTCAGAATGCCCTTTGATTGTAGGTGAACTATACATCCCAGCAACTACAACTCCCAAATGTCAATGTCTATTTTTCCCAAACTCCACCAGTGTTCACATTTGGGCATATTGAGTATTCATGCCAAGTTGGGTCCAGATCCATCATAGTTTGAGTCCATAGTGTTCTCTGGATATAGGTGAACTGCAATTCCAAAACTCAAGGTCAATGCCCATCAAACCCTTCTAGTCATAGGAGTTCTGTGTGCCAAGGCTGGTTCAATTCCATTGTTGGTGGAGTACAAAATGCTCTTTGATCGTAGGTTAACTATAAATCTCAGCGACTACAACTCCCAAATGACAAAAATCTACCACCTCCAAGCCCACCAGTATTCAAATTGGGGTGTATCGGGTATTTATGTCAAATTTGGCCCAGTGAATGGGAATACATCTTGTATATCAGATATTTACATTACGATTCACAACAGTAGCAAAATGACAGTTAGGAAGTAGCAATGAAAGTAACTTTATGGTTGGGGGTCACCACAACATGAGGAAGTGTATTAAGGGGTCACAGCATCAGGAAGGTTGAGAACCACTGCCCTAATCTTTCCCAGAAATACCCCCTATATTTTTATGTATTCTTTGAAAAATCATAATAAAATTATATATATATATAAAGATAAGTAGTGTCTGGTATCAGAAAGGTTATTTTTAGCTTATGTGTAGGATTTGGCATCAATCTGGCAATGTGCTCTCTTACAAGCCTACTTCTAGGTTCCCCTCCCCAGCCCTAAGTTTTTGAACTGGGGAACTGCTGCTTGCTCTGCAAAGTAACAGTCTGCTGACTTAGTGTTAGAAAATAATCAGTTCTCCCAATCATGTGGCAAAGACAGATATGAGTCTGAATAAACAGAAACAATGTTTGTACATGGAAGTATTTCAGTCCTTGAACAACTTCAAGGTCATTATAGCAACAGACACAATTGCCAAAGACACACTTCCAACTCAATGCTTTGACTCCAAGCAGCTACTGCAGTGTTTCCCAACCTTCCTAATACTGTGACCCCTTATGTTGTAGTAACCCCCAACCATAACATTATTTATTATAATTTATTATTTTTATTATTTATTATTTATTTATTATAACATTTTCCTAGTTCCAACAGACCTCATTACCTCTGAGGATGCTTGCCATAGATAGAGGCGAAATGTCAGGAGAGAATGCCTCTAGAACATGGCCATATAGCCCAAAAAAACCTACAACAACTCAGTAATTCCGACCATGAAAGCCTTCGACAATACATATTACATTATTTTAGTTGCTACTTCATACCTGTAATTTTGCTACTGTTATATCCTGTTATCTGATATCTGATATGCAGGATGCATTTTCATTCACTGGGCCAGATTTGGCCCCTTGTGATTTTTTTCTATGGGGTTTTTTGAAATCCCATGTTTCTGTGAACCGTCCAAGGACCTTACAAGATTTGAAGACCAACATCCAGGAAGAAATTGCCAACATAACGCCTGCTTTGCTGGCAAGAGTCATGACAAATGCCAGAAATTGGTTTACTCAGTGTATAGAGAACGGGGGACGTCACCTACCTAATTTGGTCTTCAAAACTACGTAAAACAAAACTTTAGGTATGCGCCTACATTATAAATTTTTTTTATTTATACAATGGGTTTTATTAAGTTTTGAAAAAAGGAAGTTATGCTGCCTCACCCTGTAGTTCACCTACAATCAAAGAGCATTTTGAACTCCATCAACAATTGAATCAAACCAACATTCCCATGACCAACAGAAAACCCTGGAAGGGATTGGTGGACTTTGAGTTTTGAAGTTGTAGTTCACCTACATCCAGAGAGCACTGTGGACTCAAACAATGATGGATCAGGACAAAACTTGGCACTAATGCCCAATATGTCCAAATGTAAACAATGGTGGAATTTGGGGAAAATAGACCTTGACATTTGTGAGTTGTAGTTGCTGGGATTTATAGTTCACCTACAATCAAAGAGCATTCTGAACCTCACCAATGATAGAACTAGGTCAAACTTCCCAGACAAAACTCCCATGCTTTAAAGGGAGTCACTGGCAGGAGCCTTGCTCCACCCTCACATGCTCTCCCTCGCTCGCACATGCACACCACATTGCCATGCGCTGAGCATGCCTGCTCTCTCCTCCCAGTTTGGAGTCTCAGAAACAGCCCTCCCCTTGGCTAAGAGGCCGGCCAATCACAGCGGAGGGGGATTTTGGTGAGCGTATTCGCAGTCTGTTACCAAAAAGGAAGAGGACAGGCAGAGAGATCTACAGCCTTCTCTGCCAAAGGGGTTTCTAAGACCATCAGAAATATATGTTTTCTGATGATCTTTGGCAACACTTCTGATACCCCCTTTTGACTCCCCCCATGGGTCCCAACTCCCAGGTTGAGGAATGATGAGCTACTGAAAATTCATGCAGGCCTAGAAAGCTTTGCAAAAAAACAAAAAAAAAGTAGGAGGGGAGAACAAACAACCTTTTCTAATTATGTGATTGTGACTAATTATAAAAGAATGGACCACACAAAAAGAAACAGCTCCAGTCCTGAAATTCTTCCAATTCTCTTTGTATAAATATACTCTGCAAGACGGGAAATGCAATTACTTAACTTCAAACATAACATAAAAAATCTCTCAGCTTTCACCACAACATTACTGATAAGAGAATCCCATACTGCGAAGGATTACAATATTTTATTTTTCACATATTTTAAGCTAATTGTAAAGTGAATTTCTATGCTAACTCTGGGGCCGTGATGGCACAGCGGGTTAAACCACTAAGCTGCAGAACTTGCTGGCCAGAAGGTTGGCAATCCAAATCCATGAAATGGGGTGAGCTCAGGGGCGGCTCAACCATTACGCAAAGTAAGCATTCGCAGTATAGTTGATTTTGCCCAGGGGCGCTCTTGAGACGCTCTTGGGGGGAAATAGACCTTGACATATGCGAGTTGTAGTTACTACAATCAAAGAGCATTCTGAACTCCATCAATGATGGAATTGAACCAAATATGGCACACAGAACTCCCATGATGAACAGAAAATATATATCAGTGATTGGTTGGGGGGGGGGGGCGCCAAAATACTGTTTGCTTACCCTTGAAAATTACCTAGGGTGAACTCTTGCTGTTAGCCCTAGCTTCTGCCAACCTAGCAGTTTGAAAACATGCAAATGTGAGTTGATCTATAGGTACTGCTTTGGCAGGAAGGTAATGGCACTCCATGCAGTCATACGACCTTGGAGGTGTCTACAGACAATGCCAGCTCTTTGGCTTAGAAATGGAGATGAGCACCAACCCCCAGAGTTGGACTCAAGTTGACTTAATTTCTAAAGAAACCTTTATCTTATGCTAACTCTTAGTAAATTAAGTTGTCATTCAGCTTGTATAGTAAAGAGAGGAAAATAATCAGGTATCTATGGCTTCATTAGCACAGTTCTAACTATATTTCTAGATGAGGCTCCTAGAACTGAGTGCCCCCAATCTCCAACAGACAGGCAAAATAATAACAGTTGTTATTTGATTTGATTTTTCCTTGAAATTTCAAATATGGAATCCCCCCCCCCCCAAATTGGTATTGCATACTTCTTTCTTAGCTGGCCATAATCTCCTAAAGTCTTTCCAAATGGAAATAATTGCTTCCTGACTTATTGCAAGTAAGTGCGACCCATGAGTCACTCTGAGTGCAAAGAACATCAAGTGTGGGAGAAGTAAATGTCACGCCTGAGTGTTTGTTCCCGACACAACAATCAGCCCAGTTCTAACTCTTCTAACAAAATGAACAGATTCCATTAGCATCCCCTCTCATCTCAATCCATCCCAAATTGCTTGGAGCAAAAGAAAAAAGTTTACCTCTTTGTTCTGCAGCAGCTCTCTCAGATTTTGATAAAATCTTCATACTCAGAGTAGAGTTTACAAGATTTTGTTTTTCAAAAATATGCCTGCCAGAGCTTTTCTAAAAATGGAAGCTTTTTTCCTGCCACATCTATTACTTCCCATTTCACAACTGATTTCTTGGACACAATGGGAGTCTGTTCTCCTTTTAAGAAAGAGCCGTACATGTGAATAGCACCCCACTAAGCCAGATCTTCCTGTTGAATTGCCCAAAAAGAGAGCATGACTGATTAGACTGACTGCTGTTAGGAGTGCTGCTGAGCAAGAACGCAGGTAAGAAATCAGAGACAGCAATAACCATCACTTGCCAAGTCCTTGCTATCAAGCTGCGGAATCATCCAAAAGCCAGATGCTTCTCCCATTCACTCCGAGAGAATATTTGGTTCAGTTGGCTGAACCTCTATTATAGGTTGAGCATCCCTTATCCAAAAGTGATTTTGGAAAGCTTGCACTTGCATATATGTACGTAACAAGATACCTTGAAGATAGGACAGCATTCATTTATGTTTCATATAAACCTTATACACCCAAACTTAAGGTAATGTCACACATAATATTTTTAATAAATTTGTGCATGAAATAGAATTTGTGGACACTGAATCACCAGAAAGCAAATGTGTCACTATATCAGTGCTCCATGTGGACAACACTGGATTTTTGGAATACATCAGATTTTGAAGTTCCAGATGGGCACTCAACATGTTATGTGCTGCCCAGAATGAGAATTTAAGTGATCACATCTCAGGATGAGGTTACTGCACTATCCATAAGCAATCTCATATGATAAAACACCCAAAGAAGGAACAGTGAACAGGCAAAAGTGGTTGCTCATGCCTTCTCTAAAAGAAGACCCAAAAAATCCTGTCCTGTTTTGCCCCAGAAACAGCTTTACAACAAGGGTTAAAGCAACTAAAAAGGCTTTACTTCAGCAAAATGATAATGTTCTAACAAGGAGCAGCAAAAGAACAGAAGGAAAATCCCAAAAGCAAAGCAAAAGTCTTACATCAGACATGAAACAATAGTCTTTGGCAAAAAGTCTTTGTGAGGCACTTTGCAGATGCTAGAACTGCAAGCAAGGAAACCAGAGCACAGAAGCACTAAGTAGAACGGTTGCTACCAGCATTGACCAATTGATTTATTGCTAACTAGCAGTCCCTTGCCACCCGTTGCTGTGGCCCACATGGCTGCTCTGTGTGGGAGTTTTGGCCCAATTCTATTGTTGGTGGGGTTCAGAATGCTCTGTGATTGTATGTGAACTACAAATCCCAGGAACTACAACTCCCAAATGTCAAGATTCTATTTTCCCCAAACTCCACCAGTGTTCACATTTGGGCATATTGAGTATTTGTGTAGAGTTTGGTCCACATCCATGATTGTTTGAGTCCACAGTGCTTTCTGGATGTAGGTGAACTACAACTCCAAAACCAAAGAACACTGCCCACCAGTATTTTCTGTTGGTCATGGGGGAACTGTGTGCCAAGTTTGGTTCAATTCCATCGTTGGTGGGGTTCAGAATGGTCTTTGATTGTAGGTGAACTATAAATCCCAGCAACTACAACTCCCAAAAGACAAAATCATTTTTTTTAGTTAAGGACATACATTGGGTTGTTAGGCGTCTTGTGTCCAAATTTGGTGTCAATTCGTCCAGTGTTTTTAGAGTTCTGTTACTCCCACAAACATTACATTTTTATTTATATAGATTTATAGCCCTCAGCTTCTAGCACAGGTGTTCCTAGGCGAGGTCTGATTACTCAGCGTCCTTGCAGCAATTCTAGATGACTTTCTCCTTTCTTCTTTTGCCCTTCGGCATTCCTGAAACATAGGAACCAGCAGTATGTTTCCTCGCCCTCTTCTTCCTCCTCAACACTAGGCCCCAAATTCCAAACTCCTACATCTTCAGCCTCCTGTTCTACCAACTCCTCAGAAGAAACTACACAACAAATCCAAATCATATTGCTGGAGAGGATGAGCAAACAATAGAGTAGAGTTTGTCATCTTCTCCTGCATTCATGCTTCCCAATCCCCCTCAGAAGAATGGCATGGATGGATGGCAGAGCCAGAAGAAACAGAAAATTGCTTTCTGAAGATCTGGGTGCAGTTGTCACAAATTGTTCAGAGAACTAGGCTAGGTGGCCCAGTACACACTACCATGTCATTCAGAAACAGACTGCAGGTCAGTGAGGGAGAGGGGATCAAGCTATTGATTCTTCTATGACCAAATGTTGTCCTACAATGCTTTGTGAGAAAGGAAAACCAACTGGGCAGAAGCAACTGAGTTAAAATAGTGGACACAATGTTCACTCTGTCATATGTTCTGCAGTTGATGGTGCTTGGTGATGGAGGGGTTAATGTAGAGGGTTTGGTAATCAGTACATGGGAGTTCATGGGTGAAAGCAATTAGGGGTGGAAGTGTGCAGGAGATGGGTTGCAGCTGGGTGTTACTGGATTTAAGGAGCTAGCCTTGGGACTGATCTTTGGGAGAAAAGTATCTGTTGCATTTTGGTGGTGGTTGCTGCTGGTTTTTCCCCCAATTCTGTTGGATTTTTGATATCCTGACCTGTCTCCTGTAATCTTGGAATCCTGGAACCTTGAACCTTTGGACTGGCTTTTGACTACAGTATAGACTCTTGATTCCAGAACTTTGTTTATTGAACTCTCAACATTTGACCACTGGACTGGACCTTTTTGACTATGAAGTTATTTTTGCTATCAGTTTTTGTTTATTCTGTAGCTGCATGCTATCTTTGTGTTTTATATTTTAGACTATAAAAACGGCCAGCAAGTAAGTGCTGTTTTAATTAAACTGTTTGATAAAACTGGGAGTTTGATTAATCTCTACCTAAATAAAGCAGAGCTCTGGCAAAATAGCAGAATACTTTTCTCCCAAAGATCAGTCTCAAGGTTAGCTCCTTAAATCCAGAAACACTCAGCTGCAACCCATCTCCTGCACACCTCCATCCCTAATTGCTTTCACCCATGAACTCCCACTTACTGATTACCAAACCCTCTACATTAACCCTTCCATCACCAAGCACCATCAACTGCAGAACATATGACACACTCTTACAGTGTCTTACAAGGGTGAGAAAGAGAAAGCAGGAAAAAAAACACCCCTGTTTTAAATACCTACTTCCCTCTTTTCTCTCAGAAGTAACAAAAATGCAGAAAAGGTGGCATTGGCGCCCTGAGTCCAATTTTCTGACCAGCATCTATATTTATCTCCCTTGTTCTTTCCCGGCCTCCGCAGCAAAGTAAGAGAAAGGAGAGGAGACAGCTATTTATAATTGGATTAGCTCCCTGCACCCATGAGTTTGCTCTTTGAAATTAAAGTGGCAGTATTATTTAGCACCTTTTTCATGAGATACCGGTGATGAGGTATCATAATAAGATATGGCATCTATCAAACAACTTCAAATGGTATTGCTTGGACCAGAAGTCCTTTATTTCAACGAGGTTCAACCAATATCAGCAAAGTCCAGGAACACATTTTCCATGGATACAAGGGTTGTACTGTATTTCCAACTGGTTTTGTCCAGAGTACTGACTTCAGAATTTAAAAATCTATTAATCTGAAATCAAAGACATCTCTTTGGAAAACTTTTCAGGCTGTATAGCTATGTTCCAGAAGCATTGTCTACTGACGTTCCACCTGCATCTATGGCAGGCATCCACAAAGGTTGTGAGGTCTGTTGGAAACTGAGAAAATGGGGTTTATATATCTGTGGAATAATGTCCAGGGTGGGAGAAAGAACTCTTGTCTGTTGGAGGTAGGTGTGAATGTTGCAATTGGCCACCTTGATTAGCATTTAATGGCCTAGTTCTTTCACCCTCCTTGGACATTCCACAGATATACAGCCTGAGAAGCTTACAGCAGTGGTTCTCAACCTTCCTAATGCCGCAAACCCTTAATACAGTTCCTCCTGTTGTGGTGACCCCCAACCATAACATTATTTTCGTTGCTACTACATAATTATAATTTTGCTGCTGTAAGTAATCGTATTGTAAGTATCTGATATGCAGGATATATTTTCATTCACTGGACCAAATTTGGGACAAATACCCAATACGCTCAAATTTGATTACTGGTGGGAGGATTGATTTTGTCATTTGGGAGTTGTAGTTGCTGGGATTTATAGTTCACTTACAATCAAAGAACATTCTGAACTCCACCAACAATTGAATTGATCCAAACTTGGCACACAGAACTCCCATGGCCAACAGAAAATACAGGAAGTGGTTGGTGGGCACTGACCTTGAGTTGTGTGGAGTTGTAGTTCACCATCATCCATAGAGCACTGTGGACTCAAACAATGATGGATCTGGACCAAGCTTGGCATGAATGCTCACTATCCCCAAATGCAAACACGGGTGGATTTTGGGGCAAATAGACTTTGACATTTGGGAGTTATAGCTGCTGGGATTTATAGTTAACCTACAATCAAAGAGCATTTTGTATCCCACCAACAACAAAATTGAGCCAAACTTCCCACACAGAACCCCCATGACCAACAGAAAATACTGTGGTTTCTGATGGTCTTTGGCGACCCCTCTGACACCCCCTCATGAGGTCCCGACCCCCAGGTTGAGAAACGCTGGCTTACAGCAACCCAGTGACTCTGACCATGAAAGCCTTTGACAATACATCTTTGGAAAAGTTGCTTTGCATTCCACATAGAAATAAAGTACAAGAATACATTATAGTTTCAGAGCTATAGGCTTTTAGGTGACAAGCAATTAGCATATCACATTAACACACTTTTCAGGAAGCAAATGCATTTATTTAAAAACACGAGGACAGTTTGTACAGTTCAATCAATTCATTGATAACTACCCCCCCCCTTTCAAACTTTAACACATGGAGGCAGGTGAAATCTAATACCAAGTAGTGTTTGGTATTTTACACATTGTATATAGAAAAATATTTAATATTAACTATCCCTTTAGCTCTACATGTGTGTGCCTGTGAGTAGTGTTTCCTAAAGCTATCTGTCACAAGGTTTTCACTGAAAAGGAATACAGAAAAGTGTTTTGTCACTGCCTTGCTTTAAAACATAGACTGCAGCAATGGTTTTTCTTGGCGGCCTCATATCAAAGAACTAACCAGGTCTGACCCTGTTTAGCTTCCAGGATTATTTGAAATCTGGTGTCTTAAGTGTACTTAACTATATTTTCTCTTTAATTACATACCCCAACATCCGGTTTTGTATCTGTCCATTCACAAGCCTTGTGTTGTCACTACTTCTAACTTCTTTTCGAATTTTCCTTCCTGGACAAACTTTCACAGGCAAAATTCACTGGTGTTCAATAGGCACATGTTTTAACAGCAATATATACGGCAATACATGTCTTTAAGAAGAGCAGAAGTCACTCAAAACACACTGCACTTGTTGCAAACTGCACAATCAAAAGGCCATTGCTGTTTCTGTTTGATTTGTTGAGAAAAACACCCAATGTATAAGTCCAATTTAGGGCATCAAGCAATCTAAAGAGTCATCAGAGCAGTGACAACTTTGAAAAAGGGCTGCCTGCCAACTGCATCACTGTTGACACCAGCAATGTGACAGTGAATTGATATTGCTGGACTTTGAATGTTTTCATTGGCACTAGTTTTATAAAAGGCTACTAAACAGGTCTGCGTCACCAGCTGCATTTGAGTGCAGAAGCCAAAAAAATGCCAATTGTTTCAAACAATAACAGTAATATTTTGCAGAGTCAGGCACCATGAAGTCCAGCAATTATAGCAGCATTGATACTGCTTTTATAATGGAAATTGACCCATTTGCAGTCTTCACTTTAGCATCCCATACACTTTAGTACATCTGTCAGAGCACGAAGGGAAATAAGCCTCCTCTTCATTATGTAGGGTGAACATATTTTTTTAAGGTGGACACTACCATGATGATTTCTGTGGCAAATACTAACAACTTATCTATAAAAAGTTGTTAGAATTGTGTAAAAGTGGCTAGGATGTCCACTTTTACACAGACAAGATCCTGCCTCCACAAACAGCTATAGCTCCCGGTACTCAGGAGACAGCAATAGCCCTCCTTCCAATGACATTGCAGGTTATAGAGAGTACCATGAACATGTCCAGGAGTTGTGCCAATGTCCTCCACAAACACCATACTGCCCACCAACCAAGTGAAGGCTTTCATACAGGGACAATTCCAATGAAGATTTTATGTTTTTCCTCCACCACAGACATCCCAGTGTTTCTGACCCTCTCCACTAGTGTGGAATTTGCATGACCCCACCCACTAATAATAATAATAATCCTTTATTTATACCCCGCTAACATCTCCCGAAGGACTCGGTGCAGCTTACAAGAGGCCAAGGCCCAATACATCAGTAAAAGAACAGCATAACAAACACAACAATAAATAAACTGATAAAACAAAACAATAAACATTAAAACAATAGCAATAACCATTAGAAAATAACACCATGACACATTTAAAAACTAAGGCCGGGCCAAATATAATGATTAAAATTTGCTTCATTCAAAAGCAATCTCTTGTCTGAACTTATCCCCCTCTATGACCCACCTCGGAAGTTAAGATAGTCAGGGGAGGCCCTACTCTCGGTCCCACCCTCCTCGCAAGCACAACTGGTGAGGAAAGGACAGAGCCTTCTCAGTGGTGGCCCCTCACCTAGGGAACTCCCTCCCCAGTTAAATTAGATCTGCCTCATGTCTCCTGACCTTCAGGAAAAAAACTGAAAACATGACTCTGGAATCAGGCTTTCTGGCAGTAACAAGAGTAGTGCAATATGAGACTGCAAATTAATATGATGATAACTTGGACCGGCCCTGGAATACAATTTGGATCATGTGATTTTAATTGATGTTTTAATGCTATGTTTTTAACGGATTTGGTTTTAACATTTTTGTTTATTTAGGTAAAGGACATTGTCTTGTCATGTCTCACTCTAGGGGTTGGTGTTCATCTCCATTTCTAAGTTGAAGAGCCAGTGTTGTCCTTAGACACCTCCAAGCTCATATAGCCAGCATGATTGCACGGAGTACCGTTACCTTCCAGCCAGAGCAATACCTATTGATCTACTCACATTTGCATGTTTTTGAACTGCTAGGTTAGCAGAAATTGGGGCTGACAGCAGAAGCTCATGCCCCTCCCTGGATTCAAACCTGCAACCTTTCGGTCAGCAAGTTCAGCAGCTCAGCGCTTTAACTCATTGCACCAAGGGGGCTCCCTTTTGTTTATTTATTGATGTATTAATATATGGCATTGAATTGTTGCCTTTGTAAGGTGCCCTGAGTCCCCTTCGGGGTTGAGAATGACAGGATATAAATGCGGCAAATAAATAAATAAATAAATAAAAGCACACACCAATCCCAAAAAGCAACATTAAAATGTCAGTGGTGGCTATATTTTCAATTTTAGGAACTTGTAGAGGGAGACTCAAAAATCCAAGAGTGCATTACTATATGAAGTAAGCTACAAGGGAGTAGCACTAGCAGCATTACATATAGTAAGCCCGCAGTGGGTTAAACCCCTGTGCCGGCAGGACTGAAGATCGACAGGTCACAGGTTCGAATCCGGGGAGAGGCGGATGAGCTCCCTCTATCAGCTCCAGCTCCCCATGCAGGGACATGAGAGAAGCCTCCCACAAGGATGATAAAACATCAAAAAATCTATCCGGGCGTCCCCTGGGCAACGTCCTTACAGATGGCCAATTCTCTCACACCACAAGCAACCAGAAGAGACAAAGTTGAAGTACTTTGGCCACATCATGAGGAGACAGCAAAGCTTAGAGAAGAAAATTATGCTGGGGAAAGTAGAAGGTAAAAGGAAGAGGGGCCGACCAAGGGCAAGATGGATGGATGGCATCCTTGAAGTGACTGGACTGACCTTGAAGGAGCTGGGGGTGGTGACGGCCGACAGGGAGCTCTGGCGTGGGCTGGTCCATGAGGTCACGAAGAGTTGGAGACGACTGAACGAATGAACAACAACAGAAGCGACTTGCAGTTTCTCAAGTCGCTCCTGACATGACAAATTTTTTTTTACATATAGTGGCACTAACACAACTGTGCAATCATCTTTTCAACTAAGCCCACTAGGTCACCTCATGCCCAAAGTTAACCACCTTTTCTTATTTTTCTGTGCTATTAAATTAAATTAATGTTTTGCACTAATGTCCTCTGCTTTTTATTAATATAATTTTCTGCTCTGACAATGGATTTGTCTAACTTCAAATTGGCTTCATTCTAGTGTTCTGTTGGAGGGATATTTCCAAAATATTGTGCTTATCTGTTATAGTAATAAAAAAAGATACAAAAATAGGTGGAAATACAGTTCCATTATGAAACTGAATGAAAGCAAATCATGCCCCAATGCAAAAAAAAGGGTGGAGGATTGGCAAATGAGCGCAACTAAAATGTGCATATCCTTGTTAATAACACTAATTTCCCCTTTCCCTTTTAACTTACTTTCTATCTATATACGGAGCAACCAATGTCATGTGAATGTTTATTATCAGATGCTGAATCTCTCCCCAGGCACAGTTCCTTACCAACCCATTACTAATGTACGCAATGTCCTTTCCAATGATCATCATCAGAATTATAGAACAGACAGTACTGCACTCATATGGTGAAGGCTGATTATGGACAAAATTGTCTCAGAAAAGTAAATCTTATAACATTACGCAGTTCAATAAGTTGCCACACAAGTCTCCGAAAAGAATATCCACAACTCCTAACCTTGTTTGTATCTTGCCGGGAGTTCAGCCCTTCTTGTTCTTCGTGTTGGTTCAGGCTGCCACTCTGCCTCCCATTTCTATACCCAGGACTGGGTATAACAAACTCTTTTCCTAGATCGATATCTTTCATCTTCTCCTTTTGTAAACGCCAGGGTTAATACACGTTATTTGCCACTCAAGACTCTGGGGAGGAAAAAGAGACAAAGCAATCTTGCATGAGAACTGTTGCTCTCCGTGGCTTCTTAAAGTATGTCTTTAAATAGGATTAGATTACAGTTTGGAAATCCTTACGAAATATGGCCAGGCTACTGTACTTCTTCTCACACAAGCAGGACAGATATGGTTTCAGCTGAAGTCCTGCATCAGTGACCCCAGGTGATCTCAAAGGAAAGAGAAATGTACATCCAGTTCTATAATTGCGACATGTTTTGAGCAGTGTTTGAATCTTTACTAATGCAAACCCTGACCATTCTCTCAGCAAATACAATACTTAATTATGAAAAAAAAGGACTGTACAAGCAACTAATTGGGAAAGATACTTCAAACTGCTGAATTACAGTACAAATGTGAGAAGAAAACCACGAGATTTAATAACGCAGATAAGCCAACAGCATTTATTGGACCAGTTCTATTGAGAACTACAAAACTACAGAATCAACTTTGGTTCTCCCCTAATGAAGCTAACCAAATAAGAGCAGTCCCAAGAAACAGGTGGTTAACTTATAAAGAAATACTGAAAAAGGAAGGGCAAGAGACAACGATAAAAACCCAGGAGGAGCTAAAAGCTTACGATCCATCTCTCTCCTGGTTCCAGTATTACCAAATAAAGGAGAACTATAAAATAGACAATAAAGTAGGTTTTGAAAAAGACGAAACCTTCTGGGACAATATACCAAAAACTGACATGAAAATAATTAAGAAAATTTATCAACAGCTCCTCAGTTGGCTAACGGTGAAAGACCAGGTAAAAGAAAACATGATAAAATGGGCTAGAGATTTAGGTCGATCAATCAGCTTTGCTGAATGGGAACAGATCTGGACAACGAAGTTAAAATATACATATTCATCAGACTTTAAAGAAAACTGGTACAAACTATTGTAACCCCAGTACAACTATCGAAAATTAGTAAGGAAAGATATGATGGGAAATGCTGGAAATGCAGGAAAGATAAAGGCGACTTCATCCACATGTGACTAGTCATTAGTCACATTCACGTTAGCTACACATAGATAAAACTGGACACAATCAAACTATCACCATTTTTGCAGATTTTTTCAATAGCTGTAACATGCCACAGGAGTTGGTACAAGTACTTCCAGACATGATGACTCTGAATAATCAGCATTCAAAACAAAACTATAGATGTATTGTCAAAAGCTTTCATGGACAGAAAGGAAGAAACCATGAAAATGAACCCAATCTGACTACCAGCATTTAAAAAAAAAACCTCTAAAATCATAACAGTAAATAAAGAACAACACTCAAAAACTGGGGAATTCCAGACAAGAAACAAAAAAGGCCAGCTAATCACCTCCCAACAGAGGATTCCCCCAGGTAGTAAGAAGCCAGACCTTGAATTGATAGGCCATTAAATGCTAACCAAGGTGGCCAATTGAAACATGTGGACAATAGAAAGGAAGAAACCATGAAAATGAACAAAAAATGAACAAAAAAACTCAATAATAATAATAATAATACTTTATTTATACCCCGCCACCATCTCCCCAAGGGACTCGAAGCGGCTTACATGAGGCCAAGCCCAACAACACATCAATAAAACAAGAAAGCAATAAACAAAACAATACAATGCAATAAATTAAAATAAATCACATATATAAGCAATAAACAATAACACACAAGGATTTAAAACCTATGGCTGGGCCAAATGTAATAGTTTAAAATTATAACAATCAATAAAGAACAACACTCAAACATAGGGCAATTCCGGGCAAGAAACAATCCGGGACAGCTAATCACCTCTCAACAAACAATTCCCCCCAGGCAGTAACAAGCCACACCTAAAAACTGTCAGGCCATCAAATGCTAATCAAGGTGGCCAATTGAAACATACCCCTACCTCCAGCAGACAAGAGTTCTTTCTCTCACCCTGGACTTTCCACAAATATATAAACCCGATTTCCTAGTTTCCAACAGACCTCACAACCTCTGAGTATACCTGCCATAGATGCAGGCGAAACGTCAGGAGAGAATGCTTTTGGAACATGGCCAAACAGCCTCATTTAAGCCGCACCGAGTTCCTTGGGGAGATGGTAGCGGGGTATAAATAAAGTATTATTAGTATTATTATTAGTATTATTATTAGTTATTATGTGTCAGGCTGCCTTTCCCTGGATGTCACTATTTTAATATTGGACATAAGGGCTCCGATTTGCAAGATTTTATCCACCCTGGAAAATTCATTTTTTTAATCAAACATCACAGCAATAAATCACCTTGCTATAAATCTCCCCCAGTGTCATTGTATTTATGCCTCTAGGATATTTAAGAGAGGCCTTGGGAATTTTTTTTAACACATCATTGCCTTCGCCACAGGGAACAGAGAACTAACAAAACAACTTCAGACAGCGTGACTCAGCAAATTTTGCCTGCTATCACAATGAGTCATAATCTCTTTCTGCAAACGGAAAAATCCATAGTTAGAAAAGCCATTTTCCTCAGATGGAAGAAACCACACCAGCTTCCCCTTTCATTGGCAACTCAAGGGGGTTTGAAGCTCTGTCCACACTGACTCCCCCCTCCTCACAAATTCACACAACAAACCTCGCTGGCATCACTATTTGTGTTGTTGGTCAGAGAGCTATTCTGCATCTTCTCATTGCTGCCAATATATTAAAGGTTCATTCATTACCTTGTTTGCAGCACCCTCTGTGGGATCAATTTGTAAACAACACTGAACAGTTCCTATTTTAAACCCACTTTTAAACAAATAATTTCAGAACCAGAACCACCGGCTAAATCCACTTTGTGTGTGTGTCTTCTAGTCATTTGTTGACCTAAGGAGGCCCTTCGAATTTCATATGGTATTTTTTAGGTAAGGAGTATTCAGAGGTGGTTTTGCTAGCTGTTGAATATAAGGTAAAGGTTTCCCCTGACATTAAGTCTAATCGTGTCCGATTCTGGAGGTGGTGCTCATCTCCATTTCTAAGCTAAAGATGCCTCATCCAACTCTATGAGACCTTAAGGGCCATCCAGTCCAACCCCATTCTGCCAAGAAGCAGGAAAATTGCATTCAAGGCACCCCTGACAGATGGCCATCCAGCCTCTGTTTAAAAGCTTCCAAAGAAGGAGCCTCCACCACACTCCGGGGCAGAGAGTTCCACTGCTGAACGGCTCTCACAGTCAGGAAGTTCTTCCTCATGTTCAGATGGAATCGCCTTTCTTGTAGTTTGAAGCCATTGTTCCGCGTCCTAGTCTCCAGGGCAGCAGAAAACAAGCTTGCTCCCTCCTCTCTATGACTTCCCACCACATATTTATACATGGATATCATGTCTCCTCTCAGCCTTCTCTTCTGCAGGCTAAACATGCCCAGATCTTTAAGCCACTCCTCATAGGGCTTGTTCTCCAGACCCTTGAACATTTTAGTCACCCTCCGCTGGATGCATTCCAGCTTGTCAAATATTATTATTATTATTACCTTTATTTGTACCCCGCTAACATCTCCCGAAGGACTCGGTGCGGCTTACAAAGGCCAGGGCCCTCAATAAAACAACAGCATAAATAATCAATACAAAACAGTTAAAAAGCTCAAAACAGAAAATACACAATAAGCAATAATAACATATCACAACATACAGCATTTAAAAACCTACCGGGCCAAATGTAATAATTCAAATTTAAAATCAAAAGGTGCTGGGCATGAACAAGGTAATACAAATTAAAATAGGGTTTTCAGAGAAAGATGAGGGCAGGCAGGCAACCCTAAATCAATATTAAAGTGCATTTGAGGACATATTGCTAAGAGTTTCCTTATTCTGGGAAGGCACACTGGAACAACCACGTTTTCAGGCTCCCTCCTAAAGACTGCCAGCGTTGGGGCATGTCTGATGTCCCTGGGGAATGAGCTCCAGAGTGGAGGGGCCACCACCGAGAAGGCTATGATGGCTATCATGTCTCCTCTCAGCCTTCTCTTCTTCAGGCTAAACATGCCCAGCTCCTTAAGCCGCTCCTCATAGGGCTTGTTCTCCAGACCCTTGATCATTTGTCACCCTCCTCTGGACACATTCCAGCTTGTCAATATCTCTCTTCAATTGTGGTGCCCAGAATTGGACACAATATTCCAGGTGTGGTCTAACCAAGGCAGAAAAGAGGGGTAGAATGACTTCCCTGGATCTACACTAGATTCCTATTGATGTAGGCCAACATCCCATTGGCTTTTTTTTTGCCACAGCATCACATTGTTGGCTCATGTTTAACTTGTTGTCCACGTGGACTCCGAGATCTGCTCATTCTCATTGTCCTTCTCATTCTGTTGTCTTCTTCCACTTCCATGCATTGCTTGTTTAAAAATAGTTCCTTATCTCTTCTGGCTGACTTCTGGAATTGTACATTTAATTGGGCATATTTCCCCCTATCGCTGTTTCCTTTTGTTTTCCTTCTTTCTTGGGCTACTTCCAGTGTCTCAGCAGACAACCTTCTTGCCTTCTTGATTTTCTTTTTCTTTGGGACGTACTTTGTTGCCGCCTCCTGAACAATGTTGTGAACTTCTGTTCCATTACTTGCTTTGCATTACTCCAGTCCAACCCCATTCTGCCAAGAAGCAGGAATATTGCATTCAAATCACCCTTGACAGATGGCCATCCAGCCTCTGTTTAAAAGCTTCCAAAGAAGGAGCCTCCACCACACTCCGGGGCAGAGAGTTCCACTGCTGAACGGCTCTCACAGTCAGGAAGTTCTTCCTCATGTTCAGATGGAATCTCCTCTCTTGTAGTTTGAAGCCATTGTTCCATTGTGTCCTAGTCTCCAGGGAAGCAGAAAACAAGCTTGCTCCCTCCTCCCTGTGACTTCCTCTCATATATTTGTACATGAATATCATATCTCCTCTCAGCCTTCTCTTCTTCAGGCTAAACATGCCCAGCTCCTTAAGCCGCTCCTCATAGGGCTTGTTCTCCAGACCCTTGATCATTTGAGTCGCCCTCCTCTGGACACATTCCAGCTTGTCAATATCTCTCTTGAATTGTGGTGCCCAGAATTGGACACAATATTCCAGGTGTGGTCTAACCAAAGCGGAATAGAGCATGGGGAGCATGACTTCCCTAGATCTAGACTCTACGCTCCTATTGATGCAGGCCAAAATCCCATTGGCTTTTTTTCCCGCCGCGTCACATTCTTGGCTCATGTTGTCCAAGAGGACTCCAAGATCTAACTCTCAAATTATCTAAAGAGGAACTCCATTTTAACAAATCCCAAAATATCTTCTCCCCTCCAATTATCACATCTGAACTTTCAATTTCAGCACCCAGATGCCTTGAAAAGGAAGTGTTAAAAGAACCCTTACCTCCAAAAAGCAGAGGAAAGAGGATCCTTACAAGTAACAGAGAATATAATCGGATAGGACACAATTAGGAAGTCGATTTTAACTATGTATTAAGTCTGTAATAATGAATGTATAGGTAGTAAGTTCTATATGTGTAACTTTGTATCTTTGTGTGTTTGTTTGTTGTATGTAGAATGTATGTAGTATGTTATATGTAGTTCTGTTTTAATAATTTTGATAACTTTATAAAGATAATTTTTTTTAAAAAAAGGAATGTTCTCACCTATCACCCCTTCCTTCCCCAAATATGACCCCCACATCCCTCAGAAACCTTTCCCCAAAACCCTATTTCTCTCTCAGGGAAATAAACACCCCCAAATACCATAGAAAGCT
>NW_026846588.1:9942208-10018204 GCF_025583915.1 Anolis sagrei ordinatus
TGGGCCCCCTGGCTTCCCGCTGGGCAAAGGTTGCACGTCCTGTTCTAAAGAAAATTCTTTACAGGCCCAGCGAGCAACAGAACACTCAATGCTCTGTAATCCTAGGATTTGTAGTTTGCTGAGATGTGCGCATTCATTGGAAGAGAAGGCGAAAGGCCTTGCAAAGCCACAATGTTTACAATCCCAATAGCGTTGGGCCGTAGCATTTTAAAAGTGGTGTCAAACTTGTGGTGTAATGTAAAATAAACCACATGTAGTTCATATTTGGTCGGCCTTCCCAGAGAAAGAAAATATGCCACCCCGGTGAACAGTAAAGAACACGTAGTTAACCCTTCAAAAGTTCAGGACAACATATGTACAATGTGATCAGTTGCGACAACTCGCATAATGTCCTTTTATGAGAGATTTAAAATTATCTTTCTTTGTCTATGTGGATAAACTCCTTCAGCAACTCATGAAGCAAGAGCACACTCCAAATTCTGTCGTTCTCTGCTTCTCTTCAAACACTTGAATAGCTCAAGCCTGAAAAATGTAACAGCAACCAAAAGTCCCAGGCTCAGCTAGCTCCCCAAACATTGCTGGACCAATCAGCTTCATGTATCTTATTTTACAGTGGACACACACACACTGATTCCTTGCATGCTCTATCAAAACTGCATTCATCCTGCAGTGTAGACGCACACGTCGTAATTGTGAGCAGATAGTGGAACAAAACGATAGAAAGATGGAAGCAGATGCAAAGTCAGCTGACTGTTTTTCTCTTGGGCCGGCTCTGGTGAACCCTCACTTTGGCCCCTTCTATGGCCTCGCCTACACTGCCATATAAAATCCAGATTGTCTGCTTTAAACTGGATTATTTGGCAGTGTCGACTCATATAATCCAGTTCAAATCAGATCATGTGGATTCTCTGCTTTGGTAATCTGGATTATATGGCAAAGTAGAAGGGGCCCCAGTCCCTAAGCGTTGTGAGCCCACAAAGTTCTTCCTTCTTTCATCTTCTCCTATTGCTCGAGCATTTTGTACAACATAGCAGGTTTTAAATATAACCACAACCATTTATTTTGGGCAGAAGAATCGCAAACCTACAGGCTTCCTCTTTTTTTGAGCAGCCCATCGTGCTACGGGTTGGGAGTCCATTTCTGTTCTTTCTGACCAAAGCCCCTCCTACACTGCCACATAATCGGCTTTTCCGATGTGCCTTTGGAGTGACCATATATTCCAGTCCTGTTGTTTCACTTACACTGTTTTCCTTATATTTCACTTTCTCCCACCTTATTGAAAGTCTAACTCCACTGTTCGGTCCCCTACGAGCACCTCCCCAACAAATATACCATTTTAATTGCTATCTCATCCAGAGTTTTATCATTTTATGCCGTGCATTTGGCCCGCCCACTGTGTTTGATTTTCCATTATGTTATTTTGTACTGTTTATTTTACTTGATTAGTTTATTTATTTTATTGTGATGTTATTTTGTTGTTTATATTTGTTTATAATGTATCGCTGGGCTTGGCCACATGTAAGCCGCTCTGAGTCCCCTTTGGGGAGATGGTGGCGAGGTATAAATAAAGTTTATTATATTTGAAACACAACAAGATGAGTCCACAGCAGACACTCTGCTGGCTGTTGTATTGGATCACACGTCGGACACTTCCCAAGTGTCTAGGACTGTGTGATGTATCGGCAAATAATGCGTGCAGATCCCAGTAAGGTGGCCTTCTGCAGCTGGCAGATGGTAATTTTGTCAGCGCCAATTGTGTTTAAGTGTAGGCCAAGGTCTTTAGGCACTGCACCCAGTGTGCCAATCACCACTGGGACCACCTTGACTGGTTTGTGCCAGAGTCTTTGCAGTTCCATCTTTAAATCCTCATATTGTGTCAGCTTTTCCAGTTGTTTCTCTTCAATCTTGTTGTCACCTGGGATTGCAACATCGACAATCCATACTTTGTTTTTTAACACAATCGTGAGGTCAGGAGTATTGTGCTCCAAAACTCTGTCTGTCTGAATTTGGAAGTCCCAGAGTAGTTTGACGTGTTCATTTTCTGTAACTTTTTCAGGCTTGTGATCCCACCAGTTCTTTGTTGCAGGCAGATGGTATTTGTGGCACAAGTTCCAATGGATCATCTGAGCAACGGTGTTATGCCTCTGCTTGTAGTTTGTCTGCTTGGTCTTCTTGCAGCAGCTGAGGATGTGATCTATTGTTTCATCTGCTTCCTTGCAGAGTCTACACTTGGGATCTGTCGTCCACTTTTCAATTTTGGCTTTGATGGCATTGGTTCTAATGGCTTGTTCTTGGGCTGCCAGAATCAGGCCCTCCTTTGTCTCCTTTTTCAAAGTTCCATTTGTGAGCCACAGCCATGTTTTTTTCTTTGTCAATTTGGCTCTCAATTAAATTATTATTATTATTATTATTATTATTATTATTATTGCTCAAAGTGGGTTAGCCTAGCAATTCTAAAGAAGACATATAGAATTAATCAGGCGTTCTTATTCATAAATCGATGCAGGTATTCTTTTCTACATCGGTCTTTCTCCCGATATTTGATGAGAAGGGATAACAATTATTGTGTTCCAGGAAACAGCACTAACTCTGTGCCCATTTGGGTCAAATTATGCCTTCTCGATGCTCGCAAACAGACTGTTCAGTAATTTTTATCTGATACCAGCAACAATTAGATTGGGCTGCAATTTCCTAACATTTTGAAAATGAGGGTCGATGCTTTATTTTCACTTTTATGACACTTTTTATATCCTCCGAGAAGTCTCTATCATCACAGCCAGCAACTCTGAAATAATGTCTGTATCTCAGCTTGGATGTGCAATCCATTTAGCCCTGGAAATTTACTTTCATTTAAAGTATAGTCAAGTGTTCTCTATCTGTTCCATTTTATCAGATGAAGTCTCCTGCCTTTGCCCTTTTGGTTGCTATCCATATTCTCTTCTGTGTGTTTAACTCCCTTCGAAATGACTGTTGTAGTTGCTACCAACATTGCAATTTATGAAAGAACAAATAGATTTTAAAAACTTTAAAACACTATTGAAAATGAACTCCTTCAACTCTAAATGAGTCGTCACATATAATTAATTTCTTCCTTTATTAAAAAAATGTAGCTGGATGGCTCCCCATGAGGGTCTGTCTCAAGGGGCAAACCAAAAACGGGCAACTTGGAAGTCCCTGAACAGACTCAGAAGTGGAGTGGGCAGATCAAAAGACAACCTGGCAAAATGGCACTACCTAAAGAATCCCCACCTTGTGTGACTGTGGAGCAGAACAAACAACTCTGCATCTGTATGCTTGTCCGCAATGTCCTGCCTCATGTACAGAGGAAGAAATGTTGGAGGCTACAGACAACGCAGTTGCTGTTGCCCGTTTTTGGTCAAAAGATATTTAGCCACTTGTGCTTCTTCTATTTATACCAATTTTATATTAATTTATGCAATGCTTTTGATATGAAATAAATAAATAAACTTTTGATATGAAATCTATATAAATAAAAATGTAATGTTCGTTTGTGGGATTAATATAACTCAAAAACCACTGGACAAATTGCCACCAAATTTGGCCACAAGACACCTAACCCAAGGAGTGACCATCACTAAAAAAAAATTGATTTTGTCATTTGGGGGGTTGTAGTTGCTGGGATTTATAGTTCATCAGCAATTAAAGAGCATTCTAAACTCCACCAATGATGGAATTGAATCATACGTGGCACACAGAACTCCCATGAAAGAAAACACTAGAAGGATTTGCTGGGCATTGGCCTTGAGTTTGGGAGTTGTAGTTCAACAACATCCAGAGAGCACTGTGGACTCAAACAATGATGGATCTGGACCAATGTGAACACTGGTGGAAGTTTGGGGAAAAAGACACCTTGACATTTGGGAGTTGTAGTTGCTGGGATTTATAATTCACCTACAATCAAAGAACATTCTGAACCCCACTGATGACAGAATTGGGGCAAACGTCCCACACAGAACCCCATGACCAATAGAAAATACTTAAGGTCATCAAATCCAATTCCCTTCACCAGGGCAAGAAAATGAAATCAAAGCCCTCCTGACAAAGAGCCATCCAGCCATAGATATAGATATATATGATTCCAACACTTTCTCATTACTCTATTTTCCAGATCACCAGACTGGGCCACAGCAACGCATGGCAGGGGGTGGCTAGTAAATAAATAAATGTATTAATAAATCATCGAGGTGGCCAGTTGAAACATTCACACCTAGCTCCAACAGACAAGAGTTCTTTGTCCCACCCTGGACATTCCACAGATATATAAACCCAATTTTCCTAGTTCCAACAGACCTCACAACCTCTGAGGATGCTTGCCATAGATGCAGGTGAAATGTCAGGAGAGAATGCTTCTAGAACATGGCCATATAGCCCGAAAAACCTACAACAACCAAGTGATTCCGGCCATGAATCTATAAGGCTATTGGTATATCTAAATTTCTGTACTCTGTTTGAAAAGGATAGAGGCTACCAGAGACTTATTTGCCTATCATGATGGGATTGCCCAATACTTTTTGTCTTCTGGAAAGCAGTTTCTCACAACGCTGGGGAAATCACACATTTACAGATACAAGCAACGGCAGAGTTTGGCATTGCTTAATATTTCCCCTCCAGTTTTGATGCTCTGTTATTAGAAAAGATTTTGTCGCATTCCTCCTCTTTGTTGCCAGACAGGTTGTAGCTCATTACTGGAAGACCAGTGGCGTGTTGGAGATCACCACATGATAACCGAAAAGACTGGGAAATGGTTCAGAAAAATTGAGTCAGAGACAGCAATTGCAATAAAGACACCGACACAGACTCATTAACAGAAAATTGATTTTATTTTTTGGTTATATGAATCAAAAGATAGACTCGTGACAGCAGAGCATACAATATTGTACTTCAGTGGCTCATTAGACTTTTTCAAGACATCTCCCCCCTTTACTTTTGTAATTCAAGTATTGGGTTGTTGTAGGTTTTTTTCGGGCTATATGGCCATGGTCTAGAGGCATTCTCTCCTGGCGTTTCACCTGCTATATGGCAAGCATCCTCAGGTACCTCTGAGGATGCTTGCCATAGATGCAGGCGAAACGTCAGGAGAGAATGCTTCTAGAACATGGCCATATAGCCGAAAAACCTACAACAACCCACCGATCACTGAATGTTGTCCTTTGCAGTAATTATGGGTGAATTATTATGATGTTCAGGCGATAGGGCGACAAGGGAGATAGACAGACTTTGTATTTCTAGGTGCAAAGATTACTGCAGATGCAGACTGTGGCCAGGAAATCAGAAGACGCTTACTTCTTGGGAGGAGAGCAATGTCCAGTCTCGATAAAATAGTAAAGAGCAGAGACATCAGACTGGCAACAAAGATCCGCCTAGTCAAAGCCATGGTATTCCCTGTAGTCACCTACGGATGTGAGAGCTGGACCTTAGGGAAGGCTGAGCGAAGGAAGATAGATGCTTTGAACTGTGGTGTTGGAGGAAAGTTCTGAGAGTGCCTTGGACTGCGAGAAGATCCAACCAGTCCATACTTCAGGAAATAAAGCCTGACTGCTCATTGGAGGGAAGAATAGTAGAGGCCAAGATGAAGTACTTTGGCCACATCATGAGAAGAAAGGAAAGCTTAGAGAAGAGTATGATGCTGGGGAAAATGGAAGGAAAAAGGAAGAGGGGCTGACCAAGGGCAAGATGGATGGATGGTCCTTGAAGTGACTGGATTGACCTTGAAGGAGCTGGGGGTGGTGACGGCCGACAGGGAGCTCTGGCGTGGGCTGGTCCATGAGGTCACAAAGAGTCGGAAACGACTGAACGAATGAACAACAACAACAACAACAAAAACAAGACAGTCTGGGGAGAAACCATGCTGAAAGTTTTGTCCAAGGTGGAGGGAAGAAAATGGCCCAAGAAGAAGTAGTTACAAATTTTGGTTAGCTGTGAAGCAGGCACAGGCAAACTTCGACCCTCCAGGTGTTTTGGACTTCAACTTCAATTCTGAACAGCCTATTGGTTGGATTGTTGTGAGCTTTCCGGGCTGTATGGGCATGTTCCAGAAGCATTATCTCCTGACGTTTCACCTGCATCTATTACAGGCATCCTCAGAGGTGGGAGGGTGGGAGAAAAAACTCTTGTCTGCTTGAGATAGCTGTGAATGTTTTCATTGGCCACCTTGATTAGCATTTAATGGTCTAACAGTTTCAAGGTTTGGCTACTTACTGCCTGGGGGAATTCCAGGCAAGAAACAATCAGGGCCAACTAATCACCTGCCAACAAAGGATTCCCCCAGGCAGTAAGAAGCCAGACCTTGAAACTACTAGGCTATTAAATGCTAATCAAGGTGGCCAATTGAAACATTCACACCTAGCTCCAACAGACAAGAGTTCTTTCTCCCAACTTGGACATCCCATAGATATATAAACTCCATTTTCCTAGTTTCTGACAGACCTCACAACCTCTGAGGATGCCTATTTATTTATTATTTATTTATTTATGACATTTATATGCCACCCTTCTCACCCTGAAGGGGACCCAGAGCGGCTTACAAGGTATATATACATACAATATATTATATTATTAGCGTAGTACACTATCAGTTTTAAATATTGCTATATTGTACTATACCAATTATATTTTAATATTATTATATGCATGCATGTATGTATGTATATGTGTGTGTGTGTGTGTGTATTTATTTATTTATTTATTTAGAAGTCTTCTCACCTCCAAGGAGGGACTCAGGCCGGTTCACAACATGTGTTCATATACAGTAATATATAAAACAGCACAGTGCATCATCATTACACAATAAAATATAAGTACAATAAAAACATCATCATCACATTACACAAGCCAAATCGTCGATACAATCACAATTCATCAACATCCTTCCATGTGGACGAGGGTTATTGACTCAATCCTCAAATGCCATATTCCAAAGCCAGGTTTTTGTTAGTTTTCTAAAGGTCAGGAGGGAGGGAGCAGATCTAATCTCTTGTGGGAGGGAACTCCAAAGCCGAGGAGCCACCACTGAGAAGGCCCTGTCCCTTGTTCCCACCAACCGCGATTGCGAAGGTGGTGGGACCGAGAGCAGGGCCCCTCCGGAAGATCTTAGTAACCTTGATGGTTCATAGCGGAGAATCCCTATGCATAGCACAGGAGACAAGGTGGAACTGCCCCCTGCCCCCCCTCTCTTCACTCTGGCCCAGAGTGGCAGTTGGTGCTGGGGGGGGGGGTCCCCAACTGATGACATATGCAGGAGACAAGATGATGCTGTCCCCTGGCCTCCCCTCTCTTCATTCTGGCCCAGAGTGGCATCTCCCATAGATGCAGGCGAAATGTCAAGAGAGAATGCTTCTGGAACATGGCCATATAGCCCAGAAAACTCACAGCAACGCAGTGATTCTGGCCATGAAAGCCTTTGAGCCTATTGGCTGTCAGGAATTGTGGTAATTGTGGTGGCTGTTAGGAATTGTGGTGGGCCCAAGTTTGCCCATGCCTGCTGTAAGGGAACTATCCAAGGTGACCCTTGCTGGTAATAGGATTCAGCACCTTGGAGATCTCCTTTAAAGCATGGATCAGCATAAGAACCACCACTGGTTTGGAAACATTGGTTTTTCAGTGCCATGGTTCCCATAATCCCCCAGAAGAATTAGATCAAACCAGTCAATTGACTCAGACACTTTTCTGGCTCCTTTGCTCTTATGGGATGTTGCGTCAACTCTTTGCTAAAAGCGTCACCATGACCACAAAATCACTTCCATGAAATCTAATATTATTTGAAAGGAAAGCAGGGCAAAAGGGATGTTTGAGGCATTTCCTACATTTCTTTTAAGTGGGTAAAGTTGAACTTCCTGTCAAATGAACTCGCCTCTGTTTCCACCACCCATTTTTGCAATGCTTCCTGTTGCCAGCCTTATGCTAACAAACGAAAGCCTTGAGCTACTTTGTCCTTCTCAGCATGGGGTGTATTGCCATCACGGCAGCTTTCCACCTTTATTGACACAAGCCTCGTGACGCCTACAATATCGCATTTCTTTGTGTGTACACTGCAAAATGGGTAAGATAATTATAATTAAATGACAGAACAGAGGTCACTTTCCCTTCTTTCCTAGAAAGGAAAGTGTAGATCACATTGAAGTACAGTTCATACAGCTTTGAAAAAGAAGCTGATTGTACTTTAAATGTGTGTCTTCCCACAACAGGTAAGGTATAAAGCAGCTGCCCCCGAAATCCCTTACTGCAGCATTTCTCAACCTACCTAAAGCTGCGACCCCATAATACAGTTCCTCGTGTTGTGATGACCCCCAACCATAATATTATTTTTGTTGCTACTTCCTAACTGTAATTTTGCTCTTATTATGAATTGTAAATAATATAAATATCTGATATGCAGGATGTATTTTCATTCACTGGACCAAATTTAGAATAAATATCCAATACGCCCAAATTTGAATACTGGAGGGGTTGGAGGGATTGATTTTTGTCATTTGGGAGTTGTAGTTGCTGGGGTTTATAGTTCACCTACAATCAAAGAGCATTCTGGACTCCTCTAAGAATGGAACTGAACCAAACTTGGCTTGTAGAACTCTCATGACCAACAGAAAATACTGGAAGGGTTTAATGGGTATTGACCTTGAGTTTGGGAATTGGACCTACCAGTAAAGGTTTAGATATTCTCCAGCTGGAGTTCTTTGGTCTTTAGGGCTGTTGTCCTGGAAATCTTTGGAGACTCTTAAGACAGTTTCCCCCCGGAAAGTCTTAAGGGTTGAAGCTTTGTACGGAGGAAGCTTTCACATGTCCTGTACATTAGCTTTCGTTCCTGAGACTAACTAAAAAATGGCTCCCTTCCCTTCCCAATTGCCCTGAGCAAGGGGCGGGACCAAAACTTAACGATGATGGACAGGTGACTTGCCCTATGACTGCAACCAAAGGAAGCCACCTGTCTGCAGAGTCCCTGAAACCTTGGACTGCAAGCAAACATTTAATACAAAGCAAATAAAGTTGGAGCTCCTGCTACAGCCGTACCAGCAGAGCTATATATAAAACATCCTGTACTTCTTTACCAGGATTCCATATGCATTGATTGTTGTTCGTCTCCAGATGCTCATAAACCCAGCCCTTCAGGCTTATATCAAAAGGCAACTCATAAATATTTTAATGTGGACAGTAATAACTCTGTATTTCTAAATGGAACACTCTGCTTCCTGCTCATTCTTTCTCCCATAAAAGGTCTCCATAGCAGCTCACAATAAAAGGATGACATCCACACAATTGACAATAAAGCCAAGCAGCAGCACGGATGTGGAAGAACAATCTGTTCCTGCAAAGTAAGTGAGTCAGGCCATATTTACCCGCTCTTAAAAGGAAGTTCATGAGGAGGCTCCTCAATGCAGAGAGAAGACAATGGAACCCAAACCTCTCTTGTTCCAAAGAAGAGTTGCCATAGCAAAGCAGGTGGAAAACTCCCAACACCTGGGACGTCAGGAAGCACCTGGGATGAGAAATGAGGGAAGGCAGCCAAAAAAGCTTGGCTAGTCACAGAGATGTCAAACACATTTTCACTAAGAGCCACATCAGCCTTATGGTTGCCTTCAATGGGCTGTTTGTAATTGTTAGCACCTTATCACACTGAGAAATTTCCCCCAGGAAGGAAACTTCAGCCTCCTTTCAAGCATGGAGAGGCGCTGAGCTCATCACATGAATCATAGAACCATTGTATACATAGAGTTGGAAGAGACCTCATGGGCCATCCAGTCCAACCCCATTCTGCCAAGAAGCAGGAAAATTGCATTCAATTCAAAGCACCCCCGACAGATGGCCATCCAGCCTCTGTTTAAAAGCTTCCAAAGAAGGAGCCTCCACCACACTCCGGGGCAGAGAGTTCCACTGCTGAATGGCTCTCACAGTCAGGAAGTTCTTCCTCATGTTCAGATGGAATCTCTTTTCTTGTAGTTTGAAGCCATTGTTCCACGTCCTAGTCTCCAGGGAAGCAGAAAACTGCAACGCGCTCACCTTCCACCTGGAAGCCAATGCCCTAACTGCGGGAGAAAATACAGATCAAGAATAGGCCTCCACAGTCACCTATAGACCCACCAGTACACTGATCCTGGAAGACTATCCTACTCGCCCAACAAGGGATTGCCTAAGTAAGTAAGCAATGGACAGCAACATTTGGATTGAGCTGGATGATGTTTTTAACTTGATGAATTTTCTTTATATGTATTTATTATGTTATTTATTGTGTATTGAATTTTTGCTGTTAGCTGTTCTAAGTCCCTCCAGAAGAACGGGATACAAAAGTTCTAAATAAATAAATAAAATTGGCAAGATTTGTTCAAAAGAGGATTGAGTTTGCCTCCCTCTGAGGCTGAGAGAGTGGGACTTTCTCAGAGTCACCCATTTTATTTATTTATTTATTTCGAGGTTTTATATACCGACCCTCTCACCTTCAAAGAGGGATTCGGACCGGTTCACAACATGTGTTAACATACAAAAAATATACAATAACAACACAATGCCACTTCATTACACGATTAAAATATCAGCACCATACACATTAAAACATTATCATCCCAGTTAAAAGAGCCAAATCGTCCGACACCATCACAATCCCATTCATCATCCTCCTTTCATGTGGGCAAAGAATTAAATCAGTTGTCAAATGCCGCGTTCCACAACCAGGTCTTTGTTAGTTTCCTGAATGTCATGAGGGAGGGGGCAGTTCTGATCTCTAATGGCAGGGAGTTCCAAAGTCGAGGGGCCACCATCGAGAAGGCCCTGTCCCTCGTCCCCACCAGCCGTGCTTGTGCAGGCGGTGGGACCGAGAGCAGGGCCCCTCCAGACGATCTTAGTGGTCTTGATGGTTCGTAGGGGAGAATACGTTCGGAGAGGTAAACAGGGCTGGAGTCGTTTAGGGCTTTATAGGTTAACACCAGCACTTTGAATTGTGCTCGGAAGCTAATCGGCAGCCAGTGGAGTTCGAGTAACAGCGGAGTGGTGTGCTCCCTGTACCCAGCACCCGTTAGTAATCTGGCTGCCGCGCGTTGTACTTGCTGCAGCTTCCGGGCAGTCTTCAGAGGCAACCCCACGTAGAGAGCGTTGCAGTAATCTAAGTGGGGCCCTTCCACACAGCCCTATATCCCAGAATATCATGGCAGAAAAATCTTATATTATCTGAGTGTGGACTCAGGTAACCCAGTTCAAAGCAGATATTGTGGGACTTTCTGCCTTGATACTCTGGGACACAGGGCTGTGTGGAAGGGCTCCCAATATGTTCCCATGGCTGAGTGGGGATTTGAATCCTGGTCTCCAAAGCCATACTCCAACGCTCAAAGCATGACACCACTCTGGCTCAGTAAAGAAAGACCAAAGTTGTTGTTGTTGTTATTATTATTATTATTATTATTATTATTATTAACTTTATTTTATTTATACCCCGCTAACATCTCCCGAAGGACTCGGTGCGGCTTACAAGAGGCCAAGGCCCAACACATCAATAAAACAACAGCATAACAAATACAACAATTAATAAACTCATAAAGCAAAGCAATAAACATTAAAACAATAACAATAAGCATTAGACAGTAACACCACGACGCATTTAAAAACTGAGGCCGGGCCAAATGTAATGATAAAATTTAAAAAATGCTGGACATGACAGGTGAAATGGATAGGTTTTTGGAGATAGGTGCGGTGTGCAGACAATCTTAAATCTCTAGTAAAGTGCGTTTGGGACATGATGCTAGGAGTTTCCTATTCTGGGAAGGCACACTGGAACAGCCAGGTCTTCAAGCTCTTCCTAAAGACTGCCAATGTTGGGGCTTGTCTGATGTCCTTGGGGAGAGAGTTCCAGAGTCGGGGGGCTACCACAGAGAAGGCCCTGTCCCTCGTCCCCACCAAACGCGCTTGTGACGCAGGTGGGATCGTGAGCAGGGCCTCTCCAGATGAACGGAGGGATCATGTGGGTTCATATACGGAGATGCGGTCACACAGGTAGGCGGGTCCCAAACCGTTTAAGGCTTTGTAGGTGAGCACCTGCACCTTGAATTGGGCTCGGAAAATAAACGGCAGCCAATGGAGCTCCTTAAACAGGAGGGTTGACCTCTCTCTGTAAGGAGCACCAGTTAACAACCTGGCCGCTGCCCGTTGGACCAATTGGAATTTCCTGTTTGTTTACATTTCCTGTATGATAGGAAGACCCCTCTGTAGCTTTGCATCTGGAGCAGCTGTTGGGAGGAATGACTGCGTTTGAAAAATTAAGTGATCTTTATCTCTGTTTTGTTCCTGCGTCAGCTCTGCTTTACATAAATCATGCAGTGCGTTAAGGACGCCTGCCAGGACATTACGATCCACTTAAGTGCCAGGGCTAAGCTAGTGCTTTGTTTCTGTGCCAGGAGCCTCGCAGAAGGAATTCCAGGCTGTTCTTTCCTGGGCATAACAGCTTTTCAAGTTTGTTTGCAAAATGTTAACATGAGCAAATGTTTAATTGCCGGGGCCTCTGAGCTATTTATGCACAATGTCAATACCGTAATACTACAACAGAATAGGGAAGGTTCTCCTTCATTTCTGGGAAAGCCTGTGTTGTAAAGATGATTTAGTAAAAACACAACAATCTTTATCGCAGATCAATGTTTCTCAACCTTCCTAATGCCATGACCCCTTAATACAGTTCCTCATGTTGTGGTTTTTTTTTTTTTGGTCGTGTCAGGAGCGACTTGAGAAACTGCAAGTCGCTTCTGGTGTGAAAGAATTGGCCGTCTGCAAGGACGTTGCCCAGGGGACACCCAGATTATTTGATTTTATCATCCTTGTGGAAGGCTTCTCTCATGTCCCATGTTGTGGTGACCCCCAACTATAAATTATTTTTGTTGCTATATGCCTAAATTTGAATAATGGTGAGGTTGGGGAGGGATTGATTTTGTCATATGGGAGTTGTAGTTGCTAGGATTTATAGTTCACCTACAATCAAAGAGCAATTTGAACACCATAAACGATGGAATTGAACCAAACTTAGCACACAGAACTCCCATGACTAACAGAAAATACTGGAAGGGTTTGGTGGACACTGACCTTGAGTTTTGGAGTTGTAGTTCACCTACATCCAGAGAGCACAGTGGACTCAAACAATGATGGATCTGGACCCAACATGGTATAAATACTCAATATGCCCAAATGTGAACACTGGTGGAGTTTGGGGAAAATAGACCTTGACATTTGAGAGTTGTAGTTGATGGGATTTATAGTTCACCTACAATCAAAGAGCATTCAGAACCCCACCAACACTAGAATTAGGCCACACTTCCCACACAGAACCCCCATGACCAACAGAAAATACTGTGTTTTCTGGTGGTCTTGGTCCATCCTCTGACACCCCCTCACAACCTCCCCCCCCCCCGGGGTCCCGACCCCCAGATTGAGAAACAGTGTCATAGAAACACTGTCACTTCCTATATTTCTATATTATTTAGTCATAGACTAAATATAGAGCTTGTAAAATGTACTTCTTTGATCACTCCCAGCATCCCCTAAGCAGCATGAGATTCTGAGTGCAATCGTATCTTTTGCAAAACTACAACTCCCAGGATTCCACGGCTTTCAGCCACGAGAGTTAAAGGGGTGTCAAACTGCATTCATTCAACAGTGTAGATGTACCCTAAGCTAGTTAATGACTGTGAAGCTGTGCTGCAGCAATCACTAAAGGACCTTTTGTGAACTGTAATGACTTCTCTTACAGGGAAATGCTGCAGGCTGAGGCTTCCTGTTGCCATGGGCAAATTATGTTTTCCATTCATTCCCTCCCATTCATCCATATTCTACGTGTATGTCCTGTTCCTAAGAGACAAGAACGTAGGCATTGAGAAGTTCTTGGTATTCGAGGGACAAAACAGAGAGGTCACTTTGACCCAGTTTTGCATTATATTCAATTTCAAAAAATCCGAAGCAGCAAGTTGGAAGAGAGCCTCTGAAGCTGCATGCAATCTGGGATTCTAGTAGCACCAGGCATGGGCTAACTGGCTATTAGGAATTATGGGAGTTGAAGTCCAAAACACCTGGAGGGCGAAGTTGGCCCATACCTAAAATTGTTGTTGTTTGTTCATTCAATCAATCACTTCCGACTTGGTGACCTCCTGGACCAGCCATATAACCTAGAGCTCCATGTCAGCCGTGGCCACCCCCAGCTCCTTTAAGGTCAATCCAGTCACTTCAAGGATCCATCTTGCCTTTGGTCCGCCCCTCTTCCTTTTTCCTTCCATTTTCCCCAGCATCATTGTCTTCTCTAAGCTTTCCTGCCTTCTCATGATGTGGCCAAAGTACTTCATCTTTGCCTCTAATATCCTTCCCCCTCCAGTGAGCATTATTTCCTGGAGTGTGGACTGGTTTGAGCTTCTTGCAGTCCAAGGTACTCTCAGATTTTTCCACCAACACCACAATTCAAAAGTGTGGCCAAAGTCCTTCATCTTTGCCTCTAATTTCCTTCCCTCCAGTGAATTTATTTCCTGAAGTATGGACTGGTTGGATCTTCTTGCGGTCCAAGACACTATCACAATTTTCCTCCAACATCACAATTCAAAAGTGTCTCTCTTCCTTCACTCAGCCTTCCTTATGGTCCAGCTTTCACATCCATAGGTGACAATGCTTTAACTTGGATTACTGCAACGCTTGGATTACTGCAACGCTCTCTACGTGGGGCTGCCCTTGAAGACGGCCCGGAAGCTTCAGCTGGTTCAGCGTGCGGCAGCCATGTTACTAACTGGAGCGGGTAGCAGGGAGCACACAACGCCCTTGTTGTCCCAGCTCCATTGGCTGCCGATTTGCTACCGGACCCAATTCAAGGTGCTGGTTTTGGCCTACAAAGCCCTAAACGGTTCCGGCCCAAAATACCTTTCTGACCGCATCTTGGCCTATGAGCCCACGAGGACCTTGAGATCGTCTGGGGAGGCCCTTCTCTCGATCCCGCCTGCTCACAGGCACGGCTGGCGGGGACGAGGGAGAGGGCCTTCTCAGTGGTGGCCCCCCGGCTGTGGAACACTCTCCCGGCACACATCAGACAGGCGCCCTCCCTTATGTCCTTTCGAAAAAGCCTTAAGACCTGGCTGTTCGAGAGGGCATTTAATTAATGTGCTAAGCAACAATATTACGGCAATGAGAACTGGAATGGTATAAGGAAGATGAGACTGGCTATGATTCTATTAAGAGACGAAGCGGATTTTTATGTAGTTCGTGTTTGTTGTATAGTTATATGTTGTTGACACTGGCTTTTGTAATTGTCTTTTTATGTGTACTGTACACCGCCATGAGTCGCCCGTAAGGGCTGAGAATGGCGGTTAATAAGTGCATCAAATAAATAAATAAATAAATAACTTCCAAGGACACTACGGGGAATACCATTGTGCTAACATTGCCAGTGTGATGTCTCTACTCCTCACTATTTTATTGAGATGGGTCCTTGCTCTCATCCCAAGAAGGAAATGTCTTCTGATTTCCTGGCTGCAGTCTGCATCTGCAGTCCTCTTTGCACGTAGAAATACTAAATCTTTTGTCGAAGGCTTTCCCTCTTTTTTCCCAGTTATCAGTCTCAGTCTGGTTGCCAGAATCTTGTTTTTTTATGTTTAACTGTAAGCCAGCTTTTGCGCTTTCTTCTTTCACCTTGATTAGAAGGCTCCTCAGCTCCTCCTCGCTTTCGGCCATCAAGTGGTGTCATCTGCATATCTGAGGTTGTTAATGTTTCTTTCAGCAATTTTTACCCCAGCTTTGCATTCATCCAGCCCCGCACATCGCATGATGTGTTCTGCATACAAGTTAAAAAGGTTGGGTGAGAGTATGCAGCCTTGCCGTACGCCTTTCCCAATCTTGAACCAGTCTGTTGTTCCATGGTCAGTTCTGACTGTTGCTACTTGGTCCTTGTACAGATTCCTCAGGAGAGAGACAAGGTGGCTTGGGATGCCCATCCCACTAAGAACTTGCCACAATTTATTATGATCCACACAGTCAAAGGCTTTAGAATAGTCAATGAAGCAGAAGTAGATGTGTTTCTGAAACTCCCTGCCTTTCTCCATTCTCCAGCGGATATTGGCAATCTGGTCTCTCGTTCCTCTGCCTTTTCTAAACCCAGCTTGAACATCTGGCAACTCTCGCTCCATGTATTGTTGGAGTCTTCCTTGCAGGATCTTGAGCATTACCTTACTGGCATGAGAAATAAGGGCCACTGTACGGAAGTTGGAGCAGTCTTTCGCATTTCCCTTTTTTGGTATGGGGATGTAAGTTGATTTTTTCCAGTCTGATGGCCATTCTTGTGTTTTCCATATTTGCTGGCATATGGCATGCATCACCTTGACAGCATCATCTTTTAAGATTTTAAACAGTTCAGCTGGGATCCCGTCGTCTCCTGCTGCCTTGTTGTTAGCAATGCTTCTTAAGGCCCATTCAACCTCACTCCTCAGGATGTCTGGTTCTAATTCATTCACCACACCGTCAAAGCTATCCTCGATATTGTTATCCTTCCTATACAGATCTTCTGTATAGTCTCGCCACCTTCTCTTGATCTCTTCAGCTTCTGTTAGGTCCCTGCCATCTTTGTTTCTTATCATACCAATTTTTGCCTGAAATTTACCTCCAATGTTTCTAATTTTCTGGAAGAGGTCTCGTGTTCTTCCTATTCTGTTGTCTTCTTCCACTTCCAGTCAAAGAAAATAGAGCAGAGTAAAAACAAGCCATGTAATAAAAACCTCTGTGTGCAGCTTGCCTCCTACTGGTGGCTTTCTGTCATTGTCCTGGCCAAATAACTCAATTCTCTACAACATATGGGTCGAACTCAAGATCATTTTTGTGGTCCTCCAGAAGCTGGACTCCTGTATTCTACGTCATTAGACATCATGATTGCAGAGGATGGGAGTTGTGATAAAGTAACACTTGAAAGGCTGAAGTTTGTTTTGTTTAGTCAGGGGTTTGAATTTAGATACGAGGCTTGCTTTTGAGCTGTGGTGTTGGAGGAAAGTTCTGAGAGTGCCTTGGACTGCGAGAAGATCCAACCAGTCCATCCTCCAGGAAATAAAGCCCGACTGCTCACTGGAGGGAAAGATACTAGAGACAAAGTTGAAGTACTTTGGCCACATCATGAGAAGAAAGGAAAGCTTAGAGAAGACAATGATGCTGGGGAAAATGGAAGGAAAAGGAAGAGGGGCCGACCAAGGGCAAGATGGATGGATGGCATCCTTGAAGTGACTGGACTGACCTTGAAGGAGCTGGGGGTGGTGACGGCCAACAGGGAGCTCTGGCGTGGGCTGGTCCATGAGGTCACGAGGAGTCGGAGACGACTGAACGAATAAACAACAAACGAGGCTTGTGGATATGATGTTTAGGCTTTAAAATGACTCTTGCCCAACCTCAGAGCCGCAAGTGTTGTTGGGTTGCATTCTCAGTATCCCAGTCTGCATAATCGATAATCCAAAGTGTTGAGAGTTGTCATTCAATAACATCTGGGAACCCAAAGTGGGTAACAACTAAAGCGCACTGGCTGCTATGTAAGAAAATTATAATTGACCCTCTGCATCCATGAATTCTCTCTGTATGGACTCAACAGACTTTTGAAGGCAACCATGATGCTGACGTGGCCCTCCATGAAAATGTGTCTGACTCCCCTGATCCTACAGGCAAAAACAGGATTTATTCCAAATTACAATAACAACAACAACAACAACAACAACAACAACAACAATGAAGCAGATGAAACAGTAGATCACATCCTCAGCTGCTGTAAATTCAGATTATCTGCTTTGAACTGGATTATATGACAGTGTAGATTCAGATAATCCAGTTCAAACCAGATAATGTGGATTATCCACTTTGATAATCTGGGTTATATGGCAGTGTGGAAGGGCCCATACACTGCAATATAAAATGCAGATTATCTGCTTTGAACTGGATTATAAGGCAGTGTAGACCCATATAATCCGGTTCAAAGAATATAATACAGAACATCTGCCTTGCTAAACTGAATGCAATGGCTGTTGGAAGAACCCATACAGTGCCATATAAAATCCACATTATCTGCTTTGAACTGGATTATATAGCAGTGTAGACTCATATAATCCGGTTCAAATCAGATAGTGCGGATAATCTGACTTGATAACCTGGGTTATATGGCTGTGTAGAAGACCCATACACTGCAATATAAAATTCAGTTTATCTGCTTTGAACCAGATTATATAGCAGTGTAGACACATATAACCCGGTTCAAATCAGATAATGGGTTATATGGCTGTGTAGAAGAGCCCATACACTGCAATATAAAATCCAGTTTATCTGCTTTGAACCAGATTATATAGCAGTGTAGACACATATAAACCGGTTCAAATAAAATAATGTGGATTATCTGACTCGATAATCTGGTTTATATGGCTGTGTAGAAGAGCTGATACACTGCAATATAAAATCCACATTATCTGCTTTGAACCAGATTATATGGCAGTGTAGACTCATATAACCCGGTTCAAATCAGATAATGTGGATTATCTGACTTGCTAAACTGGGTTATATGGCTGTGTAGAAGAGCTCATACACTGCAATATAAAATCCAGTTTATCTGCTTTGAACCAGATTATATAGCAGTGTAGACACATATAATCCGGTTCAGAGAAGATAATGCGGATTATCTGCCTTGATATTCTGGATTATATGGAAGTGTAGAAGGAGCCTTAGCAAACTATAAGTCCTAGGAATATATCAATATTCCTATATATAGGTATATATAGACATATGTATACCTACATAGACATATATATACCTACATAGACATATATATACCTATATAGACATATACATATACCTATATAGACATATAGATACCTATATAGACATATAGATATACCTATATATATACCCATATAGACATATATATACCTATATAGACACCCATATAGACATATATACACTTGTATAGACATATAGATACCTATATAGACATATATATACCTATGTAGACATATATATACCTATATAGACATATAGATATACCTATATACATACCCATATAGACATATATACACCTATATAGACATATATACACCTATATCTATATATATATACACCTAAATATATATAGACAGGGCCTTCTCGGTGGTGGCCCCTCGGCTATGGAATGCCCTACCAGCGGACATCAGGCAGGCCCCTTCGTTGCTGGTGTTTCGGAGGAGGGTTAAGACGTGGCTCTTTGAGCAGGCGTTCGGATAGCTGTGCAATTGCAATTAAATCCAGGAAGACGGCATAACTGAACAAGGAATGGCAATGGAATGTGAGAACGGAATCTGATTTTATGTGAGGCGTTGATGTTTATATGTGTGTCGTTTGTTTATGTTTGTCTTTACATTGTTAGTGTGCACAACTTTTACTGTAAACCGCATTGAGTCGCCGGGCACGGCTGATAAATGCGGTATACAAATAGCGTAAATAAATAAATAAATACATACATACATACATACATATATATATATATATATATATATATGTATAGGTATATAGGATTACACACACACATATATATATATATCATCCGGAGTTTCGGGGTGCGGTGTCATCTGTACGCAGATGATGTCCAACTCTGTCACTCCTTCCCACCTGCTACTAAGGAGGCTGTCGAGGTCCTGAACCGGTGCCTGGCCGCTGTAATGGTCTGGATGAGGGCGAACAAACTGAAATTAAATCCAGACAAGACAGAGGTACTACTGGTCAGTCGCAAGGCCGAACAGGGTATAGGGTTACAGCCTGTGCTGGACGGGGTCGCACTCCCCTTGAAGGCGCAGGTTCGCAGCCTGGGTGTGACCCTGGATTCATCGTTGAGCCTGGATCCCCAGGTTTCAGGGGTGACCAGGGGAGCATTTGCACAGCTTCGGCTCGTGCGCCAGCTGCGCCCGTATCTCGGGAAGTCTGACTTGGCCACGGTGGTACACGCTCTGGTCACATCCCGCCTTGACTACTGCAACGCTCTCTACGTGGGGCTGCCCTTGAAGACGGCCCGGAAGCTCAGCTAGTCCAGCGCGCGGCAGCCATGTTACTAACAGGAGCGGGACACAGGGAGCACACAACGCCCTTGTTGTTCCAGCTCCACTGGCTGCCGATCTGCTACCGGGCCCAATTCAAGGTGCTGGTGCTGGCCTACAAAGCCCTAAACGGTTCCGGCCCAAAATACCTGTCTGACCGCATCTCGGCCTATGAGCCCACGAGGACTTTGAGATCGTCTGGGGAGGCCCTTCTCTCGATCCCGCCTGCCTCACAGGCACGCCTGGTGGGGACGAGGGATAGGGCCTTCTCGGTGGTGGCCCCCCGGCTGTGGAACACCCTCCCTGTAGACATCAGACAGGCGCCCTCCCTTATGACATTCCGCAAGAGACTAAAGACGTGGTTGTTTGAGAAGGCGTTTAACTAAGTGCTACAACAATTGGCAATGATGATTGGAACGGAATATGGATAACGAGATTGGATTGTGATTCTATGATGAGACGTCGCGAATGATTTAGTGTAACTGTATTATTGATAGTGATGTTGTTATTGTTGTTTGTGATATTGCCTTTATTGTAAATTGTTTTTATATGTTGTACACCGCCGTGAGTCACCCTAGGGCTGAGAACGGCGGTCTACAAGTGCAGTAATAAATAAATATAGGTATTATATGTAATACCTATTATATATAGGATTAGATATAGGTATACATAGGTATATCACATCGGTATAACCTTACAGTAACAGAGAGAAAGCATCACCAAAACAACTCAGTCTCTGGCCATTCCGCGCATGCGCCCTGCAAACGGCTTTCCACCAACAGCGAGTCATCCTTCTCATCAAGTTTCCAATGTGTCCCAGTTGGCGCATGCGCCCTACCAGCAACGCGCTCTCCCTCGCGCCGGCTTCGAAGAGCGCTGTAGTATTTTGTCCCATCCGCGGCTCCGTCTCGCGTTGGCCTTTCCCCTCCGGAAGCGGAAGCCAGGCTCTCAAGCGAGGGCTGGTGAGGCAGGCACGATGGCGGCCCGCGGAGCCTCCGGGAAGCGTGGCGGGCCTCGAGGCGGGGCGGGAGGCCAGGAGGAGGCGCCCCCGCCACTACAGGCCGTGCTGGTGGCCGACAGCTTCAACCGGCGCTTCTTCCCCGTCTCCAAGGACCGCCCGCGGGTGAGACAGAGAAAGAAAGACCCTCCTTCAGTGTAGGCCTCGCCCAACTCAGGCCGCCCTCCAGGTTGTTTTGGACTCCAACTCCCACAATTCCTAACAGCCGGTAGGCTGTTAGGAATTGTGGGAGTTGGAGTCCAAAACACCCGGAGGGCCCAAGTTTTCCCCAGCTGTTTCTGGCAAATTTCTAACAGGTTATTCAGTCTAACAACTGAAACCATTGCCATGCATAATTATACCTGTTTGCATCCCTGGACACTCCTATATGCAGATGACATAGCACTCAGATGACAAAACACACAGTCTTCCAACAACGGCTGCAAACTTGGAGTGATAGGCTCATTGAAAAGGGACTTCAACTCCACATACCCAAAACTAGAGTATCTGGAATGTGGTTCCCAAACTGGAAAAACCATCCAAATTAATGGACAAGCACTATGTTGTACACCGCAGTGGGCTGAGAACTGCGGTATATAAGCAAAGCAAATAAATAAATAATAAATAAATAAAGAAGGCCACCCAATTTAAATACCTAGGGTCACTGGTCTCCATACATTTATATATTTATTTATTTACATTATTTATATCCCGCCCATATCAGCCGGCACAATTCGATGCCATCAATACAGTACAAAAGCAAAAGCAATTAGGCGCATTTAGACAAAAAAGACAGTGCAATAACAATTTAAAAAGAGCTATATCCTCTCGTTCCAATCCTCATCCGTTTCATCGTCTTGGCCGTTTCTGGGTCATTCTCCATCTCAAGCTTGAATATCTATTCCGGGGTTCCAAATGCTTGCTCCAAGAGTCAGGTTATTACTCTCTTCGGAAAAGTCAGCAGGGTTGGGGCTGATCTAATATCCCTAGGCAGGGAGTTCCACAGCCGAGGGGCCACCACAGAGAAGGCCCTGTCTCTCATCCCCGCCAAGCGTGCTTGCGAAGCAGATCGGGATCGAGAGCAGGGCCTCCTCAGATGATCTTAACTTCCTGGAGGGTTCGTAGGAAGAGATGCATTCGGATAGGTAGGCTGGGCCAGAACCGTTTAGGGCTTTATAGGCTAAAGCCAGCACTTTGAATTGAGCCCGGTAGCAAACTGGCAGCCAGTGGAACTGATGCAGCAGAGGAGTTGTATGCTCCCTGCGTCCCGCTCCTGTTAGTATCATGGCTGCCGCACGCTGAACCATTTGAAGCTTCCGGGCCGTCTTCAAAGACAACCCCACGTAGAGCGCGTTGCAGTAATCTATGCGGGATGTAACCAGAGCGTGGACTACCGTGGCCAAGTCAGACTTCCAAAGGTACGGGTGCAGATGGCGCACAAGTTTTAGTTGTGCAAATGCTCCCCTGGTCACCACTGAAACCTGGGGGTTCCAGGCTCAGCGATGAATCCAGGATCACACCCAAGCTGCGAACCTGCGTCTTCAGGAGGAGTGTAACCCCGTCTAACACAGGCTGTAACCCTATGCCCTGTTCGGCCTTTCAACTGACCAGGAGTGCCTCTGTCTTGTCTGGATTCAGTTTCAATTTGTTAGCCCTCATCCAGTCCGATACAGCGGCCAAGCACCGGTTCAGGACCTGAACAGCCTCCTTAGTAGTAGATGGGAAGGAGTGACATAGTTGGACATCATCTGCGTACAGATAACACCACACCCCGAAACTCTGGATGATCTCCCCCAGCAGCTTCATGTAGATGTTAAACAACATGGGGGACAGTATAGAACCCTGCGGGACCCCACAAGACAATGGTTGTGAGGTCGAGCAGTTGTCCCCCAGCAACACCTTCTGGGTACGATCCTCTAGGAAGGACCTGAGCCACTGCAAAACAGTGCCACCAAGGCCCATTCCCGCGAGGCGTCCCAGAAGGATACCGTGGTTGACGGTATCGAAGGCCGCTGAGAGGTCCAGCAGAACCAACAGGGACACACTCCCCCTGTCTAGCTCCCAGCGCAGATCATCCACTAAGGCGACCAAGGCTGTCTCGGTACCATGTCCCGGCCTAAAGCCAGACTGTGCCGGATCCAGATAATCCGTGTCTACCAAGAATACCTGGAGTAGTGAGGCCACCACACGTTCCAGGACTTTGCCCAAAAAGGGGAGATTGGAAACTGGCCAATTGTTGACGAATTGAGTGGGGTCCAGTGATGGTTTTTTCAACTGCGGTTTTATTTGTGGCAGTGGTCACAAATAAATACAGCCTGGTTGAAATGGTGGCAAACTACTGGCATTCTGTGTGACGCAAAAATGTCTGAACAATTCAAGGCTAAGATCTGTGCTACAATTGTCCACCCAGTAGCCATCCCTCTATGGGGGAAAGTGCTGGCCAGCAACAAAGAAACATGACACAATGGAAATGAAAATGCTGAGATGGACACTTGGCTTGATACTTCTTGACCATGTGCCAAATGATGACATCTTCCAAAGACAGTAATAAAAGTGATCAGCAAGAAACTGCAGAAAGCAGAGCTACGGTGGTATGGCCATGTCATGAGAAGAGTTAGCAGCACAAACAGCACTGCATTTGGAGAGTAGACCATGCCGATAGCCAAAGAAAAGATGGATGGACACCATCAACGAAAAAATGCATGCTGCCAAACCAAGACCTGAGGATGCCCAAAACAAAGCCCCGTGGAAATGACAGTCACAATGCTAACTCCTGCATTGGGAAAATAGTTTAGAAAGAAGAAGAAGGGAATATTCCTTGTCTGAAGTGGAGAATAAGGATGGAACAGAGCCCTCCATTTCTAGTGGAAGAGAGAGTTGCATGGCCTCCATAGTTCTATGCTTATTGCAGATTGAGCATCTCTTATCCAGGATTCCAAAATCCATCAGATATTTATTTATCATGTCAGGCAACCAAACAGTTGTATTACATTTTTGACAGAACAAACAAACATACAAAAGACACAGAGTTTGCAAGCTTGGTAGTTGATTAAATGTCCTTTGACCAGTATCTGGCCACTTGGAGTGCTTCTGGCTTCTGGTGTTGCCGCAAGAAGGTCCTCCATTGTGCATGTAGCAGGGCTCAGGTTGCAGCAGGTGGTCTGTGGTTTGCTCTTCTCCACACTCGCATGTCGTGGATTCCACTTTGTAGGCCCATTTCTGAAGGTTGGCGCTGCATCTTTTCAGAGCGTAGAGCACAGCCTTTTCAGCGCCTTCCAAGTCGCCCAGTTTTCTGTGTGCCCAGGCGGGAGTCTCTCATCGGGTATCAGCCATTGGTTGAGGTTCTGGGTTTGAGCCTGCCACTTTTGGACTCTTGCTTGCTGAGGTGTTCCAGCGGGTGTCTCTGTAGATCTTAGAAAACTATTTCTTGATTTAAGTCGTTGACGTGCTGGCTGATGCCCAAACAAGGGATGAGCTGGAGATGTCTCTGCCTTGGTCCTTTCACTATTGGTCCTTTCACTTTCACCCATCCATCAGATGGGAGGCTGAAATAGTGACCTTGTGATGGTTTAACGTACACTCTTAAGTTTCATGCACAAAATGACCAAAAAGTATGTATAAATTTGCCTCCAGACTATGTGTGTAAGAGTTCATATGAAACATAAGTGAATTTCAGGTCTAGATTTGGGTCCCATCTCCAGGATATCTCATGATGTATGCCAGTGGAAACACAGACCTTCCAAAATCTGAAATCCAAAACACCTCTAACCCCAAGCATATAATAAGGGATACTCAACCTGTATTTCCACAACAACCTTGCAATTACCAACTCCATTTTGCAGATAAGGGAGAGAAACTTGAGGTATGAAGATTTGTCCAAGATTGTGAAAATACAAAATGCTTCACAAAGGTCCTGCATGAGGGCTGTTTGTAAGTTTGTGAAATGTTACAGTTTTCCTCTCTTAATTTAGTGAGTTCAGGACTGAGTTAAGATTTTAATTAGGACAATGTCCGTACAGAGTTTAATTTTTTTTGTTTTTAGACCTGACCCTTGTACAGTTTGAGTATCTGCTATCTGAAGTCCTTAGGTATTTCAGATTTCCTACATCCCCTATGATTTTGGTATATTTGTATATGCATAATTTTGGAGATGAGACCCAAGTCTAAATGCAACATTCATGTATGTTTCATGTACATCTTATGCACAGTATTTTAAGTAATTTTGTGTCTGAAGCAAAGTTTGTATACGTTGGAGTGTCAGAAAGCAACACTATCTCAGCCACCTGGCAGTTTTCTATTTTGAAGTATTCGGGGCTTGAGAATTCCAGATAAGTGATGCTAAACCCTTATCTGGAGTCCCTGGTGGCACAGTTGGCTAAACCCTTGTGCTGGCAGGATTGGTCAATCAACAGGTTGGCGGTTTGAATCCAGGGAGCCAGGTAAGCTCCCATCTGTTGAACTCTAGCTTCTCGTGCGGGGACATGAAAGAAGCCTCCCACAGGATGGTAAAACATCAATCATCTGGACGTCCCCTGGGCAACGTCCTTGCAGATGGCCAATTCTTTCACGCCAAAATTGACTTGCAGTTTCTCAAGTTGCTTCTGACACACAGTAAGAGTAGCCAGCTGGAATAATATATCTTATGTTTATCTCATGTTTCCTTCCACAGTTTTGTTATCAAAACATTGGAAGGTGCTTTTATACAAGATTTCCCATAAAGCATATGCACCCTTTGATAGCTAATATTAGTATTTACAGTGATTATTGGCAGGCTAGGTACATTTATGTTGAATAATAAATCTGACAGCAATGATTTAATTGGAGTTGCCAGTTCTATTTTAAAATACAATTTTATGTAGCATGATTAAATTGTTGTCCCATTACAACATTGTCAGAGGACAGAATTGCAAATCTCACTTCAAAGTTTCTCTTGCATGTTTTTTTTTTTCTGGTAGTGGCTTTAGAGCAGGATGTTGTCCTGCTCTGGGTACTTGATCTTTTAGTAAATATTGCTAGTGTAGTACTGGTAGTTAGGCTTCCAAAAGTCTGGTGTTTGGAAAATGCTGGTAGATAATAACAGTACAGAAGCATAAATGTCATGAGTATATACAAGGGAGGTTCATGTGCTTTATGTACAGGATGTACAATGCCAGTTTTTATATGCCTCCCTATCCGAGTGCAGTTTTGTAGCAGGGTTTCCTGTATTCAGATTCAGCATTCTCTTTGTCACAGTATGAGTCTCCACAGTTGGGGCATTTTGATTAAAATGTCTTAAAACTTTTGTGAGGACATTTTCCTGATTTGTAAAATATTACAGAGATAGCATCCATATGAAGCATGGAAAGGTTAAGTGCTGGTTTTGTGTTTTGTCCCACATCCTGCCATAAATGTAATAGTTAGGAGAGACTATATAATATGAAGTCCTTATCTATGGACTCGTGGTATGCTTCTGTCTATGATTTCCATGCTATGCTTCTGTCTCAAGTATATAGGATCCACTATTATCCATGGTTTCAGGTATCCATTTGTATGTGTCTTAGGGCCCTTACAGCCATATAACCCAGAATATCAAGGCAAATCATCGACAATATCTGCTTTGAACTGGGTTATCTGTGGCCTCTTCCACACAGCTGTATAAAATCTACATTGAATTGGATTATATGGCAGCATGGACTCTAGATAATCCAATTCGAAGCAGATATTGTGGATTATCTGCCTTGATATTCTGGGTTATATTGCTTCGTAGAAGGGCCCTGAGTCCACACTGCCATATAACCCAGTCCAATAATGTGGGAATTTATACAGCTGTGTGAAAGGAGCCTAAGAATGCATCCTCAGCATATACAGGGATCATATTGTATATTTATTTATTTACTAAGCTTCTGTACCGCCATTCTCAGCCTGAGGGCGATTCATGGCGGTTTACAAAACAGCACAATTCGATGCCCACAACAGTACAAAAATAATTTAAACATTAAAAACATTTAACACAGGTAAATATTCATTACAATTAACATCAGTAACACAATAAAAACCATAAGTCCTCTGCATTTCATTTCCAGTCATTATCCAGTCACGTCCAACCATTCCGAGATCAGAGTTTAATAGCTACACTGCGTTTGGAAAGGCCTGCTAATATAGCCAGGTTTTAACTTTTTTGCGAAATGTTAAGAGGGTGGGGGCTGATCTAATGTCCCTGGGAAGGGCATTCCACAACCAAGGGGCCAGCGCTGAGAAGGCCCTATCCCTCATCCCCATCAATCGAGCCTGTGAAGATGGCAGGGCTGAGAGTAGGGCCTCCCCAGAAGATCTTAAATTCCTAGAGGGTTTGTAAGGAGAGATACGTTCGGACAGGTAAGCAAGTGATCCTGTTCCAGTTATTTCAATAACCATTCTTGGAAAAATAACTTGCACTGTTTTTTAAATTGCATTCAGACACCTTTCTTTCTAATCAGATAGTTCAGATCTCTCCTTTCCATTTGTTCATGTTCCCTTATCACAGGGACATGCTCAAGGTGTTGACTTCCATTCTCTCTTTTCCCCCCAAACAACACACATTTTGTGTCTACAGTTATATTGATGACGCTAGGGAAAAAAAATCAAAGCTTGAAGTGCTTGGTAGAAATTTTAATGTATGGAGTGATTATGTTATATAGAGAGAGTTTCATTGAGAAGTCTGTGAGCATTACTAGTCAGGAAAAAGTTTTTTCTAAGGCAAGAGTAGACATGTTGGCATAGAGAGATAGAGAACGCTCTTCCTGCTTTGGCAGTCTGATTAGCTTCTGGGCTCAGCATGGGAGAGGGAACACCCTCCCCTGGAAGCCTTGTTCAGTTTCTGTCCTGTCCTTTTGTAGTAGTCTCTCTGGGATAATAATTGCTATCATCCTTGAATAGCTTGGCTTCTTTTGAAATGAATGTTTGGGGTAGAAGATGAGTCACCCATTCAGTCTATGTTATATAAGAAGGAAAGATACATGCACGGAGTACTCTGTATTCAGCATCATTTCTGGTAGCTCAGCAGGCTTTACTGGGTAGTCTTTTATAGCAGCGTGGCGCCAAATTAATTGCTGGTGTGATTCCTCTCCTTATGGTGGGTAAAAGTTCCTCATTAAAAATTGACATGTATTGTTGTGTTGTGGAAATGGTAGATGGGGTTAATCAGAGATCTACAGAGGCTTTCAGAAAGGAAAGGGGAATTGGGCAGCAATGATGAGGGTAGGCTTGAGAATTCATTACTGTCACCACAAGCACGGCTTCCAGAATGATTGAGTCTTAAGAGCTGTCACATTATCTCAGGAAAGTGCTCATCTCCAGAAGAATAGTCGTTGCAAGGAACCATACCCTGATAAGTGTGCTGGCTGAATGTATAAAGTAGAAGATCCAGAGAGACTACTACAAAAGGACAGGACAGAAACTGAACAAGGCTTCCAGGGGAGGGTGTTCCCTCTCCCATGCTGAGCCCAGAAGCTAATCAGACTACTTTACTTTATACAACATACAAACTATCCACAGACCCACCAAGAAAATCCAACAAATGCTTCGTTCAGCAAAGGACAAGAGGGATCCTCTCACTTCTGCAGAGTCTACTGTGTACCATGCAGCTGTGGACAAGTCTACATAGGGACCACCAAACGCAGCGCCCAAACACGAATCAAGGAACATGAAAGGCACTGCAGACTACTTCATCCAGAGAAGTCAGCCATAGCAGAGCACCTGATGAACCAACCTGGACACAACACATTATTTGAGAACACAGAAATGCTGGACCACACCAACAACCACCATGTCAGACTACACAGAGAAGCCATTGAAATCCACAAGCATGTGGACAATTTCAACAGAAAGGAGGAAACCATGAAAATAAGCAAAATCTGGCTACCAGTATTTAAAAAACTCTAAAATTAGAACAGTACAACAACAGAGAGAAAACAAACAAGGACATCTAATCACCTCTCAACAAAAGATTGCTCCAGGCACTGCCAGGCAATCAAATGCTAATCAAGGTGGTCAGTTGAAACATTCACACCTAGCTCCAGCAGGCAAGAGTCCTTTGTCCCACCCTGGTCATTCCACAGATATATAAACCCTTTTTCCTAGTTGCAACAGACCTCACTACCTCTGAGGATGCTTGCCATAGATGCAGGCGAAACGTCAGGAGAAATGCCTCTAGAACATGCCCATATAGCCGAAAAAACCTACAACCACCCAAAGTAGATGATGCATTTCAAAAAGTGGCAGTACGTTTTGTTGAAAATTGTGTTATTGTAAGAGGAAACACTTTGAAAAAATCTTACCTAGTATCATGGAGGATATATACAAAGAGAGGGAAGAGACCCAGCATGATGCAGTGGTGTGAGTTGGACTCGACACTCAGAGTTCACATCTTCGCTTGGACATGGAAACCCACAAGGTGACCCTGGAGAAGTCACACTCTCTCAGTCTCATAATAATAATAATAATAATAATAATAGTCTTTATTTATACCCCACCACCATCTCCCTGAAGGGACTCGGTGCGGCTTACATGAGGCCAAGCCCGTCAAATACAAATGCAACAATATATCAACAAACAAGCAAGCAAATAAGACAATATAAATAATACAGTTGAACATATAAGCAATAAGACACTAAAGATTTGAAAACATTATGGCTGGGCCAGATGTAGATTAAAATTTAAAAACCCTGGGCGTGAACAGAGTAGGGTATGTCTAGGCATGGGGGTTTTAAAGATTGATATGGGGGGATCAATCCAACGGATAGATAAGTGCTTCAGAGAACATATAGAAGGAAATTGGTCAAATCGGGCATTATTTCCTTAATTCAGGGAAGGCACACTGGAACAGCCATGTTTTCAAGCTCCTCCAAAAGACTGCCAAAGTGGGGGCTTGTCTGATATCTTTCGGTAGAGAGTTCCAGAGTCAGGGGGCCACCATAGAGAAGGCCCTCTCCCTCATCCGCACCAATCACACCTGTGAAGGGGGCGGGAGCGAGAGCAGGGCCTCTCCAGATAAACGAAGAGATTGCGTGGGCGGTCACGCAGGTAGGTGGGTCCCAAACCGTTCAGGGCTTTGTAGGTAATAGCAATAGCAAAACCCATCTTGACATGTAGTGCCAAGAAATCCCATTATACGTTCCACCTTAGAGTTAGCGTGAGGTGGGACTGATAAGAATTCATGCAACAAGAAGGATCTTTAATGGAGCAGTAGTTGTATTTTGAATTTTAATTTGGGCATTTCTTTTGAAATCGATAGTTGCTATGTTATTGTGGGGAAAAACTAGAGATTCACGCTGCTGTGAATACAGAAGCATTGTGTATTAGTAGTTTGATGGTGTTTAATGTGTTGATGTAGAAGTTGTAGATTTGCCTGAGCAGTGCATGTGATATGAAAATGATATTTAACAAAGAACAATGCAAAATTGAAAGTTTGCTAGAAAAAAAGTGCAATGCTTTTTTTTGACAAATAATTTTCTATTTCTCAAATCCTACATGTTTCTTAAAACTAGTAAGTCACAACTGACAAAAAACATTAATGTGTGGTAGGTTTCCCTTGTCCTCGGAAAGAACATTATGTTTTGGTTGGGTTTTTTTGCTTTCTTTTTTTTGTTTGTAAATGCACTGATAAGAAAATCTACCTTTTGGCTGACCTTTTATTTGTTTGTTTGTTTCGTAGGCTCTGATTCCCTTGGCAAATGTGGCCATGATTGACTACACGTTAGAATTCCTCACAGCAACTGGTGTGGAGGAAACCTTCGTCTTTTGCTGCTGGAAGTCGGCAGAGATCAAGGACCATATACTGTAAGACACTTGTTCTCATTTGTTCTTCCCGTTATCTTTCAGTCACCTGGAACCCCCAAATCTACATTTATACATACAGGGTATAAATATAGAAAATAATTAAATAGAACATGGCCCTATAGCCCGAAAAAACCCACAAGAACCTAGTGATTCCAGCCATGAAAGCCTTCGACAATACATTAATTAAATAAATCTGTTTTTGCTACTGCCCACACCTTCTATCCTGATTTTCCCAGACCAACATTTTTTGTTTCCAAGATATTCTTGGCCTGACTGTATCTATGCTGATATTCAAATTGTTTATTCATGTCAGGAGCAGAATAAGAAGGAGTTTTATACTGCATACACTATGCCAGGTATGGGCAAACCCAGGCTCAGGGGCCGGATGTGGACCCTTGAGCTCTTTTCTCAGGCCCTTCTCTCTTTCACCACTCTATCATTCCTTCTCTCTTTCCTTACTCCTTCACTCCTTCCTTCCTGCCTTTTTTTAAAAAAATAATTAATTTTCTTTTCATTTTAAAAATGTAATACACCCACCATATACATTAAAAACATATACACTCAAACACATACATAGACAACCCGCCACAGTGGTGGGTACTGCTGGGGATGGGTTGAGGGGTAATTGTACTGTGGGTGGGGGGTTGTCTTCCCTTCCTTCCTTACCTCCCTCTTTTTCCCTTCCTCCTTCCTTCCCATCCTCTCTTTCCCCTCCCTCCATTTTCCTCCCTTTCTTCCTTCTCTTTTTCCTTCCTCCTTTCCTACTGGGGGATGTTTAGCTTAGAGAAGGGAAGATGGAGAAGGAACATGAGGGCCCTCCTCTCTTTCACCATCCTATCCTTCCTTCTTTCTTTCCTTACTCCTTTGCTCCTGCCTTCACTTCCTTCCTTTTAAAATTTTTATTAAATTAATAAATCTTTTATTTTAAAAATGTATACATTAGAAACATATACATATGCACATACACATACATAGACAACCCAACACAGTGTTGGGTACCACTGGGGATGGGTTGAGGGTTAATTGTACTGTGGGTAGCGGTTTGTCTTCCCTTCCTTACCTCCTTTTTTCCTTCCTTCCCATCCTCTCTTTCTCCTTTCTTCCTTCCCTTTTGTCTTCCCTCCCTCCTTCCATTCCATTGCACCCTTCCTTCCTTCCTTTCTCTTTTTCCTTCCTCCTGGCGGATGTTTAGCTGGGAGGAGGGAAGGTAGAGAGGAAACATAAGAAGCATGTTTCAAGATTTAAATTGGTGTCCCATTGTGAAGAAAGAGGGGCAAAACTGACTTTCTGCTGCTCTAGAGACGAGCAATAGGTTCAAATTGCAAGGAAAGTTATTCAGCTGAAAATAATAGGAAGAAGTTCCTGAGAGTAAGAACTGTTGGAGAGTGGCATAAGCTACCTTGGAGTGTGGTGAAGTCTCCTTCTCTGGAGGCTTTTCCGCAGAGACTGTCTATTGGGAGTGCTTTGATTGTGCCTCCCTGCATGGCAGGGGAGTTGAACTGGATGGCCTTGGGGGTCTCTTCCTAGGATTCTATGTCAGGAGTAGACAATACGGAGTCTAATGTATGCTTTTTTTCTCTCCCATCCACCACCTCATCCTGGCCAAGGCCAACCCTTTTGGGATCCAAACGTCTCCCCTCTTTCCTTCACTTTCTACCTCCAAAAGAGAAGATGAAGGGGAGGAAAGGGCAGGAAGGGGGCTTGGGGAGAACTCCCTCCCTGCCCATCCACGCCACTCTGGCCCACCATGCGGCCCCCAAGTTAAAAAGTTTGCCCATGGCTTTACTATGCAAATGTTTCTACTTAACTCCTTTCTGTCTGTGTTATGTTCCAGGAAATCAAAATGGTGCCGTTCAAACTCTCCAAACACGGTGCGGTTTGTGACCTCAGACCTCTATCGCTCACTTGGTGATGTGCTGAGGGATGTGGATGCCAAGTCGCTTGTCCGTTCAGACTTCATTCTTGTCTCTGGAGATGTTGTGTCCAATATTAACGTATCCACAGCTTTACAGGAACACAGGTAAGTGTGTGGGTGAGAGATTCAACAGCCTTGCATAAAGGGATGATTTGTTAAGTTTCATCACTTCACTCAAAACCTGTTTTCCTCCACCTTTTCTTTCATGTATAGGTTACGACGTAAGCTGGAGAAGAACGTGTCTGTGATGACCATGATCTTCAAAGAGTGCTCGCCAGGTCATCGAGCTCGGTGCCAAGAGGACGATATTATCATTGCCACGGACAGTGCTACCAAACGAGTGCTGCACTACCAAAAAACCCGAGGACTGAAACGCTTCCGGTTCCCCATGGTGTGTTAACAGGGGAACACATGACAAGCAGCCCAGTCAGTTCTTCCAAGAATCTATATCTGGGGAAACTGGGCTGTTCCCTTCAAGATCTAGGCTCTTTGAGACCTGGCCTTCAGATGCTCAACCACTGTTGAATCTTTCATTCTGTTTCAGGCTCAGGCTGACATCTGTGCAATGGGCATAGTACTCTCTTACAGGGCCACTGGATAGTTCGATTAGAAAATACTGCATGCTCAAAAGTACTGTCTTTTGTTGATGTTCTTCATTGACATGGTAAACTGTTGTAGCAATATTCTAGATAGTATTCTTATTTTAATCATTTTTAATAGGTGCTTCCAGAATTTGAAAATGTTCTTGGCTTTTAGAGAAAGAGAGTTTGTTGGGAGTCATAATCAACTCTATTGATTGTATACTGGAGATTTAGGGAAGAATGTTGCAAACAAAGTGTGCCTCTCATATCTGTGGGACCAGTATCCATGGCTTCATTTATCTACGTCTTACAAAATACATCCTTTGTCGGTATTTTCTAAGTCCTCCAGTATGAGTCTGTGGCATTCTTCATTTCAATAGCATTTACTATTATCCATGTTTTGCATGTCCTCGTGAAGTTTGGAAACACGTCTCTCCAGAGATTACAAGGGTTGTGCTGTACCTTAAGCAGGTAGCAAACTCTCACCGCTTTGAGTCGCTTGAGGGCTGAGAAAAGCGGTATATAAATAAAGTAAATAAATAAAATAAATACATTTTTATCCCAAACTTGCCGCGGCTTTGTATTGAAAATACACTTGCCATCAGAGAATGTTCAAGTGATTTGGATTATGCACCTTCTTGAGCAATGTTAATGGGCAATCTGAGTGCCTTATCCTAAAATGCAAGTTGTTGTCTCTTAACTGGAATTTGACACACTTTGGGTTGCTGTGAGTTTTCTGGGCTGCATGGCCTTGTTCCAGAAGCATTCTCTCCTGATGTTTCACTCACATCTATGGCAGGCATCCTCAGAGGTTGTGAAGTCTGTTGGAAACTAGGCAAGTGGGGTTTGTATATCTGTGGAATAATATCCAGGGTGGGAGAAAGAAGTCCTGTCTGTTTGAGGCAAGTGTGAATGCTGCGATTGAGTGCTTTGATTAGCACTGAATAGCCTTGCAGCTTCAAAATCTGGCTGCTTCCTGCCAGGGGAAATCCTTTGTTGGAGGTATTAACTGGCCCTGATTGATTCTTGTCAGGAATTTTCCTGCTTTTTGAGTCTTGGTCTTAATTTACTGTCCTGATTTTAGTGTTTTTGTAATACTGGTAGCCAGATCTTGTTCATTTTCATTATTTTCTCCTTTTTTGTTGAAATTGTCCACATTTGTCTATGGCAGGCTTCCTCAGAGATTGTGAGGCTTGTTGGAAACTAGGCAAGTGCGGTTTAAATATCTGTGGAATGGGTGGAAGAAAAAACGCTTGGCTGTTTGAGGCAAGTGTGAATGTTGCAATTGATCATCTTGATTAATATTGAATAGCCTTGCAGCTTCAAGGCTTGGCTGCGTCCTGCCTGGGGGAATCCTTTGTTGGGAGGTGATAAGCTGGCCCTGATTGTTCTTTGCCTGGAATTCCCCTGTTTTTGAGTGTTGTTCTTTATTTACTGTCCTGATTTTGGAGTTTTTTAAATACTGGTCTCCAGATTTTGTTCATTTTCATGGTTCCTCCTTTCTGTTAAAATTGTCCACATGCTTGTGGATTTCAGTGGCTTCTCTGTGTAGTCTGACATGGTGGTTGATAGAGTAGTTCAGCATTTCTGTGTTCTCAAATAATATGCTGTGTCCAGGTTGGTTCCTCAGGTGCTCTGCTATGGCTGACTTCTCAGGTTGAATTAGTCTGCACTGCCTTTCATGTTCCTTGATTTGCATTTGGGCAACGCCGCGTTTGGTGGTCACTATGTAGACTTTTCCACAGCTGCATTGACACACTTTGTTGCAGAGAAAGCATGGAAGGAATACTCCTGATCTGTGGGTTGTTGTAGGTTTTTTTGGGCTATATGGCCATGTTCTAGAGGCATTCTCTCCTGACGTTTCACCTGCATCTATGGCAAGCATCCTCAGAGGTAGTGAGGTGATCTATGTTGGGATAAGAATTGGGCAGTCTTTGAGTAGTGGTCATCTTCTTCCCTGAAACTGATCATTGCTGGAAAAAACAAAAACAAAATAGAGAATCGTATTCCCCAAAAGCCTCTAAGTGGGCATGGCTCTCAATTTAATAATAATATCAACTTTATTCTTATACCCTGCCACCATCTCCCTGAAGGGACTCGGGGCGGCTTAACAGATGGGACAAATTGCCCACAGACACAATACAAAGCAATCTATCATAGCAAAAACATAATTGAAATAAAAACCTAGTTAAATGTAACAATCCAGATAAAAGCACAGTTCAATAAAACGTAAGAGTATAAGACAGCAACGTTAAAACTCAATTAAAACAATGTTAGACATAACCAATTTGTCAGTAGTGCAATGGGTGTGACCAGGCTATAAAAGGATCGGGCATGGGATAATACAAACAGCCTATCATAGGGGTGAGTATTGGATGAAGTGCAGAGAGCTCTTTCAGTCCTGGATACTTTTTTCTCACAACATAGCCTTTCCCCAAAATTGAAAATGGCTATTTGACAACTGTCCACCCCATGATCTGGGTCTATGATTCTTGCTCTGGATGTGAAAAACACCTGACTCATATTCTAAATGTGCGGAAGATGTTGGATTGGCAGCTATGCCTCAATGTAGACCATGTGCTACACAGAAGATCTTTAATTTCTATTGTTTGATCTAGTGTTGGTAAAAACATTAACAAGTGCAGATTTCCAAGTAGGACTTGGGTGTTTGGTGAGGAGATCACACATCTTCTCAGCCCCATGGTCCTTTTCAAACACTTCTCCTTCAATGAAAGCTCCAAAGTAGCACAAAGAATGCCAAGTGTTGCATATCCTGTGAGAGGCTCCTAAGTTCTTCACTATGTTTACTTTCTTTCTCTAGAGTTTGTTCCAGCGTAATATTGAAGAAGTCCAAGTACGGCATGATTTGTTGGACTGTCAGATTAGCATATGTTCTCCACAGGTAAGTTCTGCAAAATATGGGCTGCTTTCACAAATCCCCATGTAGTGTATGGACTTCACTACTTAGTAAGACACAGGAGGACCCCTTCCCCTCTGAACTTAATTCTCATGGAAATACTTATAAAGAGTGTCATTTCCATATTGAGGTCCCATCTCATCACCTAAAGAGCTTGAATTCAATCTGAAAGTATATTTAAAGCTAATATAGTGCTTTAAAGACTAGCTTTAACATGTTGTGGCGCAGTAGGTTAAATCACTGAGCTGCTGAACTTGTTGACCAAAAGGTCAATGGTTCAAATCTGGGGAGTGGGGTGAGCTCCCACTGTTAGCTCCAGTTTCTGCCAACCTAGCTGTTCAAAAGCATACAAATGTGGGTAGATGAATAGGACAGGAAGGTAACGGCACTTCATGTAGTCATGCCAGCCACATGACGTTGGAGGCATCTATGGACAACGCTGGATCTTCAGCTTAGAAATGGAGATGAGCACCAACCCCCCAGAGTTGGACATGACTAGACTTAATGTCAAGGGGAAACCTTTACCTTTTTAATAAAGCAATCCAATTATCAGTCCTATGGCTGCATTTTTCACAAGCTGTAAGTTTTGTATCGTCTTCAAGGGCAGTTACACACACACACACACACACACAATGCATTATAGTAGTCTCATTGGTTGGTAATTGGTTCATGCAGTGCTATGGCTATCTCTGTCCAGAATTCTGCTTGATATTATGGGTTGTGGCTTTTCTCTTCTGACATGTTTCACCTAAAGTTGGTTCTCCTTTCCTTGCAGGTGGCTGAGCTGTTTACAGATAACTTTGATTATCAAACTCGAGATGACTTTGTGCGTGGCCTTTTGGTGAATGAAGAAGTAAGTTTCTGAGGGGAACTAAAACCTAGTGTATTTACATAACAGTTATGGGATGAAGGGGGGAGTGAATATCTACTCAAAGAAGTAGTTGTCTTAGGAGATCGCTCTTTCCCCAGGGTAGCATATATTCTTTGCAAAGATGATTTGCATTCTTCACTTGGAATAAAATATGTGCATTGTGACAACCATGCATGTGTTTGGTGTAATTGTTTATTTCCAAAGGTAAAATTACCAAGCCAGGTCCACCTCGCAGAATTGGCTTCTGAATGACATCTTTCTGTTTATTAGGTCCTGGGCAACCAGATCCATATGCATGCAACATCAGAAGAGTATGGTGTCCCTGTATCTAACTTGCTGATGTACGAATCCGTATCCTCTGACATCCTCCAACGCTGGGTGTATCCAATGGCTCCTGAGATGAACATCACTGGCGACGAGAAGCAGAGCTGCACCCATTCCCGGCACAACATCTACCGGGGGGCGGAGGTGAGCCTGGGCCATGGCAGCGTGCTTGAAGAGAATGTCCTCATCGGGCAGGGAACTTCTGTGGGCAAAAACTGCTCCATATCCAACAGTGTCATTGGCCCCAACTGCAATATAGGTGAGTTCTGTAGACAAGGAGGTACGGGGGGCATCCTGAGGAGTCACCCACTTTTGTATGGCTTGAAGTAACAAACCTTTAGTAAAAGGAGCTGTAAATAACTCCCTAGTGACAAAAGGGGAGGACAGGATTATCCACTTCTGTTGTAGTTCCTCGTTCGCTATTGTAAGTATAGGCCAGATCCAAGGCAGAGTGGAGGAAATCATCTGGTGATTTGACTGGATTCAAGCTCAAAAGTATACATTGACCGAGAAAGTGCTTTAGACTCAATGAGATATATATATATCTCATTGAGTAAGTTTCTATATATATAAATGTATTCTAGTCAAATTTAAAATGACTTTTAAATTAACTTTTCTTTCTCAGTACATGCATTTCCACTAAATCTTGGAACTTCTGCAAAGAACTTTGGATGTGTATTAGGAAAATTATGGGTCAAATCAGCAAGCATTTCACAACTGGGATTTGAGTTTCTGATTAAAGACAGGCCAATGTCCTTGTTTGTTGGGATGCAATTTTAAGATGGTAGCCTAAGGCTGATAGCATTTTCTTTTCATAAAATGTGTTTGTTTGTTTTTGCTATGGCTTGGTTGAGATTTAGAAATAATTAAAGGCCTGGTAGCACTCCAGGTCATATTTATTTATTTATTTATTTACGACATTTATATGTCGCCCTTCTCACTCCGAAGGGGACTCAGAGCAGCTTATGAGTAAAAAGTAAATACAATATATTATGTTATTACCATAGCACAATATTAATATTATATATTGCATTGTACTATAACATTGTTCTGTAATATTAGTAGTAATATCACATTTAATATAAAATATATAATTATAATAGCATATTATTAGTGTTAGTATTATATTGTATTACATTATAATATTATCAATATTATATTATAAGCACAGTGCAGGAAGCAAGATGGAACTGCCTTCATGGCCCTTCTCTTCACGCTGATCTCAGAGCAGTAGTTGGTGCTGTGGAGGGGGGGGGGGCAACTATTTTTGGAATGGATTCCTGTGTTCAGGAGGAATATGTGGTTTAGGTCACCAGTACCCCATCCCTCCCAGAATACCCTTTGAAAAGGAAAGGTCTTGAGCAGAGATGTCATGTCCTGCAGCCTGCCAAATACATGCTGTAGACAGAACAGAAGTGAGCCTGTATGCAGTTCTCCCCAGTGGACAACAGCAAATACATCTCTCTCTTGTGTCTTGGGGGGCAAGCAGCCTTGTGGGCTGGAGGAGATTTATTTATTTATTTATTTATTTACTTTCATTTATATACCGCTTTTCTCAGCCCTCAGGCGACTCAAAGCGGTTAACAACAGCAAAATTCAATGCAAAACATCATAAAACTATTATGGGACAGTTAAAACAATAGATTTATTATTTACTGCGTTTTCATCCTGTCCTTCTCAATCCCTCAGGGGACTCAGGACGGTTTACAAAAAAGGCACAATTTATTTATTTACAGTATTTCTATACCGCTATTCTCACCCCAAGGGGGACTCAAAGCGGAATTTGATGCCACTTTAACATACATAAAATAAAGAAAACATATACATTAAAATGAATAGTTAAAACACATAATCACAGTTATGGTACATTAAAAACCACACAGTCCAAAGACATATTCCAGGAGCCGTTCCATAAATTGCTATTCCATAGTCACGTATTTTACAGATCACTTATTGCATTGCAGATCCCTGTCCAAAGGCTTGAAGGTGTATTATTCGTGCAGGATACGGCTTGTTTGTATATTCCCTAACATTAGAAGTTACATTCATGGGAAAATTTGTGTGTGTATGTGTGTGTGCATTCTTATTGATTTTTTTATCAATATTTTTTATTAGGATTTTTTTAAAATACAGTAAGAGATGGGGCATTTTTATTGATTTTTTAAATGTATGATTACATTTGAATACATGTTTAAAATGAACACTTGATTCTACCTGGGGACTTCCAAGCTAAAAGCAAGTTCAATTTAGCATTGGTATTGGCTGGGGGAGTGAAGGCTATTGTGAAGTTGCAAACCCTGTGGTCCGTGGATCACCAGTGGTCTGCAAGAACTAAAATATGGCCTCACCATTACTATACAGTAGCAACAAGAGCGACTAGTCTCACGAAATACTCTTATAGTGTTGAGGCTTATTAAATACGTTTTTTATAAGTGAGCGACTACTAGATGGCGACTACTGGATGGCATATGTTCTATATCAGAAACTAGAACTGATGTGGTCTAGCCAATGCAGTTTTCTGAATCAGCACTCCAAATAATCAAACCAAATCTAAAGTTGACCAAAAACTGATTTGCAACCCTTTGGGTGCTATTGATGTGAGAGTGGTCCCTGCTCAAAGTGGTCCCTGGTCAAAAAAAGGTTGGGAATCACTGCCCTAACAGCTAGAAGACTTTATGGAAGCCTCAGTCTTCCCACAGAGTCAAGCAGGCAGCTGCTTATCTGTTCCCTGCCAGAAGGAACATCCAGCTCTTTGTTGATTTAAAACAGGTGAAGAATGGAAGCACACCCTCCAGACACTGCCAGATGGCCCCATCCACCCATTTATCAGCCAGAAAAGTAAAAACTGCTGGTGTATAAGATAGTGTTCTATTGTGATGTTTGTTGTTTTTCACATTTCTTGTTGCTTAAACTATCTTGAGAATAATCTGATATATATATATATTTGTTTGTTTACTACATTTATATGTCGCCCTTCTCACCCTGAAGGGGACTCAGAGCAGCTTACAAGTTATAATTGTTTCTTATTTGTGCCCTATTTTCTTTGGACTTCAATCTGGTCTTGATCTTATACAATAAAGACACAAGAAGTCATTCACCAGGTGTTGTTATGGCTAGGCAGCCAGGCTATTGAAGCACTCTGGCTGCAAAGGTGTGGGGGCCATGGAGGCTAACTATTCTAAAAAAAAGATGAATATTACCTTCCCATTGAGCTGTAACAACCTGTTCAGTACATTAAAGGACACAAAAGATGACATAGTTTGCCCATTGCATGGATAAGAGAAGGATAATGAAAGGCAGGAGTGCAAATAGACAAGCCAAGGTAGTGGAGAATCAAACTAGCAGGTGCCTAATGTGGTTTAGAGGGAATACATTAGATGTGCCACTGTGCTCCCAGGATTTTAGCGCTGAATATCCACAGTGTTAAATTATAGTTAATTTCTGCTGCACAATGTATGCAACCTAAGATGACCGTTGTGTTCCATGTTCTTTTGGTGATGTTTTGCAGGTGATGAGGTTGTTCTGGACAGGGCGTTCCTGTGGAATGGGGTGAGCGTGGCAGACGGTGTGACAATCCGGCAGTCAATTGTCTGCGATGAAGCTGTAGTCAAGAAAGGCGTGACACTAAACTCGCACTGTGTCCTCACTTCCCAGGTGAGCTTGAAGGGTGGTTGCTCTATCCTCGGTGTGTTCTTTTCATTTTTTATTGTTTTATTGTTTTTTCCCACTCCCACCCTCCCCTCCTTGTATATGCAATTTATATATCAAACTCCAGAAGTTACATTTGAAATATCAGTCTCAGTCTTAATTTTTCTACTCCACATCTTAGCCCATTTTCTAAATAATCCCTAATCCTCTTCGTTATTGTGACCTTTTCAATTTTATCTATATTATTCCATTTACAATTTGTTATTTCCACATTTAACATATTAACTATATAGCAATACCAATTAGTCAGTGTCCATTTTGTTTTATCCTTCCAACCCCTCACTAAAACAATGTGTGCACATGCTATTAATTTGTCAACCAATTTTTCCTTTTGTATATTCTTCACGCCTGTTATCCGTGCATGTAGTACATTTCTATTAACGTATTGCCAAAGGCTTTCATGTCCGGAATCACTGGGTTGTTGTAGGTTTTTTCAGGCTATATGGCCAGGTTCTAGAGGCATTTTCCCATGACGTTTCGCCTGCATCTATGGCAAGCATCCTCAGAGGTAGTGAGGTCTGTTGGAACTAGGAAAATGGGTTTATATATCTGTGGAATGAAAAGGGTAGGACCTAGCTCCAGCAGACAAGAGTCCTTTGTCCTACCCTGGTACAGAACAAAAGGACATGTGTTGTGTCGACTAATGTCCAGCTTTTTGGCACCTTGGAAGGTTTGTGCATCCTCTATGACGAAGAGCCATCAGGACTTCCTCCTTCCTTCTGGTTGCCTGGCATTTTCTGATCTTTTTCTTTAGCTGGCATTTTTGACAATTTAGAAGACTCCTGGTTTTTTATTCAGTCAGTTCGTGTCCTCCTGGTTCAGTCCACACCAGAGCTCCCTGTAGGCTGTCACCACCCCCAGCTCCTTCAAGGTCAAGCCAGTCACTTCAAGGATGCCGTCCATCCATTTTGCCTGTCTTCTCATAATGTGACCAAAGTACTTCATCTTCGCCTCTAATATCCTTCTCTCCCGCGAGCAGCCAGGCATTATTTCCTGGAGGATGGATTAGTTGAACTTTTGACAATCCAAGGACTTTTGACAATCCAAGGCACCTTCAACACCACAGTTCAAAAACATCTATCTTCTTTCGCTCAGCTTTCCTTATAGTCCAGCTCTTGCATCCATAGGTTTCTACGGGGAATACCATTGCTTTAACTATGTGGATCTTCATTGCCAGTGTGATGTCTCTACTCTTCACTATTTTATCGAGATTGGTCCTTTCTCTCCTCCCAAGAAGGAAACGTCTTCTGATTTCCTGGCTGCCATCTATGTCTGCAGTCATCTTTGCACCTAGAAATACAAAGTCTGTCACGGCCTCCACATTTTCTCCCTCTATTTGCCATCAATCAGTCTGCTAGCCATAATCTTGGGGGGGGGGGGTTGTTTAACTGCAACCCAGCTTTTGCACTTTTTTCTTTTGCCTTGGTTAGAAGATTCCTCAACTCCACCTTGCTTTCTGCCATCAAAGTGGTATCATTTGCATATCTAAGATTGTTAATGTTTCTTCCAGCAGTCTTAATTCCAGCCTTGGATTCACTCATGTGTCCCTGAAATTCTGGAACAAGAGTTGTTTATTCTTCTAGATGAACCAGAATACCAGATGATGCTGGTGTTGTAATGGAAGCATTGCTTCATTTTTAGGTGGTGGTGGGTCCTGATATAACCCTTCCAGAAGGCACTGTTATCTCCCTCCATCCTACAGATGAGGTGGAGGAAGACGATGACCAGTTCAGCGATGATTCTGGGGTGAACAGAGAAGAGAGCAAGGCAAAGCTAAAAGGTATGTTGGGAATTGCTGGGAAGCACTTAATTCATTTCCGTCCTGCTTTGACACAATCCCCTTTCTGAAGTCTGCCACATATAGACAAATGGAAAGTGCAATATTTCTTTTAGTTAAGTGACTGATTAAAAATACTCATCCCTAAGAGAATGACGAAGATAGAAGCTTAGGGGAAAGGCAGAATATAAATAAAGAGAATGCCTGATTGACCATGAAAACAGATTAGTTACATAAGAAGCATGATCCTGTAGGAAAGTGGTTCTCAACCTTTCTAACACTGTGACCCCTAAATATGCTTTCTCATGTCGTGGTGACCCCCAACCATAAAATTATTTGTAATCTTGCTACTGTTACGAATCGTAATGTAAATATGTGATATGCAGGATGTGCTTTCATTGCGTGAGGCCTCCCTCGCCTGCCCCATGCCCCTGCCTGCCGGCGGGAGGGCGATGCAGGTGAGGGAGGCCTCTCGCAAAGTCTTGCGCGAAGGGATACTCGCCTGCCCCGCGCTCCTGCCTGCCGGCGGGAGAGCAATGCAGGCAAGGGAGGCCTCGCGTAAGGTGGAGCAGCTGACCTGGAAAGTCTGGCTGTTTCCCTGGCATCGGCTGGTAGCCATTTTAAGGAGGCGGAGGGGGCGGGGCCAACCGAGGCGCCTTCACGACCCCCAGAAAATGGCCAAGCGATCCCCTTGGGGGTTGTGACCCCCAGGTTGAGAACCGCTGCTGTAGGAGCTTGTCCCTAATGAATGCAATAAATAGGAAATGTACTTAGCTCTGCTGTTGCATGCTTTATAGGCTTATCATCAGTTTTTCTTGCTAAGATTTGTTCAGAGGTTGTTGGCCTTGGCCATTCTCTTAGGTTCAGAATATGACTTGCACAAGGTCATTCTGTTGCTAAATGGGAAATTGAACCCTGGTTTCTCGAAATACTCTAGCCCAGAATTTCAAATTCAGAATACTATGCCACTCCAGGTTCTTGCCTTAACTCAATCAACTCTACTTCCTAAAAGTAAAGGGAAAGGTTTCCCTTGATATTAAGTCTCGTCATGTCTGACTCTGGGGGGTGTTTTTCATCTCCATTGCTAAGCCAAAGAGCTGGCGTTGTCCATAGACACCTCCTAGGTTATTTGGCCGGCACGAATGCACTGAGCGCTGTTAACCTTCCTGCCTGAGCGATACCTATTAATCTACTCACATTTACATGTTTTTGAACTGCTAGGTTGGCAGAAGCTGGGAGTAACGATGGGAGCTCATCCTGCTCCACAGATTAGAACCACGACCTTTTGGTCAGCAAGTTCAGTAACTCAGTGGTTTAACCTGCTGCACCACCGCGGCCCCTCTACTTCCTAGTTGATTCTAAAACCCTACCTTCAAGTCCTTTAAAATATCTGTTTGAAAGTTCTTATGGCTGAAATGTGAAGGTCGGAACTTTTGTGAGATTTTTTAAATCTTCTGTGCCAAGCTTTTTCTTAAAAAAATTGTGATAGGCCTAGTATAAATATTTTTGGTTTTTAAAATCTGTTTGAAAAAAAAAAGTATAAAGAATGGCAATAGAAAATTTATTTATTTCGTATCAAATAAATTTTTATTTGATACATAAATTAGTATAAAACTGATAAAAATATGTTAATTTTCTATATAGTTAAGAATACAAGATAAAAATGTGAAGTTGGATCAAAATGTATGTTACACTTCAGTGGAGAGAACTTGGAATATGACTCCGGATACCTGGGTTTGAATCCTCACGCGGTCATAAAATCTGGGGTGATCTTGGACAAGTCACACACTCTCAGCCTCAGAGGACAGCATTAGCAAACCCTCTGAACAAATCTTGCCAGGGAAACCCCGTGATAGGATCTCTACAAGTGGAAATTACTCGTAAAAATGCCAATAATTTCAGGTTATTGCACAATTGTGTTGGGTGGCTATCTCTTAGGCCTGCATGTTTTAGACTTGACTGAATGGTTGAAACCAAGTTGGTATTGCCTTCTTTTTTACTAGGTTACAACATTGCAGAAGTTGGTTCAGAAGGCAGAGGTTATCTTTGGAAAGCTGACAGTGAGAATGATGTGGACCGAGAGGAGCAAACACATAGTCTTTGGGGTAAGGAAATTACATGGAAATGCGATTAAAGTTATCAACATTTTGTTGTCAGTAATGCCAGAGTGAGGAAGGATGTTAATATGTGGCTTGTCCCATCAGCAACTTGACAGTTCCTTTTGCATTGATTAGAAGTTGGGACATAATATAGATAAGGCTGCTTTAGTGTGACACAAAATGGGTCCTGATACACCAAGAAATATATGTGTAGTGCCCTGAATGTGTACCTTTTCTGTGAAGATCCTCCAAACTCAAGAAACAACTTTCCTTCCTGAAACTGGTTGTACAGTCCACGGTCTGTTAAAAATATGCTATTAAGGGCTTAAAAGCTAAATAAAGGCATATTAAATAGTTATCCTCATTCCATAGGAACACAAAAATAGCAGAAAGGGATAGCAGAATATTTATTTATTTTTTATTTATTTCACTGCATTTATATGCCGTCCCTCTCAGCCCGCAGGCGACTTGGGACGGTTTACAGTTGGTACCAAGACTATAAAATACAACTTCAATATAAGAAAACAATCTAATAATAAAGCCGTAACAGAATCAATAAAATCAATAAAAACATGTATCATTAGGGTCTCCTCGTTAAAAGCATTGTCCAATCATATCATCAAACCATTCCATTTAGGACATAACTAAGTTCCCTTCCCTTGATCTTGGTTGTGAGCATAATTGTTGAACACGTCATCTGAAGCACATCTTTTCCTGAATAGATAGACTAAAAGTTCAGTTTTCCTTCCTCTTAGCTTAACAATGGTACTTTGAGAGATTAAAGTGTACAGCATGAATCAAACAGAGTGAATCATATTGACAAAATGGGGATAACAACTCTCTCGTTAATTCTAGCTACAAATTACGAACTGATACACTCAAAATTCAGAATGACTCATAAATATCTGGAATAATGTATAACTTGTAGGGCTAACTAGAACAATAAACAGAAATATAAATTAATGCAGAGTAGACAAAAAGGCTGGGATGGTAAACAGAAATGATTTACTAGCAAAAAAACACCCTACAAAACTAAAGAGATAAAGATAACCAGTTAAAGTTAAGATCCTTAAAGTGCATAATTAGAATATTAGTACTTTGCTCACTGGCAGCTATAGTAGCTAGCTAATTTTGTCAAAACTATATTTTTGATTAGTACCATAATACATTAATGGCATTTAAATCCACAATTTCAATTATTTTTAATTTCATAGCTAATTCTTTTTCTGAAATGCAAGTGCTAAAATTATAAGAAACTGATAACTTGAACCATTTCTAATGAATAGACAATTATGTCCCAGACTGAGACTTAGAGATGCTGATGAGGTATGTGGACAAAGCTGAGTTGGGAAAGGAGATTCCACCTGAACATTAGGAAGAACTTCCTGACCCTAAGAGTCGTTTGGCAGTAGAACTCACTGCCTTGGAGTGTGGTAGAGGCTCCCTCTTTGAAGGCTCTTAAACAGAGTCTGGATGGCCATCTGTCGGGAATGCTTTGTGCTTTTCCTGCACTGCAGGAGATTGGACTGTGTGGCCTGTGTGGTCTTCTCCAGCTCTGATTCTATGCTTCTATGTTGTTGTTTTTCCTCCCATCTACATTAGGTCCTATTTTAAGTGCCGAAGAAGAAAGTGAGTCGGAAAGCAACATGAGTGAGGGGTCTGAGCAGCCAGACAGTCGGTCGGTCTCCCCCCAGTTGGATGACGTCAAAGGTAAATTACCTTTTGCTTTCCAGATATGCAGTTAGAACTTCTTGCAGTGCTCTTTGGGGGAACAAATCTGTGGGATGAAAAATTCCAGTTTGACCACTTGATATTCTACTCTTGGAAAATGAGTCCTGCTGTGATTGTTGGCTTTTACTATGTATACTCTGTACTTGAGCTAATGAATCTGCTTTCGCCTTGTCTGCAGTTTTCCAGAATGAGGTGCTGGGGACCCTGCAGAGAGGTGAAGAGGAAAACATCTCCTGTGACAACCTGGTTTTGGAGATTAACTCTCTTAAGTAAGATAACATCTGTTACATTTGCTGGATTCAACAGCAATTCTCCTCTTATATACGACAATAACAATCAGTACATATCTTTTTGTAAAACCATCACAAGCCATAAAACCATTGCAGAGAAAACTCAATTCCTTCAGCAAACAGTAATAGTTATGTTGAGTTGTATAAAGCATATGGGTTGCTGTGAGTTTTCCGGGCTGTATGGCCATGTTCCAGAAGCATTCTCTCCTGATGTTTTGCCCACGTCTATGGCAGGCATCCTCAGGTTGTGAGGTCTGTTGGAAACTAGGCAAGTGGGGTTTATGTATCTGTGGAATATAAAAAGAACTCTTGTCTGCTTGAGGCAAGTGTGAATGTTGCAACTGGCCACCTTGATTAGCATTAAATGGCCTTACAACTTCAAAGCGTGGCTGATTGCTGCCTGGGAGAATCCTTTGTTGAGATGTGTTAGCTGGCCCTGATTGTTTTTTACCTGGAATTCCTGTTTTTTTTTAGTGTTGCTCTTTATTTATTGTCCTGATTTTAGAGTCTTTTTAAATACTGGTAGCCAGATTTTGTTCATTTTCATGGTTTCCTCCTTTCTGTTGAAATTGTCCACCTGCTTGTGGATTTCAGTGGCTTCTCTGTGCAGTCTGACATGGTGATTGTGAGAGTGGTCCGGCATTTTTGTGTTCTCAAATAATACGCTGTGTCCAGGTTGGTTCATCAGGTGCTCTGCTATGGCTGACTTCTCTGGTTGAAGTAGTCTGCAGTGCCTTTCATGTTTCTTCATTCGTGTTTGGGCAATGCTGCTGCGTATGGTGGTCCCTCTGTAGACTTGTCCACAGCTGCATGGGATATGGTAGACTCCTGCAGAAGTGAGAGGATCCCTCTTGTCCTTTGCTAAATGTAGCATTTGTTGGATTTTCTTCATGGGTCTGTAGATTGTTTGCATTAACCATATTCTTAATTTAGCAAACTGTATTAATTTATCTAACAGTTTACGGAGCCTTGGGGATTTTTCAGACCAAAGCATAACATTCCACTTAGTAAGAATAGCCTATCTCTATCAATGTATTTTTATATTATTCACAGTACTGTGTGTTTGGCGGCTACTACTACTACTACTACTATTATTATTGCTATTATTATTTAGACACAAGGCCTGTGGATGCAGTAAACACTGTCACTTTTAAAGATGCAGCTTGTGTCTTTTAAAACACATGTCCTACCTTTTATTTAAAGAAAAATCCATAAGATAATTGGTTTTTCAATTCTGCAGTGTTCATCTAGGTAGAATTTTGCATAGTAAGCCATCTGTCATTCGTTCAGCTTTTACATGAAGACTTTGGCTTGGCTTAGCCTTTCTCAACCATTTCACCCCAGAGACAGCCTTAAAATATTTCTTTTGTTCATGTCTCAGAGAACCCTGCATAGAAAATATTGTATCCAGAACTTTTTAGAAGTTGAGGGTGTTTTTTTCTAATCACAATCTCTCATTGGAACTCTTAGTGATCTGCAGAACCCTGGTTTGTAAAAGAATTGGATTACATTTTCCTTTGTTTTTCTTGACATTTTATTTATTTCCTTACTCTAATTTCCCGATGGTCAGCATTTAAATTGTATGCTCCTTGTGGGGCGAAGCATGTTAGACTTTTGGAGGGTGGTGTTGCTTAGATAGACATGTGAAGCACCACTAGCATACAACAAGCTGCCTTGGGAATCCTGTTGAAAGGCAGTTTGTAAATCCATGAATTTATACAGTGGCAGATCATTGATTTACCTAGTTCATCGTTGTCTACACTGGATTTTTTAAAAGATGGCTAATGAAGTTGGAAAAATCAGAACAACATAGTTTCATCATTGCGTAGATGTTAGTTTTTTTAAAGATGGCTAATAAAATTGGGAAAAATAAGAACTGAATATAACATTAGCATTAACTAGAGCAGAGCAATGAAATCTGTGTGACCTTCGAATACAGATTGCTCCTTTCTTTCCATTGTGTCTACTCTTGGTGACACTAAGACTGGCTTTAGTCCTAGGTATTTTCTATAAGGGACGAAAACTAAGGCTATCCTCTAAAACTTTTGTTTTTTTGGGTTGTTGTAGGTTTTTCGGGCTATATGGCCATGTTCTAGAGGCATTCTCTCCTGACGTTTTGCCTGCATCTATGGCAAACATCCTCTGAGGATGCTTGCCATAGATGCAGGCAAAACGTCAGGAGAGAATGCCTCTAGAACATGGCCATATAGCCCGAAAAACCTACAACAACCCAGTGATTCCAGCCATGAAAGCCTTTGACAATATTTTGTGTGTTTTTCTTCCCTTTACAGATATGCCTATAATATTGGCTTGAAAGAGGTGATGGAGGTGCTCAGCAAAGTGGTCCTAGAATTCCCCCTGCAGCAAATGAATGCAGAAAAGGATCCCAAGCGCTATTGTGTGCTGATAGTCCCGGTGAGCTTCCTTCCTGAGTTTCCTTGAATGTCTCTTTTTGATCCTTTAGACTTTTTTGGGAGTGCAGTTCTTACCCTACAATGTATCTCTCCTTATTAACCATCTAGGATGTTAAGATCTTCTGGGGAAGCCCTGCTCTCGCTCCCGCCTTCTTCACAGATGCGTCTGGCGGGGACGAGAGACAGGGCCTTCTCAGTGGTGGCCCCTCGACTGTGGAATGCCCTGCCTAGAGATATAAGATCGGCTCCCTCCCTCCCTCCTGACTTTTTGAAAAAAAGGTGTAAACCTGGGTTTTTGAGCAGGCCTTCCCAAATACAGCATAGCTAAATGGAATTATGGAACTACTTAATAACGCAATGGAATAACAATATGACATGGAGATGCTCACGATAATGTTTTAAGGCTTTGTACGGTTTTTATATTTTTTTATATCATATGTTATTGTTTTTAACAGAATTTCTTGATTGTTTTTACTTCTTATAATTGTTGAGGCATCGAATTGTTGCCAATTTGTGAACTGCTCCGAGTCGCCTCTGGGCTGAGAGGGGCGATATATAAATATAGTAAATAAATAAATAATAAATACTGTCAGTGACCATTGCCTAAGCTGGTTAGGGCTGATAGGAATTCCAGTCCAGTGTCTGGAGGCCATGTATTCCTCGCTGCTGATTTAGCAATTCATATGTTTATTGATAGGAAATAGAATCTGCAGATTTAGAGATACAGATCTGATTATACATTGCCAAATCTTCAAGGCGCTAGGTTTTCAAGGAGCCCCCAGTGGGTTAAACCACTGAGCTGCCGAACTTACTGATGGAAAGGTTGGCAGTTTTGGGAGAGAGGTGTGGTCTAGAAACATGGTAATCTTGTCAGCGCCGATTGTGTTTAAGTGCAGACCAAATGCAAACCAAGGTCTTTAGGCACTGCACCCAGTGTGCCAATCACCACTGGGACCACCTTTACTGGTTTGTGCCAGAGTCTTTGCAGTTCGATCTTTAAATCCTCATATCGTGTCATTTTTTCCAGTTGTTTCTCTTCAATCCTACTGTCACCCGGGATTGCAACATTGACAATCCATACTTTGTTTTTTAACACGATCGTGAGGTCAGGAGTATTATGCTCCAAAACTCTGTCTGTCTGAATCCAGAAGTCCCAGAGTAGCTTGACATGTTCATTCTCTGTAACTTTTTCTGCCTTGTGGTCCCACCAGTTCTTTGTAGCAGGCAGATATTATTATTATTATTATTATTATTATTAGATGACCATGGGCCATTGACATTCTCTCAGCCTCAGGGGGACTCCTCTGAACAATAAATCTGTCCAAGAAGACTCTTTTTAAATATAAATTAGCTATAGATATACATATACATGCATTTTAATTGCCTAAAATATAGAATATGCTAAATTTTAATGTTTCCCTGTAATTGTAACAGTGTCCGTACATCTGGATCAAATTCTATAGTAGTTAAACTAGCTGGTCTAAGTGACTGCCTTTTTGTGTCCTGCTTGTCTCCTTCTCATCATAGTTACTGAAGAATTGGGCTCCAGTCTTCAAGAATTACATAAAACGAGCCACGGACCACTTGGACGCCTTGCACGCCATTGAAGAGTTCTTCCTGGAACACGAGAGCCTGCGTGTGTCCATGGCCGAAGTAAGTTCCCATCCTGGTTGGAAGGATCTGAGAGCCTGTCTCTGGCAGAGAGATGGGTGGTTGAATAATGCCTTGTTTTCTGAGGCAGGGCTTAGCTTTGCTCTTATCAGGAAGGGCAGAGCCCATGTGCCTGTAAGCAGGAGTTGATTAAGCAGTCTTTGCTGATCATTGAGAGGGCTTTGTTTGTTTTGGGGGCCAAGGTCTTGAGTCAGCACAGTTGCCTTTTGCTGCTTACAGGACAGGAGCATTTCAAGTCCTTGATTTGCAGCAACAGTGCACCAACTGCAAAATCAGATCACAAAACCAGGATTGTTAAAGTGGAATTTTATTGCTACAGAAGTATTAATGTGGGACTGTATTTTTCTACATATGATAATCTGGGTTCAGTATTGAAGCAATTCCAGGCAGCATTTTAAGAAAATCTTGGAAGATGTTTGCTATGTTCAGGATTGGAGAGAATCAGGCCGAAAGAGACTGGTTTGGTATGAACAGTTAGCTCTGGCTGACTGTATCCTCATTTCACATTTACCGTATATTCCGGCATATAAGACGACTGGGCGTATAAGACGACCCCCAACTTTTCCAGTTAAAATGTAGAGTTTGGGATATACTCGCCAAGCCCAACAGCACATCAATAAAAACAACAAGCAATAAGCAAAATTACTATAACTCACACATAGACAATAACACACAAGGATTTAAAAACCTATGGCTGGGCCAGATGTAATAGTTAAAACTTTAAAAATAAACGCCGGACATGAACAGAGGTAGGATGTATCTAGAAGGAGGGTTTTAAAAGAAAAGTAGAGAGCAATCCAACAGGTAATTAAAGTGCTTCTCAGGATATTTTGAAGGGAATTGTTTCCTTTATTCAGGGAAGGCACACTGGAACAACCACGTTTTCAGGCTCCTCCTAAAGACTGCTAATGTGGAGGCTTGTCTGATATCCTTGGGGAGTGGGTTCCAGAGTCGGGGGGCCACCAAGGAGAAGGCCCTCTCCCTCGTCCCCATCAATCGTGCCTGCGAAGGGGGCGGGAGCGTGAGCAGGGCCTCCCCAGATGATTGAAGAGATTGCATGGGTTTGTACACAGAAATGCGGTCACGCAGGTAGGCGGGTCCCAAACCGTTCAGGGCTTTGTAGGTAAGAACCTGCACCTTGAGTTGGGATCGGAAAATGAACGGCAGCCAATGGAGCTCCTTAAACAGGGGGCTTGACCGCTCCCTATAAGTTGCCCCAGTTAGTAACCTGGCTGCTGCCCGTTGAACCAATTGAAATTTCCGAACCGTCTTCAAGGGCAGCCCCACATAGATTACTCCCATGTATAAGACGACCCCTTACTTTTGAGAAGATTTTCTTGGGTTAAAAAATAGTCTTATATGCCAGAATATATGGTAATTAGGACTTGCAGCTCAAAGTTTCTGCAAAGATCAAGAAGACCAGATTGAATGCTTGCTTTCTGTTTTGAGGTCTACGAGAACATTACTTTGCATTCTTTCCCACTTTACCCTGCATAACTGTCTTTTGTGTAAACAAAATAAACTAAAGGAGCGTTACAGTCACTCACATAGTCTCATAGCAGAACATCAACTTTGTTCACTTGCAGAATGGAGGCTGCTCATGCCTCATTAGAGTTTAGCAGAACCGTTGGGCTCTGTGACCCAACAATGGCCTCAAATGTGCTGGAAAGCAGTTTTTGCTTTGTCCTCCTGGAGGATTATTGTCTTCTGGGTTGCCCTTGCAGTTCCAGTGAAGAAGCCCACGATACTTGCATGCCTGAGGACTGAGGTGTTTTGGAGGGACCCTCATTTGTGTCCCACCAATGGGGAGAATACAGTGTGGGAGGTTGTGAGGTAGGGCCTTCTCTGCCGTGGCAGCCTTGCTCCCATTAAAACAGGGGTCCTCAAACTAAGGCCCAGGGGCCGGATGCGGCCCTCCAAGGTCATTTATCCTGCCCTTGCTCAGGGTCAACCTAAGTCTGAAATGACTTGAAAGAACACAACAATAACAATCCTATCACATCACCCAAAAGTAGGCCCACACTTCCCATTGAAATACCAATAATTTTATATTTGTTGAAATTGTTCTTCATTTTAATTTGTAAGTTTGTAATTTGCATTACAAATAAGATATGTGCAGTATGCATAGGAATTCATTTTTTTTTTCAAATTATAATCCGGCCCTCCAACAGTTTGAGGGACTATGACCTGGCCCTCTGTTTTAAAAGTTTGAGGACCCCTGCATTAAAAGTTCAATTACAGGCAGTCCCTGTGTTATGAACAATATAATTGGCTGTCTGCAAGGACGTTTGCCAGGGGGTGGCCGGATGTTTTCCCATCCTGTGGGAGGCTTCTCTCATGTCCCTGCATGAGAAGCTGGAGCTGACAGACAGGAGCTCACCCCACTCCACAGATTTGAACTGACGGCCTTTCGGTCAGCAGTCCTACCAGCACAATGCCCAGTTTACCCATCCAAACGTATTCTCCCCTACAAACCATCAAGGGCGTTAAGATCTTCCGGAGAGGCCCTGCTCTCAGTCCCGCCACCTTCGCAGTTGCATCTGGTGGGGACGAGAGACAGGGCCTTCTCTGTGGTGGCCCCCCGGCTATGGAACTCTCTCCCAAATGAAGTTAGATCTGCCACCTGCCTCCTGACCTTTAGGAAGCAGGTGAAATCCTGCTTGGCTGAGACCGGTAACTGACCAATGTATTGACCACAATGTGTGGACTGAGTGGGACGTTGTTTCATCTTGGCAAATTGGTTTTATATGTATTTGATCTTATTGTATTTGTATTTATTGTTATGTAATATTTAAATGGTTTTATTGTTATCATTGAATCCTTGCTGTGAACTGTCCTTAGTCCCTCTACGGAGGTTAGAGAAGAACAATATACAAAAGTTTTTAATTAATTAATTAAGCTGTTGCGTCACCAGGGATTCCTGGCTAAATTGTTTGAATACAATCAATGGAAAACATAAGGAAATAATTCAAGCAGAATTTAAGCATATTAAAGAGTTCAACAAACTAAATCAAGGGAATGCTTTCTAGGCTTTTAAGCAGAGGCTGGATGGCCATCTGTCAGGGGTGCTTTGAACGTGATTTCCCTGCTTCTTGGCAGAATGGGGTTGGACTGGATGGCCCATGAGGTCTCTTCCAACTCAATTATTATGTGATTCTATAATTAATATCAGCTAAAATCGAAAGCCACAATACTTGTGCAGATTTGTATAAAATTTATTAGATTACAAAGGTTGTAAATAACATCCTTTTACTTGGTTCCAGAATGACACAAGCATTTAAACCACAGTCAGCCCCTGAGTTACAAACATCCGACTTACATGTGACTTCTACTTACAAACGGGGATGAGACAACAGGAAATGAGAGGAAATCTATCCCTAGGAAGGGAAATCCACTCCTGAAAGAGTTACTATCATGGGGAAGAGGGTCTCACTCTCCACGGAGGGCCCTTCCACTCCTATATTCCAGAATATCAAGGCAAAAAATCCCACAATATCTGCTTTGAACTGAGTTACGTAAGTCCACACTCAGATAATGTGGGATTTCCTGCCTTGATATTCTGGGATATTGGGCTGTGTCGAAGGGCCCTTAATCACCAATCATTGTTTTCACAACAATTCAAAATTTTCAAAATGCTACTGTCACAGGGACAGAATGTGAGGTGAAATCTTCTGAACAGGATCACAGGCAGCAAGACAAACATTGCAGCGGCATTAACACTTCGCTATCAAACAAAAACAAAATTGGGATTGAGTTACACTTTAAAATGTACCTGTCCTGACTTACATATAAATTTAACTCAAGAGCAACCTACAAGACCTATCTTGTTCATAACGCAAGCCAATTTTCTCACACCAGAAGCAACTTGCGGTTTCTCAAGTTGCTCCTGACATGAAAAAAAATAGTTTATCCAAGGATACAGTTAAATAATAACGCTCTGCTCCTGTAGGTGCTGATGACGTTCTACCAGCTGGAAATTTTAGCAGAAGAAATGATTCTTACCTGGTTTTCTCAACGGGATGCATCAGATAAAGGCAGGCAGCTACGTAAAAACCAGCGGGTGAGTTATTGCGGCTGATGCAGGACTATGTCAACTGCTTTTGGGGTGTCTGAAACAGTCCAGGATTGCAACTCTTGGGTGTGTTAGATTGGGAAATTCCAATATGATTTTCAAGCATTTGAACTTCATTACAGTGGTGGAAGACTTCCATTACCAGGAACTTGGTGCATATAAAGTTCAGAGTGTTTCACTGTCAGTAGGCTTTTATTTCAAAATTTAATTTATGGTGAAAGACCCTTACTCTCAGTCATGGTCTGTTGTGTGCTTGGACCATTTTTGCGCACATGTTACTGTGCACATCTTTGTGTGGATAATATTCAGATGTATTGCCGAAGGCTTTCATGGCTGGAATCACAGGGTTGTTGTAGGTTTTTTGTGTGGGAAACTTATTTCGTAGAGGGGGCAGTGCTTAGGAGCAGCCTGGAGGGAAATGTGGGGAGTTTGTAATTGGCTGGGAGAGAGTGGGTGGAGCTTAACTTGAGAAAATAAAAAAATGTCTTTAAGGTTGCGTTTTAAAATCTGACGGGAGATTGGATTTTGGTGTGAAGGAGAGAGGAGTGGGGGAGTGTGTGTCGTAGGAACAGAGTTAGAGAAGCTAGAGGTTGGTCAGTTAGAAGAGTTAGTTAGTGAGAAGATTTATAGCTATTAGATAGAATAGCTGGTGGAGTGGAGAGACAGATCCAGAAGGAAAGGATTGTCTGTGTGGAGTTTCAAGAAGACTAGACAGAGGGAAAACCTCTTAGTTTCTTAAGGGAGTGGAGAAGAGTTATCGAAACTAAGTGCTGAACTGTTTATTGAAAGTAACCACAAGCTTTTATTCAATATTGTAACTGCTAAGCTAGTGCCTTTATTGTTCAAGTTCTCTCAAATAAACAACATTGTTATTTGTTCACAACAACTGACTCAAGTGTGCCCCTGTGTGAAAAGTTCTAACGCAGTTTACAGAAGAAATCAGAGTTAAATGCGCTGGGTGGGTGTGGCCAGGGAACGCCGGCGTGGTGATGGCAGGTGAACTACAACTCCAAAACTCAAGGTCAATGCCCACTAAACCCAGTATTTTCTGTTGTTCATGGGAGTTCTGTGTACCAAGACTGGTTCAATTCCATCATTGGTGGAGTTCAGAATGCTCTTTGATTGAACTATAAATCCCAGCAAATACAACCCCAAACGCCACCAGTGTTCACATTTGGACATATTGAGTATCAGTGCCAAGTTTGGTCCAGATCTATCATTGAGTCCACAGTGATTTATGGAGGCAGGTGAACTACAACTCCAAAACCAAAGGACACTGCCCACCAAACCCTTCCAGTATTTTCTGTTGGTCATGGGAGAACTGTGTGCCAAGTTTGGTTCAATTCCATCGTTGGTGGGGTTCAGAATGCTCTTTGATTGTAGGTGAACTATAAATCCCAGCAACTACAACTCCCAAATACCAAGATTCTATTTTCCCCAGACTCCACCAGTGTTCACATTTGGGCATATTGAGTCTTCATGTAAGTTTGGTCCAGATCCATCATTGTTTGAGTCCACACTGCTCTCTGGATGTAAGTGAACTACAACTCCAAAACCAAAGGACACTGCCCACCAAACCCTTCCAGTATTTTCTGCATGGGAGAACTGTGTGCCAAGTTTGGTTCAATTCCATCGTTGGTGGGGTTCAAAATGCTCTTTGATTGTAGGTAAACTATAAATCCCAGCAACGACAACTCCCAAATGACAAAATCATTTTTTTTGAGTGAAGGACATACACTGGGTTGTTAGGTGTCTTGTGTCCAGAATTGGTGTCAATTCGTCCAGTGGTTTTTGAGTTCTGTTAATCCCACAAACGAACATTACATTTTTATTTATATAGAAGTGTGGGTTTTTGTTTGTTGATTTTTTTTGGGGGGGGGGGTTGCACTGCAAATACTACATGTGCAGAGTGCATAGGAATTCATTCTTTTTTTTTTTTCAAATTATAATCCGGCCCTCCAACAGTTTGCGGGACTGTGACCCGGCCCTCTGTTCAAAAAGTTTGGGAACCCCTGTTTTAGAACATGGCCATATAGCCTGAAAAACCTACAACAACCCAGATGTTCAGATGTTTTGCTCTGTGTGCTGTGCAATGGATTTCTCTAGATCCAAAGTACTCACACCTGATGTCACCGTTGGCCAGATTTCACTACAGTAAACTTTTCCTCCGAATGACCTTTATGAGGTTCCTTTGTTCTTAAAGGCCTTTGGGATAGGTTTACATGTGTGTATTCATCAGTTAGTGATTGCAGCATGATGTAACAGCTTTCATGTATAGAACAGCCATTGCACACCAAACAGCTGTATTGCTTTAATATATACTGTGAGCTGTTTTGGTTTCCATATGGGAGAAGAGGGATACAAAATAAACAAACCAGAAACACGCACAGTGTTGGCTGACAAGAGGTGATCCACAGTACTGGCTTTCAAGCGGAGTTGGTTAATATATTTAGCCAGATGTGCACATGTATTAAAATGAGGTGCTAGAATCTTGGTTGGGTCGCATCAAGTTAAAATGGTGATGAAGATACCTTTCTTCAGGGGGTGGAAACAGGTTTGAATTCCCCCTCATATGAAATGGCTCACTCATCATTCGTTATATGTCTTTTTAACCTATACAGAGTTTTTCAAATGAGGCAGAAATGTGATCCACACCTATCTATAGTCTGTAACAATTCAATTCATCCCACCAGCACATTATGTACATGCAGATTCTATGTGGTGGTCACTGAGTGGTAGATCATCAACCAATGATATAATAAGTAATATATGGACATGTGTCCACTCGTGTCTATATATTATTCCATCCCCATTTCTAGTTATTTATCTGGGGAAGTAGTACTAGCATTGGGTTGTTGTGAGTTTTCCAGGCTGTATGGCCATGTTCCAGAAGCATTCTCTCCTGACGTTTCACCTGCATCTATGGCAGGCATCCTCAAAGATTGTGAGGTCTGTTGGAAACTAGGCAAGTGGGGTGTATATATCTGTGGGATGTCCAGAGGAGAATGTGTCCAGAGGAGGGCGACTAAATGATCAAGGGTCTGGAGAACAAGCCCTATGAGGAGCGGCTTAAGGAGCTGGGCATGTTTACCTGAAGAAGAGAAGGCTGAGAGGAGATATGATAGCCATGTATATACATATATGAGAGGAAGCCACAGGGAGGAGGGAGCAAGCTTGTTTTCTGCTTCCCTGGAGACTAGGACGGGAACAATGGCTTCAAACTACAAGAGAGGAGATTCCATCTGAACATGAGGAAGAACTTCCTGACTGTGAGAGCCGTTCAGCAGTGGAACTCTCTGCCCCGGAGTGTGGTGGAGGCTCCTTCTTTGGAAGCTTTTAAACAGGGGCTGGATGGCCATCTGTCAGGGTGATTTGAATGCAATATTCCTGCTTCTTGGCAGAATGGGGTTGGACTGGATGGCCCATGAGGTCTCTTCCAACTCTTTGATTCTATGGGAGAAAGAAGTCCTGTCTGCTTGAGGCAGGTGTGAATGTTGCAATTGGCCACCTTGATTAGCATTTAATGGCCTTGCAGTTTCAAGGTCTGGTTGGTTGCTGCCTGGGGGAATCCTTTGTTGGGCGGTGATTAGCTGTCCCTGATTGTTTCTTGTCTCTTGCTTTTTATTTGATGTTTGATTTTAGAGTTTTTTAATACTGGTAGCAGATTTTGTTCTCTTCATGGTTTCCTCCTTTCTGTTGAAATTGTCCACATGCTTGTGGATTTCAATGGCTTCTCTGTGTAGTTGATATGGTGGTTGTTGGTGTGGTCCAGCATTTCTGTGTTCTCAAATAATATGTTATGTATAACTAGCCGTTTACTGCCACACGTTGCTGTGGCCCACATGGGGGTTCTGTGTGGGAGGTTTGGCCCAATTCTATTGTTGGTGGGGTTCAGAATGCTCTTTGATTGTAGGTGAACTATAAATCCCAGCAACTACAACTCCCAAATGTCAAGATTCTATTTTCCCCAAACTCCACCAGTGTTCACATTTGGGCATATTGAGTATTCGTGTAGAGTTTGGTCCAGATCCATCATTGTTTGAGTCCACAGTGATCTCTGGATGTAGGTGAACTACAACTCCAAAACCAAAGGACACTGCCCACCAAACCCTTCCAGTATTTTCTGTTGGTCATGGGAGAACTGTGTGCCAAGTTTGGTTCAATTCCACCGTTGGTGGGGTTCAGAATGCTCTTTGATTGTAGGTGAACTATAAATCCCAGCAACTACAACTCCCAAATGACAAAATCATTTTTTTTTTTTAGTGAAGGACATACATTGGGTTGTTAGGTGTCTTGTGTCCAAATTTGGTGTCAATTCGTCCAGTGGTTTTTGAGTTCTGTTAATCCCACAAACAAACATTACATTTTTATTTATATAGAAGTGTGGGTCTTTGTTTTTTGATTGGGGGGGGGGGTTGCACTGCAAATAATATATGTGCAGAGTGCATAGGAATTCATTCATGTTTTTTTTCAAATTATAATCCGGCCCCCCAACAGTTTGCGGGACTGCGACCCGGCCCTCTGTTCAAAAAGTTTGGGGACCCCTGATCTAGACACTAGACTCCTATTGATGCAGGCCAGCATTGAATTTTGCCTTGTATGTTGTGCTCTGCCCTGAGTCCCTTTTGGGATGAGAACGCCGGAAAATAAATGTTTTAAATTAATAAATAATAAATATTAGCACTGGGTTGTAGTAGGTTTTTTTCTCGGGCTGTATGGCCATGGTCTAGAGGCATTCTCTCCTGACGTTTCGCCTGCATCTATGGCAAGCATCCTCAGAGGTAGTGAGGTCTGTTGGAACTAGAGGAAAGGGTTTATATATCTGTGGAATGACCAGGGTGAGACAAAGGACTCTTGTCTGCTGGAGTTAGGTGTGAATGTTTCATACAATGGGCTGACTGCGCCTGGAGCACACTTTTGTTGAGAGGTAATTAGATGTCCCTGTCTGCTTCATCTCTGTTGTTGTCTAATTACCTCTCAACAAAAGTTTGCTCTAGACACTCAGGCCATTGTATGCTAATCAAGGTGGTCAGTTGAAACATTCACACCTAGCTCCAGCAGACAAGAGTCCTTTGTCTCACCCTGGTCATTCCACAGATATATAAACCCTTTTTCCTAGTTCCAACAGACCTCACTACCTCTGAGGATGCTTACCATAGATGCAGGCAAAACGTCAGGAGAGAATGCCTCTAGACCATGGCCATACAGCCTGAGGAAAAAACCTACTACAACCCAGTGATTCCGGCCATGAAAGCCTTTGACAATACAATATTAGCACTGATTACTTTGATGATCTCTAATATTTCTTCCTTTAGCTTCAGAAATTTATCCAGTGGCTGGAGGAGGCAGAAGAGGAGTCATCCGAGGGAGAGGAAAACTGACTTGTCAGCCCCAGTCAGAAAGAGACGCCCTGCTCTCCCCGCGTCCGAGGGGAAGAAGGGCCTCGGCCTCAGGCTTTGCCAGATGAGGTGCTGGAGCCGGAGCAAGACCGGGTGCATGGCGTGTGCGTGTGGGACCCGTGAACCCAAGTTGACTGACAATCCCCTTGTTATTTATCTCTATACATAGCATCTATTCCTGGAAAGGCACTTCATGCAGGACATGCTTGAATTACTGGCCGGAAAAGCCAGAGACCTGTGTAATTTTTTAAAAGATCTTTCTGAAATTCTGTATATGCACATGCACATGTGCACACAGTCGCACACACAGTCCCACAGACACACACAGACATATTAAACTGTGTGTGTATATGTGTTGTTGGGGTGGAAAGACAGAGAGCGTGGGAGCAATCCACTGGCGCAGAAGGCTCGCCACAGGTGCATTTGGTAAGGTGGAAATCCCAGGCCAGCCTCAGATGGGAGTCACTTCTGTGTTGTGTAAAAGAGGTTCTGTGAAACCAAAACTGCCCAAAGCCTTGATGTTCCTGGTGTGCTGCATGTACAGGTAACATCCCATTCTTCGATTCAGCTGACAATGCTGGAGACACATAAACAGAGGTCAGCAACCCAAGCTCAGAATATGAGAAGGTGCTTTTAATGAAGGCAAAGTTGTTAAATGATATCAAGTAATTCAGCCACAAAGAGGGGTCGGGGTGGGCGAGGGGAGAAGCAACTTTTCCTAAAAGGATACGGTTTGTGCCTACAGGGAAGTTAGCTTCTGTTTTGGCTTGAATGGTGCCAAAACCACAGGGCCTTTTCTGTTTCACTTCTGTCTGTACAACATGGGGAAAGTGTTCACCTACCTCACAAGGAGTTTGCAAGTGAATAATCTGTAATGGGTAGGCATTCTTGTGCTCCTGGCAGAGGGAACCCTTTGTCAGTATCCGTCCTCCTTGGCAAACAGTTAGATTCTCTGATCTGGAAGGGCAGGTCCATTTCACCCATCCTGCGGAAGGAGGAACGGATATTTGAGAAGGTGCCGGGTTCTATCTGCTACCATTGCTGCTAAGTAGGCTTATCACTTCATAACCCTTTCCGAGTTCCTTGGTGACCACAGTGACACAACGTAGATGCAAGCTAGCTTAGTCCCATATCACTTCCTGATAATTCTGGAAATTATTTTCTCAGAAGTCAACAGAAGTTCTCTAGCTCTGGGTTTGGCATAAAAGGATGTGGTTACCTATTCTCTTCCCCCTTGGCAGCAAGGGATTTGGTCACAGGTTCTCTTCTTTTCTCTGCCCTCCTTCCTCTGCCCTTCTCATTCCTCAAACAAACATCTAATGTGGATTCCTGTTCAGCATCCAGCATTTTCTCTAGTGAAAACTGGGGAGAGGGTGAAATACAGTGGGCAATAGCTTGGGTGAGGTTGTTGGCGCTGATCTGTTGATGTTTTCACTGTTCCTTCTGGGAAAGAATCACTGCGTAATGTATTGCCGAAGGCTTTCATGGCCGGAATCACTGGGTTGTTGTAGGTTTTTTCAGGCTATATAGCCATGGTCTAGAGGCATTCTCTCCTGACGTTTCGCCTGCATCCTGGGAAAGAATCACTGCGTAGTTGGAGAAAGGAGAACACTGGCAGAGCAGCTATAGATGTTGGACCTGTTGTGCTGTTGAGCCACATTTGCTCCTCAAAGTGTCTGGAAAACATGTAGTCAGGGTAGGAGAGCTTAGACACTGGCCATTCACATTGGGGTTTTTCTTGTCACCACATCCTTTTGTAAATGTGGGAAAGAAGTGCTTTTTTCTCCCTGTGCCTGCCAATATTTAAATTTGGGAACAATTAAACATCTCTGGTATAAAGAATGGGCTGTCTGTTCTGTAATATGTTAAGTCTCAGCACAATTCTACGAGGGTTATCCGGAAAGTAAGGTTGCTAGGCATGTTGCTTTTGCAGGGAATATTTGTGGGAGAAGTTGGTATCACTGCCATGTAGCAGGAAGCCAGCCGAAGCGAATGAGCAGTGCTAGTCGTCAGTAGCTCATCGACTGGCATTGTGGTGAAGGTTAGAGATGAGCGTCCTCATTCCATTTCCCTCCAAGTGCGAAGTTCGCGCTGTCATGTGCTACCTAAATGCTAAGGGCATGAATGCTGCTGATTCATGCAGAATCATTTCAGTTTATGGAAAGGGTGTAATGTCAAGACAGCATGTGGCAAAATGGGTACAAAATTTCAATTGCGAAAGGACAGAAATTAATGATGAAGACAGAACTGGATGGCCGTCCACTGGCTGAAAAAGGTGGCGGGAGACTTCTGTGACACAGGCATCAAAAAACTCATCCCACGAATGACAAAATGTATTGAACTGTATGGTGATTATGTGGAAAAATAATGTAATACCTATGCTACAATCCATGTAAGTTTTATTAAAACATATTCTTTGTATTTTAAAAAAATCTTGTAACCTTACTTTCCGGATATTCCTCGTATTTGGATATTTGGAGGGAAACGGAATGAGGACGCTCATCTCTAACCTTCACCACAATGCCAGTTGATGAGCTACTGACGACTGGCATCGCTCCACTGGTTTCCTGCTACACAGCAGTGATACCAGCTTCTCCTGCGAAAATTCCCCACGAGAGCTACATGCCTTGTAACCTTACTTTCCAGATAAGCTTTGTAGAATGAGAATCACAGATAAGAAGAAACTCTTAAAATTCTATTACATGTTATTTGATGAACACGACCTTCGATGCCTCTGCAGATTCCCCCAAATTAATATGTGTATATGTCAAAAGTTCCATTCATTTTGTTCAGTTTTTTTAAAAAAAATTACAAACCAAACCACACTAGTCATGTGCAAATGCTTGGGAAGTCCACCCTTAGTGCAGAGCTTGGGAACATAAATGATGACGTCTTTTACTTTCCAAAACTTACTTCGAAATCACATGCTTGTGGCAAACTTGCCTGTTTTAAAACAGTTTGGGATCTAGGTTGTTGTAGGTTTTTTTTGGGCTATATGGCCATGGTCTAGAGGCATTCTCTCCTGACGTTTCGCCTGCATCTATGGCAAGCATCCTCAGAGGTAGTGAGGTCTGTTGGAACTAGGAAAAGGGTTTATATATCTGTGGAATGACCAGGGTGGGACAAAGGACTCTTGTCTGCTGGAGCTAGGTGTGAATGTTTCAGCTGACCACCTTGATCTGTTTGGGATCTGAATATCTGCTGTAGTGTTGTGTTCTTCTTCAAAAACATCTTTTTAAAAGTATTTATTCCAAATGGATTCTGGGAAAATATATTGTCAAAGGCTTTCATGGCTGGAATCACTGGGTTGTGAGTTTTCTAGGTCACAACCTGGAAATGTCATCACCTCTGAAGATGCCTGCCATAGATGCAGGCAAAATATCAGGAGAGAATGCTTCTGGAACATGGCCATACAGTTTGGAAAACTCACAGCAACCCAGATTCTGGGAAGATTTGCCAAGCATTCTGACTGAATGTTATTTTCCCTATTTTATTAGAGGCCGGGATTTAGAGGGTTCGGCTTCTCTGTTTTATTATCAGATGACATATTAGTTGCTTTGTTTGGGAAAAGCCAGGTTTGGGAAAAGTCAGCTTAGAATGGAAATAAATCATGGGAGGACCTACGGTGTGATGCAGCAGGATTTGTCATGTAACGTCAGCCAACCCTCCGTTTTTGTGATGTAATTGAAATTGGTCCTGGTCTCAGGCCAAGACTTTGCCCAAACAAATGCCCAGGCAATCAGATGCGGAGCTTTTTTTCTGCCACGTGACACATACATTACATATATATATATATATAGAGAGAGAGAGAGAGAGAGAGAGAGAGAAAGAAGATGGTTTTTATTTTGGGTTGTTGTAGTTTTTTTCGGGCTATATGGCCATGTTCTAAAGGCATTCTCTCCTGACGTTTCGCCTGCATCTATGGCAAGCATCCTCAGAGGTAGAGAGGTCTGTTGGAAAAAGGGTTTATATATCTGTGGAATGACCAGGGTGGGACAAAGGACTCTTGTCTTCTGGAGATAGGTGTGAATGTTTCCACTGATCACCTTGATTAGCATTTGATTGCCTGGCAGTGCCTGGAGCAATCTTTTGTTGAGAGGTGATTAGATGTCCTTGTTTGTTTCCTCTCTGTTGTGGTTTTTATTTTCTTCCTCTTGCATTGTGTTACAGAAATCTTAACGAGTCAGAAAAAGAATTCCCTGTTTTTAAATTTTGTTTTATCGTGCTATTTGGAGACATTTGTCTGTTTGAAAACTTAATGCTTTTTTTAAAAGGGATTTAGAGAAAAAAATACAAACTTGACAAGAGGTCGTCTTTCGGACTTGGTGAAACATGGTGGTCTGCTGCTATGCTGACATAAGCTGATAAAAATACATGTAATTGTCTTGCCTTTCTCTTGATAATGCTCAGGGAGACAGACACAGCAAGATCCCTCCCTTTCCCTCAGACACATCCACTATCTTGAGGCATAAGATGTAGACATGGAAAAAATATCTCCACATGTGTGTGAGATTTATTTTAAAGATATTTTAAAGCTGGGTTTGGTTTTTAATTTGAGTACGCGTTTGTTTTTGCTACAACAGAGCATGTTCCTCCTGGATAATAAATAATTCCTTGTTCTGCCTTGCTTTCGTCCAATTCTGTGCTCTGAAAGTGTATGCGGGCTGATGTTGCAAACTGATGTGAATTGCAAGCTGCTCTCTGTTCAGGGAGACACATAAACTGAAGTTGTTTTCAAAATAGTAGGAATGGACATTTATTTGATTTTCTTTCCCTATTATTTATTATTTATTTCGGTTTCTTCTACCCCGCCCTTCTCACCCCGAAGGAGACTCAGGGCGGCTTACAAAAGCACAATTCGATGCCAGCATCACATAACAGTAGTAAAACAAAATAACATCAATTAAACAGTCAAACAGTTGAACAGTTAAACAACAATTCCTGCATTACAACCCTAAAACCAATAAAACGATACAAACCTAATTACTCCTCATAGACGGTCAGCGTTCGCTATCTCATAGTCCAAATGCCAATTCCACATTGTCAGTCCTGTCAGTCCTAGTCGTTTGATTGTCCTTATCTAGCTGTCAGATTGCCCAAAGGCCTGGTCCCACAACCACGTCTTTACTTTCCTCCTGAAGGAGAGGAGGGATGTTGATGCCCTAATTTCTCCCGGGAGTGAGTTCCATAGGTGAGGGGCCACCACCGAGAAGGCCCTGCTCCTCGTCCCCACCAACCTCACTTGTGATAGTGGTGCGGTCGAGAGCAGGGCCTCCCCAGATGATCTCAGACTCTGGGGTGGGACATAGAGGGAGATACGTTTGGATAGATACACTGGACCGGAAACGTAAAGGTTTTGTAGGTCAAAACCAGCACCTTGAATTGTGCTCGGAACTGAACCGGCAGCCAGTGGAGCTGACACAGCAGGGGGGTGGTGTGCTCCCTGTATGTCGCTCCGGTAAGCAATCTGGCTGCCGCTCGTTGGACCAGTTGAAGTTTCCGAACAGTCTTCAAGGGCAACCCCACGTAGAGTGCGTTGCAGTAGTCTATTCGGGATGTAACAAGAGCGTGGACCACTGTGGCCATATCAGACTTTCCAAGGTACGGGTGCAACGGGTGCACAAGTTTTAGTTGTGCAAAAGCTCTCCTGGGGTTCCAGGCTCAGCGATGAGTCCAGGATCACTCCCAAGCTGTGAACCTGAGCCTTCAGGGGGAGTGTAACCCTGTCCAGCACAGGCTGTAACCCTATGCCCTGTTCGGCCTTGCGACTGACCAGTAGGACCAGGCTGTCTGAGATAGGTTTTCCCTCTTCATTCTTAGTTTGTAAGAGTCAAAAATAAAGGTTTAAGCAGGAATAATATCCTCAAAAAGACGTGCCAGACCAAAATAGCCTTTGATTCTTCCAGTTATAATTATAGAATATTTTTATTCAGCATTTCGCTTCTCATACTGGGCTTGGAGCATTTTCAGTGACTAGAAGACTCTTGACTGCCTTCCTACTTATCAGTAAGTACTACTAGAATCATAGAATCACAGAGTTGGAAGAGACCTCATGGGCATCCAGTCCAACCCCCTACCAAGAAGCACGAAAATTGCATTCAAAGCACCCCTGACAGATGGCCATCCAGCCTCTGTTTAAAAGCCTCCAAAGAAGGAGACTCTACCACACTCCGGGGCAGAGAGTTCCACTGCTGAACAGCTCTCACAGTCAGAAATCATAGAATCAAAGAGTTGGAAGAGACCTCATGGGCCATCCAATCCAACTCCCTACCAAGAAGCAGGAAAATTGCATTCAAAGCACCCCCGACATACAGCCATACAGCCTCTGTTCAAAAGCCTTCAAAGAAGGAGCTTCCACCACACTCCAGGGCAGAGAGTTCCACTACTGAACAGCTCTCACAGTCAGTTCTTCCTAATGTTCAGATGGAATTTCCTTTCTTGTAGTTTGAAGCCATCGTTCCGTGTCCTAGTCTCCAGGGCAGCAGAAAACAAGCTTGTTTCCTGTTTTTAAATTTTTGTTTTATCGTGCTATGACTTTCTCTCACATATTTATACATGGCTATCATGTCTCCTCTCAGCCTTCTCTTCTGCAGGGTAAACATGCCCAACTCTTAAAGCCGCTCCTCATAGGGCTTGTTCTCCAGATCATTTTAGTCGCCCTCCTCTGGACACATTCCAGCTTGTCAATATCTCTCTTCAATTGTGGTGCCCAGAATTGGACACAGTGTGATTCCAGGTGTGGTCTAACCAAGGTGGAATAGAGGGGGAGCATGATTTCCCTGGATCTAGACCAGTGGTTCTCAACCTGTGGATCCCCAGATGTTTTGGCCTTCAACTCCCAGAAATCCTAAAAGCTGGTAAACTGGCTGGGATTTCTAGGAGTTGTAGGCCAAAACACCTGGGGACCCACAGGATGAGAACCACTGATCTAGACACTATGCTCCTATTGATGCAGGCCAAAATCCCATTGGCTTTTTTTGCCGCCACATCACATTGTTGGCTCATGTTTAACTTGTTGTCCACGAGGACTCAAAGATCTTTTTCACACATACTTCTATTGAGCCAGGCATCCCTCATTCTCTATCTTTGCGTTTCATTTTTTCTGCCTAAGTGGAGTATCTTGCATTTGTCACTGTTGAACTTCATTTTGTTAAATATTTACTATAACAGTCTGAGAAGATGAAGCAGTTTGGAATAACTTCAGAGCATCATAAGCCAATATCAGGCTACGAATGGGATTCGTGTGACTTTGTTGGACTATACACCCTAGCAGCTTTATTTGTCATAAACTATTGCAGGCATGGGCAAACTTTGGCCCTCCAGGTGTTTTGGACTTCAACTCCCACAACTCTTAACAGCTGGTAGACTGTTAGGAATTGTGGGAGTTGAAGTCCAAAACACCTAAAGGGCCAAAGTTTGCCCATACCTGGACTGTAGTGATGAATCCTGGGAGCTGCAGTGCAAGGAAATCTGCAGTGCAAGGACATTCCAGTGTTAGACAACACCTGGAATATTGTTCCAATTCTGAGCACCACAATTCAAGAGAGATATTGACAAGCTGGAATGTGTCCAGAGGAGGGCAACTAAAATGATCAAGGGTCTGGAGAACAAGCCCCATGAGGAGCGGCTTAAGGAGCTGGGGATGTTTAGCCTGAAGAAGAGAAGGCTGAGAGGAGATATGATAGCCATGTATAAATATGTGAGGAAGCCGCAGGGAGGAGGGAGCAAGCTTGTTTACGGCTTCCTTGGAGACTAGGACGCAGAACAATGGCTTCAAACTACAAGAGAGGAGATTCCATCTGAACTTGAGGAAGAACTTCCTGACTGTGAGAGCCATTCAGCAGTGGAACTCTCTGCCCCAGGGTGTGGTGGAGGCTCCTTCTTTGGAAGCTTTTAAACAAAGGCTGGATGGCCATCTGCCAGGGGTGATTTGAATGCAACATTCCTGCTTCTTGCCAGGGGGTTGGACTGGATGGCCCATGAGGTCTCTTCCAACTCTTTGATTCTATGATTCTTTGAAAGTCTTCGTGATTCTCAGCCTTTGTATTAGACCAGTGATTCCCAACCTTTTTTGTTTTGGACCTGGGACCCCTCTCCAACATTAGTACCAAAAAGGTTATGAATCAGTTTTTGGTCAACTTTAGATACGGTTTGGTTATTTGGGGTGCTGATTCAGAAAATGGCATCAGGTTGACCACATCGGCTCTAGTTTCTGATACAGAACATATACCATCCAGTAGTCACCATCTGCTCGCCCACAGAAAATCATTAAATAAGCCTTGACACTACAAGAGGGTTTTGCGAGACCAAATAACGGTATAGTAACGGTGAGGCTGTGGACCATATTTTAGTTCTTGCAAACCTCTGGTAGTCCACAGACCACAGGTGGGGAACCTCTGTATTAGATCAAGGATGAATGCAGTGCAATCTGTGGATTCAAAATGGTATTATTTTTCATCTAGGCAGCATTTTCGCCATGTTTTGAGACTGGTCATTTTGAGCTTTTTAGAAACTAGAAATGATTTCTGCTTAACAACTTTCTGTTGTTAAGCAAACGAGCCTCTTCTAGGCCCAAGAGAACCTAAACCCAAAATGCCCTCACATCTCCAAATGGTCATTTTGGATGCAAAAGCAAGAGAAAGATTATGCCTAATGGGAATGCAGCCCTCCAAGGTCTCTTGGCAAAGTGAATGCGGAGAATGCAGCCCCCCAAGGTCCCCACAGCTGCCCACCCCAAACCACCATATCTTCAACCATACAGTGTGTTTATCTATTCTTTCAGAATGCTCAAGATTAATCTTTTTATGAATCTCAACACTAATCATAAGATCTTGATTATTTTTGAAACTACAACAAAAGCGCACCATTGTACCCAATTAAGGCTTGGCATTTCTACCCGATAAGGTGTGAAAACAACATTCTCACTTAAGGCAAGGTGTAACTTGCATATACCTAAGTCTTCCTGTTTGCCTGCCATGAGCCTGTCAACACCTCAATATTTTTGCTATTCTATTCATAGTTTTTGTCTAGAGATGAAACATACTGTAGAGATGCCATTGCTTACACTAACTAAATAAGCAAGCATGACATTTTATCGAAAATATCATGATAATTGGGTCGGAAGGCATGTTCGGCTGCTTCTGTGTTAACTTTTCACAAATTTCCCAGTCCAGAAATGTAAAAATCAAGGGGGGGAAATGAAAAGTAAATAGGAGAAAACCATCTTCCACTCTTCCAACTGCTTTTATGGAGGGAAAGAGTGGTGATCTCCACGTTTTGGTACCACCATAAGAAAATAAGAGAATGTCTTTATTTATTTATTTCATATATTTATATCCCGCCTTTCTCTCCACAAGGGAGACTCAGCGCGGCCTCACATGAGCATCAGAGGATGCTAACAGCATAAATACCATAAAAATTACAATTCACAATGAAATCATTTTAAAATATTGTACAATATCATCAGTAAAAATTACCAATAAATTAATAGATTAACGTGCCAGTAAAACCAAGCCTAGCCGGGAGAATCCATGTCGCAAAATCCAAATATCCTTTTCCTATTGCCGCTGGCTTCTAATCGAATGCCTGGCCCCAGAGCCAGGTCTTCAGTTGTCTTCTAAAGGACAGGAAGGAGGTGGCCAACCTGATGTCCTTAGGGAGAGAGTTCCACAGATGGGGGAGCCACTGCCGAGAAGGCCCTGTCTCTCATCCCCACCAACCGCGTTTGTGAGAGTGGTTGGATTGAGTGCAGGGCCTCTCCTGATGATCTTAAGGTGCGTGATGGTTCATAGCAGGAGATATGTTCGGACAGGTAATCTGGGCCAGAACCGTTCAGGACTTTAAAGGTTAAAACCAGCACTTTGAATTGTGCCTGGAAGCTAATCGGCAGCCAGTGGAGCTGGTGCAACAGAGGAGTGGTACGCTCCCTGTACACAGCTCCAGTTAACAACCTGGCTGCCGACCGCTGGACTAATTGGAGCTTCCGAGAAGTTTGCAAAGTCAGCCCCACATAGAGAGCATTGCTGTAGTCTATTTGGGATGTAACCAGAGCGTGGACCACCGTGGCCAAGTCAGACTTCCCAAGGAACGGGCGCAGCGGGCGCACAAGCTTTAATTGTGCAAAAACTCTCCCGACCACCTCCGAGACCTGGAGTTCCAGGCTCAGCAATGAGTCCAGGATCACCCCCAAACTGCGAACCTGTGTCTTCAGGGGGAGTGTAACCGCGTCCAATTGTTGAAACCTCGTGAGTTCAGCATGATAGGAGAAACCCTTTCCAAGTTGCCTGTTTGATTGGCATCAGTCCACTTTGGAAGGGAAACACATTAGGTTGAATGTAAACAATGATAGGGCCCCCTGGTAGCACAGCGGGTTAAACTGCTGAGCTGCTGAACTTGCCGACCAAAAGGTTGGCGGTTCAAATCCAGAGAACAGGGTGAGCTCCTGCTGTTAGGCCCAGCTTCTGCCAATCTAGCAGTTTGAAACCATGCAAGTGTGAGTAGATCAATAGGTACCGCTTCTGCGGGAAGGTAATGGTACTCCATGCAGTCATGCTGGCCACATGACCTTGAGGTGTCTACGGACAACGCCGGTTCTTCCAGCTTTTATTTTTTTGTCGTGTCAGGAGCGACTTGAGAAACTGCAAGTCGCTTCTGTTGTGAGAGAATTGGCCGTCTGCAAGGACATTGCCCAGGGGACGCCCGGATGATTTGATGTTTTATCATCCTTCTACCTTAGGTGAACTAACCTTAGAAGTGGAGATGAGCACCACCTTCCAGAGTCGGACACAACTAGACTTAATGTCAGGGAAAAGCTTTATATATGATAACAAGCATACCTAAAATATAGACCTTGGGGCTATGCAAAATTAAAAGAAAATTAAAGAAAACTAGGCATGAAGCCATGGGCACAGAAATGTACTTTCCTAAGACTTACCGCAGTCTTAAAGGAAAGCAGTTTTACTGGGTTGTTGTAGGTTTTTCCGGGCTATATGGCCATGTTCTGGAGGCAATTTTTCTCCTGACGTTTCACCTGCATCTATGGCAAGCATCCTCAGAGGTAGTGAGGATGCTTGCCATAGATGCAGGCGAAACGTCAGGAGAAAAATTGCCTCCAGAACATGGCCATATAGCCCAGAAAAACCTACAACAACCCAGTGATTCCGGCCATGAAAGCCTTCGACAATACAAAGCAGTTTTAGCTTTTGCATTGTCAACATAGAATTGAAAATATACACAAATCCTGATGACATTCCAGCTTGGAGGGATTGCTTGATACTCTTTGGAAAGATTGAAGCCTCTGATTTTCTTATTTTATTCTGTTTCATGACTAGCATAAAGACAGATTTATGCAAAATTACAAATAATGCGAGAGTACCTAAACAACTTAAACAGGCATGATTGCAACACAAGCATGATTGTAGCATGCATGGTGTAGACTTTTTCTGTATTTACTTTAAATATATGTATCACTCCTTTTTAAAATAGATTTGGAGGAATTAAAGATATATTAAAAGAATCAAGACTGAGTGAAAGAAGATAGACACTTATGAACTGAGGTGTTGGAGGAAAATTCTGAGAGAGCCTTGGACCGCAAGAAGATCAAATCAGTCCATACTCCAGGAAATAATGCCCAACTGCTCACTGGATGGAAGGATATTAGAGGCAAAGGTGAAATACTTTGGCCACATCATGAGATGACAGGAAAGCTTAGAGAAGACAATGATGCTGGGGAAAATGGAAGGAAAAAGGAAGAAGGGCTGACTAAGGGAAAAATGGATGGATGGTATCCTTAAGGTGACTGGCTTGACCTTGAAGCAGCTGGGGGTGGCCACAGCCGACAGGGAGCTCTGGCCTGGGCTGGTCCATGAGGTCACAAAGAGTCGGAAGCAACTGAACAAATAAACAACATCTGGAAATTCATGCACATAGATGGTATATGTGGTTGGAGTAGAGTGAGCTCTGGGGAAGTTAAATGCAGAAAATACTATCAGTAGCGATTACTTACTGTCAGCGTAAGACTGTTAACTGATAAAAGAGATCTTCAGGTGCTTAAGCCAATTAACATAAGGAGTGTGATCAGACTCTTATCGTGATTCACATCTCAAGTGTTTAGAACCTGAATGAGCTATCAGTAAGCAGATAAATTTTTAACTCCAAGTCTGGATAACCCTTTATGAGGCTGATGACATAAAGTGCAGTCCATAGAAGCTCGGGTTTTAATATGTAAATCAGTGTTTCTCAACCTGGGGGTTGGGACTTCTGGAGGGGTCGTGAGGGGGTGTCAAAGGGGTCACCAAAGACCATAAGAAAACACAGTATTTTCTGTTGGTCATGGAGGTTCTGTGTGGGAAGTTTAGCCCAATTGAATCGTTGGCAGGGTTCAGAATGCTCTTTGATTGTAGATGAACTATAAACCCCAGCAACTACAACTCCCAAATGTCAAGGTCTATTTTCCCCAAACCCCACTAGTGTTTACATTTGGGCATATTGAGAATTCGTGCCAAGTTTGGTTCAGATCCATCACTGTTTGAGTCTACAGTGCTCTCTGGATGTAGGTGAACTACAACTCCCAAAACTCAAGGTCAATGTCCACCAAACCCTTCCAGTATTTTCTGTTGGTCATGGGAGTTCTGGGTGCCAAGTTTGATTCAATTCCATTGTTGGTGGAGTTCAGAGTGCTCCTTGATTGTAGGTGAACTATAAATCCCAACAACTACAATGCCCACAGGCAAAATCAATACCCTCGCCCAATCCCACCAGTATTTAAATTTGGGCGTATTGGGTCTTTGTGCCAAATTTGGTCCAGTGTATGAAAATACATCCTGCATATCAGATATTTACATTACTATTCATAACAGCAGCAAAATGACAGTTATGAAGTAGGAGTGAAACTAATTTTATGGTTGGGGGTCAGCACAACATGAGGAAGCAAATTAAGGGGTTGTGGCATTAGGAAGGTTGAGAACCACTGATGTAAATAGACTTTAAGGCACTTAAACTGCTTTTCAAATGTTCTTTTGATGTTATGGAGAGTGATTCTTTTATGGTAGCATATGTTTTCACTGGCTGGAATTTACTTCTCAGAAGCATAAACGTGACCCGTGAAGTTGCTGAGCATCCTAAGAAAGATCCCAACTGGCTTCTTTCTGTATCCTGTTATGTCCTAATCGCAACCCCAGCCTTAGAGCTCGACTAAAATTGTGGCTACATCAAAAAAATCCTAGAGATGGAAGAGACATCGTAGGCCATCCAGTCCAACCCTATTCCGCCAAGAAGCAGGAGAATCACATTCAAAGCACCCCCAACAGATGGCCATTCAGCCTCTGCTTAAAAGCCTCTAAAGAAGGAGCCTCCACTACACTCCAGGGCAGAGAGTTCCACTGCTGAATAGCAATCACAGTCGAGAAGTTTGTTTGTTTGTTTGTTTATTTATTATTGTATTTCTATTCCGCCCTTTTTACCCCACAGGGGACTCAGGGCAGATTACAATGTACACATATATGGAAAACATTCAATGCCAAAGACACACAACACATATAGAGAGACAGTCAGAGGCTATTTAACATTTCTGGCCGCCAGGGGAGCTGTTGCTTTCATCGTCCATCTGCGACACTGATGGAGTACTTCCACATTCCCCACATGCTTTGCTGGAGTCTTTTTTAATGGCCTCGTAAATGAGTTAAATTAGCCTCCCCACATAAGTGGTACCTAATTTTCCTACTTGACAGATGCAACTGTCTTTCGGGTTGCAAAGGTCGACAACAAGCTACCCAATTGGTTGGAAGCTCACTCCGACCTGGGCTGGCTTCGAACTCATGACCTTTTGGTCAGAAGTGATTTTGATGCAGCTGACACTCAGCAAGCTGCACCACAGTCCCGGTTTTTCCTAATGTTCAGGTAGAATAAACCTTCCTGTAGTGTGAAGCCATTGCTCCATTGCGTCCTAGTCTCCAGGGCGGCAGAAAACCAGAGAAGGGCGACCCAAAGGATCAAGGGTCTGGAGAACAAGCCCCATGAGGAGCGGCTTCAAGAGCTGGGCATGTTTAGCCTGCGGAAGAGAGGGCTGAGAGGAGGCATGATGAGAGACCTGTATCAAGATATGAGGTGAAGTCATAGAGAGGAGGGAGCAAGCTTGTTTTCTGCTTCCCTGGAGACTAGGACACAATGGAACAATGGCTTCAAACTACAAGAAAGGAGATTCTATCTGAACATGAGGAAGAACTTCCTGACTGTGAGAGTTGTTCAGCAGTGGAACTCTCTGCCCCGGAGTGTGGTGGAGGCTCCTTCTTTGGAAGTTTTTAAACAGAGGCTGGATGGCCATCTGTCAGGAGTGCTTTGAATGCAATTTTCCTGCTTCTTGGCAGAATGGGGTTGGACTGGATGGCCCACGAGGTCTCTTCCAACTCTGTGATGCTACAATTCTTTGATTCTATTTCCAAAAAGGAAAAGGACAGGCAGGGAGATCTTCAGCCTTCTCTTCCAAAAGGGTTCCTAAGACTATTAGAAATATATGTTTTCTGATGGTCTTTGGTGACCCCTCTGAACCCCCCTCGTGACCTCCATGGGTTCTGACCCCCAAGTTGAGAAACACCGTTCTAGAATGTATAACAATGCTATATTTGCCTTAATTTTGTCTTACAATGAGACTGAAGAACATAAAATAAGACCTGTTAATTTCCTGACATTGCCAGTCAAAGGCATCTGTAAACTGATTTCCTTCTAAAATAAGCTCCAACTCTGTTGCTTGCAGTGACAGAAGGGATATACCTTTCTTTTTAAAGTCAAAACACCCTCATTGCCTCTTATCTCCCATTTGTTTGTGGTTCTACAGGTGAGATGAGAGCACAACATTGTTGATTAAATCAAAAGCGCTGATTGGCGGAGGAAGCTCTTCCAAGAGGTGAAGCAAATGTGTCGCATACCAAACCAAATGTCTTATGAAAACAACAGGAACAAGCCAAAATTAACATTCTTGTGGCTAAGCCAAACCAAGACAAGAATTTTGTATGTCTGCATTTGTGCACAATTAGCCTTCATCTACCTTTCCAAAAGTTTTGAACTGCTGCTTCCTTGTGTGCTTCTCATCTGGATAGGAGTGCCACGTAGGGTTATATACAGAGAGACCCATACAATCTCCATGTTGCAGAAAAGCTGCATTTCAATCGCAAGTAATAATGACTATAATAATCATCATCATCATCATCAACAACATACATAAAAATGTAATGTTCATTTGTGGGATTAACATAATTCAAAAACCACTGGATGAATTGACACCAAATATGGACACAACCCACCTATCAGGCCAATGAGTGACCATCACCATAAAAACACTGCAAAACACAGCGAAGGGGACTTAATAGCCAAAGAAAGAGGAAGGGAAAGAGAAGGTGGGGTGGA